>CM067329.1:1650000-2854166 GCA_034376525.1 Nicotiana benthamiana | reverse complement strand
GGCGTAAATTCTTAAAACGATCGGCCGGATCGTTACAATAACTCGTTAAAAATTTAATTATGATACTTTATTAGCAAAGTACGAACTTTCATGTCGTCAAGTCGAAGTCTATAAATGACGCGACTCTGTCAAAATGATTGTTGAAAGGAGGGAGAAAGGTTTTTTTTTTCATGGAGCGAGATAAGCTACAGTTTGGGACTTCTAATTTAGTGGAGGGATTTGAAAAAAGTAAAATTAATTAGGTTGACTATTATGTACAAGTGCTAAACTATAATTGAATTAAAAAACTAAAAAAATCAGAGAATTAAGATGCTAAGATGCAAGCGTAGTTATTCAATCCCTATGTCAACAAGTGCAGGGAGGGAGTTGAGTATCCTTTTGTAACTATATGTGCACCAGTAATTTTTTCGAGGGGTCCATATAGTGTGTACATTTTAATGATGATGGTTGTGGCCTAAACCCTTACACCATAATGATGGCTATTTTAATATTTAAAGAAAAACCATGAATAGAGTTGTTTGTAAAAGATTTGACATACGAAAAATAAGTTGCAATCACGAAAAAGATAAGTTAATTAATCAATCATGTATGCAATTTCGTTTGTTTCCTTATCTTTTATATATTGTATTTTGAAATCCCTTGACACAGTTAAAAAGTATAGCGTAGTGATTAAGGGTTTCAAAACATTTGTAAGGTCACTAGTTCGATTCTCATTGGCCATAACTTTTTTTTAATTTTTTAAACTTTTTTTTTGGATTCCTTTAGTGAAAATTCTGCCTCTATCAATGGCTGAAGTTACGTATTTCTCGAACATAGGATGATGCTTACCTTCTTGAGATATATTTGATCTCCATAATAGGATGTTTGTGGATCTTTTTAGAATATTTGTTTATCAAGAAATGTCCAATCACACCTTATTTTCTTTATGAATATTTCATGAGTTTATGAAATTTTTGAGATATCTTCTTAAGCAAGTATGTACCTCTTTTTATGCTCGAGCTAGAATTTAGGATAGATTAGCTTTTGAACAATCCCGTTGGGCTCTATGGTAGCGTAGTCTCCATGTAACCTTAATAGACTCTTCTTGTAGTGTCTTGAATTTCAGATTTAATCCAAATTTTATATGAGTTTGATCCGTTAAAATTTTGATATCTACAAATGCTCCATAATTCAAGACTTTACATGGCGTAGACTTACAAGATAGTTGTCGACGAGGCTTGAAGTATAAGCAAATAAGAAGTCATATTCTTTTCATCATAAGATAAGAGATGAATGGCAAATTTGATCCCACTTGGTGTGCCAATTTGGTTACAACAAATTATAGCATACGAAAAATAAACTATAATCACACAACAAAATAAACGTAAGTAATAAATTGTGAATATAATTCTGTTTGTTCCCTTGATATGTAAACCTTCTTAAGATATATTTTGACTGAGTAATATTCTGAGTATACTAAACATAATTAATTGATTTTCTATTACAAATAAAAAAAAATAATTCTATTAGATAATTTAAAATAATTAAGTAACCATATAAGTAATGGATTCAACATTGTTTAAGGAGGAATCCTTTCTTTTCTGAGGCCTCAGCCAACTGATCCAATAATGGCACTCAAGAGTTTATAATTACTAAATTCTCCAAACATCTTGGCACTCAATAAACTATGAGTTTGCGCAAAATGTCCCACCCATAAAGTGGCTTTTCTTTTGATTTGTTTTTCTTCTTCAATTTTGAATAAAAAGTCAAGTTAGAGTAGTTGAGATCAATTATAACCCTGTTATCCAACAAGTAGCTGTCAAAGGGTTCCTTAGGACCCTCTCATAATAAAAATTATCTTTCACCTATTGTATAAGCAAGGGACATGATAAATCGAGAAATGGTCTAATATTTTTAAAATAATAAAGGAAAGAACTACTTATAAGCTAGAGAATAACCTGAATCTACATAAAGTTTTAAGTCATCAAATAACTTATTCCCCGTGGCCAACATGCCAAGTTAACTCAAGCAGGGAAAAATATCCGCCACAAATCCAATCAGATAGACGTAACAAAGTTTTAATATTAAAAAAAAAACACATAGGAATTAAATACAAAAGCAAGAAATTGAAATTTTCATTTCCTTAATACTCAGCAGTAGGCACTTGCTCATGAGAGTGGTTGATGAAGAAAAGTTCATAGACAACACCAGCAAGCCCAGCACCAATAATGGGCCCAGCCCAGTAAACCCACTGATGAGTCCAAGTCCAGCTAACCAAAGCAGGCCCAAAAGAAACTGCCGGGTTCATTGAGGCTCCATCAAAGGCCCCACCAGCAAGAATGTTGGCCCCAACAATGAAACCGATGGCAATTGGAGCAATCACACCCAAATCTCCTTTTTTTGGGTCAATAGCAGTGGCATAGACAGTGTAAACAAGCCCAAAAGTCATCACAATCTCAAATACTAAGGCGTTCCATACTGATAATCCAGAACACAATGCAAATACCCCTGTGCTCTGCATTCATTTTTAACCATGGTAATTATTTTAGTAGAAGAATTAACCTACACATCCACCTACCTAACCGTTTAATCTAAAAATAGCTGGTGAATGTATACTCTACATGTACCGTCTAGGAAAAGTAAATAATAAATTCGGCCAGTTGTTTCTGTAAAGATCACTAATAGTTTCTTTTCTTTTTCCAAATTCATAGATGCGAAAATTGAAGTTTTTTCCAAGAGCAGTGGCGGAGCCACCTTATAGGAAGGGGTGTCAAACGACATCCCCTTCGCGGGAAAAATATACTGTGTAGGTAATTAAGTAGAAAGAAAATTTTATATATATTATATATTGACTTTCCTTAGTTTTCTGATATGTTACTTTACATATTTTGACACCCTTTAATGAAAATTCTGGCTCTGCCGGTTCTAAAGAGAACTAAAAGACTAAATTAGGAAACCCAACCATAGTTCTATATTCTAACTCATGCAGCTGTCAGTCGAATTATGACTCTTTGATATTAGCTATCCCTTGAACGTTGAATACATAGTAGTATAGTACCCATCTTCCGTCCAAAAGTATGGTCAGCGTCAAACTTTCAGTAAAATTTATCTTTCGATAATTATGTATGAAGTATTATAAGTTGCCATTTTATAGCTACAAATAATTTTAAACTATTTAATATTATAAGTACTTGTCAAATAATAATAATGCCGGAAAAGTAAAGGTAGGCAGAGGCGGGCCCAGGATTTGAAGGTCAGGGGTGCACTTTTGCTTTCAACCAAAATCTGCTTTGTATGCAGGGTGTCACTACTAATCAGGGGCGGAGTGAGCCTACTAGGTGTGGGTTCGACCTAACCCAGTCACTTTCACTTAGACACTATTTTTTATTAAGAAATTCTTTAAATATATATAAATATTTAATTGCGAACCCAATAAAAGATGACGTATGAATTCAACGACAAATCCAGAACTCATAAACTTCAAATCCTAACTTCATTTCCGTGACCCCTCACTTGATAACATCGGTCCGCCTAGAAGAAGTTGTAGTTTTAATGTCTTATCTAAGCTCAACTTAGTATTAATGTGGGGACAAGTTAAAGTCGCTTTCCTTTGAGATATAAAAAGATTTACTGTATTTAGTATGTCGTGCAATCCCAAATATGTACATCATTAAATAACTACTACAAAATCGTGATGAGAGACCATTGTCCTAACTCCTAAATAAGAATATGTTTACATTAACAAACAATAACACGAATCTTGTAAAATGATAATCACCATAAACATGGCCCGATGAGCGCTGTTGAACAGATATTCCAACAAAACCGTAACAAGTGTACTTCTAATATTTTATTAGTTAACTAATGGACATTTCTACTTTACTAGTGAATTAACTAGTATCCCCTTCGTTTTAATTTATATGAATTTATTTGACGGGGCACGTAACTTTTTAAAAAAAAAGAGAAAGCTTTTAAATTTGTGGTGTAAAATGAAGTACATATATTTTGTGGCTATAAATTATTGTATAAAGGTAAATTGCTTCCAAATAGGGAAAGATATCATTCTTTTTAGCACGGATTAAAAAGGAAATAAGTTCACATAAATTGAAACGCAGGGAGTATATATCTTCGCTCCAGCAAAAAGACCATTATTTCTACTTTAGTTTTACTCTCATTTTTATGCGATACTCTTTTTCTTTTTAGCCAGATCCAAAAATAAAGGTATTTTTTTAATCTTTGGGAACTATTAACTTTAAATATCTTATTTTTATGGTTAATGACATGATTTTATAGTCAGAAACGTGTTATGGTATGTTTAAAAGTAATTTACTTTAATCGTGGTTTCTTTTTAAACTATGTGTCCAGCCCAGCCAATCACACACACGTTAAATAAAACTAATGGAGTATAACATTTTCCTAATAAATGAAAATGTTAAGAATTTAGACTAACCAACAATTTATACATATGTTTTACGGTTAATGACATGATTTTTCAGTTTGATTATTTCTGTTTACGGTTTCTGTTATAGTGCATCCGACGCTACTTATTGAAAAATGCGATCTATATGCCATTTTGAGTTTAGATACTTTGATCTTTTTACTGTTCTATACTTTTACTCTTTTGCACTAGAAAAGGAAATGGTGGCGGAAAATTCCAGTTTAATTATGCAGCAGCCTTTGAATTTCGAGGGATAAGAGAGCTTTTTTTTTTTTTTTAAATCATGAGATCTTTTGAAATTTTGAATTGTTAATTTTTGTGATTTATAATACTTTTTAGTGTATTTTCCAAATATAGGTAGAGTAGCCAAATTATAAGTGCTATAGTACAGCATCAAAAATGGAAATCTGAAAATAACATGAAACTGCACATTTTAATGCTTACCATGCCAGCAGTGGCGAACTTAAGGAGCAAGCAAGCAACAGTGGATCCAAGTAACTGTGCAATAACATAAAGAATACCACGGAAGAAAGTGATATTTCCACCAATAAATGCACCGAAAGTAACAGCAGGGTTAACGTGGCCGCCGGAGATGTTAGCGCTGACAGAGACGGCCACGAAAAGCCCAAAAGCATGGGCTACAGCGGCGGCGATGAGGCCGGCGGGAGTGTTGGCACTGTCGGATGTCAGCTTATTGAACGCCATGCCAGAACCCTGACCGGCGAATACGAATATTAGGGTACTTATGAACTCCGCCAACGCCGCCTTGAGGGCGCTTGGCTGGCGGAGTTCTTCGTGGGTTCCGATGGTGATTTGGTGGAACGGCATGGCCGGCAAATCAAGATTCAGAGAGAGAAAATTAAGAAAGTATTCTCTACTCTCTAGTAGTGTAATAAAGGATTGAAGGGAGAGTGATGAAAAAAAAGAAGGAATTATGCATGGATTTATATTGGAAAAATTGGCATGGGTTGTTGGAAAAAGGCTAAAGCAGGTTGCCGGTAAATATACATTCTTATTTGGATATAATCCTTTTTCCTCTCAATCTTATTTAATTATTTAGCATTCTTTTTCTGTACACTATTAAAAATTTGGTAATTAGCCAACAGAATTTTGCGACCAAAATTAATGGTCGAAAAAATCGATCAAAGTTGATCGGTAACAAGGGAAAAATATCTTTATTTATTTTAAATAAATTATCAACCAAAGTTGGTCGGTAAAGTGATCAGCAAGTTGACCGAGCTGATCAGACTTGTTTGGTCAAAGAAAATTTCTCATTACCGACTAACTTTGATCGGTAATATGACACTTAGTTATAAAATTTTAATAGTTATAGTATTATTTAAATTATTATATAAAATATAAAGAAATCTTATTTAAAATTACCGACCAAAGTTGGTCGATTAATACTTGGGGAAGCATTTACTGACCAATTTGGTCGCTATACTTTATTTTCACAGCCACATGGATCACAATCACTCGAGTCACAGCCATCAGTATCACAGCTAGTTGGGGTCCATCCAGCTATGTCGCAGTCACATGGATCGCAACCATCTTCATCATCGACTATATCTATTTCAAGCCTTCGCATGCAAGGTAGTAGTTCATTCCCCCTACTCGGTCCACACATGACTCTGATATACATACTTCGGACGATGAGGCTGATGATGACGGGGAGGCATTATGATCAATATGACATGATCATCAAAGTCCTTGAGGGTGATGGGTAAGAGTTATTTGTTATTTTTGTATTTATTATTTTGTAAAATTTTTACTAAGATATTAATGTGTTTTTATTATTAAATTGCATGTTCATCCCGAGTAATAAGACTACAAGGATAATCACCGAAGCCATCAGAAAGCTTTATGATGGCACTTATGCGACTTGGACTGATTTCCCATTCTCGCTGAAGGAGCAAATTTTCAATCAATTTAAGGTATAAATGTTCTTTTCAGTAGTTTAATAATTTATATTTATGATATTTCCATATAATATTTTGACTTTTGAAATACAGAACAAGTGTGTATGGGAACACCGCTTTAGCGCGAAAGTGGCTGTAAATTTTCATCAAAGCTTGCAAGTGATTGTCGCATAGTTTCTCCGAAGCTAGAAAGGAGAACAAGAAGCGTGACTGGTTACTTCAAAATTTATAGGATGATTTGCAAAGGCATTGGATTATCGCAAGTTCTTAGCGAAGAGCAAAAAAGGAAAGAAAGTTCGCGCATCTGATAAGGGAGGCTCGTTGCATATTGGAGGTGTGATCAGCCTAGGACAATAAAAAGAAGATTGGTACGTAATTGTTTAAATTATTTTAATTTTCAAAGTATATCTATTGTGTTTATTAACTAAATTAATTTATTTTCAGGAAAAGAAGTTGGGGAATCCAATGAACCATGATGAGCTATTCATGGAGACGCATATTGTAAAGAAGAAAAAAAAGAAGAATCAAGAAAGGTGGGTCGAGACCCGGGCCTCGACTGTATATGTAAGCTTTCACTTTTCTTTACGTATTTTAATTTATTTTTATATAAATTTTAAAATACTAATTCAATTTAATTTTTCGTATAGGGTCTCTACTAAACTAACGTGGGGGAATTCATCCGCACCCAGTCAGCTAGTGAATCGGGCAAGCCAACCCGACCTTCAGACGAGGATGCTGAAAGAATATGAATGGAGTTTGCTGACGGTTCAAAATGGGTAAGGTATACGAGCTTCCTACCAAGAAATTCCATTACTATAAGTGTGAAATGCAAGGAATAGAGACTTCCTCGCAAGACGAGCAACTTGATGGGGAGAGCCTCTCCGCTATGCGAGAGACTGTGACAAAGCTTACATCTGAGCTAGAAGCGGCCAAGGAAAGATAAAGGGTTAGAGATGCTCAGTTCCTTGGCATGCAAGTTCAGATCAGAACTCTCCTATCTACCAGAGCTTTTTCGTTGCCCCAGTCTCGTGAGTCATCACTAGAGGCTCAACTTGAACATGAGCATTCCTTCCTTCCTCCCCGCGATGGATAGCATATTTTAGGCGTCACGAGAAGAGTTGTGGCGAGATAGATAGCATATCTTCTTCTTTAATCGGAAGTATTCGGTTTCAGTATTTAGAATGAAAAAAATCCCTTACAAGAAACAATTCCCCCTTTAATGGCCTTTACAAAAAAAATTTGAATTAATCAATATCTTAAATTAAATATCGGACATCAAATAAGAATTGAGAAATAAAAATTGGGGTCCTCAAAATTTTTGGGCCTAAAACCACCCCTTTAGTGACTTTTCCGTCTGGCCGCCCTTGGGTATACTAAAATGACCACCAAAATAGCGACCAAGCGCGTTTAGACGAGTTTTGATCGGTAATTTGCTAAACCGACCAACGTTTGTCGCTTTTTTGGATCGCTAATTACCGAATTTCTGGCAGTGGTATTTGTCTATTTTATTAATTGCTTGGCGTCTTTTCTTCATCTAAAAGCACCTAGGTGACTCTACAAAAAGAGTTTGAACTTTACTGTATTTGAATTTTACAAAAAATTGTTAGTTTGTTGTTGTTTTACGAACAAAAACAAACTAACAAAAAAATTTCAAATCCATCTTTCAAATCTTACAAGCATCAAAACGTGAAATTAGATCTTGCAAAGACAGAAAAATGGAGATAGAAAAATTTTCCACAAAAATAAATTACTCCTACAAAAAATCGAGACAAATGTCACCTTATTGTTTACAGTTCTATTTTTACTTAAATAAGATGCTCTAATAGAAGTTGACACGTCGTGCATTTCATTTAAAAGAAAATATTTTTAGTGGTCATTTTGTTCCCATGATAATGATAAAAAGATCCCGCGATAGAACTCATGATTTTTTTATCCCATGTTCAATTATAGGTATTAGCTAATTTCAAAATAAATTTATACTAAATGACCCCTAAAAATCGAATAAATTTACACTAAGTAGTCTGTCCTTACTAGGCTCATCGAATATACTATATTAAATAATGCCAGTTAGCGAATTAGATTTAATTTAGAATAGTGCGAGTGGCAGATCCAAAAAACTTACCGGGTTACTATCAAAGCTTACAGTGTTAGTCTAATTTTCACATTTCTTTGTCTGTCCCTTTCTTTTACCACATGTAATTAAAACACTTTCCAGAAATATAATTACCAGCCCGACCAATATTGACAGCTAAGAATCACTTCCACTTTTGACGTGAATTATTATTAGTGACATGTGAACGATCAGACGCGGGACACACCAAACGGGTCCATTTCTTTTTCCTTTTTTAATTTGCTTATTTGATGTTTTGTTACCACGAAGAAATGGAGGAAACGAAGAAGATTAGAATCTAGGGTTTACACTATATCTGTAGAGAACAGAAGCTTCGAGACCCTTATCTCGTTTGTTTATTAGAAAATAAATCATAGTTCCCTTATTACATAATTGAGCTTCACTATTTATGGATACCGGGGAGAATAAAAAAATACAATGGACTCTAACTATTACAAAACGGTATTTGTACAAATGGGCTAATCATAAATACAAGAGTAAAGAAAAACTAGGCCCAAAATATTAACCAGCATCTAATACATTTAATTGGCCTACTCTAACAGTCCCCCTCAAGTTGGAGGGTGACAAAACCCCCAACTTGCGAGTGTGTAGATGATGAGCAGGACCATACAGAACCTTAGTGAGTATATCAGCAGTTTGAGAGGCACTTGGAGTGCAGACAAGAGAGATCGGCCCATCTCCAAGTTTGGCAAGTACAAAATAACAATCCAATTCTATGTGTTTTGTCCTCTCATGAAAGACATGATTCTTAGCAATATGAAGGGACAACCTGACTGTCACAAAACACTGGCATGGGTGAGGGAAGAAGCACACCAAAATCAGACAAAAACCTGGACAACCAAGTGACTTCAACCACCGCCTTGCTCATAGATCTGTATTCAGCTTCTGCCAAGGAAAAAGAAACTGTATGTTCCTTCTTGGACTTCCAACCCACCAAACTACATCCAAGGAAGATGCAAAAACCAATGGCTGACCTCTTATTGTCATAGCAAGAGGCCCAGTCACTATCACAAAACACCTTCAAAGATATATTATGAGCATTATTGTAAAAGATCCTTAAGTCATAAGAACCCTTGAGATATCTGAGACGGTGAAGGGCAACCTTCATGTGTGAGAGGCAAGAATGTTGCATGAACTGACTCAAATGTTGGACTGCAAAGCTGAGCTCAGGTCTGGTATGGGTTAAAATATTCAGCTTGCCTATGAGACTTCTATGCTCTTCAGGTTTAGGTAAAAGTTCTCCCTCCTTGGCTTTCAACTTCACATTTAATTCAAGGGGGCATGTGACAGAAGAACACTCAAAAGAGAGAAACTCTTCTAAAAGGTCATGAATAAATTTCCTTTGGTGCAATAAAATCCAGAAGAAGTATAGAGAACTTCATTACCAAGAAAGTAGTTAAGGAGACCAAAATCCTAGATTTTGGACTGATATGGAGAAAACTCTGTAGGACAGAAATTTCGATCAAGTTAGAACCATTTAGAATGATATCATCTACATAAATAGCCAATAACCTAAGAAGCTCTAGAACCCTTAGTGAAAACAGAGTAGTTATTGAGAGAATACATGTAACCTCTAGAAGAAAGAGCTTGAGACAACTTAGCATACTATTGTCTGAAAGTTTTCCTCAACCCATGAAGGGATTTCTAGAGCTTGCAGACCAAATATACAGAAGAAGAAGTGGAGGCGGAAGCAGACAGTCCAGTGGGAAGCATTATGAAAACCTCTTCATTAATGACAGACTGAAATGGCTTGTAGAGTATATTGTCTAGCTTACCAAGTACCATTGGCTTCCTCATTGAAGGTCCCTGTAAAGTGCAAGCAAATACAAGCAGCCTTGGTAAACTGTAGCATGTCATCACAATGAGAGAGTAATTTGTGGACATAAGTGAGATTATACTGAAAACTAGGAACATAAAGTATATTGTGACATCTCATGTCAGGCAATAAAGCCAATGACCCAATATTGGTAATCTTGACTTTATACCCATTTGGAATAGAAACAAGGTACGAAACAGGTGAGGTTTAGGCATTAAATAGTGAATTTCTAGTGGAAGGCATATGGTCAGAATCCCCAGAGTCTATGATCCACTCTATACCATCCATTTTGGTCAACATACATGAACTATTAGACACATCAGGAGGAATTAACTCACCAGCAAAATTTGCTGACCCTATTATTAAGTTTGAAGCAGATGAAGAACGAGATAGATATGACTGTTAATGTAACAACATCAATTGAAAATATTGATCCTTGATAAGCCCAAGGATAGCAGGAATATCTTCAGACAATGGAAGAATACCATGCTCAGTAGAGATGTCACTAGTCCAAAATTCAGGATAGCTAAGGTTAGGAGATCTAGAAAACTTGAAATTTGGGGGATAAACATGGAGTTTGTAGCACTTGTCTATAGTATGACTAGGTTTCTTACATTATTTGTAGGTGACACTTGGTTTTTATGGTTCAAATTTCACCTTAGAAGGATAACCCTACCTGAAGACTCCAACACTAAAAGATGCAGAGGTAGAAGGAATTGAGTCCCAACAAACACATTCCTCTGGTTCTCATTAGATAGCAGGATGTTATACATAGCCCCAACTGAAGGAAGAGGCTTCATCATCAGAATATTGCTCATGGTTTGGACATATGTATCATTTAAACCCATTAAAAGCTGATAAGCCCTTTGTTCCTCATCTTCTGCAAACTTAGCCGCACATGAACACATCCTCGCTCGGCCACATATATGGAAGCTATCTCATCCCATAATTTTTGATTTTGTTAAAATATCAGCTATATCAAGAGACCCTTGGGAAATGTGTGCTAACTCTTTCTTAAGCTCAAAGACTCCAAGACCATCAACCTTACAATCTCTCTTCTAACTCATTCCAAATTTCCGTAGGAAACTCTGAATACTCCACACTGTAAGATATTTCTTTAGACAGGGAGTTTACCAGCCAGGAGATGATAAGTTCATTACACCTCTGCCATTTTCTGGCAATAGGTGAAGTAGGTGAAGGCTTCTGGGAATCTTCATTTAAAAAATCTAGTTTGTTTCTAATTGATAGTGCAACAAGGAGATTACATCTCCAACTACCATATCATGTTCCATCAAAAAGGGTGTAGACCAATGAGGTCGCCAAAACATATGATGGGTGCACATAAAGAGGATGACATGGATGAGTATAGTCATCCTCATGGAAGGCAGTGCAAGAAATTGTAGGAGTTAAAGATGTATCAGGAGTTTCATTAGTCATGTTATCACACTCACAATCAGTAACAGAGAACTAGGTCATGCAAGAAAAAATACAAAGATGTAATGAAGAATGAAGTTGATGTTACCAATCTCTTTTGCAATCAGAAAAATCTATGGCATTCAAGCAGAAGAAAACACTTCAACAGCCGCCATCAGAGAATTTTAACGATCAGATTGGTCGTTTCACGAGTTACCGCTCTATTTCCCTCGGTTCTGCCTTCTTATGTGTTGTTCAGCTACATTTCACTGTATTATGTTAGTTAGTTTGGTTTTGGGATAGCTTTGGAGTGTTATGAGACACTTAGTCTCTTAAGTTGGCTATTTAGTTGGAAAAGCCAATCGGAAGTTGACTTATAAGTAAACAATCTCGGAATTTGGTTTTTATGATTCGGATAGCTTTGAGAGGTGATTTGGGACTTAGGAGCTTGTTTGAAATATAATTAAGAGATCTGTGGTAGATTTAGGCTTGAATTGGCAAAATTGGACTTTTGGCGTTTTCCGGTTGGTAGTGGAAATTTTGATAAAGGGGTGGAATAGAATTTACAAAATTGGAGTAGGTCTATAGTGTTATTTGATAAGTGTTTGTAATATTCAAGTCATTCGGAGTTGATTTGATAGATTTCGGCGTCGTTTGAAAAATTTGAAAGTTTCTATATTCTTAGGCTTGAATTTGAGGTTGATTTGGTGTTTTAGTATTATTTTGAATGATTCGAAGGGTTTACTAAATTTGAATGATGTTATCGGATGTATTTACATATTTGGTTGAGGCTCCGAGGGCCTCAGGTAAGTTTCAGGTGGCTAACAGATCAAATTCTTATTTTGGGAAGTTATAGATTTCTTCAGGTTTCTGTTGCAGGGATTTGTTCTTCGCGTTCACGAGAAGGCTCTCGTGTTTGTGAGAGGGATCTCGTATTCACGAGAGGGCTCTCTCATCCATGAAGAGATGTTGAGAAAGACGAGCGAGTTGCCCTTCACATTCACGATGTTGGTCCCGCGTTCGCGAAGGTTGAGTAAGAATGGGCATCGCGAACGCGTGGCATAGTTCGCATTTGCATAGAAGGGTGAAGTGGACTTGGGCATCAGACCCTAAGGCGCCGCGTTTGCAACTATAGGAACACGTTTACGTAGGTTAAGTTGAGTAAGGCATCGCATTCAAGAGGAGGTTTTCGCGTTCATGTAAGAGGAAAGTTTGAGCTGTGATTTTTGTGCTTCGTGAATGCGAGGCTTTGACAACGTTCGTGAAGAAGGAATTAATGCCTGGGCAGAATGTTTAAATAGTTGCCTTTGCTATTTTTAGTCTATTTTCCACCATTGTTGAGCAGTTTAGAGCTTTTTGAGAGGTATTGAAGAGGCAATCGAAGGGAAACACTTGAAGTAAGATTTTTTAACTAAATACTTAATTCTATGGTGATCTCTATCTAATTAGACATGAAACTAGTGGGATATAAAGCCTAAAATTGGGAAATTAGGGCTTGAAATTGGAGAGTGTAAATTTGAGATTTGAGAGACCATTTGAGGTTCGATTTTTATGTTCTTAGTATGTATGGACTCATGGGAGGATAAGGATTCTATTGATGTAATTATTATTGGATTTTGAGATGTGAGCTCGAGGGTCAGGTTTGACCAACTTTGGGATTTGTATGTAATTTGATTTATTTCGCGTGGTCTTTGTTCCCTTAGCATATTTCGATGTTATGGTTCTGATTTTTGTTAGATTCAGGGCATTTGGAGGCCAAATCGAGAGGCAAGGGCATGGGCTAGAGTTTGGCTTGGCTTGACGTAAGTAACACTTACAAAATTGGTTCCGAGGGTTCGAAACCCTGAACTATGTGTTCTATGATTATTATTGAGGTGATGCAAATGCCAAGTGATGAGGGTGAGGTCATGCCTGTGATAATTGCGGCATGGATCATTCCATGGCACCGCTTAGTAACTCTTTCTTGTTGATATACGTGTTTCTATCATGTTATTGAGTAAATGTGTTGTAAAAACATGCAAGATATCCTGCTAGGGCTTCACGCTGATACTATTGAGATCCGAGTGATTGTTTCTCACTATCATATCATTATCTTCATCGATATTGTATTCAGTCCCGTTCATGCATTATATCATGTCTTAGTCTTGATTATTGTTGTTTGGCACCTCATATCATTTTTAGGATAGTATCATGATATTGTGAGCCCGTGTGTGTGAGATTGGAGAGTGATGACTGGGTGAGGCCGAGAGCCTGGTTCTGAGTGATAGTATATGGGATTGGGCTGCATGCCGCAACGTTTATGTTAATGATTATGATTGCGCTTGGGTTGTAGGAGCCCCATGGAGTCTGTGACACACCCTAGTGAGTGCAGTTGATGATATTGAGTGATGGATATTCCCTGCACATAAATCTTGTCCGAAGTGTTTATATATGGATATGGATCTTCTCCACTGGGATGGAATAGCCTTCCTCAGTACTGGATAACTGCGGTCAGTGATATATATATATATATATATTGGGATGGATCTTCTTGTAAGGCCCCAGAAAGATTTTGCTAAGTAACCTAGGATTTCGTGGTGCCACGTAGGCTTACTATAATATTTTATGTGCTATTAATATGGTGTGCGTCAATTTTATTTTGTAAATATGTGCATAAGTCTTATGGTAAGTAATTTGGGATCCAAGGAATGGCTTAAGTCTAAGCCAAGTTGGAAAACTTCATAACAGATGAAGATTGCAAATGAATGCGCACAAGACCTCACCTTGGAAAATCATATATCCTGTTGTATAATGCTTTGTGTGATTAATAACTTATCAAATAAAAGGTCTTTGAGTCTAGTTTCCAACGTTTCAAGCCGTTTTTCATTCGAACATTCCTACACAAAGTTATGATCGAATTACCAAAAACAACGTAAAATTTTACACTACCTCGCCGCACCATGCGCTGTCCCATGCGGCGCGACAATGCAAATTATCAGAGAACCTCCAATTTCATTTCTAGAAACATTTTCCATTACTATGGTGCACCATGCACCTTCCCATGCGGTGTGACTGTACAAAAAGTAGGTTTTTAAGACCCAAACTCCATTCCGTTTAACTCGTTTAAGGCTCATATTTTTGGGTATTTTCTTCTGATTTTAGAGAGAACTGAGAGCATATAGAGAGATAAAGAAGGGGGCCTAACTATTAATCATCCAAATCTTCCTCAAGTCTTCAAGAATCAAGAAAGATAACCTTAGATTGTCTTCCATCCGGGTAAGTTCTACTTCTAAAAGTTTCACACAAGAAGTTATGAGTCAAAAGTATATAGTTGGGGCTAGAAATAGGCAATGCATGTCTCAATAAGCTATAGTATGTGGAATTAATGTACTAGTTTGGGTAGTTCTTGATAAAATTGGGTAAGGGAAGAAGGAGTTTCCATTGTAGGATCTTGTAGTTTACTTCACTTGTTAGGTGTTTGATGAAATTCCTAAGAGGGTAATACCATGGGTAATCTTTCTAATTATTAATCGATTTCCGCTATTTCCTTATAGATTGTGATTGCTAGATATGTTGTTGTATTCAAAAAAATTTAAGAGAAAGCTCTTTGAGGTATGTATGGCTAACTTTAATCCTTGTAAAATCACATTGTTTGGTGTGCAAATGCTTGATATGTGATATCTATGTGGACTATTAGTGAAATTCTTGTGATTGGTTTGATTTGAGTGTTTGTGGTTAATTCTCCTGATATAATGGTGCAAGTAATTGACGATAAACAAAATGCGTGATTGTGAAAGTGTTATGTGGTAAGAGCTGAGAAACAAATGATGGAAGGAAATTGTAAATGATACAATTGAAACAACTGTGCCAATAACAATGTTTGGCTTGTTGTGGGTAATTATTTTGGTGACTTAAATTGCGTATGAATTGTTGAAAATGATGGAAAATGGTGTTGACAGTTGTGGAAATACTTCTAAATTGTTGTGGTTGTTCTTAAGAACTGTTGTTGTTGATCTTTGTGAATTGTTGATTGTTGCTATGTTGTTTGTGAATTGTAACTGTAAGGTGTGGGTTGTGGTGATAAGGGTGGCCGAGGTAATAAGGGTGGAGAAGTGATCGAAATCACTGTTGAAATGAAAATATGAGCAAATTGTAAAATCATTGATGTGGAAATGTTGAAAGGGAAAAAGGAGAGATTGTAAACTTGTTTGGCTTGATTGTTCTTTTCTTGTGTATTTGATTGTTGATTCTATTACTGCTTCCTACTTGTGTATGGTTTGAGTTTACTTGGGACAAAGTTTGTTCATACATACCAGTACAATTCAAGTGTACTGACGTCCCTTTTGCCGGGGCACTACATTCGTGTAATGATTGTAGGTGGATCCATAATAGGTACTCCAGTCCACCAACTATAGCTCCCCTTCACTTCCGTCAGATGTATTGATGAGCCCGTTTTCCTCTTGGGGCCTTGCGTGGCTCATGCCGCTTTTTATTTAGGAGTCTTCTTTTGTTTTTTAGTGAAAGGTATAGCCGGAGCCTTGTTACCAACAAATATTGTATCACTCTTTTGTATCCTTAGAGGCTCCGTAGACAGTACATGTGGGTTGCGAGCTTACGTAAATATGTATTTTGTATATTTGGCGATGCAAGTTGTAAAACTCATTAAGTGACTATGTATGTTTTGTAAAAAAGATGTTTTAATTATAAAAGGAAAATTCCTTTGATTAGTGAGTTGTGAGAACACAAGGTAATACGTGGAATAGGAAAGACACCCAGGTCCGCTTGACTGGGGATACCCAGTCGGGCGCCGGTCATGTCCCTCGAATTTGGGGCGTGACAATTTCTCTGGGCCTGATGGTCATATACAGTACCAAGTGGTTGAGCACTTGTGAGTGGAGGTACATGGAAAATTGATCATGCTATTTGTGCATTGGTACATAGAGATTTTCCTAAGTTTTATACTCCTCACTATTCAGCCTATATCATTTACTATTGAGTTTTTACTTGAACTGCAATCATGTCTACTTTTTATTCAATTAATTGTATTACCTGTTGAGGTTTGGTTCGTCACTACCTGTCAGTCCATAGTTTGGACTTGTTACTTACTGATTTGGTGTACTCACATTACTCCTTACACCTTGTGTGTAGATCCAAGTATCTGGAGCCATAGTAGCGGCTGCTAATCATATTAGTTGTGGACTTTCCTTTGAGATAGCGAGGTAGCTGATTGGCGATCGCAGTTCTGACTTCTCCTTCCTTATCTTCCTTTAGTATATTTGTTGGATATTCTCAGACTGTGCTAGTCTTGTATTTTCGAACAGTTATAGTATTTTGCTCATGAGTTAGTGACACCCGAGGTCGGGCTTGTATTTTTCGCTTTGTTTACTCAATTTTATGTCTTTATCAAATTTCTGTTGAAAAATGATTTCTCTTAAGTTTTAAATAAAGAATGTGGTTGTATTTGGAAACGATTTGGATGGACTAATCTCACGATATGCGCCATCACGACAGGGTCAATTTTGGTATCTTGACAAGAAGTTCTATATGAGCAAACCCTAATTTCACTCGAAATCCTTGAAGTTGTCTGAAAGTAAAATTCACCATTGTGATGCACGAGAATGGATGATTGAACACAATAGTGGTGAGAAATCGAATAGAAAAACCAAACACAAGATCACGAACACTGAAAGAAATCAAATACATATGAAGTACACAAAAAACAATGAGAGAACATGAGTGTAGAATCGATCGAATTCTCAGCACGGGATTTAGACGTATTTATGCTCTGATACGATGTTTACATGAAGAAATGGTGGAAACGAAGAAGATTAGAATCTCGGGTTTACATCAGGCCTACATACTTCGAGACCCTTGCCTCTTCTGTGTATTAGAAGACGAATCATAGTCCTCTTATTAAATATATAATTGGGCTTCACTATTTATAGTGACCTTGAAAGAATGAAAAATTACAGTGGACTCTAACTATAATAAAACAGTATCCGTACAACTTGGCTAACCATAAATATAAGAGTAAGAAATACTAGATCCAATATTAACCAGTATCTAATACATCTAATTGGCCTCCTCTAACATGTTCAGTATCTCTATTGGAGTTCGTGTTAACTTTGAATTTGTATTGCATAAAGTCTATTAAAGGAGAAAGCTTTACTTATCCAAAAAATTTCTAACCCCAAAACTGTAACCTAAAATATCTAATAAAAATCTAGAAATTACTATTCATTATACTATAGAACTTGATGATGTCCTATTAGATAATGACATAGAGTGGGATGGTCCCGTCTTTGGTAGGAGCAAATCATATGTACCATGGAATTCTGTGGAAGTGGAACTAGGGTTCTTAATCCAGGATAATCCTTCTTTTAGTTGTTACTGTTTTGATGTATAGGATAGTTTTTTAAACCATTTCAAAATATTTGTTCACGATTTTGCTTAATTTATGATTTTTAAATTCTTATGAATCCAAAAATCTTCTATTGGTTGAAAGTTTAAGTTTTAATGTTTTGCATGTTTTTCAGTCAGACTAACTTTTGAACTATTATTAGTAGATATTTCTGTACTTCTAATAAGATAATTCATAAGTCAAATCCAATAAAAGTCTTCATGTTAAGATTGAAGTTACATGAGCTCAAAGAGCTTCATAGCCTACAATGGCGGAAGCAATTGGAAGCTTCAAGATGATCGAAGCTTGAGAGAAAGAAAGGATTCTTAAATGAGTGAACAGTGAAAATCATCTTCATTATGCACAAGCTGAAAGTATATATACAAAACAATCTAGATAATATCAGCCAATCAACTAAGTAACCAACTCGCTGACCTTCAACTAACTTCTAACAAGCTATCAGAATGAATAGTGCTAACTAACTATAAATAAATGCCGGAAAAGGAAAAATGTATTACACTGTTAATTACATTTACAGTATAATATTAATATCCCCTTAAGTTGGAAGTATAGAAGACACATCCAAATTGCATAAGACAGTAGAATGCTTGATCCCGGTGAGCGATTTGTTGAGAATGTTAGCCAGTTGATCATTATTCGAATATGATGAAGCAGGATAAGGCCATCATTGAGCTTTGTCCTGACGAAGTGGCAATCAACCTCAATGTGTTTGGTACGTTCATGAAAAACTGGATTCCTAGCAATATGGAGAGCAAATTAACTATCACAAAATACAAGAGTAGGAAGACCAGGAAGGATAGTCAATTATGTGAGTACACAATGTAGCCAAAAACTTCACCAACGACCTTTCTAATGGATCTGTACTCCACTTCTACGGAAGAAAGAGAGATGGTTTCCTACTTCTTAGACTTCCAACTGATAGGAACGTTACCCAAAAGAACAAGGTATCCTGATATAGACCTTCTAGAGTCAGGGCATGCAGTCCAATTAGAATCACAACAGGGTTTCACTGAGAAATCATAATCACTGGACATAAAGAGACCTAAGGTGGGATACTTGAGTAAGTATCTGAGCATATGGTATGCTGACTTAAGATGAGGTTCCCTAGGGTCCTACATATATTGGCTTAAATTTTGTACTCCATAGGCTATGCCCAATCTAGTGTTTGTGAGGACGTTTAACTTCTCAACTAGCTGTCTGTAGAAAGTGGGATCAGACAGAGGCACTCCTTGTTTAGCTTTCAACTTAATTGTAGGATCAAGTGGAGAAGACAAACTAGTAGCATGGAGACAGTCACAATCTTTGAGGAGGTCAAGAGTAAACTTCCCTTGTGAGATCAAGGTTCCATCTTTTATGTAGAGCACTTTAAGTCCTAAAACATAGTGTAATTTGCCTAAGTCTTTGATCTTGAATCTGTCATATAGGAGTGTTTTGAGAAGGTGAATCTCAGTAAGATCATTGCAGTGAGCATAACATCATCTACATAGACCTTCCACAAAGACCACACTATTAGATGATCTCTTGTAGAAGAGAGAATATCGTGCATGGAGTGAGTGTAACCCCTGGAATATAGAGCATCTGTGAGTATAGCATGCCATTGTTTGCTAGCTTGAATTAGACCATATAGAGATTTGTTAAATTTGAAAACTAAGTAAGGAAAAGAGACTGCAAGTCCTTGGGGCAGCTTCATATATACCACTTTATGAAAATCTCCATGAATAAAAACATTGTTCACATCCAATTGTAGCTCTCAGTTCTTCTTAGCTGCAGTAGTAATTAGGGCTCTAACAATGGTCATCTTTACTACTGGAGAAAAGGTTTCTATAATCTATTCCAGCCTTTTGTATATAGCCTTTTACAGCTAATGTGGATTTGTATCTTTCCACACTCACATATGCTTTATGCTTTACCTTAAAGATCTATTTGCAGCCTATGGCTTGTTTCCCAGCAGATGTTATTTGCATAAAGTATTTCAAATTCATGAATCATGGCATGTTTCCAGACAGGATTGGCTGCTGCTTCCTCATAAGATGAAGGCTCCGTGTCATTACAAATGCTCTTTACAACCTGCTGACTATCAGTATTAAGGACATCAGGAGTAATATGGTTGTTTTGGTTAAAGAGAGCACTGAGAGAAAAAGACGGGTTTTTCTGGGTGGTTGCAACATGCTGAGATTATTTTAGGTTAAGCATGTTACAAACATATTCAGACAATAAGATGGGGTCTCAGATACTCTGCTGAATACCATTTGAATTGGTCTCTCAAAAGAAGATGAGGGTTGGTCTACCCTTGAGGTGGTTGGAGGGGTTAAGTCTGATGATTGTGGTGGTAAGTGTAGGAGGTAAATGTATAGTATGACTTGGTGACACTGGAATATTTATGTATGTGGTGTGGTTAGGCGATGGTGCAGTAGAGTTATTTGTTTAACAAGTCAAAGGATTGTGGATTGGGTAAGGATTGCAGCCGGTAGAATGATCATGATGTGTGACAGAATTAGGCAAGAGAGAAGGATAATTTAGTACAGATGGGAGTGAGAAGGGGAGGATTGATTCATGAAAAATCACATCTCTTGATACATAGATTTTCTTAGTAGTTAAGTTTAGTACCTTGTACTCTTTTACACCAAAAGAATATCCTATAAAGACATGTGGGGAAGTTCTTGGTTCAAACTGTTGGATAATATAAGCAACCAAAACTTCTTAAGTGTGAGTAGTTTGGTTTATTTTCATACAGTAGCTCAAAAGGGAACTTATTTTTCAAGGGTACAGTAGGTAATCGATTGATGAGAAATGTTAATGTAAGTTCAAACTCTCCCCAATATCTCAATGGAAGCTTAGCTTGGAACAATAAAGCTCTGGTAGTTTCCAACAAGTATTTGTGTTTTCTCTCTACTATGCTATTTTGTTGGGGGTGTATATGGCAGGTTCTTTGGTGTCAATGCCTTTTGATTGAAAGAATGAAGTGGCCTCATTACTAGTGAATTCCAAGCCATTGTCTGATCTGATACACTTTATTTGGTGACAAATTGTGTTTTAACAATGGATATGAAAGTTTTGAGGGTGTGTAATGCTTTACGTTTGGAGCTGAGTAGATGAGTCCAAGTGGATCTATTAAAGTCATCTACTATAGTGAGAAAATACTTGAAATTGTTATGCGCAGGCACATGATAAGATCCTTATAAATCTATATGTAGGAGGTCAAATATGATAAAGGCGCCTGTAGTCTTTGGAGGAAAAGGAAGTCTAACTTGTCTAGCCATAGGATATATAGAACAAAGGAAGGGTTGTCTTAATGCAAGGTTTGCTGGGATGTTGGATATCATTTTCATTTTTGCAAAAGGCACATGACCAAGTTTACAATGCCATAACATGTTCATGCCATTCACATCATTTGAAAAAGACTCAGAATTACAATCACAATATATTTTATTGCAATGAGAACTTTTTACAGTAGGAAGTGGAGACACAGTATTCACAATATAACCGGGATGTGGAGGAAAGGAAACACATTGAGTATTTACATATGAACTCGTAGGAATAGAAAAATAAGGTGTTGTAGTAACAAGATCTGCATCCTTCTTTGTTGTTGTTATAAAATTTCCTTTATTCAGACTGAGCATAGAAGGTACAATCCATAATGGACTTTACCAATTTCCATGCCTCTTCAGAGAAGCGGCCTGCAGAAAATAACATGTGTTAGAAAAGAAGGCTAAGAATTTGAGGTATGCTGTCAAAGAGATAATAGATATGAGGTTGTATTTGAAAGTTGGGACAAACAAAACTTTGTATAGGACGATTTTAGGTTTAAGAGTCATAGATCCTATTTCTATGATCTTAACTTTGTAGCAATTTGGCAATTTCACTAGTAAAGGAGAGGGTAACGTGAACATTTTATAAGTGTGTTTTGTTGAAGGTCATGTGGTGTGAGGATCCTGAGTCCAAAATCCATAAATTATCTTTAGCTTAAAAGCATTTGCGTGACAGTTTGTCAAACCTATAAAAGAAGTACAAGTCACAATACCTGCAAAATTTCCTGCAAAATTCGTTGTTGCATTGGCTGGACTTGTGACCCTCTGCTCCATCATTGTGAAAGTGATGCAGAAGTCTAACCACTTGATCAAATTTCTCCCATGAAAGGCTTACACTCTGGTTGTTATTACCACCTTGGTTCTCTTAATCTTCTCCGTGGTTTGAAATTGTATAAGATGGCATGGCTTGTGCACCAGCCATGACATTTGTTGTAATGTTTCTCCCTTTATTGTTCTTAGGATACTAATTATAGTTGTTTGAGTTGTAATTTTGAGCTCCATGTCGATTAAATTGCTGTGGATATCCATGAAGCTTGAAGCACTTCTCCTTAGTGTGGCCTTGTTTCTTGCATAAGTCACAAACGGTCATAGGTTTGTTGTTTACTGAGAAATTTGTCTTAAATGATCTTGGAGCTGTAATACTGGTGTTCATTGCAATAGATTCAAAGTTCAACTGTTTCCTTGGTCGAAACTCTCTTTGTTTTTCTTCCTGTACTAGAAGGGCAAAAGCCTGTTCCATTGATGGCAATGGATTCATCATAAAAATGCTTCCTCGAATTACTGTGTATGCTACATTCAAATCCATTAGGAACTGTATAAGTCTCCTGTCCTGCTCAACTTTGTGCATGTTCTCTCTTGCACCACAAGTGCACTGAAAATTGCATATTGATTTAGCACTCCGATCGGTCAATTCTTCCTACAACTTCTTCATTTTAGTGTAATATCCTGTTATGTCGAGTACTCATTGACTCAAGTCATTAATCTCTTTTTGGATCTGGTATAACTTTGCTATGTTTGTTTAATCTTAGCAATCTTCAAGTTCTCTCCATAGCTCAACTGAAGTGTTTACATACTCCACACTATCTACAATTTCATTTGCAAGTGAATTCAAACTCCATGAGGTTACCATATCATCGCACCTCTCCCACTACCTAAAACTAGGTGAATTAGAATTAGGTTTTACATATTCTCCAGTGATGAAGCCTAATTTGTTTTTAACAGAGAGGGATATCAATACGCCTATCCTCCATGATAGATATCCCAATCCATCAAAAGGAACTGGGACCAAAACTAGCCCAGGGCTATCAGAGGGATGAATATAGAATGGGCTACTCACATCGATTGCTGATTGAATTTCTGCTGTTGTTGTAATCGTAGCATCTGCATCACCTACCCGCATGGCTTCTTTAGTTCAACATCAGGATGGAATGATAGAAAAGCTTGATTGACTGAGAAAATGAGGATAGAAAGATTCACTACAAGAAAAAGCCTTATTTAAGACCAATCTTTAGGGGCGAGTTAATAATCCCGTCGAAAATAATATATGTATTAGGAAGAGATTATATTGCGGACCTTAATGCTTTGTTTTATTGTGAAGGTAATAAATCTGGTCCTTAAAAAAAATTGTAGTTGGTCCCAAAGTATAATTGAGAGGCCTTGAGCGGGAGAGAGTGCCACTGGGCTTGCTATTGTAGAGACTTCACGCGTTCATGATTAGTCACCGAATAATTTTACTCCTCTTCCGGCATGTTTCCATGATATATATGTTTCATTGAAAGGTTTTTATTAAAGAAATTACAACTCACACGTTTATTCATGAGTTGGGTCAAGGACCGGTCAAAGCTTCTTATTCTAATGAAATCGGACCATTCGCCTCGGTAGGATTATTGATAACTAAGGATTTTGATTCCTTTTATACTCCTTCTTGCCTATGTTTCATTTAGAAATTTGTACAAAATTGCCCCAGAAGGCTCACAAGTTGTGGTTGGTTATAGGTTTGATCAACAAAGTGATAAGATGTCAAAGATAAACTCAAAAAATAGTGAAACTTGCACAAGTACGAAGACAAGACAAGCCTCAGGAAAAACATGCCCAATGCGACCGAACACCATTTTGTACGGTCCACATGAGTGAGGTTCAGAGAGTATGATTTTCAGGAAAATAGGCAATGCGACCACACTAAGTTCTGTGCGGTCCGCAGTGGGATCAATGCGACCGCACTTGATTTAGTGCGGTCCTCAGTGAGAAGGATCAGAGAGCTGTCAATTCCAAGTGTCAAGCCAATACGGGCTGCGCTCCATTCAATGCGGACTGCACCAGAAGCCCCTGTGTCCGCACTACATTCTGTGCGGTCTGTATTGCTAGAGTTCAGAGACATGGATTTTCAAGTTCAGAGACTTAGTGCGGTCCGCACTAGCCCCGCAAGGGTATTTTTGTCTAGATTTTTAACTTAGTATGCGTATCTTCTTTTCCCATTTTTAGGGTATACGATAGTTTTCTCTATTAGTTGAACTCGTGGGTTCGAATACTTTATCCATTTTGGGCAATTTTATCTATATAACACCATTGAATCTTGTTTTTTTTATCTCAGTAATTAATTAATATGAGTTATTCTTCATCTATTTCTTGCTTTTCTTCTTTAACTATGAGTAGCTAGACCCATAAGCTAGGGTTGCGGCTCAACCCTGGTGTGGGTAACTGATGGGTCTTGTATTTAAGGGCAAGATTGACTATTGGTGTTTGATATTTGGGCTAATTTCATGTTTAATTGTTGAATTAGTGATTGCAAACACTAGTTTGTGTTTAGTTGACTTGGGCTCTTCTTGAAAAAGAGAGCCTATGTCTCCGAAATTGGTCCAACAAGGAATTGGGGCGTCCTCAAGAGATTGATAGCCCTAGTTAAAGGGTTAAACCTCGAGAGAGTAATACCCTACTTGAACCTTGATTGCTTGTGCAAATTTGCGTACCCAATTGGTCTTGAGAAAGTCAATTCGGGCAAGCTCACTTGAACCACCTAGAACTGTAGAGTGGGTAATATCGTGCAACAGTTATATCATACTCCCCAAATATGTGAATCATGTCTTGGACTCAAGTATCTGTCAATTGACCACCTATGCGAAAGTCACTACCCTAGTTCCTTTTAAACCATTTGAACAACCTTCAACATTTTACTCTTAGCTTACTCTAGTTTAATTTAGCATTGTAGTTTGATAAAATTAGAAGTAAAACAAAAAACCCAAAACTTTTTAGAAGTGTAATTTGGAACACATATGCAACCCTACACTAGATAGATACTCGATTCCAAATACTAGCTCTCTGTGAAAATCGATCCCTACCCTAAATCGGGTAAAAACTACTTCGACCCTCTCTCGCTACTCAATAGTAGTGCGGAGTAGGCCTCGTCAACTTTTTGGCGCCATCTCCAGGGAAATAACGGTTTTGGCTATCTATCTAGTTAGTTTTGTGTATTGTTCTTCTTTCCTTCTTTGTTACTAACTTTTTTGAGTCACAACTCAAGTACCAAATGACAGCGAACAACGCTAATGACCCTCTTGGAAATGTGATTGCAAGGGAGGAGGTAGATGATGTCCGAGATGATGAGGTGCCTATTGTACTTCAAGGTCAACATCGAAGCCGCCAAGTCAATGCTAATGTTAATGACAATATTCTAGACCCTCCTCCGCCACCTCCAAGAGTGGCTCCTAGATTAGTTCCGAACCAAACCTATGCTAGTGCTATTATCCTACCCTGAATCCAGGTGGGCAGTTTTGAAGTAAACAATGTGATGTTGTCCTTACTTGAGCAGTGTGGATATTTTACGGGCGCTGCAAATCAAAATGCCTACAAACATCTTAAGGGGTTTGTGGATACATGTTGGGGGATCAAGAAGATTAATGTGTCAGAGGATGCTCTAAGGACGAATTCCTACAAACATCTTAAGAGGGAAGCATTGGATTGGCTCGAGTGACTTCCAACCATTCCATCACTACTTGGATGGGTTGGCGGACAAGTTCATTGCAAAATTCTTCTTATTGGGGCATATGTCGGCATTGCGAGATGAGATATTGGATTTCAAGAAAGATCCCAGAAAAACTTTGCATGAGATTTGGGAGATTTATAGAACAATGGAGAAGGAATGTCTCAATAATGATATGACCGAGGCTATGATTTAACAAATCTTAACGGGGGCACTAATACAACAAACCATTTCATAGTGAACCAACTTGTTGGGGAATATTTATGAAGTTGTCGTATGATGAGGCATGTGATATTCTTGACGAGATGCCTAACACTTCTTCTGCGTTGCAAAGTAGGGCCAATGTGCCCCAAAGTGACCCCATGTTTACTCAGTTGCATAAGGAGTTACATGATCACGTGCAGGCTATAGTTGAGTTGACAACTACTGTGAACCAATTGGAAAAGGCACAGTTGCAACAACTCCAAAATCCTCACCAAGTGAATGGCATGGAGGGTGTCAATATGCTTGTCAACAAAAGATGGCACAGAAGGCAACAAAACCAAGGGAATTCTGAGCAATTTGATGATGACTCTGATGGATTTCAAAATGATGGTTATGATGAACAAAGTGAAAATGTTCAACACGTAAATAATTATCAAGGCCAACGTGTAAACTCTTCAAACCAGCAATAATTGAGACCCCAAGAGAATTGGGGCAATATAAAACAAAGCAATGTCAATTGGGGAAACCAACAACAAGGCAATGGTAATTGGGGGAACAACAACCAAAACAACAATTGGGGCAATCAGAACAACAATCAAAGCAACTAAGGAAATTTGAATGGTAATAACAACAATTGGGTGGTAATAACAATAAAGGTGGATGGAACAATGTAAACCAAGGAAACCGAGGGCAAGGCTTTCAAATGCCCCCAATGTACCAACAACCGAAAAATCCGCCCCCATTTCCATCTCAAGGTCCTAGTTTTTCTCGCAATAATATTGACATAATTGAATTAATGTTCAAACAGATGAAGAAGAAGAATGCAGCTCTGATGCATAGTTGGCTTCCCACAACACCTCTATCAGAAACTTAGTGGTGCAGTTAGGTCAAATCTCTAAATATTTGAATACACTCCCTAAGGGTGCTCTACCAAGTGATGTGGTAGTGAACCCGAAGGGTTGGAACAAATATGCTATGGAGGTAACTACAAGGAGTGGACGAGGCGATGATGTGAATACCTCCAAGCAGAAGCAAGTTTTGAGTGATGATGTTGAGTTGCAAGAAGATGAAGTTCCATTGATAGTTGAACATAAGGTTGACTCAAATATGAATGAAGAAGTGAGGATTGATATTCAAGATGTCGAGGTAGAAACTCAAATGATGTGAACCTGTTTAGGGAACACATAATACACATGCCGAAGTTGGTTGTGCCAAAAGCCAAGGCTCCTTTTCCTAGGCCATCTCCATATGATCCTCAAAGGCTCGCGATGCAGAGAAATGAGAATCAGCTTAAGAACCTCATTGATATGATGAAGAGCTTGTCCATTAATATGCCTTTGGTGGAGGCTCTTAAACAAATGTCGGGCTCTGCAAAAATTCATGAAAGACTTGGTCACAAAGAAGTGTTCTATGGAGTGTGAAACAATACAGATCACTCACTAATAGTGCTATAGTGCATTCAATGGCCCCAAAGCTTGAAGATCCTGATGCTTTCACCACTCCTTGCACCATTGGGAGTGCGGGCTTTGCCAAGGCTCTATGCGATTTGGGGGCTACTATCAACTTGATGCCCTACTTAGTTTTCAAAACCTTGGGTTTTGGGAAACCTAGGCTGTCTTCTATGAGGTTACAAATGGCGGATAGATCAATGAAGAGTCCATTGTGTATTATTGATGATGTGCTTGTCTGGGTGGACAAATTTATCTTGCTAGCTGACTTTATGATGTTGGACTATAAAGTTCCCATCATATTTGGAAGACCTTTCCTAGCTACGAGAAAGGCATTGGTTTATGTGGAAATGGGGGAACTCACCTTCCGGATGGGTGATGAAAAGGTGGTCTTCCATTTGTGCAAATCAATGAAGCATCCCAACAATACCTAGGTGTGATGTTTTGTTGACCTCATCACAACAGTGATTATTGATGACATGAGTGCAATTATCAATGTGGAGGACCTACTGGAAGCCTTATTGTTGAATCTTGATGTCAATGAGTATGCAAGTCGAGTAGAGTGTGTGAATGCTTTACATAAAATGGGCCCTTATTCATATGAGCCTAGAAAATTGTCTTCGGACCTCGAGAATAGAAAGGAGCCACCAACTAAACCTTCAATTAGGAGCCTCTGGTGTTGGAGTCGAAACCACTGCCTCCACACCTCAGGTATGATTCCTCCTTCTCTATATAAAATACTCTCACCTCTCACTAAAATCTGTAGGAAATGACCCCAAATAAAGGCCCAAAGGTTATATATCAAAATGGGGTCGGGTTATGAAAATTAGAAAATTAACCCTCCGATGTCAATTATGCTACCGCTAAAAGGGCATGCGGGCTGTAGATTCGTTGCAGATTTCGTTGCAAGAACTGGGCTGTTCTGCCTCATTCTGCGACCATTCTGCAATCACAGAATGGGTGTTGCGGTCCGCAGAGTTCAATCTGCGATCGCAGATTTCACACAGACTCGCATTGTGTCCAGCCTTTGGTAATTTGATCATAACTTTGCGTAGGAATGTCCAAATGATGAACGGTTTGAAGCATTGGAAACTAGACTTGAAGGAATTTAATTCTACAGGTTATCCGTCACCCAGAACCTCATAAATATTTATATATGCTTGTTCAAAGTAGGGACTAGTGCAAGATCATTGGGAATTTTAACTTATTATGGATTTTTCCAATTTTTCTTGAACTTAGTCCCTTCCTTGGACCCCAAATTACTTACGACAAGACTTATACACATATATACCAAATAAAATGAATTTACACCATAGTAATAGTACATAAAATTATTATAATAACCCTATGTGACATAACGAAATCCTAAATCGCTTAGCGAAAATTTCCGGGGCCTTACAGATATCTTAGCTGATATTATGATATCATGATTGTTGGGGAGGTTGTGTACGGATAGCAATTGCAAATAAGTGATGATTATGAGAAGTTGGATTCATGGGAAAGTATGCGTGCAAAAATATACTTGACGATATTGCAAGTCGAGTGCCTGCATCCAACGAAAAATCGTGAGTTCTGTAAGGGGGAAAGGTTAGTTCATTTTCCCCTGGCTCCTGGCATTGTATGTCATTGGGGTACCATTTCTAAACAACAGCAATGCATTATTTAGTAAATATAATGTAAGTATATAATCAAAAATAGTTTTCTTTAGATGAACCGACGACTGCGACGTCGCTCAAGACATTGCGACCTCTCTTGCTCCAAAATTTTGAGGGTCCTCCTCAAAATCCTGCCCCAGTTTACTGAGTTGGTGCTTCCAACAGCTGCGTGCGATAAATGGATGAAAATCTTCTTTGGAATTTTGAGGGTCCTCCTCAAAATTCTACCCAAGTTTACTGGGCTTGCATTTCTGGCGACGAAGGGCTGAAAATCAACTTCGAAATTTTGAGGGTCCTCCTAAAACTTCAACCCCAGTTCCAATAGTAGGGGAATTGGAATTTTTACTATATTGTGACTTAACCCATAGGGCTTCCTATATATCCCCTCTTAAATGACAATCAGGTCAGGCGTAGTTCAAATTACATCATACAGAAATCACAAAGGACTACATATAGTATTGTTTTACTGCATCTAAAGTGATTGGTTTTGGCTAAACTTCTCCGTCCATTTCTGCAAGTATGAGGGCTCCTCCTATGAGAACCCGGTGAACCATGTACGGTACTTGCCAATTGGGAGAGAATTTATCCTTGGATTCATCCTGATATGGGAATATTTTCTTCAACACTAGTTTCCCTAGTGTAAACTTCATTATCTTGACTCTTTTGCTTTAAGCTCGGACATTCCGTTCTGATAAAATTGACCAAGGAAAATTGCATTCATTCTTTTTTCCATCTTTAAGGGCTAACTACTCGTTGTGACCTTTTACACATTTTGCGTCGTCAAGTTCTGCTTCCTGTATGATCCTCAAGGAGGGAATTTCCACCTCAGCGGTAATGACCACCTCTGTACCATGAACCAGCATATAGGGAGTTCCCCCGGTTGATGTGCAGATATTGGTACGGTATCCCAATTAAACAAATGATAATTTATCATGCCATTGTTTATGCTTTTCTATGATTTTTCCTTAGTATCTTCTTGATATTCTTGTTGGCTGCCTCTACAGCACCATTCATCTGAGGACAATAGGTTGTAGAATTCTTGTGTTTGATCTTGATGTTTCACACATTGCTTCCATTAGGTAATTGTTGAGATTGGAACCATTATCAATAATGATTGATTCCGAAATTTCGAACATACAAACAATACAGCCGCGGACGATATCTACTACAACTTTATTGGTTACTGCTTTATATGATGCTTCGTTAACCCATTTGATCAATAATCAATAGCCACCAAAATGAACCTGTGCCCAATTGATGCGGCATGCTCGATCAGTCCAATGACATCCATACCCCAAGCGGTGGACGACCATGGCGATCTTGTTGTAGTAAGTGTTTTAAGGTACCTTTATCATTTTTGCATGTATCTGATAGCAATGATATTTTCGAACATACTGGATGTAGTCCGTTTCCATAGTCATCCAAAAATATCCTACTGGGAGTATCTTTTTTGCTAAGACAAAACCATTAATATGTGGACCACAGGTCCCTACATGAACCTCTTCTAATAACTTGGATGCTTCCTTTGCTTTGACACACCTTAGTAATCCCAAATCGTGAGTCCTCCTATATAGGATGCCTTCGCTGTGAAATAAATTGTTAGACAAATGCCGAAGGGTAGGCTTCTGAGTAGAGTTTGCAAGTTCTGGATATTCTCCGGTTGTCAAATATTCCTTGATATTGTAGAACCATGGTTTTCCGTCTGCTTCTTCCTCAACGTGAGCATAATAAGCTAGCTGATCATAAATTTTTATTGGGATAGAATCAATGAAATTCGTATTTGGATGTTGGATCATGGATGATAGAGTAGCCAATGAATCAGCAAACTCATTCTGCACTATAGGGACATGCTGAAACTCTGTCTTTGTGAATCTTTTCCTCAACTCCTGTATGTGATGCAGAAAGGGAGTATCTTAGCGTTCTTGGTTGCCCATTCTTTTCGGACCTAATGTATGAGCAGATTTGAATCTCCGATCACTAGCAACTACTAAATGTTCATATCAATGGCCATTTTGAGCCCCAAGATGCAGGCTTCATATTCGGCCCTATTATTGGTGCAAGGGAACTTGAGCTTGGTGGATACCAGGTAATGCTGGCCGGTTTCTGATACTAGGTCTGCTCCTATTCCAACTCCTTTAAAATTTGTTGCTCCATCAAAAAACATTCTAAATCCATCATAGGATTCTGCAGTATCCTCTCCTACGAAAGATACCTCTTTTTCGGGAAAACACGTCTTTAGAGGCTCGTATTCTCAATCCACGGTATTCTCGGCGAGATGATCTGCTAAGGCTTCTCCTTTGATTGCCTTCTGAGCCACGTAAATAATGTCAAATTCACTTAGCAAGATTTTCCACTTAGCGAGCTTGCCGGTGGGCATGGCCTTCTGGAAGATATACTTCAGCAGATCCATTCTTGATATAAGGTAAGTGGTATAGGTATGGAAATAATGCCTCAATTTTGGAGCTACCCAAGTCAAAGCGCAACAGGTGCGCTCCAATAGAGAATATTGGGCCTCGTACGGGGTAAATTTTGTACTAAGATAGTAGATGGCTTGCTCCTTTCTCCCTGTTTTATCGTGTTGTCCCAAAACACAACTGAATGCCCCATCCAGTACTGCGAGGTAAAGTAATAGCATTCTTCCTGGTTCGGGTGGAACCAAGATTGGCGGTGTTGACAAGTATTCCTTAATTTCGTAAAAAGCTTTCTGACAATCATCAGTCCATTTGGTGGAAAAGTCCTTCTTCAACATTTTAAAGATTGGTTCACAAATGACGATGGACTAAGCTATAAACCGAGTGATGTAGTTGTGTCTCCCCAATAAACTCATAACCACTTTCTTGTTCTTTGGCAGTAGCAAATATTAAATGGATTTGACCTTTGATGGATCCAATTCTATTCATTGATGACTCACGATGAAACCCAGTAATTTTCCAATAGGAACTTCAAATGCACACTTGGCGAGATTCAGTTTTAGATTGTACCTTCTCAGTCCGTTGAAGAATTTCCTCAGATCTTTCATGTGATCCATGGCTTTCTTGGATTTGATGATCCTCAATCTCCTTATGTATTATGCCGTGAAAGATAGGAGTCATGGTTCTCATATAGGTGGCATAAGCATTCTTCAAACAAAATGGCTTCATCTTGTAACAGTACATCCCCCACAGCGTCATAAGAGCCATTTTCTCTGCATCTTCCTCATCCATCCATATTTGATGTTACCCCACAAAACAATCGAAAAATGACTGCAGCTCATGCTTGGCTCAGTTGTGAATTAGAATGTGTATGTTTAACAAGGGGAAGTCATCTTTGGGACTGGCTCGATTAAGATCCCAGTAGTCAACATAGACTCTAAATTTCCCATCCTTCTTTGGTACCGGCACAATGTTGGCTAACCATGTTAGATATTCTACTACCCTGAGAACCCTAGCTTTGACTTTCTTGGTGACTTCCTTTTTTATTTTTAAACTCATGTTGGGTTTGAGTTTTCTGAGCATCTGCTTTACCGGCGGACATGTTGGATCTGTTGGCAGTTTGTGAGCTACAATGGATATACTGAGACATGTCATATCATCATACGACCAGGCAAATATGTCTTCATATTCCTTTAAAAACTCCGTGTACTCCTTCTTTTTCGATGGTGACAGGTGAACAGTGATGCGCGTCTCTTTGATGTTCTATATATCTCCCAAATTGACGACCTCAGTTTCGTCCATGTTAGATTTAGGCCTATTCTAAAAATTATCAACCTCTCTAACGACCTCTTCTGGAATATCATTCTCTTCTGAATCTATATCTGTTTGTTGCGTTGTCTCATTGCAAGTCACAATCGTTGATTCATCATCAAGGTAAGTAAGAGTAATGATGTGTAAATAAAGTAAATGATAGAGAAAATAATAAGAGTGAGATATATGATAAACGAAATGTGTTGATTGAATTCATAATTTTTTGAACATCGGAGCTCTTTTCAAAATTAAAGACAATACGGAAAGAAAATCAACTAGTAAAATGTAAGATGTGATGCATGGTGCTGTTGTTTAGCCTTGCTACCCTGAAGATTTCTGGGCCCTGGTGGTCCTAATTGACCAATTGCTAAGGCGTTCTCCTCGGTTTACAGATTGTATATAAGGGCCTTCCTCCCCGTCATCCTCAAAAATAACATAGCAGTCCATATCGTCGTCTAGAAACAGGCTCCTCATTGCCGCTAATGCCTCTTCTGCTTTTGACCCATATATGATGTCTTCCAGTTGGAAAGTCTGCTCCAGGCAAGGTATCGGATGCTCTAGTGGTAGTAGGGACTGCGACATGGTGGTGACCAATCATCAAACGCTTTCCATATATACTCATACCCCATGCCAAAAGTAGTACCATGTTTCATCAGCTTGATGTGTTCGGTGATTCCCTGAAGGTTCTTGCCAAGTCCCTTCCCAAGCTCATATTCGCACCGATTTAGGATGTTCTCAATCATGTTATCCTACCATTTATCCTTGTCCACAGCGTTGACCCTTTCAATGTGGTGGTATGTTTCTCCGTCTATTCTCCTTTTTCCTCCAATCATCAGGATGCTCTGGCGGTTGTATATGGGGTTGCTACCAGCGCTATGAATAATCACCTCTTGGTGATTCCATTCGAACATCACTGCCTGATGCAAGTTTGATGCTACAGCTTCAACGGTGTAGATCCATGGTCGTCCTAACAACAGGTTGTAGGATGCTGGGACGTCTATCACTTGAAAGTCAACATCAAATCAAGTTGGTCCCATTTGCAGGCTTAAACTGATTTCCCAATTAGTGGATCTTTAGGACACATCGAAGGCTTTGATATTGATGGCCCCATCTTTGGTCTCATGCAAGTTCTTCCCCAATATTCTGAGGGTTATCAATGGATAGATGTCGAGGCTGGATCCTCCGTCGATCAGGACTCTAGTGATAAGATAATCATCGCATTGCACGGTGATGTGCAGTGCCTTGTTTTGGCTCAGCCCTTCTGCTGGCAGCTCATTTTCGTGGAAGGTGCTTTTGTGCCTTTCCAGCACTTTCCCTACCACGTTTGCCATTTCCCCTCCAGTTATGTTGTTGGGCACTTATGTCTCACTCAATATTTTCGTCAATGCATTTTTGTGTGTGTCAGAGCTCTACAGGTGAGGTAGGATGGAGATCTGGCTGGTGTTTTGTTAACTGCTCAGCGACCGATTACTCCTTAGCTTGTATTTTCCTCCAAAGGTCATCGGGACCAGTTTCAATAGGTTGTCCATAGGCTTGTTTACTGGACTCAACTAATTGTTCGGAGTGTATACTCTGCCTGTTCGGGCCATACCCTGCGCAGCAATTGCTTCCCCAATTTTGGTTTTCCCTTTCCTCCTAGCTTCAACTGTGTAATCCCATGGCGTGGCATTTGAGTGGAACGGGGTAATGTCTATCATAGCAACCGGAATAGGTACTCTTGGAGGTAACACAGTTACTTTGAAAGGTGCAGGTGCCTTTGGAATTCCAAACTCGACTTCAATTGGTCCTGGCACTTTTGAGGTAGGTGCTTCAAACTCAAGCGGAATAGACATGTTCACTTCATCACCCTCAGAGGGTTGGATTTGGACAACAATCAGGTTGAGTGTGATTGTCGGTTTCTTTGGTTCATCCCCTTCGACAATCAATCCAATCGACCATTTAGGGTCCTAATCACGTTCTATCTCGATCATGTGAACGCCTCCACCCTTGTGGTTAGGTAGATGGTCGTTGCGAATGTTAGGAGCAGGATCCTTTGCTACGATGACCTTCTTGTTGATCAGGGTTTGATTTTTATCCTTCAATGAGCGGCATTTGTCAATGGTGTGTCCCTTCATACCGGAATGGTACGCACAGGTCTTGTTAGGGTTCACCCATTGGGAAGGATTTTCTGGAGTTATGGCAGGGATTGGAGTAACATAATCGGCTGCTATAAGTCTCTCATACAGCTGGTGAATTGATTTGGCGATGGCTCTATATTGTCTAGGAGGTCTGCGGTTGAAGTTTTGTTTAGGTCTAGGGAAGTGTTGGCGAGTGGGTGATGATTGGTAGTGAGGGAGTTGAGCATTATAAGCTTGGTAGACATGTGCAGATTGAGAGTATTCGGGTGAAGTGGGATGATATGTCGGAGGTGGAAATGGTTGGTAAACGGGTGGGGGATTTTGGTAAGTGTCGACGCCCCCTTTTTCCTCCTAAAAGAACATAAATCGGGTTTACGACCTTATGGACAAAACAACTCTTATTCCTTTTTGAGGAATTGGGTTATGCAAATATGAAGAGTTCCCACCTAATAATTATGGTGATTACAACACTTTTAAAGAAAAGAAGAAGATTTTTTGAAAGAAAACCCAGAGTTTTGGCGGGTAAGGGCTTGAGATTATCGCGAGGGGAAGGTGTTAGGCATCCCTCAAGATCGACTAGTGTGGTTTCCTGCCGTGCTTATTTGTGACTTTTAGAAGAGTATAAAGAAACACATAAAGTTTGCATGTAGTAGTTACAAACAAAATTTAAATTTTTTGAAAGGAAAGGAAAGGACATAAATGATTTTTAAAAGAGAAGGATTAGTTGGAAGAAAAACATAAATTAAAGAAAAACAATATACAAATAAAGAAAAGGGGAAAGAGGTCCTAGGTTTAAATATAATATGGATCACGTTGGTGCAATACCTAGCAATCACTCCTCAAAGAGGGGTCACACGAGATATTAGCCCACCGGTCGTCATACCCATATTCTACCCTTCTCGTCCCGTAAAGGTCATTTAAACGTATGGATTGGTCACGAATGCTTATTGCGTGCTATTACTTTTCCCGTCTTATAGGTCATAGAAGGTATTTAGGATGACTATTCCTATAAGGTAAGGACTAAGCTGAACCCTTAGGTTTAAAGGTCAAAATGCTAAGCGACATACATAACAAATAAGACTACACGAAAATGAACCATAGAAAGAGCATGTAAAAGGCTCAAACATCCTCTATTGATAGGCATATAATTAGCACATCTCAAACATATCAAAGGTATAAAAAAATGAAAATATAAAAGGCAAGACTACCGAAGATAGATTTCCAAAAATTGAGCAGAAAGCGGAAAGTTTGGTCGAAATAATGGCAGTCAGTACATAACAGTTTTGGAAACATTAGGATACACTTTAAAACACATTTGAGAATATATAGTAAAGGTATCAAAGGTGTATTATTTTTATAAAAGAAAAAATAGCACAGTTTTGGACAGGAGAGGTAGAAAACAAATGCGAAATTATTCAAAATTTCAGAAGTGTAATTTTAAAAAAAAAGGAGAGCAGTAAATATATAGGAATTAATATTAAAGTCTAGCTTTGAAAATGGTAGTAGAGATGTTAAAGATGCAATATTCTGATAATATTAGAAAATAGTAGCACAATTCTGAACAGGATAGCTAACCAGTAGAAATACATAGACGCTATTATCTTGAAATAGGGCGGTGTTCAGTAGAAAACTTTCAAAGAGGCAGAATTCAGAAAGTTAGGAGGCTGAGTAGTCTGAAACTGATGAAAAATGATTAATCAATTTTATCCGGCCTAAGGCTTGCCTAGGAGTTGTTTGATCATAAAAGAGAGTGGACATGCATATTTGTTTTCCAATTTCATGGAAACTGTTGACCAGACTTATATTGTTAAACAAAACAAGTGAGGCATTTAAGCAATTGCAAACCAAACCCTAAGTACATGATATCTAATGCACATAAGGGTCCTAAAACATGGTATCTAAATGCAGTAGCAATAACAGTGACTTGTTAGTTATTAACCAATTGTGTTATAAAGCGAGTAAAATGACAAATTGAAAGTAAAAGAGCCTGAAAAAAGATTTCTAGTTGTGTGAGATGCATGTCCTAGACAAGATGTCTATTGCACAAATAAGAAAAATCCTATGAACAGGTTTACAACCCGTACCGTTAAACTAAGAATGCATATCCCTCCCATTTTTCACTATAAAACCCCATTATTAATTACAAGTTATTACAGACCAATGAGATTAAATTACAATAATTAAGAGTAAAAATAAGAAGTTAATCTATAAGGAGCCTTCAACCGGGCCCAAATCTCCAATTTCACTTCTTTCGAGTTTCACAACCTTTACCAAGGTTTTGGGTGTGGCAAAGCTCCCTAAGTGCCCATTGGAGCCCCTGGCCAATACTAGGCACCCAAACAAATTAACATTGAATCAGTGCAAGTGTGGAATTATCAGCCTTGTGCTTCAAAGTTCAGCGATACACCAAGGGGGTAGAACCTAAATTCTAGGAGTAGTGAGATTGTGATAGACTTTTAAAGAGATTTAAGTTGAAAAAATAGTTGAAAGAGGATTCACATGAAAAACGTTTTGAGAGAAAAGCAGCATAAGAGACAATATTAGGCTACTGGGTTTAGGGGAGACAAACAAAAGCAAGGGCAGAGGACATGGGGGACAAGTAACTCACAAGTGAGAACATATTTACACAAACATCAAAGAGAAGTACTTCAGAACTTAAACAATCAAGCAGGTTTCAAACAGCATGAGATTGATAAATACCAAATAGATTCACACATTAGGAAGAGGTTCAGGGTTACATAGTAGCTAAGAGTGTCCTGAATACATGTTAATAATGTACTAGGGTCAGGGGTAAGGAGGAACATGCAGGATACAGACAAAAGGAGTAATGGGCATTCCAGATTAAGATAGGCATATTAATCAATATAGAGGCATGCTAATTGTAGTAAGAACAACAAAACCCTAAGTAGAAACATACCAGAAATAAGAGAAAGTGCAACACAATTAGAAACATATTGTTTTGAAGCTGTAAAGCAAATAGGAGACATACCAGTTGAAGGCAAGGTAATGCAGGGCAGTAGTGAATTATAATATGCAAAATGGTGAGCAATAGTGTGCAAGAGAGTGAGAAGCAATATGCAGAGAGTATGCAGAGAGAGCAGCATTAGGCAAAGAAGTGAGTAGCAATAGTAGAGAAATGAGCAGCAATAGAAATAAGTGAGCAGCAATAGCAGACCCAAGCGAATAGCAATATAAAGAGCAATGGAACAGTATAGTAGGCTAAAGTTCAACGTGGGTTTCAAACAATCTGAGTAACCAGTAGTCTCAAGAGAAGTGTGAGAGATTGTGTAGAAACAAAAGAGAGCACTGAATATATTTTGTGTAAGAGAGAGAGTTCATAATGAATTCTGATTGTGTCAAGTGAGAAGAGAGGAGGATTACTTATAGTTTTTGAAGCCAATAGAGAATAGGGTAATAAGTACATAATTATAGAAATATTACCAATTTGAATCAATCATATGACATTAATTCCTTTAAACTAGGGATTCATGATTCAAATGGGAGTATCAGATAAGAAAATAATCAATAAGACGATTAATTACACCATAGTAAGAGTAGTAGGCATGCAGCATGTAATAAAGGCCAAATACACAATGCTCCAGATAAGGAAAATATGATGAGAATTTGAACAATATATTTAAGTAAACAAATATGGTAAGCATGTAAATTAATTCTGAAATTGGTCAAAGAATCACGGACAACACCAAAATCAGAGGGAATCAACACCAAGTATAGAAAGCATCTCACAATAAGGATACAGTTCGAAAATCAGTGTAAGAACCTTTAAGGAAAACACATACAAATTAGGGATTCAAAGAGATGCATAGAATTAACATATTACTTAGTAAATAGAAGCATTTAAACCTATTTAAACATAATAGGCACAAAACCAAGAACCCTAAGTAAGGAATCACAAAAACAGTAGCTAGTCGAAACCCTAGTAAAGGTATAAAGCATGGAACTCAGAAACAAACAGGCTTGCAACATAAATAAACACATAAGACAGACGTACATAATATCCAAAAGAAGCAGAGCATACAACGTTTTTTTTTAAAAAAGGCTAGAAACCCTAGCTTTTGAGAAAAGAAACAAAAACGCTTAAAACGCGAATTAATCGAAGAAATTGAGTAATGAGTAGTGTTAAATACCAAGAATAACTAAATCAGGGATTAAAACATTTTTAGGGTTTTTGCAATAAAATCAGTGAGGTAAGGAACCTGGTCCTGAAACCCGTTAACAGTGAAGTTTAAAGCATCATCGGACAAAAACCCATCGGAGAAAGGTAGGAAATGGACCCAGGCGAGGTTTCAGTGCCCTTCTTGCATGGTGGTGTAGAAAATCACTCTATCTATGATATGTGCGCTTTGGTTGTATGAGCTTGATTTTCAGGTATAGGTTTTGATGAATGACAAACAATGAAGTCAAGTGTCAAACAATTGGTATACTCTTTTTGCTAATGTCAAAAGGGGGAAGAATTTAGGCGATATGCATCGAATAAGGGGAAATGTCTTCACATTCTAGTATGCTTTAATTGAGGGGGAATATTCAATTAAGGGGGAATTACATTGAATTGTTTGCATGAATTGTATGTTGAGATATAGCATGAAGTTAGGGGGAACTCGATATGCATATCTCCTGTTGTTTGTCATTATCAAAAAGGGGGAAATTGTAGAAAATCACTTTATCTATGATATGTGCGCTTTGGTTGTATGAGCATGATTTTCAGGTATAGGTTTTGAGGAATGACAAACAATGAAGTCAAGTGTCAAACAACGATATTATATGACAAACAATCAAGCTTGAATGCCGAGAAGCATATTGATGAACGGATTGCAATGGAAAAGCCAAAGGCGAGCTCAAATGTTCAAGACCGAAGACCCAAGGCGTAGGTCGTTAGGTAGAACAAATGTAAGAGCAACGCTTAAGTAATCTCGTCTTTTGGCTCAACATAGGTCATCATAAATATGCATAAAATAACTTTATTAAATCATATCTATCATAAACATATTTTAATAAATCATATTTATCATAAACATATTTTAAATACTTTAAATAACATGATGTTAAAGTTTTCATCTTAACCAAAATGGTTTTTGAAGTAAGTTTTCAATTTTGCCTCAGAATAATCGATTATCAGTATATGCATAATCGATTATGCTGTAGACCGTTGCCAGTGTTTGAACACTGCCACAGAATAATCGATTATGCAGTATCAGATAATCGATTGTTCAGCAGAAAATCAGCTTCTGATTTTTTGAACGTTGGAGAATAATCGATTATCAGATACTGAATAATCGGTTATCTTGGCACAAAATCAGCATAATTGATTGCCAATTAAGCAACGGACATACACCATTTTTCACCTATAAAAAGAGGTCTTTTGAGCTGATTTTAAATACACAACACCTCCCAATATTGATATACATATTGACATTATTTGAGCATCATTTTAGAGCTTCTGTTTAGCCATTTGAGAGACAACTTTGAGTTGTTCATAGAGCTAAATTTGTATCTCTTTATCTACTCTTTTGAGAGAGTTCGTATTGTAAAAGAGAAAGTTGTTTGAGAAGAACATATCTTCTCATTGATTGTCGGGTTCGCTAAGTACCCTAAGTCTTAGTGTGTGAAGTCTTGTGGTGCGGCATCCACGAGCAAGGTTGAAGTCTTGAGGTGCGGTATCCTCGAGCAAGTTGAAGTCTTATAGAGTGTACATCTACGAGCAAGTGTAACGGTTTGTTAGGCACCCGAAAGCTTAACGGAGTTAGAGGAATCTCGAGAGAGTCTCTCGGGGACTGGACTAACCACAAGTTGTGGTGAACCAGGATAAATTCGGTGTGTTCTTTCCTTGCTATTTTATTACCGAATTTATTTTATTCCTGCAATTTTTAATTCCGCAATATTTATTAATATTCTCGTGCCGCACTATTCACCCCCCCTCCCCTCTAGTGACGGGCATAAAACCTAACAATTGGTATCAGAGCCTAACTCTCTGAAAGCCTTAACCGGTTGAGAGCGATATATATTTTTGTTGTTGAGAATATTGAACGCAGGAATGATAAGCGAAGGACACTCCACCGATAGCCCTCCATTATTTGACGGAACAAACTATACATATTGGAAAGAGCGGATGAGAATATTCATCCAATCATACAACTTTCGATTATGGAAAATCATCAAGAAAGGTGAACAAATGCCAACAAAGAAAGTTGGGGAAATCATGGTTCCAAAGGAGGAAAATGAATATGATGCCGAGGACATCAAGAAAATTGAAAGAAACGCAAAGGCCATCAACTTACTATTTTGTGCGGTGAATCCGGACGACTATCGGAAAATCTCTTGTTGCACAACCGCAAAGGAAATGTGGGATAAACTCGAGATCACTTATGAAGGTACGTCTCAAGTCCGAGAATCTAAAGTTGATTTTCTAACACATGAATATGAAATTTTTAGAATGAGGGAGAATGAACCCATTGGCATTATGTTCGAACGATTTTCAAGAATCGTCAACGATCTTCATGCTCTCGGGAAAGTCTACACAAACAAAGATCTTGTTCGAAAAGTCCTACAGAGTCTCACTCCCGAATGGCGTTCCAAAGCCAATGCCATCCAAGAATCTATAGGATTCACGGATATCACAATCGATGGACTAATAGGTAACCTCGAAACTTATGAAAGCACAATTCTTAATCCTTATCTTAGAAGTAAAGGTTCGAATATTGCCTTCAAAGCCTCATCGTCTAAATGAGTAGAGGTAAGTGATTCGGAAAGCGATAATGATATTATTTCCAATGATATAATTGAAAAGTTTTGTAAGTTTATGAAGAAGGAAACAAGGAAGGAAGAACCAAGTCCTTTATGCCAAAATTGTGGAAAACTTGGCCACACCAAATAACATTGTCCAAAATCAAAGGAGAAGAAAAAGAAGAAACACCATAGGCGCGTAACGTGGGATTCGGACAGCTCGGGCGATGAAACTGCCGCATTGTGCCTCATGGCCAACGAAGAAGAAAAGGTAAGTATTTCTAACTCTTACTCGTTAGAAGAATTGCAAAATGCTTATGATGAATTATATAGTGAATTTGTTAAAGCTTCAAAAACCATAAAAGAATTGAAGAAAACACTTTCTTTGCAAGAAAAAGATTTTGAGAAAACACTTTCTTTGCAAGAAAAAGATTTTGAAAAACAACCTTCTTTAAAAGAAAAAGATTTTGAAAAATTGACTTGTGAAAATGAAAAGATAAAGAAGAAAATAAATTTTTGGAAAATGACAATGTTGATTTCAAAAATAAAATCAAGGAGATGAATGAAGCCTCTTTAATTGTTCAAAGTTCAAATTGTTCTTCTTGTAGTTCTTTAAAAATGGAGAACGTGGAACTTAGAAATACACTAGAAAAATGTAGTGTAAATGATTCTAGAACAAGTGAGGTAATTAAAAAGGACGATAGAAATAAAGTTAAACCACCTAGAAACGACTCTAGGAATTTTGTTAATAAGTCTAAAACTAATCATTTTAGACCACCTAGACACAATTCTAGGAATTTTATTAATGAGTCTAGAAAGAATAATTTTAGACCACCTAGAAATGACTCTATGAATTTCAACGCTTCTAGGAATAACAACTTTAGATCACCTAGAACGCTTTTGGCTCAACCTAGACATATGCACAATCCTAATGTCATATGTCATTATTGTAACCGGGTAGGACACATTGCACCCGTATGTTTTGCTAAGCATAGAGATTCATATTTTGATTATGATTATTATTATCCTAACCCCCAAGGACCCAAAAGAAGTTGGGTACCGAAAACCTATTTCTAGGTACTTTTGCAGGTGTGCTTGAAGACTACAATATTGTAGTAGATGCACCAAGCACGAAACCTTACTGCATCAAGGGGGAGCGTCGGTTAGTTATCGTAGTTTTGATAAAAACGTAATAGTTGATATGTGCTAACAATTGATATTAATTATTGATTCATGTTTTGATAAGTTTTATTTTGAATAACAATTAGTATCAATTATTTTTATGTTAAATGATTGATTCATGTTTTGATGAATATTTTTAGTTTAAATAACAATTGGTATATAATGAAAACCCGTCATTATGATTGGTATGATTTTACTAACAATTTGGTAGTATTTGATGTTGATATGATTATTTTTCTAACAATTGGTATCGTCAATAGTTTCAATAAACAATTTGTATACTCTTTTTGCTAATGCCAAAAGGGGGAAGAATTTAGGCGATATGCATCGAATAAGGGGAAATGTCTTCACATTCTAGTATGCTTTAATTGAGGGGGAATATTCAATTAAGGGGGAATTATATTGAATTGTTTGCATGAATTGTATGTTGAGATATAGCATGAAGTTAGGGGGAACTCGATATGCATATCTCCTGTTGTTTGTCATTATCAAAAAGGGGGAAATTGTAGAAAATCACTTTATCTATGATATGTGCGCTTTGGTTGTATGAGCATGATTTTCAGGTATAAGTTTTGATGAATGACAAACAATGAAGTCAAGTGTCAAACAACGATATTATATGACAAACAATCAAGCTTGAATGCCGAGAAGCATATTGATGAACGGATTGCAATGGAAAAGCCAAAGACGAGCTCAAATGTTCAAGACTGAAGACCCAAGGCGTAGGTCGTTAGGTAGAACAAATGTAAGAGCAATGCTTAAGTTATCTCGTCTTTTGGCTCAACATAGGTCATCATAAATATGCATAAAATCACTTTATTAAATCATATCTATCATAAACATATTTTATTAAATCATATTTATCATAAACATATTTTAAATACTTTAAATAAAATGATGTTAAAGTTTATCTTAACCAAAATGGTTTTTGAAGTAAGTTTTCAATTCTGCCTCAGAATAATCGATTATCAGTATATGCATAATCGATTATGTTGTAGACCGTTGCCAGTGTTTGACCACTGCCACAGAATAATCGATTATGCAGTATCAGATAATTGATTATTCAGCAGAAAATCAGCTTCTGATTTTCTGAACGTTGGAGAATAATCGATTATCAGATACTGAATAATCGATTATCTTGGCACAAAAGTAGCATAATTGATTGCCAATTAAGCAACGGACATACACCATTTTTCACCTATAAAAAGAGGTCTTTTGAGCAGATTTTAAATACACAACACCTCCCAATATTGATATACATATTGACATTATTTGAGCATCATTTTAGAGCTTTTGTTGAGCCATTTGAGAGACAACTTTGAGTTGTTCATACAGCTAAATTTGTATCTCTTTATCTACTCTTTTGAGAGAGTTCTTATTGTAAAAGAGAAAGGTGTTTGAGAAGAACATATCTTCTCATTGATTGTCGGGTTCGCTAAGTACCCTAAGTCTTAGTGTGTGAAGTCTTGTGGTGCGGTATCCACGAGCATGGTTGAAGTCTTGAGGTGCGGTATCCTCGAGCAAGTTGAAGTCTTGTAGAGTGTACATCTACGAGCAAGTGTAACGGTTTGTTAGGCACCTGAAAGCTTAACGGAGTTAGTGGAATCTCGAGAGAGTCTCTCGGGGACTGGACTAACCACAAGTTGTGGTGAACCAAGATAAATTCGGTGTGTTCTTTCCTTGCTATTTTATTACCGAATTTATTTTATTCCTGCAATTTTTAATTCCGTAATATTTATTAATATTCTCGTGCCGCACTATTCACCCCCCCCCCCCGCCCTCTAATGACGGGCATAAAACCTAATAGGTGGAAACTCATGGAGTTTCAAAGATGGAGGGAGCTAGTGAGATAAGGTTTCAAAGCGATGATCGAAAGATGGGAGGCCGGAGTTGGTCGGATAGGCGATGAGAGCCATCGGACAGGTGAACAAGAAGGTTATGGAGAGAAGGGGGAGGTAAAGAGTTAGAGAGGGACCAGTCTATTTAAAAAATGAGGGTAAGGGGAATGGGTCGTTTGATTTATTTTAGGCAAACAAATCTGGATCGTTGATCTCGTTTAATCAACAGCTCAGATTGAATGATAGTTGGTCCGGGTAAATTAAATGGGTATGGGTATGATTAATTAGGTTAAAAATAGGGGTTAATTAGGTCTGAATAGAGATGCAATATTGGCTAAAATTGTAATCAAATTTGGCCAAATTTCTAATAGACAGTATCTGCTTTTTAATTAATTAAAATAGATAAAAACAATTTAAAAAGAAAATTAAAAACACTGAACTGATTAATAATATATAAACAATAAAATAAAAATTTTAGGAGCAATTTTATAATTATAAAATGCGGTTAATTATAAAATAGGCTATAATTGTAATTTCATGCAATTTAGCTTTAGAAATTCTAAATAAATTTGTAAAAATATGCAAAAATCATGTAAATTATATTTTGTTGTAAATATGAGAATAAAATAACTTATTTGCCAAAAATGGTAATTTGGGAATAATTTTTGGTTTTGTACTATTAAAATAGAACACAAATTGATTCTAAAAACCCTAAAAACTAAGGAAAAATACCACGACTTTTGGGCGTACTTATATATGTATACACATACTATTTTGAAAGTATTTGGGTACAAAAAATTTATAGCAAAAAATTAAGTATCAACTGCTGCCCCTCTTTACCCAAGGAGGATACAGAGTTGTCGGGTAAAGATAAGATGGCCAATTTTGATCGACAACGGCGATTGTGAAAGAACTTTGACCATGATCTGGCTTCTGAGCTGCCTACATATCCCTGGTTTTACATAAATCAGGTCATATGGAGTTCAGGTACCATTGACGTAGTATGCCGTTGGAGAATCAAAAAGACGGACGCGAGGGATAGATTTGAAAAGGTGTTCAGAGTCGAATATGTTGCAAAGAAGCGGAGCAGGATCGCTCCTGCTGAGAAGGCTGTAGGACAGCCAGTGTACCTGCAAATGAGCAATGCGGCATATATTGTGCATAATTAAAACATGATGCAAGTTCCCGTTGGACCTTGAAGGCTGTCTTCGGATGGTTAAAATGACGTCCTCGGACTATGATGTCTTGGGCCATGAAAGTAAAAAAAGTAAAGATTCGCAGGCCATGAAATGGTGTTCTTGAGCTATGCGGATGGTGCCTCCAAAGTATGACACCTTTGAATAAGTTGGCGATCTTTCAGCCCATGGGAAGGTGGCAATCTTTCAGCCAAATGAACGCAAAGGATGGCGATCTTTCAGCCAGAGCGAGAATTAAAAATGTAGGTGGCAATATTTCAGCCGTTCGAAAAATAAAGTGGCGATATTTAATCCATGCAGGATGGAGCAATGCTTAGTCTCGAAAGGCAGATAGGTAGCCGTATGCAATGCAGATGGAGACAGATCTTAGTCTCGAAAGGCAGATGGGTAGCCTTATGCAGGATGGAGGTAGAGCTTAACCTCGGAAGGCAGAATATAGCCTTATACAAACATCCATATGGAGACAGAGCTTAGTCTCGAAAGGCAGATAAGTAGCCTTATGCAGGATGGAGGTAGAGCTTAACCTCGGAAGGCAGAAAATAGCCTTGTGCAAAAAATGCAGATGGAGACAGAGCTTAGTCTCGAAAGGCAGATAAGTAGCCTTATGTAGGATGGAGGTAGAGCTTAAACTCGGAAGGCAGAAAATAGCCTTATGCAAAAATACAGATGGAGGCAGAGCTTAGTCTCAAAAGGCAGATAAGTAGGCTTATGTAGGATGGGGGTAGTGCTTAACCTCGAAAGCCAGATAAGTAGCCTTATGCAGTGCAGATGGAGATAGAGCTTAGTCTCGAAAGGCAGATAAGTAGCCTTATGCAGGATGGAGGTAGAGCTTAACCTCGGAAGGCATAAAGATGACCTTATGCAATGCAGAAATGTAATGAAAGTAGTAGTAAGTTCTCTTAGCTGATAGATGATTTTGATTGTGACTGCTGAGGAATGTTGGGTATAGATAGTAAGCTTGTGAATGAGCGATTGTTCTGAAGGTTTTAACCGTGAAGAGTACGAGTGTGTGAAGGTATCAAATTATTTGCGACCTAGATGCCTGCATCCAAAGAAAAATCATGAGATATGTAGATGGGGAAAGTTAGTTAGTATCCCCTGGCTCTTGTCGTCGTGTATCATTGAGGGTGGCATTGCTAAACGACAGCGATGCAAATGATATTTATGCATGATCCAGTAAATATAATGTAAGTATATTTTTGAAAAACAATTTTATTTTTGAAGAATCAGCGACTGCAAATTGGTTCAAGACAAGACAGCCTTGCTTGTTCCGAAATTTTGAGGGTCCTCCTCAAAATTCTGCCCCAGTTTACTGGGCTGGAGTTGCTGACGGCTGTGCTGAATGGCTGAAATGGATTGATTCCAGAATTTTGAGAGTCGTCTTCAAAATTTTGCGCTAGTCTACTGGGTTGATGATAAAGACTGAAAGAACTGACTTCGAAATTTTGAGGGTCCTCCTCAAAATTCTGCCCCAGTTACAATAGCGGAGGAAAATGGAATTTTTATTAAAATGTGACTGAACCCATAGGGCTTCCTATGTATCCCCTCTTAAACGGGAATCAGGTCAGGCGTAGTTCAAATTACATCATGAAGAAACATTGAGATCAAATATAATATTGCTTCACTGCGTCTGAGTTGATAGACTGTAGCCAAACTTCTCCGTCCATTTCTGCAAGAATGAGGGCTATTCCAGTTAGAACACGGTGAACCATGTACGGACCTTGCCAATTGGGAGAGAATTACCCCTTGACTTCATCTTGATGTGGAAATATTTTCTTCAACACCAGATGTCCTGGTGTAAACTTCCTTAGTTTAACTCTTTTGCTGAAGGATCTGGACATTCTGTTTTGATATGGCTGACCGCCTCTGTACCATAAACCAGCATGCAAGGAGAGTGGCCCTGATTGATGTGCGGATCGTGGTACAATAACCCAATAAGGCGAACGATAATTTCTCTTGCCACTACTTGTGCCTTTCAATCATCTTTCTTAGTATCATCTTGATGTTCTTACTCGCTGCTTCTATAGCTCCATTCATCTGTGGTCTGTAAGTTTTAGAGTTTTTATGTTTGATCTTGAAAGTCTCACACATTGCTTTCATCAGGTCCCTGTTGAGATTGGAACCATTGTTAGTGATGATTGATTATGGAATTTTGAACCCAAAAACAATACGATCGCAGACGAAATTTGTTACAACTTTATTGGTCACTGCTTTGTATGATGTTGCTTCAACCCATTTGGTGAAGTAATCAATTGTCACTAAGATGAACTTGTGCCCGTTTGAAGTGGCTGGCTCGATCAATCCAATAATATCCATTCCCCAAGCGGCGAACGGCCATGGTGAGCTTGTTGCAATAAGCTCGATTGGAGGTATCATATCTGCATAGTCATCCAAAAATAAACTGCTCGGAGTATCTTCTTTGCTAAAACAAAACCATTCATGTGCGGTCCGCAGGTCCCTGCGTGCACTTCCTCCAATAGTTTAGTTGCTTCTCTTGCCTCGACACTCTTTAGTTATCCCAGATCATGAGTCCTCCTATTCAGGATTCCTCCACTGTGAAAAAAGTTGTTGGATAACCTCCGGCTGCACTTCTGAGTAGCATTGGCAAGCACTGGGTATTCTCCTGTTGCCAAGTATTCTATGATATCCTAGAACCAAAGTTTCCCGTCAGATTCTTTCACAACATGAGCACAATAAGCTGGTTGGTCATGAATCTTGACCTAGATGGGATCAATAAAGTTTGTATTTGGATGCTGGCTCATAGATGATAAAGTGGCTAGGGCATCAGCGAACTCATTCCGTATTCATGGAATGTGCTGGAATTTTGTCTTTCTGAATCTCTTCCTCAACTCCTGTATATGATGTAGATAAGGCAGTATCTTGGAATTTTTGGTTGCCGATTCTTCTCGAACCTGATGTATAAGTAGGTTCGAGTCTCCGATCACTGGTAACTCCTGAATGTTCATGTCGATTTCCAATTTGAGCCCTATGATGGAGGCTTTGTACTCGACCATATTGCTAGTGCAGGGGAATCTAAGCTTGGCGAATACTGTGTAATGCTGACCGGTTTCTATTATCAGGAATGCTCCTATACCGACTCCTTTGAAATTTGCGGCTCCATCGAAAAATATTATCCCACCATCATAGGATTTCGTAATTTCTTCTCCAATGAAAGATACCTCTTCGTCAGGAAAATACGTCTTCAAAGGCTCGCATTCTCCTCCCACAGGATTCTCGACGAGATGATCTGCCAATGCTTGTTCTTTGACTGCCTTCTGGGTAATATAAACAATGTCGAACTTGCTTAAAGGGATTTGCCATTTAGCGATCCTACCGGTAGGCATGGGCTTCTGAAAGATATATTTCAACGAATCCATCCTTGATATGAGATAAGTTATTTATGTAGGCACAGAAATAATGCCTCAACTTCTGAACTACCCAGGTCAGAGCATAACATGTGCGTTCTAATAAAGAATATCGAGCCTCGTACGGGATGAACGTCTTGCTAAGATAATAGATTGCTTTCTCCTTTCTTCCTATTTCATCATGTCGTATTGCTAAGTATTCCTTGATTTTGTCAAAACCTTTTGACAGTCATCAGTCCATTTAGTGGCAGCATCCTTCTTTAGCATCTTGAAGATAGGTTCGCAAATAACAGTGGACTGAGCTATGAATCGGCTGATATAGTTTAGCCTCTCCAGAAACCTCATCACATCCTTCTTGTTCTTTGGAAATGGCAATTCTTGAATGGACTTTACTTTTGATGGATCCAATTCTATTCCTCGGTGACTCACAATGAAATCCAGTAACTTTCCAGCAGAAACCCCAAATGCATACTTGGCGGGTATTTAGTTTCAAATTGTACCTCCTAAATCTGTTGAAGAACTTTCTCAAATCTTCCATATGATCTACGGCTTTAGCGGATTTGATGATGGCATCGTCCACATACACCTCAATTTCTTTATGTATCATGTCATGAAAGAGTAGTAGTCATGGCTCTCATGTAGGTGGCACCAGCATTATTCAAAACAAACGGCATCATTCGGTAACAGTACATCTCCTACGGCACGATAAACACTATTTTCTATGCATCTTCTTCATCCATCCATATCTGATGGTATCCAGCAAAACAATCTACGAATGACTACAGCTCATGCTTGGCGCAGTTGTCAATCAAGATGCGTATATTTGACAAAGGGAAATCATTTTTGGGACTAGCTCGGTTGAGATCCCAGTAGTCGACACAAACTCTAACCTTCCCATCCTTCTTCGATACCGGCACGATGTTGGCTAACCATGTCGGATACTCTACCCCTCTCAGAACCCTGGCTTTGGCTTGGTAACTTCTTCTTTAATTTTCCAAATCATGTCTGGTTTGAATTTTTTGAGTTTCTGCCTTACCAGTGGACATGTAGGATCTGTTGGCAACTTGTCAGCCACAGTGGATGTGCTAAGACCTTTCATGTCATAATAAGACCATGCGAAGATATCCTTATACTCTATTAGGAACTCTGTGTACTCTTTCTTTTCTGATGGTAACAAATGCACACTGATACGTGTTTCCTTGATGTTCTCAACATTCCCAAAATTGACAATCTCAGTTTCGTCCACATTGGATTTGGGTCAATTCTCAAAGTTCTCGACTTATCGGACAACCTCTTCTAGTATATCATTCTCTTCTAAATCTATGTCCATTTGTTGCGTTGCCTTGTTGCAAGTCGCATTCGTTAGTTCATCATCAAGATATGTAATAGTAATGTTGTGTAGAATAAAATAAATAATAGAGAAAAGTAATAAGAGCGAGATATAAAAATAAACTTGGTAAATGCTTTTGATTAAATTCATAACTGATCGAATCAACGGAGCTCTTTTCAAAAGTAAAGACAATGCGAAAAAGTAATATCAACTAAAAACTAAAATGTGATGCATAGTGAATCGTTCAGCCTTGCTACCCCAAAGCTCTCCGGGCACTGGTGGTCCTAACTGACCAATTGGTGAGGCGTTCTCCTCGGTTCACAGCCTGAATGGAAAGGCCTTCCTCCTCTTTCTCCACGAAGATAACACAACAGTCCATATCATCTTGCAGAAATAGGTTCTTAATCGCTGCTAGTGTTTCATCCTCTTCTGATCCGTATATAACATCAGCTGGCTTAAAGGTCTGCTCCAACAGAGGTATAGGGTGATCCAACGGATAGTAGGTGGTGCTCCATAGTGGCAACCAATGGTCGAACTCCTCCAAAGTTTATTCATACCCTATGCCAGTGCCATGTTTCTTTAGTTTGATGGGTTTGGTGATACCCTGGAGGTTCTTTCCAAGTCCTTTTCCAAACTCATATCCACACCAATTCAGGATACTCTCAATCTTGTTATCCTACCAATTGTCTTTTCTATGGTATCGACTCGCTCGATATGAAGGTATGTTTCTCTGCCTATTCTCTTTCGGCCTCCAATAACCGGGATGGTTTGGTGACTGTATATAGGGTTTCTACCGTCGCCATGAATGATCACTTCTTGATGATTCCATTCAAACTTCACTGCATGATGTAGGGCTGATGCCACATCCCCAGTAGCATGGATTTAGAGTCGTCCCAGCAATAAATTGTAGGATGTTGGCACGTCTATGACTTGGAAGTCAATATCAAACAAGGTAGGTCCAATATGTAAACACAGGCTAATTTCTCCAATAGTAGATCTTTGAGACCCATCGAAAGCTTTAACACTGATAGCTCCATCTTTGATCTCATGCAGTCCTTTTCCCAATGTCCTGAGGGTTATTAGTGGACAAATGTTAAGGTTGGATCCCCCTAGACTAGGATCCTGGTGATGAAACAATCTTCGTATTGCGCAGTGATGTGCAATGCCTTGTTGTGACTAAGCCCTTCTTGTAGTAGCCCATCCTCGTGGAAGGTGATCTTGTGACTTTCTAGCACTTGTCCTACCATGTTTGCCATTTCGCCTCCCATTATGTTGCTAGGAACATAAGCTTCACTCCATATTTTCATTAAGGCAATTTTCATGTGCCTCAGAGCTTTGCAGAAGCGCTAGGATGGAAATGTACGTTGGTGTTTTGTTCAGTTGCTCAACGACCGTGTATACTTTGGCCTGTATCTTCCTCCAAAGGTTATCGGGTCCAGTTTCAACAGGTCGCCTAGAGGCTTGCTTGTTGGACTCAGCTCGATGTTCTGGGTATATACCCTGCCTACTCTGGTCATGCCCTGTGCGGTGATCGCCTCTCCAGTATGTGCTTTACCTTTCCCTCTAGCCTCAATTGTGTAATTCCATGGCATGGCATTTGATTTGAACGGGCTCACGTCTGTCATGGAAACCGGAATTGGTTTTATGGGAGGTAACACAGCAACTTCGAATGGTGCAGGTGCCTTTGGAATCCCAAACTCAACCTCACTCGGTTTTGGCACCTTTGCAGGAGGTGCTTCGAATTCGAGTGGTATAGACACATTTACCACATCGCCATCATAAGGCTGGATCTGAACACAATGGGATTAAGAGTAACCGCCGGCATCTTAGGTTCATCTCCTTCAGCTATCAACCCGATTAACCCTTTGGGGTCCCAATCATCCTCAATCTCGATCATATGGATACCTCCACCCTTGTGGTCAGGCAGAGTGTTGTTGCGGACAATGGGAGCGAGCTTTTTTGCTATAATGACCTTGTTATCAATCAAAGTCTGAATCTTGTCTTTTAACGAGCGACACTCGTCAATGGTATAGCCTTTCATTCTGGAATGGTATGTGCAGGTTTTGTTGGGATTGATCCTTTGGGAAGGATTTTCTGGATGTACGGCTGGGATAGGTGAAACATAATTGGCTGCTTTGAGTTTTTTATATAATTGGTTCATTGGTTCGGCAATGGCAGCATACTGTCTGGGAGGTCTTCGGTCAAAATTTGGTCTGGGTCGAGGAAAGTTTTGGCAGGTGGGTGGTGACTGATAGTATGAAGGTTGGGCATTATAGGCTTGGTACACCGGTGCGGTTTGGGAAAATCATGGTAAAATGGGTTGATAAGTAGGTGGTGGAGGTGGAGATGATTGGTAGGTGGGAGGTGGAATTTGGTATGAGGGTGCTTGGTAATTTAGGGAATGTCGATATGTGAGTGGAGTTGTGGGATATATTTGGTATTTCATAGGGGATTTGATTCTTTGCGTAGCCATTACGGAATTCACGTTCTTCTTCTTTGACGCGCCACCAGACTATAAAGCTTTGTTGGTGGCCTGTAATACTTCGAGATTAGTAACCATACCATTTTCTATACCTTTCTCAATTCTTTCTCCCAACTTGATGATGTCGGAGAATTTCTTACCTTCGATCAGCATTAGCCTCTCATAGTATTGCGGATCTTGAGCCCGGAAAAAGAATCTGTTCATTTGCTCTTCCTCTAAATTCGGACTGACCTTAGCCGCTTCTGACCTCCAACGAGTAGCATAATCGCGAAAAGTCTCTGTGTGTTTCCTCTTCAGATTCTGGATATAGAGCACATCTGGTGTGTTCTTAGTGTTGAACCTGAATCGGTCCATAAAGTTCGACGTCATGCTCATCCAACTTGTCCATTCCTTTTCATCTTGGATGATATACCAAGATAACGCATAACCTTTCAGACTCCTCATGAATAGCTTCATGCGTATTTTCTCGTCCTTTCCAACTCCTATCAGCTTCTCACAATACATTCTTAGGTGGACCTTGAGATCACATGTACCTTCGAACATCTCGAACTTCGGAGGTTTGTACCCTTTTGGAAGCTCAACATCTGGCTGAACACAAAGATCTTCATAATCAAAACCCTCAACTCCTTTGCTACCTTCGATGCCTCGGACCCGGCTAGTTAACTTCTTGAGTTTAGCGGCCAAATTCTGAATGAGGGAGCCCTTGTCATCTGATTCCGGTGCACATTTGATTGGCTGAGTGTAGTGGGGTATAGTGTCCACAATGATGGGATTTTTGTGGATGTGGTCGTTTGTGGTGTATTGGGGTTCGGGAATGAGTAATGAAGTGTTGTTGCATGTGTTGCAGGCTTGGGTATGAGTGGGTTATATTGGTTGTTGCAACGTATTTTATTGAGGTATGGGGTTCTGGGTGTTAACATCAGGGGCGGCAAGAGTGATTGATAGTCTTGCTAGGTTCCGGACTTGGTCCAATTCTTCCCAAAATCTCAGCAAAGTCTGTTCAAGATGAGCAACAGTCACCTTGGTAATTGAAGTGTTCTGAGAAGTTTCCTCAAGTTCCTTTCTAGCATTTGCATCTCCCATTTTGCCTTTGTTCCTGTTTCTGGTAGGACTTGGAGGAGGAGGAGGTGGAGTGCCCTTGGATCTAGTTGAGTATGCTGATGGTGCTAGAATGTATAAACTAACCTTTGGGGAGGGAAATAAAAAATAAAAGAAAAACAAAAAGGAAAAAAGTTAGTGGGGGTTCTGAGAAAAATAATAATGTGATGTTTAAACATATTTTGCAGAAATATAAATCGCGTCCTAGTTTGTGCGCCTCATTGTGCCCGAGGTAGGCCCAGCGACAAATTAAATTTGGAGAACTGATAATGCTAAATGCCTCATTTTATTGATAAAAACAAGACGAGACTTGGAAACAAAATCACTGAATAATAAAAGATGTCACTAATGGCCAGTGGCCTTATTACATTATGAAAGTAGTAGAATAAAACGGTCCTAACTACATGGTCCCAGAAGGACCTTTCCCAGATTCGGTACTCTTGCCTCCCTCGTATAGTTGTATCAGCTCGTGCAGTCCTAACAGTAGATAGGCTCGAGCCAGATGTCCGCTGCACTTCCCTCGGCATTCTGGCAATCATTAATCCTCTTCAATAACTTCCATTCCAACTCCACTAGACCTTGTTCCAGATACCCTAGCCGATTGTTTGTGTTGACAGCCATATCTTATAGCTTCTTCTGGGCTTCTTGTATTTCTTGATGCTCATTTTCACATTCCCGTATCCTTTGGCGCATTTGATTGAATTTGATTTGTGTTGTAGTTTTCTCATCAATAATCCTATGACCATGGACAAACTCTGGGCGACCAAAACCAATGTGATCATCATCCAACCAATCCGTGTAGTGCGGCACACACCCAGCGTGATACATGTCTGGTTCAATAGATTCCTTCCGTAAGACGAGCTTGCAGTGCCATATGTGTTAATCTTGACACATGTGCGGGCTATCATCATCTTGAAAGTCAACCCTGAAATAACTCATTTTCTTTATCCTTGGTATGATTTTCTTCCTTCCATCTTGCCTCATGGCTCGGAGAGAAGCATAAGGATAAGTTCCCCTCAGACCGATGAGTATGAGGAATGGTGCATCCCAAGAACAAAAAATTCCCCAATTCGGAACCACTCATACATCCATTGTATTTTTTCGTATTTTAGGTTCTCAAACAGCTCTACTTATCCACTGGCATTTTCTGGCTGAGAAACATGTTGGGCATAAAGTTCATTCGCTTTGGGTGATGAATTTTAGCGATATGGTCATCCCAATCCCTCTGTATGATTTCCTGTCTGTTGTCAGCTTTTTGAAGGTATTCTACAAGCCAAAGCTAAAGTAACATATTGCACCCTTCAAAGTGTGGGGACCCTTGTTGACACTTTTATAAAGCTCGATGCATTTTGGCAATGATCGTGGGCATTATGTTGAAAGACTGCCTGCCCATCAATACCCTCCATCAAACTTTTGGTCACCATGGCTAGTCTGGTATGGATCCTAGCCGTCTTCCTGGGAAAGACCGTCATACCCAAGAAGTAGAACATGAACACAAAGACCCTTCTATGTATGTGCCCTAAAGATGTAAGGGCGAACTCATCGGGGTAGGTGCGGCAGGACTTTCTGTGACCAAACCTTTCATACAGGAAATCAAACGGTCTGTTGGAATCCTTCAGGCAAGTCAAATCCGGATTCTTCTTGAGTCCCATCATTTTGAGAAAAACCCCTTCCTTTGTGATTTTCTAGCATAAGTAGACCTGCAGTCTCCCAAGGTATTCCAGCTAGACCCCATATTTCTTCCAGCAAATGGGTCATCTTGAGGCCCCCAAAGCGAAAAACTGACCTATCACTGTCCCAAAATAAAGTAGCAGCTTCGATAATCTTGTTGTCAGGCATAACTTCCAAAAGTGAAAGAAGATTTCCTAAGTATTTACAGACAAGGGTCTGATCAGTGGCATGAAGGTCCTCCCACCAGCTTAACAACCTTGGGTGGATGTTGGTTACCATACCTAATCTGGGGACTTCGTGCCACATTTTCTGCAAAACAAAGGGTTAGAACCAGACTCGACTATTTAAATTAATAATTATCATAAATGCATTTAGTTCTCCAAATAAATGCACATAACCTGGAGGTGTCCGTTTGGGTTTCGAGGAAAACCGATGGACTTCGGTTTAGGCTATCTTAATGAGTCATTATGCGGACAACATAACAAAATCGGCTAAGTTTGACCATGATGCATGAACAGTTTAATGGAATAAGGTTTCTACTTTTTGAAGTGCTAGACAAGGTACCCTTGAGGAGACAACTCAAGAGGGAAAGGCGCGGAATCGTCGACTACATTGTTGATCGACTGGTTTTACCCAAATATGTCTTTTCCACATTTAGGGGGTTATAATATCGGAAGGACGCAACCACTCATTATAAGTGTTGCTATAGTATTTGTTTTGGCACGAGTGGGATATGATGTTGAAGAATGCAGTTACAGGAATGAGGCAAGTTGCATGTATTTTCACATTCATAAAGTAAACAGTTACAATAAATGCTCGAAAATTACAACGGTATTGAAATAATAATAAGGCAATAAAGTAAGAAAGGGAAAACATGAAGAGCCAAGTTAGTATTCTTGATGAAATAGTTAAATGCAGGAAAATAAATGCAATTAAGGAAGCAATAAAGTCACACAAAGCATATAATGGTAAAAGCCTTAAAGGAATCCCCACCAGAGTCGTCATGTTGTCGGCGCCCCCTTTTTCCTCCTAATAGAAGAGAAATCGGGTTTATGACATTATAGACATAACAACTCTTATTGCTTTTTGAGGAATTATGTTATGGAATTTTGAAGAGTCTCCGCCTAATGATTATAGTGCATTAGGACACTTTTAATGAAAAGAAGAAGATTTTTTTGAAAGAAAAACCAGAGTTCGTGGAAGGGCCTGAGATTATCTCGTGAGGAAGGTGTTAGCCACCCCTCAAGATCCACTAGTGTGGTTCCCGGCCGTGCTTAATTGTAACTTTAAGAAGAGTAGAAAGAAACATATAAAGTTTGCATATAGTAGTTACAAAAAAAAAAAATAGAAAAGAAAGGAAAGGACATATATGATTTTTAAAAAAAATGATTAATTGGAAGAAAAACATAAATTTAAGAAAAACATTATACAAATAAAGAAAAGGGGAAAGAGGTCCTAGGTTTAAATACAATATGGATCACGTCGGTACAATACCCAGCAATCACTCCTCAAAGATGGGTTGCACGAGATATTAGCGCACTGGTCATCATATCCATATTCTACCCTTCTCGTCCTATAAAGGTCATTTAAACATGTGGATTGTTAACGAATGCTTATTGTGTGCTATTACCCGTCCCGTCTAATAGGTCCTAGAGGGTATTTAGGACCACTATTCCTATATGGTAAGGACTAAGCTGAACCCTTACGTTTAAAGGTCAAAATGCTAAGCGACATACATAACAAATAAGACTACACGAAAAGGAACCATAGAAACAGCATGTAAAAGGCTCAAACATCCCTCCATAGTAACAATATAATTAGCACGTCTCAAACACATCGAAGGTCTAAAAATGAGAATTTAAAAGGCAAGACTGTCAAAGACAGATTTCCAAAAATTAGGCAGAAAGCAAAAAGTTTGGTCGAAATACTGGCAGTAAGTACATAGCAGTTTTGGAATCAGTAAGAGGCACTTTAAAATACACTTGAGAATATATAGTAAAGGTATCAAAGATGTCGTATTTTTATAAAAGAAAGAATAGCACAGTTTCGGACAGGAGAGTTGAAAACAGATGTGAAATTATTCAGAATTTCAGAAGTGTAATTTTTTTTTTTAAAAAAAGTAGAGCAGTAAATATATAGGCATTAATATTAAAATCTACCTTTAAAACTCGTAGTAGAGAAATTAAAGATGAAATATTCTGATAAGTTTTAGAAAATAGTAGCACAATTCCAGACAGGACAGCCAACCAGTAGAAAAAATATATAGACGCTATTATTTTGAAATACGGCGGAGTTCAGTAAAAAACTTTCAAAGAAGCAGAATTTAGAAAGTTAGGAGGCTGTGTAGTCAGAAACCGATGAGAATATGATTAATCGATTTCATCTGGCCTAAGGCTTGCCTAGGCGTTGTTTGATCATAAAAGAGAGTGTACATGTATATTTGTTTTCCAATTTTAAGGAAACTGTTAACCAGTCTTATATTGCTAAACAAAACTAGTGAGGCATTCAAGCAATTGCAAACCAAGCCCTAAGTACATGATATCTAATGCATATAAGGGTCCTAAAATATGGTACTTAAATGCAGTAGCAATAATAGTGACTTGTTAGTTATTAACCGGCTGTGATTATAAAGCGAGTAAAATAACAAATTGAAAGTAAAAGAGCCTGAAACATGATTTCTAGTCGTGTGAGATGCATGCCCTAGACAGGATGTCTATTGCACAAATAAGAAAAATCTTACGAACAAGTTTTCTACCCGTACCCTTAAACTAAGCATGCATATCCCTCCCATTTTTTACTATAAACCCCCATTGTTACTTACAAGTTATTACAGATCAATGCAATTAAATTACAGTAATGAAGAATAAAAATAAGAAGTTAATCTATAGGGAGCCTTCAACCAGGCCCAAATCTCCAACTTCACTTCTTTCGAGTTTCACAGCCTTTACCAAGGTTTTGGGTACGGCAAAGCTCCCAAAGGGCCCATTGGGGCCCCTGGCCAATACCAGGCACCCAAACATTGAATCAGTGCAAGTGTGGAAGTACCAACCTTGTGCATCAAAGTTCAGTGGGTATTCAAGGTACCCAAGGCAATGCTTACACCAAGGGGTAGAACCTAACTTCTAGGAGTAGTGAGATTGTGATAGAGTTATAAAGATATTAAGTTGAAAAAAACAGTTGAAAGAGGATTCACATGAAAACAGTTTTGAGAGAAAAGTAGCAGAAGAGACATTATCAGGCTACATGGTTCAGGGAAGACAAACAAAAGCAGGGGCAGAGGATATGGGGGACAAGTAACTCACAAGTGAGAACACTGTTACACAAACATCAAAGAGAAGCACTTCAAAACTTAAACAATCAAGCAAGTTTCCAACAGCATGAGATTGATAGATACCAAATAGATTCACATATCAGGAAGAGGTTCAGGGTTACTTAGTAGCTAAGAGGGTCCTGAATACATGCTAATAATGTACTGGGGTTAGGGGTAAGGAGGAATATGCAGGAGACAGACAAGCGGAGTAATTGCCATGCCTGATTAAGATAGGCATATTAATCAACATAGAGGCGTGCCAATTGCTGTAAGAATAAAAAAACCCTAAGTAGAAACATACCAGAAATAAGAGAAAGTGAAATACAAATAGAGATATTGTTTTGATGTTGTAAACCAAATAGGAGACATACCATTTGAAGGCAAGGTAATGCAGGGCAGTAGTGAATTATAATATGCAAAGTGGTGACCAATAGTGTGCAAGAGAGTGAGCAGCAATATGCAAAGAGTATGCAGAGAGAGCAGCAGTAGGTAAAAAAGTGAGCTGGAATAGTAGAGAAATAAGAAGCAATAGCATAGAAATGAGCAGCAATAGCAGACCCAAATGAATAGCAATGTAGAGAGCAATGGAATAGTATGGTAGGCTAAAGTTCAGCCTGGGTTTCAAACACCAACTGAGTAACCAGTTGTCTCAAGAGAACTATGAGATTCTGTAGAAAGAAAAGAGAGCATTGAATATATTTTGTGTAAGAGAGAGAGTTCAGAATGAATTCTGTTCGTGTCAAGTGAGAAGAGAGGTGAAGTACTTATAGTTTTTGAAAACCAATATAGAATAGGGCAATAAGTACATAGTTATAGAAATAGTACCAATTTGAATCAATCACGGAACCTTAATTCCTTTAAACAAGGGATTCATGATCTGAATGGGAGTATCAGATAAGGAACGAATCAATCACACGATTAATTAAACCACAGTAAGAGTAGTAGGCATGCAGCATGTAATAAAGGCCAAATACATAATGCTCCAGATAAGGAAAATATATGCTGAGCACTCAAACAATATGTATAAGTACAAAAATATGGTAAGCATGTAAATCAATTCTGAAATTAGTCAAAGAATAATGAACAAGACAAAAATCAGGGGAATCAACACCAAGTATAGAAAGCATCTCACAATTAAGGAAACAATTCGAAAAACCAGTGTTAGAACTAGACTATAAAACCTTGTTGGTGGCCTGCAATGCTTCGAGATTAGTAACCATAGCATTCTTAATGCCTTCCTCAATTCTTTTCCCTAGCTTGATGATATCGGAGAACTTCTAGCCTTCAATTAGCATTAACCTCTCATAATATTATGAATCCAGAGCCCGAACGAAGAATTTGTTCATCTGTTCATCTTCTAAGGCCGGCCTGACCTTAGCAGCCTCTGATCTCCAACGAGTAGCATTCTCGCAGAATGTCTCAGAAGGTTTCTTCTTCAGATTCTAGATGTAGAATACATCCGTTGCATTCTCTGTATTGAATCAAAACGTATCCATGAAGTCTGATGCCATACTTACCCAGCTTATCCACTTCTTAATGTCCTGGCTAATGTACCAAGATAAAGCATCCCCTTTGAAATTCCTCATAAGAGCTTCATACGGCTTCTCATCTTTTTCGAATTCAACCAGCTTATCGCAGTATGTCCTCAAATGGACCCTGGGATCACCTGTGCCATTGAACATTTCGAACTTGGGAGGTTTGTACCCCTCCAGGAGTTTGACATCCGATTGAATGCAAAGATCTTCATAGTTCAACCTCTCAATACATTTGCTTCCTTCGATACCCTGGACTCGGCTAGTTAGCCTTTGAGTTCTGCGGCCAAGTTCCTGATAAGGGAGCCTTTGTCATCAGACTTAGGTGTACTTGAGATTGGTTGGGTGTAGTGGGGTACAGTATCTACGTAGATGGGAGTGTTGTGGAGGTGGTATTTTATGGCGTTTAATGGTTCGGGAATGAGTAATGGAGTGTTGTTGGGAGTGTGGAATGTGTTGCAGTGTTGAGTATGAGTAGGTTGTTGTTATGGTTGTGGGGTGTTATGTGGAGGTGCGGGATTTTGGGTGTTGGGGAAGTTGGCATCAAGAGCAGTAAGAGAGAATGATAAGTTTTCTAGGTTTCGAACTTGGTCCAGTTCCTCCTGAAATTTTAGAAATTTTCTGTTCAAGTTGGGAAGCAGTTTCCTTGGTAACCGGGGTACCCTGTGTAATCTCAATCCTTCCAATTTCCTTTATGGAGCTTGAATCTCCCATTTTTCCTTTGTTCTTGTTCCGGATAGGACTTGGAGGAGGAAGAGGTGAAGGCCCTTGGATCTCGTACTGTATGATGATGATGCAAGAGTGCACGAACTAACCTTTGGGGAGGGGAATAAAAAGATAAGAAAAAAAAGGTAATAAGTTAGTGCAGATTCTAAAAAGAAAAATGTTGCAGTATTTAAACACATTGTTCAAAAATATAAAGTGTTTCCTAATTTGTGTAACTCGTTGTGCCCGAGGTAGGCCGAGCGACAAATAATTTTGGAAACCCTATAATGTTAAATGCCTCATTTTATTGATAAAAACTAGACAAATCCCAAAACGACACTAAAATGACGGGAAATAAAAACATCACTATGGTCATTGGCCTTATTACATTATTAAATAAAAAATAAAAGAAGACCCCTAACTACTTGGCCCTAGAAGGGCCTTCCCCAGATTCGGCATCTTTATCTCCCTCGAACAGCTTCACCAGCTAGTGTAGTCCTAGCAGCAGATAAGCTCGGGCTAGATGTTCGCCCATGTTTCCCTCTGTATTTTGACAGTCTTCAATCGTCATGATGAACTTTCCTTCCGACTCCACTAGACCACGCTCCAAATAACCTAGCCGCGTGTTGGCGCTGACAATCATATCTTCCACTCTTCGATCAACTTTTGATGGGCTTGTTGTATTTTCCGGTGCTCGCTTTCATATTCTCAAATTCTCTTGGGCAGTTGATTGCACTTAACTTGTGATTCGTCTTTCTCGTTGACGAACTTGTGACCTCGAACGAACCCTGGCTGACCCAAACCGTCGTGATCATCTTCCAACCAACCTGAGTATGGTGAACAGTCGGCGTGATACCTGTCTGGTTCAATAGAATCTTTCCCCAAGATGATTTTACAGTGCCACATGTGCTGAGCCTGGCACTTGTGAGGGTTATCGTCATTCTAAAAGTCACCTTTGAGGTGGCTCATCTTTTCGACCCTCAGTATAATCTGCTTCCTTCCAGCCTGCCTCATGGCTTGGAGAGGAACATATGGATAAGTTCCTCTCAAACCAATGAGTATGAGAAAGGATGCATCTCGTGACCAAACAATAAATTCTTCCATAGGGAACCACCCGAACATCCACTGCACTTGGTCTTCTTTTAGATTTTCAAAATACACTACCCATCCTCCAGCATCCTCTGGCTGCACGAACATGTTAGGCATATAATTTATACGCCTTGGCTGATGGAAGGCAATGTGATCATCCCAGTCTCTACGTAGGATCTCTTGCCGGTATTCACCATTCTAGAGGTGCTCCATGAGCCAGAGTTGAAGCAATAGGTTTCAACCCTCAAAATGATTGGCCCCTTTCTTACAGTTGTCCAGTGCTCGGTATATTTCAGCAACTATCATAGGTACTATGCTGATAGGCTGCCCGCCAATTACTTCCATCAAGGTCTTGGTTATCGTAGCTAGTCTGATGTGGATCCTAGCTTTCTTCATAGGGAACACTATCATTCCCAAAAAAGCAGAACATCAAAACGAAGACTCTTCTGTGGATATGCCCCAGTGAGAAAAGAGAAAATTCATCTGAGTAGGTGCGGTATGACTTGTTATGGCCGTACCTCTCGTACAGATAGTCGAATGGGATGTATGAGTCTTTCAAACAGGTTAAGTTTGGGTTCTTTTTCAATCCCATCATCTTAAGGAAACCCATACTCTTGCGATTTTCCGGCATAATCAGACACAGCGTCTCCCAAGGAATACCAACTAACCCTTCTATTTATTCGAGCAAAGGAGTCATTTCAATATCCCCGAAGCAAAAGACGAATATGTCACTATCCCATAACAGTGTTGCGGCCTCTATGACTTTGTTATTGGGCTGGACTTCTAAAATAGAAGGCAAATTCCCTAAGTATTCGCAGATGAGCATCTGGTCACTGGAGTGGAGGTCTTTCCACCAATTTAGCAGCCTTGGGTGAATGTTGGTTACCATGACAAATCTGGGGACTTCGTACCACATTTCTGCAAAACAAAGCGTTAGGCCCTTACCCCACCAAACTCGACTATTTGCACTAATAATTAGCATAAGAAGCATTTAATTCTCCAAATAAATGCACAGAGTATGGTGGTGTCCGTTTGGGTTTCAGGGAAACCCGGTAGACTTTGGACAAGGCTATCTTAATGAGTCATTATGTGGACAACATAACTGACCCGACTAGGTTTGACCAGGATGCATGTACAGTTCAAACAGAGTAAGCTTTCTATGGTGTATTAGATTGATACCCTTGAGCGGAAAACTCAAGAGGGAAAGGCAAAAAAACAGTCGACTGCACCGCTAGTCGACTGGTTTACCGCAAATATGCCTTTGCCAAATTTATGGGTGATAATATCGGAAGAGCGCAACCACTCATTATAAGCGTTGTTATGGTATTTTTTTGGCACGAGTGGAATATAATGTTGAAGATGCAATTTACAACAATGAAACAGAATGCATGTATTTCCACGTTCATAAGATAATAATTACAATTAATGCTCATAAATACAATAGTATTGAAATAAAGCAGTAAAGAAAGTAGTTAAAGGAAAGAAAAGACATGAAGAGCCAAGTCAGTTTCATAGTGGAAGGATAAGAGACAGTAAATAAAAGCAATTAATGAGATAATAAAGTCACAAGTAGCATGCAATACTAAAAGCCTAAAGAAATCCCCAACAGAATCTCCATGATGTCGACGCCCCCTTTTTCTAAGGCGAAATTGGGGATACGACATTTGGGAGGACAACTCTATTCTCTTTCGAGAATTGGTTTTTGGAGTTGAAGAGTCGCCACCTAATGATTATAGTGCATTAGGTCACTTTTAGGAAGAATTGAGGTGAATAGACCAGAGATTAGGGTAAGGGCCAGAAATTATCTCGAGGGGAAGGTGTTAGCCACCCCCAGATCCATAACTGTGGTTCCCAACCATGCTACAATTGTGACTTTATACAATGAAGAAACAAATAGAAGTCTCAAGTAAAAGGGTTTTCACATAATATGTAGACAAGTTTAAGAGTTTGAAAATAAAGGAAGTAAAAGGTTTTAGGAAGAGAGTTTTAAATAGCTTAAGAAAGAAGAATAACAAGTAAAAGGAAAAGGGGTCCTAGGTTTATAAATAATATGGAGCACATCAATGCTACACTCCTCGAAGAGGGGGTCACATGTGATATTAGAGCACCGGTCATCATATCCATATTCTACCCTTCCCACCCGTTAAGGTATTAAAGCACGGAATGTCTCGTTACTTATTGCATGCTAGTACCCGTCCCAATCCTATTAGTCCCGGAGGCATTTGGGACTACTAATCCTAAAGGGAAAGGGAGTTTGGGGGCCTTTTGAGAGTTTTCAAAGGATAAAATGCTAAGGCGACATTGAAAACATGTAATACAAGTAGGGGAAAGCAAATAAGCAAATAGGGCTCAAGTAAGCCTCCTTAAATTAGATAAAGGCATATAGTTTAGCATGTCTTGCACGTACTGGTTTGGTCTGAATTAATTTAAAGCAATAAGCGGACTCGTTCACCACATAATTTTAGACAGGAAGTGCGCATTAAGTTCTCCAGTTTGCAGTTGTCTAGGACTGATCCAATTGATTAATCAACCTTTTGTCTATGTATTAAATATAACTACTGATTTCGAAAACAAACCGATTATAAAAGAATTACCCATTTTTATCAGAGAAAAATAAGTTTCAGAAGAGAAAAGATTGCAAACTTAATGTACAAAATGGAATTGCCAGTTTTAACAGAAAGAGTGAGTTGCAAATTGATTAGAAAAGGGTTTATCAGATAAGTATAAAGAAATGAATTTCAATGAATGCAATTTGATTTGAAAAATGTTTATCAGATTTATTCGAAGGAATTAAGCTTTAATGAAATGCAGATTGGCTATAAGAAAAAGGTTTAAGAGTTTCAAAAAAGTACAGAAGTTACTAGTTTTTAGCAAAATAAGTACGAGTTTCAACAATCAATACTGTTTTAAACAAATGGGGCCGTTCTGATTTGAGATTTTCTTGTAGGAATGCTTTCTATAAGTTACTGATTTTAATACCCTTTCAAAAGTAAAAAGAGTCTTACAAACATGGTATCTTTATGCAAATTTATTATTAAGCCTAATTGTTTGCCTATTTGCATTATTGTATATGCAGAAATACAGAAATATATAGGCATAATATCTACATGTGAAGCTGTAGGAATGAGAAATAATACCCTATAGGTATGGTATCTACGTGTGAAGTTGCACAAATCAAAAGTAAAACCCTATAGGGATGATTTCTACCCTTGTGCATAAAAGTGACCCCCTCCCCCACCCCTTTCTTGACTAGATCCCCTTGAGTTATTATAAATTATTACAAACCAGTAGGACAGACTAAAATTAAAATTACATCAGGAACTACAACTGCATCCAAGAAATCTAATTCAGACTTAGTGTCTCATAATATGAGATGAACCACTTCCGATGTCAACATTTCCAAAGACTTCTTTATTTAGGGTGTTTCAGAGTTCAAAGGAGTTCAGGAACTCCGGGTAGTGCTTACACACAAGATATTAATAAGAAACTGAATTAAAGTGTAGTGTGGAAGAGCCAGCCCTCAAGTGTCCAAGTTTAGAGGGAGTTCATGGGTCCCAAGGTAAGGCTCACAATAGGGGGCGGAACTTAGATTCTAAGAATAAGTGCAAGTGCAATAGAGGGGGTTTAGGGAGTGCCAAGGTAGTCGGATGGTCATATCCAACCATAGATAGGCTGGCACACCCCTGACCAGCCTGTTCAGCCAATCAATTACGAGTAAAGACCTACTAAAGGTCTGACTGGGGTCTGGAAAGTAATTAGGACACTGCCAGACCAAAGTTTCAAACTCAGCAACATATAAAGGGAATGGGGATGGGAGTTGAAAGATTTTAGGGCTCAGAGCATCCAGTTCATGTTCATGCACAACAATGTTAAGTATTGCCGTGTTTTTAAACCATAACTCAGCCATGCAAAGGTTAGGGATGGGGATTCATGTAAGAGCGGGAACAATGTAACAAACTTGCAGAAAATTATAGCATGTAAAAAGTAAGAAATGAATTATAGAATAAACACATAGGGGGAGAGACAGGAATTGAACATAAGAACATACCAGTTGTAGAAAAGTAAGCAAAGAAAAGCAGGATTCTTTCAAGCAAAGCCACAATCAGAAAGAACACTTTATGCTTGTGAGTTCAGAGAACTCGAGTTCTTACAAAACCGCTAAGTGTAATTGAGAGTGGGAAGCAATAAGAATTGATCGTGCTTGAAAGTGTAAAAGGGCTTCCCCTTTTATAGTGTAGAAAGGAAAGCAAGAAAGGTCTTGGCCGAAAATCAGTTGAAGTTTTGAAGAATGACAAATGAACTCAGAAAAGGACCAGGTCCATCTTACGAGACACAGTTGTTATGGCCCGTAAACATGAAATACACGTGAAGAAGATAAGCCCTTTGGATCAAGTAGCAATATCTATTGAATATCTTCTGAACTAATCGAAAAGATCGCATATGGGATAAGGATAAGTAGACTTCTTATGAGAAGAGAACATATCCGGATAAGGGTTGGAGTTTTGATTGGTCTAGGACTTAAACTCAATGGAGGATAAGAAATTGAGCCACAATCCAACTCTAATTACTAATCTAATAAATAACTGAGTTGTTCTTTTTTACAGGTATACACATACGCTGAAGTTTAGCAAATTGAGAAGAGCAAGGATATTTTACAAACAATTTATGTGAGATCAAGTGTGCACACCTGCAGCTACTTGAACAAGAAAGAAGAACCAGTTCAATTGTGTTTATTCTTATTCTAGTTCAATTGTAATAGGTGATTTTAAATTGTACCTTTCCATCTTTCATAGAAGCAATTGTATTAGGTACTTTGAGTATTCAAGTTAGAGCTAACTTGAAAGTATCGCAACAGTTGAGGTTGTGTGCCACACTGCGATTAGAGTGAATCATAAGATTTATAAGAGTTTCGTAAATGCTGTTTTTGGCTCATTGAGTTTAGTGGATGTTCAGGAAAATCCTACTGAGTAGTACGTTGTGGTTTTTCACCTTTTGAGCCAGGTATTTTCCACGTATAATCTCTGTGTTCTTTATTTTTGTATTTTAATTCCGCAAACAGTAATAGTTAGAACACCTAGAAGAACCATATTCTTCTAGATCAAAAATTGGGTGCCATACAAATACCCCCCCCCCCCCTATGTGTGGTATTGACGTTTGGAACATCAATTGGCATCAGAGAAGGTTATCCTTGAAGAGGCTAACACCTTAGGAAAAGATCAACATGAGTGCACCACCTGGGAACTGGGAAGAGCAATCCACTATCAACCCTCCACTGTTCAATGGACAATATTACTCATGGTAGAAAAATAGGATGAAGGATCACATCATAGGTGAAGATTATGAACTCCGGGACATAGTCACTGATGGTCCCCTAGCAACTACAATGAAAAATGAGGAAGGAGTAGAAGTGCCAAAGACAAGGGCTCACTGCATAGCTGAAGATTTGAAAAAGTGGGAGAAAAATGCTAAAGCCAAGAAATGGATTGTATGTGGACTAGGTCCAGATAAGTACAGCAAAATCCAAACTTGTACTACTGCAAAAGATATATGGGACACTTTTCAAGTGGCTCATGAAGGAACACCTCAAGTGAAGAGATCCAGAGGAACATTATTGTATTCTCAATATGAGAATTTCACTATGAAAGATGGAGAAACTATTCAAGAGATGTACACTAGGTTCACTATACTGACAAATGAACTTAAGTCTCTTAGAAGAGTTATTATTGAAGAAGACAAGGTTGAGAAGATCTTGACAAAAGTTCTTCCAGTTGCTTGGGAAAGCAAAACCAGTGCCACTCAGGAGTCCAAGAATATGGCCACTCTCAGGCCGGATGAATTGATTGGGAATCTTACTGCTTATGAACTAAGAAGGCAAACCAGGAAGATGGATACCCCAAGAAGGAGAGAAGTTTAGCTCTCAAAATTATAGAAGGTTCAGATCTAGAAGATGATGATATGGCTATGATCACTAGAGATTTAAAAAGTACCTGATAAGAGGAAAGAGTTCATCAAGAGGTAAAAACTTCAACAAGACAAGAGCTCCTAAGAAACAGACCAATGATGGTTGTTATAAGTGTGGTAAGACTAACCACATGATCAAGAATTACCCTCAATTGGAAATTGGGTGGAAGAAAGAAAGGGCTGAATTAAGAAGAAGGAACAGGTTCAACCCAAGAGAAACAAAGGTTCAACCAAGTCTATGGTTGCTGCTTGGGGTGAAACCTCTGATGAAGACTCAGAAGACGAAGTTGAAGAAGAAAAAGCTCTTATGGCCATTGGAGAATTAGATGATGATGGGGAGGTAAGTATTCTGCATCTCAAAGGACAAAATTAAATTTCTGTCTAAAGAAAGGTTGGTTGAGCTATTATTAGACTTTATTGATGAGTCTAAAATAGTTAACAATGAAAAGAAAGTTTTGTCTAGGGAATGTGTTATCCTAAACGCAAAATGAAAAACTCTAGAATCTAGGGCGGATGAGAGTGATAACAAAAATGCTGAGTTGAAGAACCAGGTTCTTGAACTTGACAATAGTATTCTAGAACTTAGGTCAGAAAATCTAAAACTGAAATTAAAAACATGAAAGAAGAATGTTGATCACTCATTTCTCACACTAGAAGAAAATCTAGGAAAAACGAAAGATGAACTGTACAAGTAAGGTAAATTGATTAAGGTTCTAAAAGAAGATATTGGAAAGGTGAAACATGAACTAGACAGAACTTGCAAATGGAATAAAGCTTTTGATGCTCTCGCATGGTTGCAAGAGCATCACAGTAGCAATAAAAGTGGACTTGGTTATGGGACTCAAGCGCCAAAATGGGACCCCAAAAACAAGTATCTGACACTTCCTGACAATAAGATTTGTACATATTGTGGTACGACCGGCCATTATAAAAATGAATGCAATGCAAAAGAAAAGGCCAGTCAAAGGAACAAAGCTTTGTTCAAGAAAAACACAAACTGCCTAGTTGGGCAAGAAAGAATCTGATTCATCTTTTTGCCCATAGAAAGGGACCCAAACTAGTTTGGGTTCCTAAGACTAACCCTTGATTTCTTTTTGCAGGTGCAAGTGAAAGGGAGTAGACAAATATGATACCTGGATAGTGGCTGCTCAAAACACATGACTGGGAACAAGGACCAGATCCTTTCACTTGAGAACCTGAAAGGAGGTAATGTCTCCCTTGGAAATGGAAATAAAGGTGAGATTATTGGGGTTGAAAAGGTAGGTAAGACAGACTCTCATTCCATGGAGAATGTCTGCTTGATAGATGGATTGAAATATAGCTAATCAGTGTGTCACAACTGTATGACAGAGGTAGCCTTGTAACTTTCACCTCTGCCAAATATTTTGTTATTAACCTTACCACAGACAATATTGTTTTGCAGGAAAAAAGAATTAACAATATTTATGTTGTATATTTTTCAACTCTTTTAGAAAATGAACTCACTTGTCTGAGTATGCTGGTTAATGATCCCCTCCTGTGGAACAAAAGATTTGGCCATGCCGGTCTAAATTAGTTAAGCAAATTAGTCTCCAAGGACTTGGTGATAGGGTTACCTAATATCAAGTTCAAGGAAGACCAAGTTTGCAAAGCATGTGCAAGAAGGAAGCAGGTAAGGTCATCCTTCAAATCCAAGAAAATGGCAAGTACGTCCAAGACGCTAGAACCGGTTCATATGAATCTTTATGGTCTAATGAAAACCATGAGCAGAGGTGGAAAGAAATATGTGATGGTTCTTGTTGATGATTATTCTAGATTTACCTGGGTACTATTTCTGGCATCCAAAGACGAGGAATTTGAAATTTTTGCTTCCTTTGTTAGAAAAACTCAGAAACAATTAGGAAATCAACTTGCATCCATTAGTTCTAATCATGGAACTGAATTTGAAAATGTAAAATTTGCTGAATATTGTGATGAAAATGGTATAGATCACAACTTCTCTTCCCCTTGGACTCCTCAAAAAAATTGTGTAGTTGAAAGAAAGAACAGGACCCTTGAGGATATGGCAAGGACCACGCTTCTCTCTAGTAAATTACCACATAGATTCTGGTAAGGGACTGTAAACACTGCATGTTACATAATCAATAGATGAATGACTAGATCTGTTGTTGAGAAAACTCCCTATGAGTTACTTAAATGGATAAAATCCAACATATCCCACCCATTTGGTTGCAAGTGTTATGAGCACAATAATGGAAAAGAATTCCTAGGTAAGTTTGATCCCAGAAGTGATGAGGGAGTGTTCTTGGGATATTCATCACATAGCAAAGCATACAAAGTATTCAATAAAAGAACGTTGAGTGTAGAAGAAAGAGTGCATGTTCTATTTGACGAAACTAACATTCTTTCTGAGAGACAGGAACATGACGATGAAGCCATTGGCTTGGTAAGAGAAAAGACTAAAGCAGTAGCAAAAGCAGTAACAGGTTCTTCCACTCAGGGAAACCTAACAGGGGGAACTAATCAGGAAGAAAATGAAACAAACTCTCTACAAGAACCTGTTCATGAACCTGTCCCTCATCAACAGAACACAGAGAATCATCTAGTGGAAACTAGTTGTTTGTGAAATATCACAAGTATCAAAGTTCTCATACCATTGAGAACATCATTAATTATGTAACATCTGGAGTCAAAACTAAATCACAATTAAAGAATTTGTGTGCATTTGATGTTTTTCTATCTCTTATTGAACCTTAAAATATTACTAAGGCTTTGCATGATGCAAATTGGGTCAATGATATGTAGGAGGAACTCAATTAATTTGAAAGAAGTCAAGTTTGGCATCTAGTTCCTAGACCTAAAGACAGATCAATCAGTGGTACAAAATGGGTGTTCAAGAACAAACTTGATGAAGATGGAACTGTTATAAGAAACAAGGCAAGGCTTGTGGTTCAGGGTTACAGCCAAGAGGAAGGTATTGACTATGATGAGACCTATGCTCCAGTTGCAAGACTAGAGCCAATCAGACTCCTCATTGGCTTTGCATCACATATGGAATTTACTCTCCATCATATGGATGTCAAAAGCACTTTCCTAAATGGCTATCTCAAGGAAGAAGTGTTTGTGAAACAACCTCCAGGATTTGAAAGCAAGGATTGTCTTGAGCATGTGTACAAGTTGGACAGGGCTCTACATGGGCTCAAACAGGCCCTAAGAGCATGGTATAAACGTCTATCTAAATTTCTACTGGAGCATGGGTACAAAAGAGGTAAAACTCACAGCACCTTGTTCCTAAGGGAAAAGGGTAAATACCTCCTTGTTGTGCAAATATATGTGGATGACATAATATTTGGAGCCACTACTGAGAGGTTTTTTTTTTTGGCAAACGGCTAGGCGAAGCCTAGGGTTAGGATTTTATTAATAACAAAAAATTTAAAAATACACCATGAGGGCATGATCGTGCCAGATGAAATATGATCATCCCAGAGTTTATAACATACTCTGTGATGATATTACATTTGAGGAAATTAAGACGGTTAAATAAACTTATGATGAAGCAACGGAATTGTTGTCCATTCTCTAACTTTGTGATGAAATTAAACAGAATAAAAATTTCATCCACACCCTTTCTGAAGATGTCTTCGTAATTCATGCTTTGTTATTTGTTCTTTGGGTCAACTATTTTTGTTTTGCGATTCTCATTGGGGGTCGTCTTATTTTTGCTTCTTCTATCACCCTGCCGTCCCAGCTTCTATCTCTTTGACGACACTTCTTAATTGTTTTACTGTGCATTGGTGATAAATCTCCTTTTCTTGCAGCATCTTTACGACATTGCAACTGCCACCAAATTAGATATCTAAAAGGCACCACTGATTTGTATCTTTGATATCCCAAAGGCAGTAATTTTGATCTAGTATGATATGCTGATTATGTACGTTTCTTAGTGCACAGGAAGAATACTCAGGTATGACACATTTCCTAGGGTCATGTCTAGTGTAATGGGCTACCAAAAAGTAAATTCAGTAGCCATGTCTACTACTGAAGCTGAATATATTGTTGCTGCCTCTTGTTATGCTCAATTGCTGAGGATCAAACAACAAATGATAGAATTTGGAATTGATATGGGGTGTATTTCAATATTTGGTGATAATACTAGTGCTATAAGAATGACAAAGAACCTTGTTCATCATAAAAGGACCAAGCACATAGGTGTTAGACACCACTTCTTAAGAGATGACTATGAAAAATGATTAATCTCCATAGAATTTTATGCTACTGATAAACAAATAGATGACATCTTCACTAAAGCACTGAGTAATGAAAACTTTGAAAGGAACAGGTTAGAATTAGGGATGATTAAGATCACCTAAAAAGGTCCAGTTCAGAATGCACAAAGAAAAAAAAGGGAAAATTGAAAAAAATTTATTTTTGGTTAGGAGTTCTTAATTCAATGTAAATATCTAGACTAATTCCTACTTAATCTAATACTTTAATTAATATACTCCTGTGACATGTATTTAAACGAATCTTTAATCTCTTACAAAGTTTTTCTATTCTGACATTTGAGGCATGATCAAGAGAAGCTATACTGGAAGAACATGGTTCATCAGTATATGATCATGAGAAAGTTCAGGTATGTTTCTATATTTTGCAAAATTAGAAAGATAAAATTACCAATCATGAGCAGAAGTCCTAGTTACACCAAACTTCCAGAAATTTTATTCGTTGAGCGTTGAACTAGTTTCATTATTTTAGGAGTCTAACTAAAACGTTTTTTCCCTAGAAACTAGCGTCTCTCATTAATCTCTAAAGAGACCGGAATTCTAATTTGATTAGACTCCTAATTGACCACTGAAAAAGCTATCTTTACAGGCTTAATCATGATCCCTCTTTAAATATACTCCACATCTTCTCTCATCACTCATAACCGTCATTCACTTCTCTAATACTTCTGATAATCCCTTTTCTTCTACAAAATTCCAAAAATATTTCAAGAAATATTCCGCCATGACTAAACCTCAAGACAATCCTGGAACTCCCCCTGTTTCCCCAAATACTTCATCATCAACACCTCCTATTGAAACCCCAAAACCTAGATTTCACAGGTAAAAGATGTTATCCAGAAAACCTGTAGCATCTGGCTCTCTTAGAAAAGCTTTGAATGAGAAATTAAGGAAATAGTTTTTAGCTAAAGGATATCACTCAAGTTCTGAGTCTGAAAAAATCATTTCTGCTAGTGAAGGAGAAGAACCTGGGTCTTCTGATAATAACAAGAGTCAAGAAACCCCAGGTGAGGTAAGCACATGTTTTGTATTTTCTGATGTGACAGAGAAGAAAGATAGTAGGTTTGTGTTCGTGGGTTCTGTGAAGGATGTTGAAGGATCTGAGTCTAGTAGGAGAAGAAAGAAAAGGAAAGGGGAGGTTCTTGCTATTTGTGGTAGTGGAGGAGAAGGTGGCATAAAGTCAGGGGGAAGCAGATTAGGAGAGGTTGCTGAGGGACTTGTTCATTTGAGTAAGCAACAAGATGAACATGGTTCTTCTGTGGAGGAAACTTTAGTAGATATTTTGAAGAAAATGGGGGGGCAGCTATGACCCAAAGAAGCGCAAGGTGTCTTCACAAAGGACCCTAGTTGCTTCTAAACCTACAAAGAAAAGCAAAATAACATCTCCCAAGACTGTTGCTACATCTGTACCTAGGGGAGACACAAGGAGCAACGTAAGACAAAGTGAGGTAAAAGTACAGGAAGCTTTAGAGAAGAGTAATAAAAAGAAGAAGAAAAAGGGAAAAGAAAAAGTAGTGGAAAGTTCTGAGGCTGCTGAAGAAGAGGAGGAGGAGATGGAACTGGTCCATCAAGAGAGAGGTACAACTGTGAAGGTTCCCACTGTCAAACTAAAAAGAACCAAGACTCCTGCAAAGAAGTCTTCAAAATATGTACCTGCTGAACCTTCTTTGGCCAAAGGAACTAGGTCTACAGTAAAGGGAAAACAAGTGAAAACTACTAAAGAAGAAGATGAATAGTGGAGTGGAGAAGAAGAAAAGGAGGAGTCTCAAAAGGACAAAATCGTTTTGTCATTTTAGTAAGAGGAAGATATTGAATGGAAGGTTGCTGAAAGACCTGGAGGAGCAAGGCATGCTTAGGTTTGTGGATGCTTTAGCTGCACAGGGGTGGAAGGACATGGTCATTCAGATAGATGGAAGACTAGCCAGAAGAGAACTGATTGAATTCATGGAAAATAGCTATGTGAAAAATGGGCTAGTGACCAGTGTAGTGAAGGTGTGAAGGTGAAGTTTGATGCACCTGAGTTGGGCAGGATTCTAGAAATTCCAAGTGAGGGCTATGATTATTACACCAGGAAAATGTGGCCTTGTCTAGATGATCTGCCCACGACATCCAAATCACCAGGAACTTCTGTGATACAAAAGATGCTGAAGAGGTGCTTGAGGCAAGAATTGTTCAAAAGAGTGAAATGAAGACAGAGCGTAAAGTGTTCTTTGAGTTTGTGAATAATTGCATGTTGCCTAGATACGAGAGGAGGCACACTGCAAATTATATGGACTATGGAGTGTCTTGTGAGTGGTAAGCAGATCAACTGGCCTTCTTTCATAGTCAAACAGTTGGACAGAGTTATCAATGGTTCAAAGGCTCATGCTACTCCTTATGGATTCACTCTAAGAATTGTGTTGGACATGCTGAACGCTCCCCTAAAGAAATGGAAAATGGCCTCCAGTAAGGAGCACTTTGGAATCAAGACCCTCCAGGCCTGTGACTATCTGCTAGGTGTAGGCCCTGTTGAATCTAGTTCATCAGTGAAGACTCCAGTGAATATCAAGATCTGGTTCAAGAATGTGGGACCAAAGATGCTAAGATTCCTAGGCTTCATGCACGTGTGCCTGAGTTGGAATAAGAAAGGAATGGCCTGAAAGATGAGCTAGCAAAAGACAAGGAAAAGAGTGAAGGTATGCTCCAAACAATGCTTAACCTACTCCAATACCAACCCTCTAGTTCCTCAAAGCCTTAGGTCTCTTTGTCATATCTTTGAACCACTCTAGTAAACCCCCTCAGTGACCCACATTCGGGATTTTTCTTATTGTTTCTTTTGTTCATGGTTGGTTTTTTGTTCTTTCTTTTTGTGGACTATCTTATAGAAACACTGCCTAATCAATGAAAATTTGCATTTCTCTTGTTTTATGATGATTCTTCTCTTAATAGTTATTTTTGTCAAATTAATTTTTTATTAACTAAAGCATGCTTTCACTTGCAGTTGCCCCAGTGGCCATGAGTAATGATTAATATTTTGGGATTCACATGTTTATACAACTTTTTGATGATGCCAAAAGGGGGAAGATATTATTCTTAAAAAAGAAATTGTGTCTATTTTCTGAACAGTGAAGTTTATGACCTAATTAAATCTGGACCTTAAATGATAAGTTTTCGAGTGATGATATTTTAGCTTAGTTCCACAGGTTCTATGATCACTAAAAGCACAGAGCTAGTCATCATCTAAAGGGGGAATTTGTTGGCCCAAGATCAGTTGAAGTTTTGAAGAATGAAAAATGAACTCAGTGACGGACAAGGTCCATCTTAGGAGACACAGTTGTTATGGCCCGTGGACATGAGATACACATGAAGAATATAAGCCCTTGGGGTCAAGAAGCAATATCTACTGAATATTTTCAGAACTAATCAAAAAGATTTCATATGAGATAAGGACAAGGAATCTTCTTATGAGAAGAGAACATATCCGGACAGGGTTGGAGTTTGGATTGGTCTAGGACTCAACTCAATGGAGGATCAGAAATTGAGCCATAATCCAACTCTAATTACTAATCTAATAAATAACTGAGTTGTTCTCTTTTACATGTATGCACATATGCTGAAGTTAAGCAAAATTGAGAGTAAAAGAGCAAGGTTATTTTACAAGCAATTTATGTGAGATCAAGTGTGCACGCCTGCAGCTACTTGAACAAGATAGAAGAACCAGTTCCATTGTATTTATTCTTATTCTAGTTCAATTGTAGTAGGTGATTTAAACTTGTACCTTTCCAGCTTTCACAGAAGCCATTGTATTCAATACTTTGAGTATTCAAGTTAGAGTTAAATTGAAAGTGTCGCAACAATTGACGTTGTGTGCCACACTAGGATTAGAGTAAATCCTTAGGTTTACAAGAGTTTTGTAAATTCTATTTTTGGCTCATTGAGTTTAGTGGATGTCTGGGAAAATCCTACTGAGTAGTAGGTTGCGGTTTTTTCACCTTTTGAGCAAGGTGTTTTCCACGTAAAATCTCTGTGTTCTTTATCTCTATATTTTAGTTCCACAAACAGTAATAGTTAGAACACCTAGAAAAACCAGGTTCTTATTGATTGAAAATTGGGTACCACACAAATCACCCCCTCCCCCTCTTGTGTGGTATTGACGTTTGGAACATCAAAAGGTAAGAAAACGTTTTGAAAATCAGTCACCAATATTCTCCCTTCAGTTAAAGGATTTAATTTAAAATGGGAGCATGCAATTAAGGAAAGGAAATTTTACTAAAATCTATCACAATAGCAGAAGAATGGAAAATACATGAAGTTTATTTAAGGAAAGCATTCAATAGTACGTGATTTGTAAAGAGAAAGGAAGGAAATAGATCAGCCAACTAATACAATCATGGTAAACAGGGTTTAAGTTGAATGAACCCAGACAGGAATAGGTAAAGGAGGGCTCAAACAAAGAAGATCAGTGGCAATCAATCGAGACCCCATCAAAAGAGCCCCAAAACCAATAAATTAATTGTAAAAGCCTTTTGAAAGAGGAGTTAATCATATATAAAGCAAGGAAATCAAATAGAAAGTCTAGAATTTCAAGGCTTAAGATCATAAAAATGAAATAATATGAGTTCACTCATAAATTCATAGTGAGTCTGAAGGTACATGGTCTCAAAGTGGAACCCTAATTCTATTTATCAAGGAAACCCTCAAATACTAGGTTTCCTCATCGAATCAAACGCAGAAATGAGAAGGTGAGTTAATAGACTCAAGGAGTCTCATGAGAAACAGACAAACCATGATAGCAGGTTTGAAACAATCAGAGAGAGAAAATCGATTTGAGAGCATGAAAGGACACGTTTTGGTGACTTAGAACTTAGACAAGTCCAGAATAGATGAAGCATACTTAAAAAGAACATGAATAGAGTTCATGAAAACAAAAGTCAATAAACTCAGTAGTAAACACATATGGTAGATGAGTGAGGAAAATTTTAACACAGATTAAACATGTGAGCACACATATAAAAGAAAAGAAAGACAATACATGCATAATAGAGAAGGAAAACATACGAGTGTAATACAAACAAACATCTAAAAATAAAAGAACGACAGAAATCAGAAACCCTAATTTGAAATCAAACGGTTTTGAAAAAAATTGGGAAAAACACATAAAACATCAAATATAGCACAGATTTAGGCAAAAAAGTAAAGAAAGAACCTTGAATAGTTTAGGGTTTCTGAGAAACCCTAGAAACGAGAAGATTTGGAAGAACAAGATCAGAGCTCAAGTCCAAATGGTCAGGAATCAAGCTTCCAGTGCTTGAATATGCCAAAACGTGGTCGGAAAACCACAGATTCATAGATCTGATAGGGATCTGAGAGAAGACCCTCGAGTTCAAGCCTCCAAACCTCGTGCAACTCAGGCTTGGGGGTGAGATAAGGTGAGTACAGGTCATCCATGGCCTAAAAAGCCATGGATTCTGGTGAGAGGGCGGTTGAAGATGGGAGGAGATTACTAGGGTTTTAGGAACCTTCGAGAGAGTTTTGGGAGAGGAGGATGTTTGAAGGTGGATGAGAGAATAGAATGGGGTAGGGTTAGGGTATGGCGGATTAAAAAAGGAAAGGAAGGATCTTGGTCATTTATCAAAATGATCAACGGCTCAGATTTAAAAGAGACCAGGCAGGTTTGGCAATTAGGTAACGGGTTGGGCCAAAATGAAATTGGGTCGTTTGATTTGGTGTGGAATTGGATTAAATAGGGATATTAATTTGGGCTAAATTTGAAATGAAATAGGGCCAGATTATAAATAAACATTTTCCCCGTTTTATTTTATAAAAAATAATAAAAAGTTTTCTGAAACAAGTTGAAGGTAATAAATTAATAAATAATATACAGATATTAAATCAAAAATACTGGAAGTAATTTTATAATTATAAAATTTTATAAATCATAAAACAAGCTATAATTGCAATTACATGCAATTTAGCTTTAAAAATGCCGAAGATATTTGTAAAGATGTGAAAAAGTCACCTTAATTATATTTTAGTGTAAATATGAGAATCAAATAATTTATTCACCAAAATAATAATTTTAGGAATAATTATTAGATTTTGTGTTATAGAAAATAGGTAGTAAACATGTTTAAAAATCACTAAAAATACAAAAATTGTTGGATGTGATTATATCTCCAAATATATGCTATTTTAGAATTTTTTGGGTACAAAAATACCTAAGAAAAAAATTGGGTATCAACAAGGTTGTGCGAGGATTGCAAAGTTATCCCAGGTGAGACCCTTGCAACATAACATAGGCTTTTGGTGATCAACATTGGCATTATGATAAGGAGGAAGAAGAGATCAATACGAGGTAGTTTCACATCATCCCTAAGAGGGGTAGTTTCAAATCATCCCTAAGAGGGGTAGTTTCAAGGAATCCGAAACTTTTTTGATGATAAAATAGACTCAAAATACGTTTATGCTGATAAAAAAAAAGTTACTTTTCTAATTATTTCACAGTATTTTACTGCGAATTGAATTAATAGAAATTTTTCCGTTAAGTCATTTCACAGTAAAATACTGCGAAATATTAAAAGTCAATTTTTAAAATTGTAATTCACAGCAAAATACTGCGAATTGGTTAAAATGAGGCATCTCGTACGGCTGGACCCATGCTGTATTTAAAAGAGTATTTCACAGTAATTTACTGCGAATTGCCCAATTTCGCAGTAAATTACTGCGAAATGCTATTTTAAATACCGCATGGCCGTCTTCCTCGACAAACACATGACCTCCATTTTAAAAAATCCCACTCCCTTATCTGGTACCCCCACCCCGCTCCATAATTTAAAAAAAATTGGCCCACCCGTCCCACAACAAACGCGGATTGTAGGTCCCACATAGCAAAAGAAGGTTTTGATTCCGTGTTTCGGGTAGAAAATTTCGAATTCAAAAAAAATTACATCGAAGTATTTCTATTTAGTTTATAGTAAAACTCGTATAATCATGTATATTCATATTGCTTGGTATGTTTACATGTGAATTTATATTTATGTTTTTATTCTTTAATATACCCTGATTGATTTATTTTATACCCGAATTTATGTTATTTTGTCAACAAAATGGTGCTAGATTGTTTGTGTTATTTATTTTATATTCATATTGTAGAGCCTTGTAGTGTAGTAAAATATAGTTTCTTTTAGCGTAGTAAAATATAGCATTTTAGCGTAGTAAAATTTGAGCCTTGTACCATAGTTAAATATAGATCCTTGTAGCGTAGTAAAATTTAGTGCCTTTTAGCGTAGTAAGGATAACTCGATGGTACCCGACATCAAAAATCAAGCCTGAAACCCTTACATAATTATTCACTCCAATTCAAAAATTAATAATTTAAATATTTAAGGTAATAAAATTCTAAAAATATTGAAATAAAGAAGAATAATATTTTAAGGATAACTCGGTGGTACCTGGCATCAAAAGTCAAGCCTGGAACCCTTACATATTTACTCACTCCAATTCAAAAAATTATAATTTAAATATTTAAGGTAAGAAAATTCTAAAAATATTGAAATTGAGAAGAATAATATTTTAAGGATAACTCGGTGGTACCCGGCATCAAAAATCAAGCCTGGAACCATTACATAATTATTCACTCCAATTCAAAAATTTATAATTTAAATATTTAAAGTAAGAAAATTCTAAAAATATTGAAATTGAGAAGAATAATATTTTAAGGTGAATAGTAAAACAACATTTTTATTTAAACAGGATAACAAAAACAAAAATACTACAAATAAAAGAAGATGTAAAAATATTGCGGAAATATATTTTATTTTATTTAAAGTGAAACATACACAAGTACCTTCATGAATTACATAAAACAATAGACAAACAAACTACTAGGGGTATCCTTGATAATTGGGTACATTGGATGACTACACCACAAGGAAAAACATAACAGGCCAACATAATAAAAAGACATGCAATATGAAAATGACACTTAACACATATACGCCAATAATTAATACTAGATACCATTTATTCTTCGCTCCAACCACTTCAATCATTTTTCCATTTGTTATTTTTCTTCTTCTAACTCTTTCACTCTCGCCTTCACCTCCGCAAATTCCCGTTCATATTGTTCGCTACGTTCGTTGAATGCTTGACAATTCCATTCTGCTTTCCATTTTTCTTCTCCCTCATTTCTGTAATAGTTCTATTGCGTTCCATATTTTTACTTGCTTCTACTTCCCAGATACAATGAAGATCCTGTAATCTCTTCCTGTAGCTTTCCTGAAAACATGGTTCCTCAGTCCATTCATCAAATTCACAAGTAGGTTCGTCGGGTTGCTTGTACAATGTGTTCATACAGCACCAAGAGCGGCGTCCAGCATCAGCCCCTTCCCACATACAGTCCGTCATGCATGATTTTCCACAGAAGCAAAATGGTGGACGACCAAGTTGAGCCATTTAATGAAATAGTTTTGGGAAAAATTTTGAGCACACAAAATAACTACAATGCGCCCATTATTTATAGGTGAAACAACTGACAACTCAACAATACGTAGTATTTTACTACGATTTAGATGAATATTCTTCGGGGAAAAACAGTTTTTTCCACATGGTTTTGAACTTTTTCGAAACGATGTGACAACTCAACAGTACGTAGTATTTTACTATGATTTAGATGCACATTCTTCGAGGAAAAAACAACTTTTTCCACATGGCTTTGAACATTTTCAAAAATACCTTGACAACTCAACAATACGTAGTATTTTACTACGATTTAGATGCACATTTTTCGGGGAAAAACAGCTTTTCTCACATGGCTTTGAACCTTTTCAAAACGACGTGACAACTCAACAATAATTCCATTAGTTAAATATAGACATTGTAGCATAGTAAAATTTAGTGCCTTTTAGGGAAGTAAGGATAACTCGGTGGTACCCGGCATCAAAAATCAAGCCGGAACCCTTACATAATTATTCACTCCAATTCAAAAATTTATAATTTAAATATTTAAGGTAAGAAAATTCTAAAAATATTGAAATTGAGAAGAATAATATTTTAAGGATAACTCGGTGGTACCAGGCCTCAAAAATAAGCCTGAAACCCTTACATAATTGTTCTTTCCAATTCAAAGATTCATAATTTAAATATTTAAGGTAAGAAAATTTTTAAAATGTTGAAATTGAGAAGAATAATATTTTAAGGTGAATAGTAGAACAACATTTTTAATTAAACGGGTTAACAAAAACACAAACACTACAAATAAAAAGAAGATGTAACAATATTGAGGAAATTTATTTTTTTCATATAAAGTGAAACACACACAAGTACCTTCATATATTACAAAAAATAACAGACAAACAAACTACTAGGGGTATCCTTGATAATTGGGTACGTTGGATGACTACACCACAAGGAAAAACATAAAAGGCCAACATAATAAAAATACATGCAATATGAAAATGACACTTAACACATACACGCCAATGTTTAATCCTAGATACCATTTATTCTTTGCTCCAACCACTTAAATCGTTCTTCAATTTGCTCTTTTTCTTCTTATAACTCTTTCACTCTCGCCTTCATCTCTGCAAGTTCCCGTTCATATTTTTTGCTACGTTCCTTGTTTGCTTGACAATTCCATTCTGCTCTCCAATATTTATCTTCCAACTCCTTCACTTTCTCCCTCATTTCTGTAATTATATCTCCCTCATTTTGCATTCTCACCTAGAATAACCACATACCATGAAGATCTTGTAATCTCTTCCTGTAGCTTTCCTGAAAACATGGTTCCTCAGCCCATTCATCAAATTCACAAGTAGGTTCGTCAGGTTGCTTGTACAATGTGTTCATACAGCAGCAGAAGCGGCGTCCAGCTCAGCCCCTTCCCACATACAGTCCGTCATGCATAGTTTTCTACAGAAGCAAATTGGTGGACGACCAAGTTGAGCCATTTAATGAATATTTTTGGGAAAAATTTTAAGCACACAAAATAACTACAATGCACCCATTATTTATAGGTGAAACAATATAATGTTCAACAATACGTAGTATTTTACTACGGTTTAGATGCACATTCTTCGGGAAAAAACAACTTTTTCTATATGATTTAAAATCTTTTCAAAACGACGTGACAACTCAAAAATACATAGTATTTTACTACGATTTAGATGCACATTCTTCGGGGAAAAAACAGCTTTTCCACATGGTTTTGAACCTTTTTAAAACGACGTGATAACTCAACAATACATAGTATTTTACTAAGATTTAGATGCACATTCTTCGGGGAAAAAATAGCTTTTTTCACATGGCTTTGAACCTTTTCAAAACGACGTGACAACTCAGCAATACGTAGTATTTTACTATGATTTAGATGCACATTCTTCGAGGAAAAAATAGCTTTTTCCACATGGCTTTGAAACTTTTCAAAACGACGTGACAACTCAATAATAATTCCATTAGTAATCCTAATTTTTAATTTAATCATATCTAATTATTTAATTTATTAAACTAACACAACCAATTAATTTTGTTTATATTGTATTAGACGTCATGGCCTTTCCTCCGCCTGCGCATCCCGGACCTGTGGAGGATCAGCTATTAGAGCTACAGGGCGACCATAGGTCCTCCTATGTGTGGGAGGGACAACTGTCAGAGCAGGCTCTCCGACCTAGGAGACCTCACGATCTTTGTGACTTTATTGCTGGCCATCCGTTGCATCGGTGTGTAGTACACATCCTTCAGGATACGGGATTATATCCCATTTTTTAGCTTGGGTGGATTCAGCTAGATTGGTCGCTCATCACGGCATTGGTAGAGCAATGGCGACCGGAGACGCATACATTTCATTTGCCCACAGGAGAGGCTACTATCACCTTAGAGGATGTCTAGGTTCTTTATGGACTGCGTATAAACGGACACGCCTTGACACTGCCCCCTACATTAGAGGAGCGTCGCATGCACAGATGGCGGAGCTGATGGGGCAGTGGACTGGAGTTAGACCTGAGGGTCGACAGGGGGCGTTCGCGTTGCTTTATCAGCCATCAGAGATCATATGGCGGATTTTCACCCCGATATTACCCAGCTGACGGAGGATCTCTAGATAGCTCGGTACACATGTTGTGTGTTGCTGTTGCTCTTCGGGTGCGTATTGTTCCCGGACACTTCGAGAAGTAAAGTGAGCATGCGCTTCATACATCATATAGTAGAGCTGGGTCAGGTATCCCAGTACAACTGGAGTGCTAATGTGCTTGCATACCTATACATGAGCATGTGTCGGGCGAGCATGGGTCCATCATTTGATATATGCTGTTTTCTCCCCTTCTTACTGGTGACCAAATTTTTGAATATTTTGTTATTTACTTTCAAATTCAATATTGCTAAATGACACATAAATATTCCATCAACATTTTATGTTAGGTTTGGGCCTGGCATCGGATCCTTCTGTTGCAGCCACATACACCAGCACTTCCGCCTGATCAGCATTATCCATTTCTCCCTCTAGCTATCAGATGGATTTTGTTGTGTTGGCTATACAGAGGGACGGAGGCTCACCATAATCTCGCCCTCCTCAGGGATGTCTTAGATATGTTGGTGGACGGACAGGTAAATATGTACCTACACTTGTTTTTTACGAACTGAGTTGCATTTGCGTACTAACATTTGTGTTAATATTTGGCAGTTCATCTGGATTCCATACAGCGACAACTTGCTTGCTGAGCTGCCAGCTTGTTGCTCAGTCGACCAGCTTATTTGGAGCACATCTGCCTCGTTGATATTCTGGGATTACGTTGAGTACCATGCCACGGAGCGTGTCCTTCAACAGTTTGCCCGGCTGCAGACCATACCAATGGAGCCTGTATGGGTTTCCACTCACTATCAGCGTGACGACCATATCAACATGGATGAGCAGTATGCAGCGTGGCTACAGCAGCAGCTAGTCCTTTGGGATGATAGAGCTGAGCGTATTCCACCACCACCTACGATTTACCAGGAGGGCACTATTCAGCTATACCTATGTGGTAACGCCGTCACACCCGGCTGATGATCGAGAACCCTGTGCATGTACTTGGTGAGCGTTACAGATTGTACGCCGGGAGGCACTAGGCACTGGTATTTTTTTTGGCTTGTTAATATGTTATAATATGGATATAGAATTATTTAATTACTACTTTTAATGTTTCACAGGCCATTGGTCATCATCGTTTCTAGCAGTTGGGACAACAGATGCAGCAGCGTAGCGACATCCCAGAGTTGGTTGACTTTGGCCGGCAGGTAGAAGAGATGGCTCGGCTGACACTTTTGCAGGAGAGAGATGCCAAGAGGATGCACCACGAGGCTTAGTATGCAACGCCAGAGATGTACGAGCGGGGTAGGCCAGTCTCACGAGGGAGGGGTCCCCCACGAGGAAGGGGTGCCCCACGAGCTAGGGATGCCAGATGGGGTCGCGGGGGACGATGGGGATGTGTTCAGCAAGATGGTCGTGAGGTACCTGTCCACCCACCAGGAGAGGTCCATGCCGAGGCCCTTAGGCTTGAAGGGCTTGGAGATGATAAGTAGAGTTATATGCCTCATGCAGACGAGCCTTCTAGTAGCATGCCTTTGTTTAGCCTTCAGTTATCTTTACCAGTATCACATGTCACCCCGTCTGGAGCGTTGTCGATAATGGGTACATTTGACACGGAAGTAGATCATTACTTCGCATGCCCATCTTCTGCAGCTGACGATCGCTCGATACATGACGTGGATGGCGGGCGCAAGTTGAGTTATCCCCCATCCCCGGCGGTTCAGGTGCATCTATCACAGGCGACAGTATGTGTTTATTACTTTAGAATTTCAATTTGTTTTCTTTTCCTTAATATTGCATCAATGATTAATTTTTAATTTTCTTATGAAGTCTTCGTCCCATCCCATCTTGGAGGCAAGTACAGTAGGTGATGAGCACATCACGAATGCATATACCCAGGAGGCGGAGGAGACCATGGTGAGTAAATAATTTATTACTTAACACATATTTCAAACTAATATTATCTTCATATTCTAATTTATTAGTTGTTTTGTAGGATGTCGACAGCCCTACGGTCTATTCTTCCGATCCTGCCAGTTGCACAGTCGATGCGGCTGCACATCCTCCGATAAAGAGGCGGCTAGATGACGATGATCCGGATAGTGTACCTGACCGACAGGGGATGCGACTCAGGCCAATGGCGACACTGAAGCACACTGGCTGCGGGACGCATTGATTTATTTTGTTTGTAATTTATGTAAATAGTGCATTATGTACATACTGTTAATAATTATATGAGAGCAACAACGTTATTTTAATTGCGCTTCAATAGCAATTTTACTTAAACAGTACAGAACAAACACTAACATTAATAATCTAAAATAAAAATAACATTTTATTGAAAAAAGGGGAAATACAAACACAAACATGATAAATGTAAAAATACAAAATATCAAAATTTGGAACAACCATATCAAAATATAACGTTAAAAAATTAGATGAAATTTGGAATATTCTTTTATTTCATTAAATTGAAACTTACGCAAGTACAAACTTGAATAAAAACCAAAAAAAACTCAAAATGAAATACTAGGGGTTTCCAGGATAGTTGGGTACGTTAGACGTACTTGCACCGGGATGACCACCGCCTCGGACACTGGCTGAAGGACATTTACGATGGTCATGTCTTGTTTGCAATCATATGCCACATTTACGCGCGTAAATTGTGTCACCAATATCCATTTCGTTTTGTATGCGCGTTCTCTTTTTGACTTGAAACTTGTGCAAATACTCCTTGTTACATACTATCTTAAAACGTTCCGGCGGCCAATAATGCTCAGCACCTAATGGCTGCAACTTTCTACTATATGTGTCTACATATGCAGCAACAGTGTATTGCCTATCAATATAGTTGGTTACCCCATATCCAACTTGTTGGAAGCACTTCAACGCATGTGCGCACGGCATGTGGTAGATGATCCATTTTCCACACGAACACAACCTTCTATTTTCATTCACCGTATGCAGATTATTCCCACGGTGTCCGCTGATGGATGTCTTAACTTCAAATACACCCCGTTCGTGATTGTACTGAAGAAATTCTCATGGGTATTGGCATAAATTCAACACCCTGGTCCATCAATGCTGAGGCGGCTGCATGCCTTTCAACAAACCTCTCCGCGCTCTGTTTGAATGTCATGCGAACCATGGCAGTCCACGGGCAGATTTCAACAAGCCTTTGAATGACTCTGACACGTTTGTAGTCAATGCTCCCCATCGTCTTCCGCCATCAGCATGCAATGTCCACATGTGAAGCTCATACCCCATCAACCAAGTATATGCTCTTGGTTCTATCTGACGGCTCGCTTCCATGCGCCTATTGAATTTGCATTGCTGGTGCTCAGTTGCAGCCATCCATATTAAATCATGCAAGGTCTTGTCAGAAAATTTCTTTTGAAAATTGGCCTTCAGGTGCCGCACACAGTAACAATGGTATGCATATGGTTCATGCCATGCAAGTAAGTGACGCACAGAAATTAAAATACTACAATGCCGATCAGATATTAGACAAATACCTGAACGCTATTTGACAACATGCTCCTTCAAGTGGTTCAAAAAGTGGGTCCACGTCTCTTCGTTTTCGTTGGAACATATGGCAAAGGCTAATGGAAGTATTTGCCCATTAGCATCTACAGCAACTGCAATCAAAAGCTTAATATCATATTTTCCATAGACATGGGTACCGTCTATGGAAATAACAGGACGACAATGCACAAAACCATCAATTACCGGTTTAAATGACCAAAACACATAGTTGAAAATATATTCGAGTCTGTCCGTACTCCGCTCACGCCTCCATTCAACAACAGTGTTAGGGTTAAAGTGTTGCAATGCGGCCATGTACCTGGGTAGATTTGAAAAAGACTTATCCCAGTCGCCATAAATAAGTTCAAAGGCACGTTTGCGACCGAGATATGCCTTTCTTTTAGTTATAGTACAACCATAGTCCTTATGGACGACTGTGATACACTCTTTAATCTTGAACCCAATGGACACTTCCAAATATGGAATCAGGACAAGAGAAAACAAGTCGACATCTTGAAGTGATTCTCATTGTATGTGCCCATTTCACATATGTGTTCAGTAATAAATTTACCCACTTTCCACAAACATGATTTATTCTTGGTGGCACGCAACATCCAGTGATAACCTATAAAACATCTACGGCATACAGCCTTCCATTTATCCGTAGTTGACTCAACTACAGTCATCTCACGACATTATTTTATGCTATAGATTTTTACAGCCCTAATTAGGCGAGCTATATCGGGAAATACATGCCCTTATTCAAAACAGATGGCCTGGACTCATCCCACATTTGTGATCGAAATTCATCACCTTCTCTTATGAGGGCATGCACGTTCGGCATGCTTGGCAAATTATCAAGTTAGGGATATTCCGCTCATGAAATGGCACGTGGGACTCGTACACTCTTGGTCGCACAAGAGGTGGAGGAACATTCTCCCTCGCCGGTTCAGGTTCAACATTCACTTCCTCCTCCTCATCACCAACCTCAAAAGGGAAGGGTGTGTCATCCGCAGACTCATCCGCATTATTATCGTGGTCACTATCATCTTCATACTATGTGCATCATCCAAATCACGAGTGAATACGTCGTCTATGGGAAGCTGTGTGAGGTCAGGAGCTTCAAGAAGCTGGTTTTCACTGCACAAAAAGAACAACAAGATAAGTTACCTAATACTCCGGAAAAATATTGTAGATATAGCTATATCACTTTACTTACAAGTCGTATTGTCTTGACAATTCTTGTTGGTGATGACTCCCGGATGGACCATCGTGATCCAATACTCCACAACTAGGAATATTCCAACTAGGGGTCGACTCATAACTCGTAAAATTCATATTCGGACGCTACACCCTATGAAAAATATGACCGTTAATACAAATCAAATTCAAATGTAAAATAACCAGCGCAAAACCATAGCAAAATTGAAGTTTACCAGTCCTTTTGTTGATTATATAAAGGAGATAAATTATTTCCTGTCTGCTCATTCGCCAATGGTGACAAGTTTAAATCAATGCAAACTCTTTCTTCACCAATCTGTCTCGCAAAAATTGCTCCAGAATAACCACCCGATGATTGGGGGCTATCCATGCTACGCACGCCCTCCACCTTAACGTACATTTCCCTGCATTTTATAATTTCAAATTATTATTGTTGTGTCAGTTAAAATAATTAGTTCGGGACCAAAAAAGGTACATTTCGCAATAAATTACTGCGAATTTACAATTCGCAGTAATTTACTGTGAAATGTGCCTTTTTGGGCCTGGACAGGTGATTAATATAAAAAAAAACGTAAAGACAATGCGCTGTAAATTACTGCGAATTGTGTTAAAAAAATTTATTTTAGCTATTTCAGAGTAATTTACTGCGAATTAGGTTAATGAAATTTTTTCTGTTAACCTAATTCGCAGTAAATTACTGCGAAATAGCTAAAAATGTATATTTTATTAAACATTTGAAAAGCACTTTGAGTCCACAAAGTTATCATTTCGGTTCCGAACTCAGTATCAAGTACCTTGGGTCAGTTATTCAGGGGATCGGGGAGATCGAAGAGGATGTCACACATTGTATAGGGGTGGGGTGGATGAAGTGGAGGTTAGAAACAAGAGTCTTGTGTGACAAAAAAGTACCGCCGTTACTAAAATATAAGTTTTATAGAGCAGTGGTTACGCCTGGCATGTTGTAGGGGACCGAGTGTTGGCCAGTTAAGAACTCACACATCCAGAAGATAAAAGTAGAATAGATGAGGATGTTGAGATGAATGTGCGGGCATACAAGGGCTGATAAGATTAGGAATGGGGATATTCGAGAGAAGGTGTGCGTGGCCCCTATGTAGGGTAAAGTCTGCGTACATATTACCCTCCCCAGACCCCATTTGTGGGATTATACTAGGTTGTTGTTGTTGTTGTTGTTGTTGTTGTTGTTGTTGTTGTTGTTATTGTTGTCACCCTTATTTGGCGGCGGTACTACCCATTTATGGCAGATAGTAACTTGCGCTTGACCAGGCAGGGTTAACGATAAAGCTAGGGCAACTAAAGCAACGACCTTCTTATTTTCTTTCCTAAGCACATATGTTTGAATAGTCACGTCATTGACTCACCCCATTAATTTTTTAGCTTAATCATGATATGGGCATAGTTCAGGTTTCTTGACCTTGTAACTACCTAAAAGTTGGTTGATCACTAACTGAGAATCACCAAGGACTTGCAATTGTAACTGCTTCGTTTCGACATCCTTTTCAATCCCAAGTATTAATGATTGATACTCAGCGACATTGTTAGAGCAGAGTTGCGTCAATGTAAAAGAGTAAGACTAAACTTCACCTTGAGAACTAACAAATACGATGCCAGCACCAGCTCCTCCGCGATGTGCATCACCATTAAAGTATATCTTCTATAGAGGTTGAACTCCAATGATCATTACGTCCTCGTCAAGTAGTTCATCAGTTAGCTCCCAATCATTAGGTATAGGGTGATATGTCAAGAAGTTCGCTAACGCTTGTCCTTTTATAGCCTTTCGAGGGATGTACACAATTTCAAATTATATTGTCGAAACTAGAGGTACCACCTTGCTAGTTAATCACTAAGGACGTGATTTGATATCACGAACCTGATGGGATTTGCTCTAGAAACAAGATGAACGACATGAGCTTGAAAGTAGTGCTTTAACTTTTGGATAGAGAAGACTAGCGCCAAACATATTTTTGATTGACGAATAATTCAGCTCATTTGGTGTCATCATCCTGCTCAAGTAGTAAAGGGAGTTTTCTTTCCCTTAACTATTTTCTTGGGCCAACAGCACTCTAACAGACCTTTCTTGTGCTGAAATATATAGTGTCAATGTCTTTCCAGGTATAGGCGCTATCAAAACTGGAGGCTTCATCAATTAAGTTTTTATACATTCAAAGGCATTTGCTACAAGCTTGGTCCCACTTGAAAGGAACGCCTTTCTTCACGAGGCAACTGAATGATTGGCACCTCCCAGCTAGGTTTGATATGAATATCCTAAGGTATGCTATCTTTCCTTGCAGGATTTTTAATTCATGAATACCCCGAGGCTCGGGCATTTTAAAAAATTGTATCTGCTTTAGCTTGATCAATTTCGATCCCTCGATACCGGACAACGAAACCAAGGAACTTTCTGAAAGTAACTTCAAATGCACATTTCAATAGATTCATCCTAAGTTGGTACCTCCAGATCAACTTAAACACCATTCTCAAGTCTTTCAAATGGTCGCCCTTCTTTCTTGATTTTACTACTAAATCATCAACATAACATTCGTTGTTCTTGTGGAGAATGTCATCAAAATCATTCTGAATAACCATTTGGTAAGTAGCACCAGCATTCTTAAATTTGTTAAAAGAAGTTCAAATTATTTAAAACTTCTTTAATTAGTTTACAGAAGTTTATTGACTTTGGGAGTCTTTAAAGCTCCAACGTTTGTTGGTTACTTATTTTAGGATAAGGATTTGTTCCAGTAAAAAAAGCTCTCGTAAATATCAATACTGTTGTTAATCAATGCCACGTGTCCACAGTATCATCAAAGGCTATGATGCATCTGGACTTTTTCCCTATTAATGGTTAAAGAATGTAAATCAAAAAGGAATAAATGTTGCCGAACTTTTGTAAGGTTGTATTCTCTTTAATTTTAATAAGCTATAATCAAGTTAAAAGGTAATTAAAAAAATGGCGATTACATGTTGCATAATATGAACATAACAACATTATAATAAGAAACATAATAATCACTAAATATATATATATAACAATGCATATATAATACGTTCTAAAAACGAAATAAGTAAGACTTAATAAATAAATAAATGTGACAATTAGAAAAATAACAGTAAATGAGTTGATCCGACTTTCATGTCTTTGTTGTTTTTCAAATATACTCCAAAAATATGATAATAAAAGAGGTTTGATTTAAAATAAATAGAAGATGATTTTGTTTAACTAAATTAACAATTGGGTATAGCATAAAATAAATAAAAAAAGAAGAGAAGGAGAACAGTACTTTTTAAATGTTCATATTTTTGTTCTCTTCATTTATTTCATATCATTTTAACCATTAAATAATATGAACACTAAGTAGATCCTAAACTTGGAAAATTTTTCTAGAAATGTGGCATCGATTTAACAATAGTATTGGTATCTACTGGACCCTCTTCTACTGGAGCAAATCCGCATCCCTTATTTTAATTTGTTAAATCTGCAAATTAAACAAAAAAAATACTTTGACCATATTTGGAGTTACTACCACGTTTGGAATAGGATAATGTGTAATATGAATAGATTTCAAAAATAAACCGGAAGAAATATTTTTTTTACAATAATCACGATCATCTTCTCAAACGTGGGTATCCCACCATTACTCCATAACTTATCCACTTTCTCCATAACTACATCAACAGTTTTATGTGATTCCTTTTAATTCCTTTTCCATTCTCTTTTTGCTTTGGTTAGAATACGAACTTTGCAAATATGACTACAAAATTTTATGACTTCAGACAAATTTCAAGCAATTCAATGCAATGAAATTTGAAAGTTAGAGTAGTTCGAATGTGAAAAATTCTTAATCGCTACAAGCCTGAAATACCTTATTCGATAAAGTTGGTATTACAAGATGTAAAGGTAACATATTTATAATTGTTTTCACTTTTATCTTCGTCTTCTCTACTACTATGGTTCATAGATTTTTTAATATGCAATCGTTTAGTAGTTTCCAATATTGCTAAAAAAAAATGAAACTACCAAGTTGAAGTGATTATGTGTGAATATTTGATTGATAATTATTTGCTTATTTCCACCAAAAACATAATATTTACAATATATTACATTTTATATAATTCATCTGAGAAACAAAATATGATGTTCCTCCTAAAATTGCAGCAAAATATAATAATATGCATATATTCTTCCAATGAAAGTTACAATGTTTGCTGACAATTGTATAATCTCTATAGCTGATGTAAATTTTAAAATATGTACATTCTGACAAAAAACGTTACAATTTTTGTTGACAATTATTTACTAATTTTCAGTATAACAATTTTTACCAGCTTAATACATCCTAATTACAATTAATATGATTTTCTAGGGTGATTTTATACATGCCTCAATCGGAAAGTATGTTATAATGTTCTTTAAGAATAATATATAGGAACTCGGCTTATACCGCATGGCCTACTTTGTTGTCGGGCCAAATAATTTGAAATTAAAGACTACAACACACAATTTGAGGTTGAGATTTGCGCAGAGGACAATAGTTGAGGAAACTATTGGTCCTACACATTTCATATGGATATCTTCAACTTGCGTCCTTTTGACCATTTCACAAATCAACATAATGTCGATGATGCAAAATTATTTAGTAATTCTTCTTGTCCATTCAATTCTAATACTACATTTATTAAATTTTGTGACTAATTTTTATATTTGTAGATGTTGTTGGTCAGGTTGTGACCTATGAAGCTGTTCATACCAACAAGCAAGGAGACAATAAAAGTGTCTTTATGAATATTGAAGTTGAATATGATAAGTAAATTATTCACATATAGAAATTATACTTTGCAGTAAACTATATATCGATGCAATTTATGATCCTTACACCATTGTAGTATTTTATGCATTCTGTATTCTGCTGTATATTGTCTTTCTTACAAATATGCATTTTTTGATATATCATTGTATAAATTCAAATATATTATGTCATATGTTTTATCATTTTTGCTATGTAACCATCCCACACATCTTATGCATTTTTAAGTACTTTTGATGATCTGTCATCTTTATTAGTTACTTTTATACCTGCTTTACTCAGTTGCAATTACAGAAAAATCACAATTTCAATCAGCCCATAAATTCTTATATAGTAACATTTCCAAATCCAATGCAAGAACAAGATTTGCGATATGATTTGTCGACTTCAAATTTGCATTCGGATTTAAATGAGCTACCATTACTACAAGGTAAATATTTGTGTTAACTCTATTACATCTTATCATCTATTTCGTATTTCCTATATTTCTTATATTGCTTCTATTTTGTTATTTATGGTAAGTTGTGTATTTTATGTTATTTTTAATATGAGTTTATTGATAGTACTAACGTATCGTATCTTGTGGATGTTTTGAGCCGAAGGTCTCCTGAAAACAGCCTCTTTGCCCCCCCCCCCCCCCTCCCCCCGGTAGGGATAAGATCTACGTACATATTACCCTCCTCAGATTCCACTTGTGGGATTATACAAGATTGTTGTTGTTATTGTTGTTATTACAGCTTATTTTGAAAATTTAAGGAAGTCAAACTTTTGTGCTACTATACTGAATCTCCACAAAAATAAAATAAAAGTTATTAATTTATATACTTTTATCTCTAGTGCGTAATGGACAGGTCGGTAGAATAATTTTAAAATAAAATTAACCGATTTATCTTCGTTTGGATGTTTATTTTTTGAATATTTCTTTGCTTGATTAGGCTTAACCTTTACAATATTTTCAAATGAAGTGTTGTTAGTCATGTAATATAAACTGTTGTTTGATAGGGGGTTCATTGGAAGAACGATTAATAATCGGTGAAGTAAGATTAGTTAATGTATGTAATGCGAGTTTTTAGCCAAAATTATCCCTTTATCGATGGGAGTCGATTTGTATTTGACCTCTATATATACTCTTCAGTATCTTTAATTCCATAAGTTTTCTAAAGTACTACCTTTAGTTTAACTTAATGAAATGATGTTAAAAGTAATAGTGATACTGTTACAACACCAAAATCCAAATGTAAAATGCTAAACCCAGCTATAAAGTTATTTTTTCATGGTCAATATTGCAATAAACTTATAATTTTTCTTGACCAACATGAAATATAAAAAAATGCTATCTATTAACTTCTTTTATATAGAATTTTAGGGTATAAATATCGATTTGATAATTGTCCTATCTTTTTCCACTTTAACAATTAATTTTTTGTTTTTATTTTATAATTTACATAATTTGTTGATACTACTATTATGGGTAATGCTTCTCAAAAAGGGAAAACAAAAGAATTCGTAACAGACATAACAAATCGTCTAAATTTCTCTAGATTTCGTAGTACTCCCATAAAAAGTTGTGGACAAGTTTCATCATCTCATTCCCCAGTACAATATCCAAATTCAATGCAAGAGCATCATTTGCAGTATGGTTTGTCGAGTTTAAATTTACAGAAAGAACATTTTCTAACAGATTTAAATGAGATACCATTATTTCAAGGTAAATATTTATGTTTAATTTATTATAACTTATTTTTGAAATTTGACGAAGTCAATATTTTGTGCAGCAAAAATAAATGTCGACATAAATAATGAAGTTATTAATTTATATACTTATACCTTATTACGCAGAACATTCTGGCCAACAAAATAATTTAAAAAATTTAATTTAATTTGCTGCCATTTATTTGATTCTATTTATTTTATTAACTACAACATGTTTGTTATAGTTTTTGAACTATTGTTCCGACCCGGATTTACCCACCATCGAGGGTCGTGATGGCGCCTACTATCGAAGCTAGATAAGCCAACCTTTATAACCATTTTCACAACTTTATATTTAAAATAAATTAAATACTAGAGCATGCGGAAATCTTTTAATAACAATAACAATAGAATAAGATGCGGAAAACTAACAACCTGTCTCTACCCAGTATTTGGTGTCGCTGCTCACGGAAAACTAAAGAGTACTAAAAATAATAGTTTAAAAAGAAATACAACTAAAGTCTTTTTGATACAAGTGAAACAAACTAGAAAAGATAGAGGAGACTTAGGGCCCGCGAACGCCAGCGAACTACCTCAGAGTCTCTGGGCTGAAGGATCGCCCCCTAACTACTGCTGCGGTCCATATGCTGTGTCCTGACCTGTTGACAAAAAGGCACAGAAGTGTAGTATCAGCACAGCCGACCCCATGTGCTGGTAAGTGCCCGGCCTAACCTCGACGAGGTAGTGACGAGGCTAACTGGACCTACCATAAACAACCTGTGCGAATACATATATATATAACAACAGAAAGAGAGCAAGAATTTAAACAACAAAAGGGAAGGGGACATATTGGGGGTATAGCAGTTCAATAATCAAATCATCAACAGCAAGGAAAGGAAAGTGGTATAAGGAACACCAATAAGATAAAGCCAATAAACCAAACATTGCACGGCACCATCCATCGTGCTTTTACTCTCGCCCGCCCCCAATCAATAGCACCACTCGATCTCGTGGAGAAAATCAATAAGTACCACTCCATCTTGCGGAGGAAATCAATTACCACTCCATCTTGTGGAGGAAATCAATAAGTACCACTCCATCTTGTGGAGGAAATCAATTAGTACCTCTCTATCTTGTGGTGGAAAACAATAATTACCACTCTATCTTGTGGAGGAAATCAATAATTACACGCATCAATAGTGGACGGCGCGCCACACGCTCCCCAATTCTCTGTGCACAATGTCACCGGCATCTCATGCCAATAACAATAGGTGGGCGGCGTGCCACACAATCCCATTCATAAACAATAGGTGGACGCATGCCACACGATCCCATTCATAAACAATAGGTGAACGGAGTGCCACACGATCCCATTCATAAACAATAGGTGGACGGCGGGCCACACGATCCCAATATGTAATAAAATTGATTAATTCTAACAATCTCTTCACAGAAGTTCCCGATAGGGAAGCACATCAATATATCAGTTTAACCCGGCAATGGTACAACTAATAGCCCAAAATATCCCCGGAAGGGAAGAACAACTCTACAATAGGTCCCGAAAAGGGACACGATTTAACAACAAATCCCGGCAAGGGAAAAGTACCAAAATTCCTTTTTAGTTCATTTAATTCTCAACTTTTACTTCATGGTTCTTGTAGCAAGTAATTATCATAATTGCTCACCTCTTTTTACAATTTAATAGCAAATACGACATCATGGTCATGCTTGACTCGGGCGCATAAGTAACTGTCACCATACTTATACACCGACTCCACATAGCACATAGCAAATATTGTCCTAATCCTATTCGCTCAAGCCAAAGTTAGATCGAACACTTACCTCGAAGGCTTCCAACTTAACTCACGCTTCTAAGATAGCTTTACCCCTCGAATTCGCTTCAAAACTGGTCGAATCTAACCACAATTCACTCAAATGTATCAACAAATGCTAGTTAAATCAATTTGAATGCATAAGAATGAAATTCCTAAAATTTTACCCAGAAATTCCCAAAATGCCCCCGAGCCCACGTGGTCGAAACTCGAGATTCGAACCAAAACCGGGTTACCCATTCCCCAATTAGTTCATATATGTAATTTGATTTGAAATCAGACCCCAAATTGAGGTCCAAATCCCCAATTTTATGAAACCTAGGTTTTACCCTAAATCCTCCATTTTTAACCATGAAAGCTTTGATTTAAGGGTGAAATCATGTTATAATATGATAAAGATAAAGAAAACTAGTAAAAATTGACTTACATTTGGTTTGCGGACGAAAGGGTTCGAGTGGAATCGTCTATGGTGGTTTTGGATTTTGAAAGATATGAAAAATGAGGCTTAAATTCGTTTAAGTAACAGCTGCAGGGGTGCAAATGTCGCAAATGTGATATCTACTTCGCATTTGCGAACTAGGGTGAAAAGGAAGGGAATTCGCAATTGCGAGAAATAGTTCGCAATTGCGAACTGGTCAAGGACGAGGGAGGACTCGCATTTGCGAGTAAAATGTTCGCAAATGCAAACTTGGCTAGGCTGGGGGAATACTCGCATTTGCGAGATAGACTTCGCAATTACGAAGTCAGGCTGCCAGAGGGGGATGTCGCATTTGCGATGACAAATATCGCATTTGCTAGGGAAGGCCATACAAAGGGGGACTCGCAATTGCGAGGCAGGATTCGAAATTGCGAAACCTGCAGCACCAGGTAATAAAAATGCAAAAAAAGAAGCCTAACACCTATCTGAAACTCACCCGAGCCCTCGGGGCTCCAACCCAAACATGCAGCCAACCTCAAAAATATCCTACAGACTTACTCGTGCGATCAAATCACCAAAATAACATCTAAATCAAAGAATTAACCTCCAAAACTCATGATATTCATTTCAAGTTTAAAACTTTCAAACTTTTCGACTTTAGGTCCAAAACACGTCAAACGACGTTCGTTTTCAACCAAACTTTATACACAGCGCTTAACTCCCATTAAAGACTTGTACCGAGCATCGGAACCAAAATATGAGCCCGGTACCGTTACTTTTGATCACATTTTGATTTCCAATTTTCCTTTAGCATTTTTAAAGGTAACTCCGTACTCGGGCCTGGGACCTCGGATTTTGATTCGGGAATACGCTCAGGTCCAAAATTTCATTACGGACCCTCTGTGACCGTCACATCATGGGTCCGTGTCCGTTTACCAGAATGTTGACCAAGGTCAACCATAGCAATATTAGTATCAAAATTCATAGTTTTAACACAGAGTTCAAATATTTTCACATAAAAATCTTCCGGCTTCACGCCCAGACTGCACATGCGAATTGAGGAAACCAAATAAGAGGTTTTCAAGGCCTCAGGAGTGCAAGGAAAGGGAGAATTACGATTATGACCCTTTGGGTCGTCACATCCTCCACCTCTAAAACAACCGTTCATCCTCGAACGAACAAAAGAAGGAAGTACTTGAGTCGGGGAATAAATCAGGGTAACGGATCTGCATATCAGGCTCGGACTCCCAGGTCGATGCCTCAGGAGGCTGACCTTTCAGCTGAACACGCACGGAAGGAAAATTCTGCGACCTCAACTGTCGAACCTGCCGTCTAAGATAGCCACCGGCTCTTCCTCATATGACAGATCCTTGTCCAATTGGACGGTATTGAAATCTAACTCGTGGGTGGGATTACTTCTGAAGCATGGATACATGAAAAACCGGATGCACAACCGACAAGCTAGGCTGCAACGCAAGCCTATAAGCCACCTTCCCCACACGGTCAAGAATCTCAAATGGGCCAATATACCTAGGGCTAAGATTGCCCTTCTTCCCAAACCTCATCACGCCCTTCATAGGCGACACACTGAGAAATACTCGGTCACCAACCATGAAAGCAACATCCCTGACCTTACAGTCTGCAACACTCTTGCCTGGACTGAGCTGACCGAAGTCTGTTCTGAATTATCTTGACCTTATCCAAGGCCTCATGTACCAAATCTGTACCCAATAACCGATCCTCTCCCGGATCATACCATCCAACTACGGGACCGACATCGCCTACCATACAACGCCTCATACGGGGCCATCTGAATACTAGACTGGTAGCTGTTGTTGTAGGCAAACTCCGTTAATGCAAGAACTGGTCCCACGAGCCTCCAAAATCAGTAACGCATGCTCGGAGCATATCCTCAAGAATCTGAATGGTCCTCTCGGACTGACCGTCTGTCTGGGGGTGAAATGCTGTACTCAAATGGACCTGGGTACCCAACTCATGCTACACTGCTCTCCAGAAATGCAAGGTAAACTGCGGACCCCGATCCGAAATAATAGATATGGGCACCCCATGAAGGCGAACAATCTCCCTGATATAAATCTCTGCATACCTCTCGGATGAATAGGTGGTGGCAATTGGGATGAAATGCGCTGACTTAATCAGCCTATCAACAATAACCTATATAGCATCGAACTTCTTCCGAGTCATTGGAAGGCCAGTAACAAAATCCATAGTGATCCTCTCCCACTTCCACTCGGGAAGCTCAATCCTCTGAAATAACCCACCAGGCCTCTGATGCTCGCACTTAACCTGCTGACAATTTCAACAACGAGCAACATATGCAACAATGTCTTTCTTCATTCTACGCCACCAATAATGTTGTCTCAAATCCTGATACATCTTCGCGGCGCTCGGATGAATAGAATACTGAGAACTATGGGCCTCCGCTAAGATCGACTCTCGAATACCCTCAACATTGGGCACACAAACTCACTCCTGCAACCTCAATATGCCATCACCACCCAAATTCATCCCCTTGGCACCTCCCCTCTGCACCGTGTCTATAAGGACACACAAATAGGGATCATCAAACTGCCGCTCCCGGATACGCTCCATTAATGACGAGCGAGCAACCGTGCAAGCTAGCGCTCTGCTGGGCTCAGAAATATCAAATCTCATAAATCTATTGGCCAAGGCCTGAACATCCAAGGCAAGCGGTCTCTAGTTGACCGGAATATATGCCAGATTACCCATGCTGGCGGACTTTCTACTCAATGCATCGGCCACCACATTGGCCTTCCCTAGGTGGTATAAAATAGAAACATTATAATCTTTCAACAACTCCAATCACCTCCTCTTTCTCAAATTCAACTTTTTCTGTTTGAACAAGTATTAAAGGCTCTTGTGATCCGCCTACACCTCACACGTCACATCATACAAATAATGCCTCCAGATCTTCAAGGCATGAACAATGGCTGCCAACTCTAAGTCATGAATTGGATAATTCTTCTCGTGGATCTTCAACGGTCTCGAAGCATATGCTATGACCTTGCCGTTATGCGTCAACACTGCGCCAAGTCCGATGCGGGAAGCATCACAATATATAGTATAAGGCCCAGATCCCATGGGCAAAACCAGTACCGGTGCCGTAGTCAGGGTTGTCTTGAGCTTCTGGAAGCTCGCCTCGCACTCATCTGACCACCTGAACTAGGAACCCTTCTGAGTTAATCTAGTCACCAGGGTTACGATTGATGAAAACCCCTCCACAAAACGTCTGTAGTAACCAGCTAACCCCAAGAAGCTCCGAATCTCTGTAGCTTAAGCTAGTCGAGGCCAGTTCTTGACTGCCTCTATTTTCTTAGGGTTCACCAGGATACCCTCTGCTGATACGACATGTCCCAGGTATGCTATTGAACTCAACCAAAATTCGCACTTTGAAAATTTGGGGTACAACTGGTTATCCTTCAGAGTCTGAAGAACCACTCTGAGGTGCTGCTCATGCTCCTCCTGACTGCGGGAGTATACCAAGATATCATCAATGAATACAATCACAAATAGATCCAAGTAAGGCCTGAACACTCGGTTCATCAACTCCATGAATGATGCCGGGGCATTGGTCAATCCAAACGACATGACCAAAATCTCATAATGCCCATATCGAGTACGAAAAGATGTCTTAGGGACATCAGATGCCCTAATCCTCAACTGATGATAACCAGACCTCAAATCTAAATTCGAGGACACCTTAGCACCCAGAAGCTAGTCAAACAAATCGTCAATCCTCGGTAGTGGATACTTGTTCTTTATCGTCACCTTGTTCAACTGCCGGTAATCAATGCACATCCTCATCGACCCGTCCTTTTTCTTCACAAACAACACTAGCGCACCCCAAGGTGATACAATGGGTCTAATGAAACCCTTATCAAGCAAGTCGTGAAGCTGCTCTTTCAACTCTTTCAACTCTGGCGGGGCCATGCGATATGCAGTAATAGAAATAGGCTGAGTGCCAAGAGCCAAATAAATACAGAAATCAATATCCCTGTCGGGCGGCATACCCAGCAGGTCTGAAGGGAAAACCTCAGGGAACTCCCGAACAACAGGAACATAGTTGATAGATGGGACCTCTGCGCTGGAGTCGCGGACATACACCAAATAAGCTAAACACCCCTTCTCGACCATACGTCGAGCCTTGACATGTAAAATAACACTACGGGTGGCATGACCTGGGGTCCCTCTCCACTCAAGTCGGGGCAAGTCTGGCAAGGCCAAATTCACGGTCTTGGCGTGACATCCAAGATAGCATGATACAGGGACAACCAGTCCATCCCCAATATAACATCGAAATCCACCATGTCTAAAGCAATAAGTCGACACGGGTGTTAAGACCCTCAAATACCACAACACACGAACGATGCACTCGGTCGACCTCTGTAGAATCAACAACCGGTGTGGACACATATACAAGAATACCCAGAGCCTCACTAGGCATGATCAAATAGGGTGCAAAATAGGATGACACATAAGAATAAGTATACCTCGGATCAAATAATACCGAAACACCCATATCACAGATCAGAATAGTACCTATAATCACAGCATCAGATGACTCGACCTCCGGCCTGGCTGGCAATGCATAATAACTGGGCTAGCCCCACATCCCTCAACTGCGTCTCTGGGACGATCTGCTGTGGGTTGACCCCTGCCCCTAGTTGTCCGAGCTCCACCTCTACGGTCTCTCCCTCCACCTCTATGATCCCTACCCCCGCCTCTAACTAGCTGGGCGGCCTGTGGATCACCTGCTGCTTGAATCATAGGGAGAGGACCCTGCTACTGAGAGCTAATCGAGGCTCGATGGCAATACTTGGAAATGTGCCTCAGGTCGCCGCAAGTGAAGTAAGCCCTCGGGTGCTGAGAATATCGAAGCGGCTGCTGGACGGAAGACTGCGACTGAAAACTGTGACCTCCTGGTGTACCATGAGAAGCCTGGAGGGCTGACTAGAAAGGCCTCGATGGATGGCCTCTGTCATGTGAATCCCTACCTCCAGACGAGGTACCACTGAATCTACCATAATGTCGAGGCCTCTTATCGGACCCCTGACCACCTCCCTGAGATAGTGCCATATTTATCCGGCGGGCAGCATTGGCCGCCTCCTGAAAGGAAATATCACTGCTAACTCTCATGGCCATCTGAAGGCGAATCGACTGAATCAACCCGCCAATGAACCTCTGGACCCTCTCCCGATCTGTAGGGAGTATCACTACTGCATGGCGTTCCAAGTCAACAAACCTGGTCTCATACTGTGTAACTGACATGGAGCCCTGCTTAAGGCACTCAAACTGTCTGCGGAGTGCCTCCCGCTGAGTGACTGGGAGAAACTTCTCCAAAAATAACTCTGCAAACTGATCCCATGTCAAGGCTGGGGACCCTGCTGATCTAGATAGACAATAATCTCTCCACCAAGTCTTGGCGGAACCCACAAGCCTGAAAGTGCAAGACCCCATTGGTCTCCACTATCCCCATACTCTTGAGGATCTCATGACAACTGAAAGAAAATCCTAGGGATCCTTCGATGAAGCACCGCTGAAAGTGGTAGTGAAAAGCTTGGAGAACCGATCAAGTCTCCACAAAGCATCCGAAGACATGGCCGACCCATCTCCGGCCGGAGCTGTAATACCTGTCTGAGCCGCCACTGAGGGCTGAACCAAGGGAACCGGAGTCTGGGGAGCTACCTGCTCCGGAGTACGTGTAGCAGGAGTCTGGAGCCCTCCTCCAGCCTGAGAAGTGGCTCATGCTACTAGAAGCAATCCTGCTCTGGCCAAACTGTCCATGAAGCCTGCTATGCGGACAAGAGCATCCTGAAGATCCGAAGAAAACATCACTCCTCTTGGGACCTGAGCTGGGCCCACTGTAGCTGGGGGAGCTGGAACCTCCTCATCGAAGTCAATATGAGGCTCCACCTCTGGAACTGCTGCCCGGGTCTGAGCTCTGCCCCTGCCACGGCCTCTAGCATGGCCTCGGCCCCTGTCCCTCGCGGGAGCTGCTGCTGGGGGCTTGGGCTGCTGCGCGAAAGAAGAAGACGCACGTGTTCTCGCCATCTGCGAAAGAACAGAGTAGAAGGACAACCAATACTTGAGAAACAGAATCGCACGACAGGAATGAAGAAAGTGAAACTAAACTAACTCAGTAGCCTCTGGAGGATAAATACAGACATCTCCGTACCGATCCCTCAGACTCTACCAAGCTTGTCCATGAGTTGTGAGACCCAAGTAACCTAGTGCTCTGATACCAACTTGTCATGACCCGAATTTACCCACCATGGGGAATCGTGATGGTGTTTGCTATCAAAGCTAGGCAAGAAAACCTTTATAACCATTTTCACAACCTTATATTTATAACAATTAAATACTAGAATAATTAATTAAACCATGCGGAAGTCTTTTAATAACAATAACAATAGAATAAGATGCGGAAAACTAACAACCTGTCTCTACCAAGTATCCGATATCACTGTTCACGGACAACTAAAGAGTACTAAAAATAATATTCAGAAAGAAATACAACTGAAGTCTGTTTGATACAAGTGATACAAACTAGAAAAGATAGAGGAGACTCAGGGGCCGCGAACGCCAGCGAACTACCTCAGAGTCTCTGGGCTGAAGGATCGCCCCCTAACTACTGCTGCGGTCCGTATGCTGTGTCCTGACATGTGCACAAAAAGGCACAGAAGTGTAGTATCAGCACAACCGACCCCATGTGCTGGTAAGTGCCCGGCCTAACCTCGACGAGGTAGTGACAAGGCTAACAGGACCTACCAAAAACAACCTGTATATATATATATATATATATATATATATATATATATATATATATATATATACACACACACACACACACATATATATATATATATATATATATATATATCAACAGAAATAGAGCAAGAATTTAAACAATAAAAGGGAAGGGGACATGCTGGGGGTATAGCAGTTCAATTATCAAATCATCAACAACAAGGAAAGGAAAGCGGTATAAGGAACACCAATAAGATAAAGCCAATAAACCAAACGTTGCACGGCACCATCCATCGTGCTTTTACTCTCGCACGCGCCCAGTCAATAGCACCACTCCATCTCGTGGAGGAAATCAATAAGTACCACTCAATCTTGCAGAGGAAATCAATTAGTACCATTCCATCTTGTGGAGGAAATCAATAAGTACCACTCCATGTTGCGGAGGAAATCAATTAGTACCACTCCATCTTGTGGAGGAAAATAATAATTACCACTCCATCTTTTGGAGGAAATCAATAATTACACGCATCTACAGTGGACGGCGCGCCACACGTTCCCCAATTCTCTATGCACAATGTCACCGGCATGCCACACGATCCCATTCATATACAATAGGTGGACGGCGTGCCACACAATCCCATTTATAAACAATAGGTGGACGGCATGCCACACGATCCCATTCATAAACAATAGGTGGACGGCGTGCCACACGATCCTAATATGTAATACAATTGATTAATTCTAACAATCTCTTCATAGAAGATCCCGATAGGGAAGCACATCAATATATCAGTTTAACCCGGCAAGGGTACAACTAACAACCCAAAATATCCCGGCAAGGGAAGAACAACTCTACAATATGTCCCGGCAAGGGACACGATTTAACAACAAATCCCGGCAAGGGAAAGTACCAAAAATTCCTTTTTAGTTCATTTAATTCTCAACTTTCACTTCATGCTTCTTGTAGCAAGTAATTATCACAATTACTACCTATTTCACAACTTAATACCAAATACGACATCACGGTCATGCTTGACTCGGAAGCATAGGTAGCCGTCACCATACCTATACACCGACTCCACATAGCAAATAGCAAATATTGTCCTAATCTTATTCCCTCAAGCCAAAGTTAGATCGAACACTTACCTCGAAGGCTTCCAACTTAACTCACGCTTCTAGGATAGTTTTACCCCTCGAATTCGCTTCAAATGAGTCGAATCTAACCACAATTTACTCAAATGTATCGACAAATGCTAGTTAAATCAATTTAGATGCATAAGAATGAAATTCCCAAAGTTTTACCCAGAAATTCCAAAAATGCCCCCGGGCCCACGTGGTCAAAACTCGAGGTTCGAACCAAAACCGAGTTACCCATTCCCCCAAATTAGTTCATATATGCAATTTGTTTTGAAATCGGACCCCAAATTGAGGTCCAAATCCCCAATTTTATGAAAATCTATGCTCTACCCCAAATCCCCCATTTTTAACCACAAAAGCTTTGATTTAAGGATGAAATCATGTTAGAATATGATAAAGATTAAAGAAAACTAATAGAAATTGACTTACATTTGGTTTGGGGACGAAAGGGTTCGAGTGGAATCGTCTATGGTGGTTTTGGGTTTTGAAAGATATGAAAAATGAGGCTTAAATTCGTTTAAGTAACAGCTGCAGGGTGCAGATGTCGCAAATGCGATATCTACTTCACATTTGCGAACTGGGGTGAAAAGGAAGGGAATTCGCAATTGCGAGAAATAGTTCGCAATTGCGAACTAGGCAAGGACGAGGGAGGACTCGCATTTGCGAGTAAAATGTTCACAAATGCGAACTGGGCTAGGCTGGGGGAATACTCGCATTTGCGAGGTAGACTTCGCAATTGTGAAGTCAGGCTGCCGGAGGGGGATGTCGCATTTGCGATGACAAATATCGCATTTGCGATGACAAATATTGCATTTGCGAGGGAAGGCCAAATGAAGGGGGGACTCGCAATTGCGATGCATGATTCGAAATTGCGAAACCTGCAGCACCAGGTAATAAAAATGCAGAAAAAGGAGCCTAACACCTATCCGGAACTCAGCCGAGCACTCGGGGCTCCGACCCTAACATGCACCCAATATCAAAAAGATCCTACGGACTTACTCGTGCGATCAAATCGCCAAAATAATATCTAAATCAAAGAATCAACCTCCAAAACTCATGATTTTCATTTCAAGTTCAAAACTTTTAAACTTTTCCACTTTTAGTCCAAAACACGTCAAACGACGTCCGTTTTCAACCAAACTTTACAGATAGCGCTTAATGCCCATTTAAGACTTATAGCAGGCTTCGGAACCAAAATATGAGCCTGGTACCATCACTTTTGATCACATTTTCATTTCCAATTTTCCTTAAGCACTTTCAAAGGCAATTTCACAGAAAAGCTCCGTACTCGGGCCTGGGACCTCGGAGTTCGATTCCGGGCATACGCCCGAGTCCCAATTTTTATTACAGACCCTTCGGGACCGTCACATCACGGGTCCGGGTCCGTTTACATAAAACGTTGACCAAGGTCAACCATAGTTATATTAGTATCAAAATTCATAGTTTTTAACACAGAGTTCAAATAATTTCACATAAAAATCTTTCGGGTTCACACCCGGACTGTGCACGCGAATCGAGGCAAGCAAATAAGAGGTTCTCAAGGCCTGGGGAGTGCAAGGAAAGGGAGAATTAAGGTGATGACCCTTTGGGTCGTCACAATTATAGTTCTGCATGAGTTTCTTCTCTTGGTTCTAACTCAGTATTGCAATAAACTTATACTTTTTGATGAATATGAAACTGAAAAAAGCTAACTGTTAATATTTCTTTATGCAATTTAAAGATGTCAATATTGATGGTGATATACTAGGTTTGTCATTTAAAGAACACGGTAACTTATGGTCATACATACAAGTTTATTAATTTTTAACCTATGCATCAAGGTCATATGCAATTCCACGAACAAATTCATGATGAAAATGAAGATGACGATGTGTTTAAAGGTATTCAAACTTCATATTATTATGGCATACATCTTTATTGACACATGACGTGCATACACCATTGGTTAGACTAGCTTTGAAGAACGAGGATGTCATAGTTCCTGAAATATATTTATCTGCAAAGGGCATAACATGTGTTACACCACCTTCTCTCAGCATATGTTGAGCAGATTAGTAAAAGATGGCTTTTATTTTTTTCATAATACTCTAATATCATATAGCGTGGTAACTTAAGTTTTAAAAGAAACCAAGAAGCTGAAGAATTCATGTATTACTGATAAAAAAAATCTTTTAACAAAACAATTGTTATGAAATAATATAAAAGACAAGAACAATAATGCAAGAACAAGAGCAATAGAGAGAAGAGTAGAGAGAGTTCTTCTTATTGATACTTAGAGAATGTTAGGAGTGGTTTACAATGGTAGAAGACCCCTTTATTTATAGGGAGGGGGATGATTTAGCTACCAAGAATAGAACTCTAGAATCTCTCTAATTATAGACATTCACCTTAAATAGGAGATTTCATAACACTCCCCCTTGAATGTCTATTCAACAATGTGCCTCGTTAAAACCTTAAAACCAAAACCCAATGGGAAAAATTAAAGAAAGGAAAAAGAGTACACATGTTTGAATATGCGCCTATTGGTTGCCTCGTTAAAAACCTCGCAAGGAAAACCCAATTGGGACAAAACCTTGTAAGGGAAAAAGAGTGCAACGCGCATTAACTCCCCCTAATAAGAACATCAATTTATATCCTTGAGCATTTGCATTCCAATCTTGTGCATCATCTTCAAAACGATCTTTGGTAGATATTTGATAAATAAATCAACCATATTGACTTGAACAAATATTCCGCACCTTGAAATCATCATTCTTGATAGATATGAACATCTTCATATAATGTCGTGGAATGACTCTTCAATATCTATATAGATGTATTCTCAATGCCATCATGCTTATAGTTATAGCAAGATACATATGTACACAAATTGTACTAAGGATGTGGTACTTCAGGACCAAGAATTGCATATGCTTCAAGCAACTTAAATCTTTCAAGTTAAGGCATATAAGCCATATAATAGACTTTAGATGCATATCAAGTTTTCCATGTCATGCTAGACAAATAAGATATCGAAAACTGACTATACATACCTTTGACTTTATACTTTCAAGCATTTGAACTATAGGTTCAAAACTACATGTCTTTCATATGGAATCAATTCTTCTTGAATTGTATCTCTTCCATTTAGTTACTTTCTTTGGGTCAGCAAATGCGTATAGCATGCTTTGCAATATGTTGCAATTGAATTATCCCTTTTATGAACTTCAGGTTCATATCATGATATTCGGGGATATACATATACAAATGATAATTCATCCCATGTAACCTTTTCTCAAGTGTTTATCATGTCTCCCCCTCATGTTAGAAAAGCTAACTTGTTTCCTCAACTTTGGGAAATCATCTTTGTGCATTATCATGTCAATATACACAGCACATTAATAATAAGATGAAATTATTTGGTTCCTGACCTTGAACCACTTGTGAGGGGAGAATATAATATACTCTCGTATACAACGTATATCAAACTGATATATATAACTTTGTTCTCATAAGAAACAGTTTAGCTATTAAGTGGAAGCACTCAATAATTATCTTGCTAAACCAACTTTGATATAAACCAACTTATCAAGATGAACTATCTTGAGTAGAAAATCTGGAAATTATGCTCGAAGTTAGACTACTGAGCAATTTACTTCGCAAGCACCGGCCAGGCTGCGGGTTAATAACAATTGCGCATGTAACCATATCATAGATGCATCATATGTGGTATACATGGCAGGTGAATGGGCCCATATTCACCTTTGATATTTCCAGAATTTATGGGCTTCAACCCGAACTCTTTAGTTGGTCAGTTCATTAATGAGAACAAGTGATACAAGAGAATTCGTAAAGAACTTTCTAGTTCTTTGATATTCACCTGTGTGAATTTGCACATCATACTTAAAATGAGATGGCTAATACGAATGCTAACTGAACAAATTATCAATATTGGTAAACTTCAAATTTACACCATGACATGTGCACTTATCAATAAACTTCAGGTTTATTATGACATGGGTTTTTATACCAATAGATATCCACTTTATTGTGGCATTCTTTCTTTTGTGTAGTACAAACTGGAGAACAAAGCGTGTAGCTTTTCATATGCAAATTACCCCGCTACAAGTTGTAGTAATAGGAGATATCAAAGCCTTCTTTTATTTATAGTCTCAATATAATCAATCGCTTTCGCGTGTACTTTGGAAACTGAATAAGTTTCTTTGAGACTTACTACAGCACAATCCTCAATTGTGTTTCTCCAACATAGTAATAATTGGCTCTTCTAGAGCTCTCAATTAATTTTGTACTACCACAGATTCATCAACATCCATGTGGTGAATATCTTTCTTAAAGAGAAAGTTATACCATTATGGTGATGTCAAACTTATATGCAAGGTATGTTTCTTGCATTATCGTTGTCCTTTAATAGTCATATTTCCAAAATACTTTGGCGTACAATAGGTACGTGACCAACGATCATTCATGCCATATATCATCTCAAACCTCCTTCTAGGGGTGAGTGTGGTATATTTAATACCAATTTCATGTTCATATTCTTCCAATAATGAATATGTATTCGTGAATCAGATGTTGTCACATTCACTTCGGGGATATGTGATTTTGTTATCCTTTTCAAATCTATAAATGCGTCAGGCATTTGATTTGCTATTCTTTGCAAATGGATAATCTTTTGTGCCTCTTTCACAAATAGAGGTATGTGGATCAAGATGAGATAATGATGCATTTTTCCACAAAATTTCCCGTTTGGTTTCACCAACTTCTCCCCCTAATTTTGGGAAAAGTGTCTCATCAAATTGACAGTCTGCAAATCGTGCAGTGAACAAATCTCCTGTCAATGTTTCGAGGTAGCGAATAATGGAGGGCGATTCAACCTCAACATATATTCCTAACCTTCTTTGCAGACCCATTTTGGTGCGGGATGGCGGTGCTACAGGCACATATACTGCGCATCCAAAGATTCTTAAATGGGATATATTGGGTCCATGACCCAAAACCAATTGCAACGGGGAATATTTGTGTCAATTCGTCAGTCAGAGACGAACTAGCATTGCTGTATGCAAAATGGCGTGTCCCCAAACCGAAGTGGGTAGCCGACGAACTAGTATTGCTGCATGCAAAATGGCGTGACCCCAAACCAAAGTGGGCAGCCGACGAACTAGCATTGCTACATGCAAAATGGCGTGAACCCAAACCGAAATGGGCAGCCTCGTTTTCATGAAGAATTCAAGATTATTCTCATCTATTGTCTCAATATGATATCCATTTTGAATGATATCTTTAAAACTCAACAAGTTCCTTTTAGACTTGGAGGAGAACATTGCGATTGATATCATTAAAACTCAACAAGTTCTTCTTAGACTTGGAGGAGAATATTGCATTCTCTAAGATAAACGTCGTGCCTTTGGGCAGAGTTACAGTTGCTCTTCCGGAGCCTTCAATCAATTTAATTCCCATGGTTTGACATACAAAAGATAAAACAAAAGAGATAAAGTAAAGTCAATAACTTAATAATGACTATCAATTTCGAGCCAACTTAATATGTCAGTTGCGAAAGAATAAAACCGTAAGTTCTCGATTTGATAATAATGCAATTATTACATTATAATGAATGGGTGATTGGTCTACGTTATTGGCGTGTTGGTGCTTTGATAATAAACTGATGAGTTATGAAAGAAGCTGTAATGGTTCACATGAAACAAAAAAAATTCATACAAATAGCAACTTAGCATGTCAAATGCGTAAAAAAAAAATGCATAATCTAGGTAATAAACAGAATATACACAGACAATGTACTTTTCATGGTTTTCCAATTTTCTGCAACGTCTAGTATATTCTTGAGCATAGTGGTGTCTGTATAATATTTACATTTATCTACACACTTTTCAAGCTTAACTACAAATCACTTGCATCTGGATATTTCATGCCAATGCATACATAGTATCCCAGAGAAAAAAAATAAACTACACCGAGCAGATTAACACCGAGCAGATTAGAAAGGATTACAAATAATTATTATGAATAGGCAAGAATAAAAATTTAACTTCTCAATCATCTTTAACCACTGATCCATTACCGATCAAGTGGTCTATTTATCCCCTCAGGGTGCTCAAAGAAATCTGCCACATCCAAGTGGGTGATGTCAAAATTGTCATCAGAGACAAAATTGGTTTCAGGGCATTTACCTTTTAGAGATGCTTGATAAAGCTCAACCAAATGTCTTGGTACACGGCAAATTTTCGCTCAGTGCCCTTTTCCACCGCAACGATAATATATAGTTTATGAACTATTTGCTTTTGGATTCTCATCGTATCGTGCTTGTGGCAGAGTGACCAACTTCAGGTTGTCATATCTCTTCTTTAAGCCATTCCACAAGATAGGTGGATCTTTGACTGTGATATATTCTATTTTCAAACCTTCATCGAGGTGATGGCGCAAGAAAATCAAGGCCTTAGTATAGTTTCAAACCTTCATCAAGGTGATGGCGCAAGAAAATCAAGGCCTTAGCATAGTTTTGGGTGGATGCATTATTTCTGTCTTTAATGGCGTCTCCAGGACCCATTGCATCCAATTGGATTTCAGCATCCAACACCCATGTCATATAGTTCTTGCCCGAAATTTCAAGGGCAACGAACTTTCTTTTCATAATGTCAGACATAAAACAAAATTACATCAAGAGCGTGTTCATACTTACGGGCTCTATTACAATTATCACATTCACTTTAGGGAATGGATCATAATCATGTGCTTTACACAATCTCATGTCAAATATTACTTTCATAAAGTGAAAGATTATTTTGAGAATCTTTATTATTCTCATTATCACAATAATGACGATTATAATTTCTTCTATTGCCACGTCCACATCCATTGATATCTTTACGGTAATAATTTTGTCTTCTTTCAGACTTATCACATACTGCTACCACATTCTCTAAAGGGAATGGAGCAAATTCAATTGGACGGAATTCTTTGCCATGTCCACATTCATTGATACCTTCATGGTAATAATTTTGTCTTCTTTCAGACTTATCATATACTGCTTCCACATTCTCTAAAGGGAATGGAGCAAATTCAATGGAACAGATTTTCAATTCTTTGCCCACAATCATACATGAATTTAATCATGGCAGGACATAGAGATTTTACCACTTCATGTGGTTATAATTTCTTACAAACTCCATTAGAGTTATAATCAAACTTTGTTGTCTTTGTTTGTATATGAAATCAAATCGTAGAATTTCAAGAATTTGAAAGGGAAAAGTAAATTACTTACCTTTAAGGTATACCAACTATATTTTCAATGTTTTCTCTTCTATTTTCCGTATAGAAGATTTTGGGATTTGGTTGCGGCAGAACCTCATGTGAAACCCAGCACCAACGAAGATAGTGAACTTGCCGAGAGGGAGAGCCATGGAGATTTTCGGAATCGATCATGAAAAAGAGGAAACCATTGATTTCTATTTGCAATCTGAGAATTGCAAAGTAACAAGTCACTGAGCTGCGTTGATTAATTAAAATAGGACGTCTTGGAGAACAAGACAGAGTCGTCTGATCGTCCAACCCTACACAAACAAAAGTTAAGACAATCGAAAATTTCAATTGGTTAGAGAATCGTGCTGATAACGTGTTATGAAATAATATAAAAGACAAGAACAATAATGCAAGAACAAGAGCAATAGAGAGAAGAGTAGAGAGAGTTCTTCTTATTGATACTTAGAGAATGTTAGGAGTGGTTTACAATGGTAGAAGACCCTTTATTTATAGGGAAGGGATGATTTAGCTACCAAGAATAGAACTCTACAATCTCTTTAATTATAGACATTCAGCTTAAATAGGAGATTTTATAACAACAATTGTTATGAAATAGAAGATTCTTACACTTCTATTTAAGGTGAATGTCTTTAATGTATCTAATTAGAGAGATTTTAGAGTTCTATTAGTGGTAGCTAAGTCTTCCTCTCCCCTATAAATAGAGGTGCCCCCTACCATTGTAAATCATCCCTTGAGACCCCTCTCAACTCAATAAGAAGAACTCTCTCTACTCTTCTCTCTATTGCTATTGTTCTTGTTCTATTGTTCTTGTCTTTTGCTTTAGTTTATAACACGTTATCAGCACGAGACTCTACCGTCTCAAGTATCATTCTCGAAAATCCAAGGTATTTTCCCTCTTCCTAATTTAATTTTCGAGTATGTCTGACATTATGAAAAGAAAGTTCGTTGCCCTTGAAATTTCGGGCAAGAACTATATGACATGGGTGTTGGATGCTGAAATCCACCTAGATGCTATGGGTCTCGGAGACACCCTCAAAGATAAAGAAAAAGCATCCACCCAAGATTGTGCGAAGGCCTTGATTTTCTTGCGCCACCACCTTGACGAAGGTTTGAAGATTGAATATCTCACCGTCAAGGATCCACTCGTTTTGTGGAACAGCTTAAAGGAGAGATATGACAACCTGAAGTTGGTCACTCTGCCACAAGCACGATATGATTGGGCCCATCTGAGGCTACAGGACTTTAAGTCCGTTTCTGAATATAATTCTGCTATGTTCAGAATTACTTCTAAACTGAAGCTATGTGGAGATAACATCTCCGATTACGATATGCTTGAGAAAACGTTTACAACGTTTCATGCCTCCAATATGGTACTGCAGCAACAGTACCGAGAGAAAGGCTTTACGAAGTACTCTGAACTGATTTCTCTCTTACTAGTGGCTGAGCGAAATAATGACCTGCTCATGAGAAATCACGAAAATAGACCAACTGGGTCTACACCACTGCCTGAAGCAGATATGGTGCACTCGCATTATGCCAAACATAAAAGGGACCATGATCACGGTCATAAACGGGGTCAAAACCAAGGACGTGGACAAGGAAGAAATTCCAAAGAAGTCCGTCACCCCCCAAAGAGAGATAACCACCGAAAGCAGAAACGGGATCCCGAAGATCCTAAGGCAAATAGTTCAGAAACTATATGTTATCGTTGCGGTGGGAAAGGGCACTGGTCAAAGATTTGCCGTATACCAAGACATTTGGTTGACCTTTATCAAGCATCTCGAAAGAGAAAAGGCCCTGAAACAAACTTTGTCTATGACGACAATGAGGACATCACCCACCTGGATGTGGCAGACTTCTTTGAGCAACCCGAGGGGAAAATAGACCACCTAATCGGCGATGGGACCATGATGAAAGAAGATGGAGTTATTTGATTTTGTTCTACTTATTTGTATTAGTTAGTGAATAAACTAATAGTCATTAGCATTAGCTCGTATTAGTTAGTTCATAAAGCAATGTTAGCAGTAGTTCTTTAGAATATCTTCAATATGTTCAAATATCAATAAAACTTTTATTTTCCAGTGGGGGTAATCGACTAGCCTGAAAAACTAGTCGATTATCAACTATTTTCGCATTAAAGTTGAAAAACAATTGATCAACAATCGATTGTCTTTGGCTAACAATCGATTGTCTTGAAACAGTGAGGTCCGGAATTTTTCAAAAATCATCCACAATCGATTGTCTATATCGAACAATCGATTGTCTTAAGACAGTGTGATCTGAAGTTTTTCAAAAATAACAAATAATCGATTGTGTGTGTTTAACAATCGATTGTCTATGTTCCAACAATCGATTGTGTGTTTAATAATCGATTGTCTTATGAAAAACGCTGAAATTTTCAAACTGCATAGTAATTGATTATGGACAACATATCTGATTTTGTTAGTCAACTGTTAGTAGCAGATTTTGAAAATATGTGACACAAAAAGAATTGAACTTGCTTATTCTTATGTTCCTGTATTTCTTTTGTATGTCATACCATGGAAAGTAAATTGATCGAAGGCTCCGGAAGAGCCATTGTAACTCTGCCCAAGGGCACCACGTTAATCATAGAGAATGCTATGTTCTCCTCCAAGTCTATAAGAAACTTGTTGAGTTTTAAAGATGTACGCCGGAATGGCTACAATATTGAGACAATGGATGAAGATAATCTTGAATATCTCGTCCTCACTTTAAAGAATGTCTCCGGCCAAAAGAGGGTTATTGAGAAATTCCCGTCTTTATCTTGTGGCCTGTATTGGACAAGAATTAGTGCAATTGAGGCACATTCAACAGTAAATCTAAAGAATACTGAGTCCAATACATTTGTACTTTGGCATGATCGACTGGGTCACCCAGGATCAACCATGATGAGACGGATTATAGAAAGCTCATATGGGCATCCGTTAAAGAATTTCAAAATTCTCTCAGGTAATGAATATCCTTGCACTTCGTGTTATCAAGGCAAGCTGATTATCAGACCATCCCCAACAAAGGTTGGGACTGAGTCACCCCAGTTTCTGGAACGTATACAAGGGGACATTTGTGGACCTATTCACCCACCTAGTGGGTAGTTTAGGTATTTCATGGTCTTGATAGACGCATCCTGTAGATGGTCTAATGTGTGCTTGTTGCCATCACGCAACCTTGCGTTTGCAAAGTTAATGGATAATAGATGAGAATAATCTTGAATTCTTCATGAAAACGGGGCTGCCCATTTCGGTTTGGGTACACGCCATTTAGCATGCAACAATACTAGTTTGTCGGCTGCCCACTTCGGTTTGGGGTCACGCCATTTTGCATGAAGCAATACTAGTTCGTCGGCTGCCCACTTCGGTTTGGGGTCACGCCATGTTGCATGCAGCAATGCTAGTTCGTCTCTGACTGACGAATTGACACAAATATTCCCCATTGCAATTGGTTTTGGGTCATGAACCCAATATATCCCATTTAAGAAGCTTTGGATGCGCAGTATAGGTGCCTGTAGCACCGCCATCCCGCACCAAAAATGGGTTTGCAAAGGAGGTTAGGAATATATGTTGAGTTTGACGCGTCCTCCATTATTCGCTACCTCGAAACATTGACAGGAGATTTGTTCACTGCACTATTTGCAGACTGTCAATTTGATGAGACACTTTTCCCAAAATTAGGGGGAGAAGTCGGTGAAACCAAATGGGAAATTTTGTGGAAAAATGTATCATTATCTCATCTTGATCCACATACCTCTATTTGAAAGAAGGAGGTACAAAAGATTATCCATTTGCAAAGAATAGCAAATCAAATGCCTGACGCATTTACGGACTTGAAGAGGATAACGAAATCCCACATTCACGCGGAAAATGTTCCGATCCGTATTGAAGTCCCTATTGGACGAATATCTAGTGTCATATCCAATGAGTCAAATGCACGCCAGAAGCGTGGCAGACCATTAGGTTCCAAAAGATCGAAATCCTAGAAAGAGGAAAAAGAACGATCTAAATGACACTATGAAAGAATCACATGAGGACGCTCATGATTTTATTAATTCCGAGATTCACGAAGAATCTATTGAGCCTGAGACTCTTGAAAATACGGAATGCAAGAATGTGAGGATCTCGAACCTCAGTCTGTGGTAGTACAAAATTAATTGAGAACTCTCGAAGAGCCAATTATTACTATGTTGGAGAAACACAATTGAGTATTGTGCTGTAGTAAGTCTCAAAGAAACTTATCCAGTTTCCAAAAGTACACGCGAAGGCGATTGATGATATTGAGACTATAAATAAAGGAAGGCTTTGATTCTCCTATTACTACAACTTGTAGCGGGGTAATTAGTATATGAAAAGCTACCCGCTTTGTTCTCCAGTTTGTACTACACAAAAGAAAGAATGCCACAATAAAGTGGATATCTATTGGTATAAAACCCATGTCATAATAAACCCGAAGTTTATTGATAAGTGCACATGTCATGGTGTAAATTTGAAGTTTACCAATATTGATAATTTATTCAATTGGCATTCATGTTAGCCATCTCATTTTAAGTATGATGTGCAAATTCACATAGGTGAATATTAAAGAACTAGAAAGTTCTTTACGAATACTCTTGTATCACTTGTTCTCCGTAATGAACTGACCAACTAAAGAGTTCGGGTTGAAGCCCCTAAATTCTGGAAATATCAAAGGTGAATATGGGCCCATTCACCTGCCATGTATACCACATATGATGCATCTATGGAATGGTTACATGCGCCATTGTTATTAACCCGCAGCCTGGCAGTGCTTGCGAGGTAAATCGCTCCGTAATCTAACTTCGAGCATAGTTTCCAGATTCTCTACTCAAGACAGTTCATCTTGATAAGTTGGTTTATATTAAAGTTGGTTTAGCAAGATAATTATTGAGTGCTTCCACTTAATAGCTAAACTGTTTCTTATGAGAACTAAGTTATATATATATCAGTTTGATATAAGTTGTATACGAGAGTATATTCTCCCCTCATAAGTGGTTCAAGGTCAGGAACCAAATAATTTCATCTTATTATTAAGGTGCTGTGTATATTGACATAATGCACAAAGATGATTTCCCAAAGTTGAGGAAACATGTTAGCTTTACTAACATGAGGGGGAGACATGATAAACATTTGAGAAAGTGTTACATGGGATGAATTTTCATTTGTATATGTATATCCCCGAATATCATGATATGAACCTGTAGTTCATAAAAGGGAATGCAATTGCAACATATTGCAAAGCATGCTATACGCATTTGCTGACTCAAAGAAAGCAACTAAATGGAAGAGATACAATTCAAGAAGAATTGATTCCATATGAAAGACATGTAGCTTTGAACCTATAGTTCATATGCTTGAAAGTATAAAGGCAAAGGTATGTATAGTCAATTTTTGATATCTTATTTGTTTAGCACATGAAACTTTGATATGCAGCTAAAGTCTATTATGTGACTTACATGACTTAACTTGAAAGATTTAAGTTGCTTGAAGCATATGCAATTCTTGGTCCTGAAGTACCGCATCCTAAGTACAATTTGTGTACATATGAATCTTGCCATAACTATAAGCATGATGGATTTAAGAATGCATCTATGGAGATATTGAAGAGCTATTCCACGACATTATATGAAGATGTTCATATCTATCAAGAATGTTGATTTCAAGATGATGCACAAGATTGGAATACAAATGCTCAAGGATATAAATCGATGTACTCATTAGGGGGAGTCAATGCGCGTTGCACTCTTTTTCCCTTACAAGGTTTTGTCCCACTGGGTTTTCCTTGCAAGGTTTTTAACGAGGCAACCAATAGGCGCATATTCAAACATGTGTACTCTTTTTCCTTACTTTAATTTTTCCCATTGGGTTTTGGTTTTAAGGTTTTATGAGGCACATCATTGAATAGACATTCAAGGGGGAGTGTTATGAAATAGAAGATTCTTACACTTCTATTTAAGGTGAATGTCTTTAATGTATCTAATTAGAGAGATTTTAGAGTTCTATTAGTGGTAGCTAAGTCTTCCTCTCCCCTATAAATAGAGGTGCCCCTACCATTGTAAATCAATAAGAAGAACTCTCTCTACTCTTCTCTCTATTGCTATTGTTCTTGTTCTATTGTTCTTGTCTTTTGCTTTAGTTTATAACAAAAGAAGAGTAATAAGAAGAACCCGGACAACCCAAAGATAAAATCTCATAGTCTTGTTACTCTCCTCCGCTCACGAACATTATCATCTTTCTCATCTCAATCTTAGCCACCTGTGTGGAATCCATGGCCGCCCACACAATCTTCACTACCACCACCAGCACTACCAATTCTTTGTTATTCCCAGTCGCTGCCCCTAACACCAACCCCTCCCCTTCACTTCACTCTTCTTTCCACGGTGTTTCCCTCAATCTCAAGTCAAAGACTCCTCAATCTTTAACACTTTCTGCTGCCACTGCTCCTAAACGTCTCACTGTTTTTGCTGCTACTAAGAAAGCTGTTGCTGTCCTTAAGGGCAATTCCAATGTTGAGGGCGTTGTCACTCTCTCCCAAGATGATGATGGTTGTTTACTTTTCCTCCCTTTTTGCTCTTATTTGCCTTTTGTTGTCTCATTTGTGGATTTTGGCCTAAAGACAGAGACTTTTCTGTTTATTTTTCCACCCTTTATGCTCTAATTTGCTTTTCTGTTGTCACGATTGTGGATTGTGACCTAAAGATGGAAACTTTATGACGAATGTTTCATACCCTTTTTTCTGAATCTTTATCTGTTCATTTTTCCACCCTTTATGCTCTATTTGCTTTATTATTAGCACATTTCTGGAATATGACCTAAAGATGTGAGCCTTTATTTCATACCCTTTTATCTTAATCTTTGAAGGAGCCTTGGCGTAACTGATAAAGTTATTGTCATGTGACCAAAGAGGTCACGGGTTCAAGCCGTGAAAACTGTCTCTTGCATAAATGCAGGGTAAGACTGCTTACAATAGACCCTTGTGGTCCGGCCCTTTTCGGACCCCGTGCATAGCGGGAGCGTAGTGCCCGGGCTGCCCTTTATCTTAATCTTTGTTTGTTAATTTTTTCCACCCTTTTGCTCTAATTTGCTTTTATATTGTTGTATTTGTGGATTCTGACATAAAGATGTAAGCTTTTCTACAAACACTTCGTACCGAATTTTCTATATCTGAATATAGAGAATTTCTAATACTTCTGTTTGTATTTGCATAAAATTGGCATGAGATTAGTTTAAAGGGAGTTACATCGTCAGTGAAGATAGATATAGCCAAACCCTACTTGTTTGGGACTGAGGCATAGTAGTTATTATTTTTTATCCTCATTTGGTTTTGTATTACCCTATTCATTGTTTTTTACCTAAAGGCATAAGCTTTTATACGAATATTTCATACCCTTTTATCTGAATACTTATTTATTTGTTCTCCTCTTCGTATAGGTCCAACCACTGTGAAAGTTCGCATAACTGGACTTACACCTGGACTTCATGGATTCCATTTGGTGAGTACATTTTTATCATTGGAATTGTTATATAGATGTTTATTGTTTGTAGCTTTTAGTGAATTACGGTTAACGTTATGTTTTGGTTTGCTTTGTTTTGTGTTATAGCACGAGTTCGGTGACACTACAAACGGGTGTATGTCTACAGGTTAGCTTTTGATCTAGTTTTCAATTTTGAATTAATTGAGATGCTGGTTAATTGCTACTCTTGTAGTGACTAACTGGAAATAGCTTTACTTCTAGTTTTGTGGTAGTAGTTTGAAGTTTCGTCCCACTGTTTTACTGTAGGACCCCATTTCAATCCTGATGGCAAGACACATGGAGCTCCTGAAGATGAAATCCGTCATGCGGGTGACCTGGGAAACATAGTGGCCAATGCCGATGGTAAATAACATGTTCTCGATTTCTTCTTAGTGCTTTTGACTCTTGTCTTTGTTTGTTGAGATGGATGATGATTTTCTGCATTCTTCATTGTGCTTACCCTATGCAGGTGTGGCTGAAGCAACAATTATAGATAATCAGGTTTTTACTTCCACCTTGTCTGGTCATTTGAGTGCTCACATGTTTTGTACTCTACACTTGTTATTGTTCTAGGTTTGGGATAAATCAGTGACTCTACCTTTTGTACACCAAACAGATACCACTGACTGGTCCAAATTCAGTTATTGGTAGAGCACTTGTGGTTCACGAGCTTGAGGATGATCTTGGAAAGGGTAAGGTTCTGCATTACAATTTGAAGTCTATTGGTCCTTTTTATCTGTGAATTTGAAAAGGTATTCCTGTGAGCATATCAAATTTATTTGGTGTACTACAACACACTACGTCTTATATTTCGGGAGGTCACATGGTGCCTTTATGAGCTAATCTCCTTTTGGTGATCCGTCTGTAGGTGGCCATGAACTCAGCCTTACCACTGGGAATGCTGGTGGAAGATTGGCATGTGGTAAGAAAGAACTCTTCTCTCCTCTTCCCCTGCTGCTCTCTCTTCCTTCTACTGTAACTTCTAATATGTTATTATTCTTGCTAAATTAAAGGCTAAATTAGTGAAACTTAGCCCGATATTACTTTAGTCCTAGTTGCATGGTGTTCCTAATGGTTAAAGGTAGACTTAAGAGCTTATTTTGCAAGTGTTCCTTGTCTAAAACTTTATTGAGCTAGGAGACGAAGGCTCGTTTGGGGAAACGACATGGAGATGCATCATGATTTTCTTTATCTCTTCAAAAGGCAGCTTTTTTTGAGTTGCTTTTGGTAATTTTAACTGTTAAATGATGAATTTTCTTCTTTCCTTTGCCTTTCTTTGGAATGCCAAAGGGTTGTGCAAAGCTCGTATGTCCTTATGTTGTTTGCCTAAGTTGCTTGGACTCTTCACTTTTGGTGCGGTACACGTCTTGACACGATGTGAGTGTGGGTATGGGTATGCGATTCGTACTAGATTTGGTCAATCGATTTTGGGTACTTTGACCAAAATCGACGGAGGAAGTCAAGACAGATACAATGATTTCTTAAATCAAAACAAAAGCTATGGTGGATCGAAATTAAGGCATATTTTTATTTTATCTATCTTTAGATATTTGACTTATTTGTAGCAGAATTCCCGCACCCGCATTTGTACCCGGATCCATACCCCTGAATCCTAAAATTGGATCATGAAGGATTCGGGATCCACACTGTATCGGACACCCGCACCCGAGTCCGAGCAACTTAGTTGTCTACTATATATGTTAAACCTTCATTTTGGCCGTCTTCTTCATTTTGCACTTATCTGATTCCCTCAGGTGGTGTTATGAAACACTCTGTCACAAGCACACAAGCAAACTGTATCAGTTTGTGTTAAACGCTCCTAAGTACTAAAATCTGGTTTCTGAATAACGCTTACTAGACTTACTAATTGTCTGTTGAAACCTGTAACTGAACTGGCACTTTGATCTGCTTAGACGCAACTGCACTGCATGACTCTTTTAGCTATTAATTAATAAGATCATTGTACTTGTCAAAGAAGAACATGAAAAGCTCCAAACTGTAGAAAGATAGCTCTAAATAGATTTCTCTGGGTTTCTCATTGCCGAATACCTCATTTATTGTTTCGTTGCTAGGATTTTGAATTTCACTTCCTTCAACTAGACTAGTAAAAACTCTATGGTCTAACAAACTGAACCAAAAGTAAGGTAGGTTCTTCTTCTGGTGCTTATCATTGCATTGAGTGGTGACATTTTGTTTTGTTTGATGTCCTGGTGTATGTTGCTAGTTTATAACTTTATATGAAAGCCTTGTCTCTGTCTGTAGCTTTGTCTCCCAAAAAAAAAAAATTTATGTAATCAAATCTGAACGAAATTCCTATATAGTAATCACTTTAGGCAATTACTAGCCATGTGAATATGATAGCACTGAGTATGATTCATTCTTGATTCCAGATTGAATATTTTGATGCATCATTATGCATGAAGTGATTTCTTTGTCCTGTGCATGCATTATGGAATTTAAAATTTAAGTAGAAAATTAATTCATTAGTGGCATTACCATTTTGCACATCAAATTCCTGTGGAACCAATTCATTCCTTGAACTTATTTCCTTCTGGCTTCTATATACCATATATTTTTATTATGTTGGTGTAATTTTGTAGAGATTATTGTTCGTTTCTATTTAATAGTTGGAAGAATCAGTGTATGCCCGTATTCGTGAAGAAACTACTTCTAGGGCCTCTTAACTTGCAGCCTTGTCTTTAATACTAGTTTTTTATTTAAAAAATATATCTGTGTGTGAATAAACTCTGGGTAATGGCAGCCAAATGTCAGCCAATAAAACAAAGTTGGTCATTAACTGCGGCTGCTAATAAAAGCTGTTTCTGGGCTGATCTCAAGGTTGAATAGAAGGAAAACAAACCCTCCTAAGAAGGAATCTGTGACTACTTGAGTGTCCGTGACCAAATGACAACATCTACATAGGAAAAGAATGTGAGATACATGATATAAGTAGCTTTATGCTAACTCAGTGTCTGCGGCACTTTTGGCTTTTCCAGGGAGCATCAGATCAACCGTTGACGCTAGAATATTTTTTTGTTTATACATATATGTGGCTCCTTTCGCTTGGAAATTCTACCCCCCCCCCCCCCCTCCCCCCTTTTTTTTTTCCCTTTTTGCTGAGTAGTTCATCACCCTCCCCCCTCTGTTAACCGATACTGATTTATTTTGACTGAACCTTAATTTCAGATAACTGAAAAGCCTCTAGTTCAATTAGTTAACTGCTCAGGGTTTACTTGTCATTGGTAGGGGTAAGGCTTGTCTACATATTACCCTCCCCAGACCCCACCTGGTGGGAGTATACCGGGTTGTTGTTGTTGTTGTTGTTGTTGTTGGTTTACTTGTCATTGGTCTACGCACAGACTTTTGAAAATTATTGCCGTAGCTGTTAAAAATGGAGTTTGAGGTTATGTGATTTTTGTCTGGCTTGGATATGTCGAGAGGAAGACTCAAGTGCAAGAAATTAGGGGTAGTATCATAGATTTTCCACTTAGACTGGTAATTTCATTCAAAGTTGAGATCTTTATATCTTTTTATTCCTTAAACAAGGACATATTCTCTTTCAGAGGAGAGGCTTCTCGTGTACTTTCTTTTTGCTATTTCCTACTATTGATCTTTGGTGGGCGACGAATTGGTTAAAAATAAGTGGTTGCGGTTTTCTTTAAACTCCATCATTTGCCCTGGTTCTCAGTGAGCTCCTCGTGGAAGTTCTAATACATCTGTCCTAGCGAGCTTTGCCATCTCTGAGGCCCCTTGTATTTCTAATGGTTTTAATATTATTCGAATTTTATTCACTTAGAATCGTGTGAATGCTGTCTACCGGAAACAATCTCCCTAATTTCTCAAGATAGGAGTAAGGTCTGCGTGCTCACTATCCTCCTCCTAAGTGATACCCTACATGTGGGATTGCACTAGATTTATTATTGTTGTTGTTGAGACTCATCTGAATGCTGTGCATATAGTTGCTCCCAAAAATACATTTTGGCTAAAGTTCGTTATGGATTTTTCCTATGCAGGAGTACTTGGTTTGACTCCAATATGAAGTAAAGGTAACAGCTCTTCTGGTAGGAAACTATAATTGAGTGTATCTCCTCCCAACTTTGCCAATAGAGCTATTCTACATGAGTCTATTCTGAGATATTCTTGATGGTCTAAATTTGAACATGTATGAACACTTTGCCAAATGTAGCACAACACTTTTTGCTTCAATATACTGGAATTAATTCGCTGTTTTAGCATCCCTTGAGTTTTGCCTATCAAAAATAATTCTTTTCGTTCCAAATTCTGTCGATCTTAACTATTTGCTGCTTCGGAGACAACAGGGGGTCTTGGTTTATAAATAGCTCCATCTACGATTTCCTTTATTATTAATCGTCGCATAATCAACATATAGTGGTGCCTGTCTATTAGTGTGTAAGCTGAGTTGCTCGGATCCAATATGGGGACGGATCAGAGTATCGGATTCGGCAAATTCTAACTTATAAAATTAGGGAGTGCGGATCCAGATATGGATACAGGTGCAGAGATTCGGCTAATAAAAAATAGAGCTATGAAAATATTATAAATTTTGAGAGATATTCTGTGGAAAACTTAGATGAATATTGTAGATTTCAGCCTTTCATTATCCAAGATGGACATTATTCTTTCATTCTCCTAAATCTGTTTTAATTTTTATTTTGAGGAATCAAAATCTCAATATTTCTCCCAATTTTGTCGATGGATACTGGTCAAAGTGTCCGAAGTTAGTTGACCGAATCCGGGACGTATTTTGCTCCTGCTCCCGTCAGTGGTGGATCCACACTTCAATTTTAGGTGCTCGAGCACCCATTAACCTCGACGCAGAGTATGTATAGTTATATAGAAAATTTGAGAAAATGTATAAAAATTTATAAAAGCACCCATTAATTTTATGTACAAAAAAAATTCAGCACCCACAAACTTGAATTTCTAGATCCGCCACTGGCTCCCGTCCATGTCTCGTATCGGGACGGGGACGACACCAAAATCAAAGAGTGCCCACCAAAATCGAAGAGTGCCCGCAACTGTGTGTGTAAGTGCTGTGATTGAAATTCAGCGAGTGGAACATGGTTTGCGGTTATATGAAAATGGTTACTGTCCAATATGAGTGAAACTCACTATTTAGTTGCTAATTTAGAACTCACTTCCAATTCCAAATTGTAAAAGTTTCAAACTTTTAGTAACTCTCTTTCTCTCTTACATGGAGATAAACACGAGAAATTTTAACAGAAAAGTGAAACCATTATATTCACTGTTTGCAGTACCTTTTGTTTACGCAAGAAAATATCTTAGAATGTTCATTTCTTAAGTAAAAACTTATTCATTATTGCTTGTAATTTGATAATTGAGATTGGCTGAAAACTTAACTGCCTCTTACTTTAATCATTTTGATATAAAATGCCACCTAATAATGCTTCTTGCTTTAATATAAAACTTTGCCCACACAAATATCGATCAATCTCTTGCTTTCCCTTTATGCACTACTTTAGTTCATGACTATTGAAGATGTAAAAGAAAACAAAAGAAGAAAAATGAAGAGAAGGTTAATCATGACATATTATGTTGAAATTAACTTTCATCAAGAATGGGTATTTTTACATGTTTTGAGATAGTAATAAACAATTTTTTTTCCATGTGCGTAGTCGAGAAAGTCCAATGAGAAAATTTACCTACATTTGGTGTATGTAAATCAATAGTTGCATGACATATTTATTATTTTTAAGTTTTACCAAGATTCTAAATAAAAATCTAAAAGTAGTGCTTTATATTTATTCACTTACTCCTGAACTTCATATAATATAGTGACATAACATATTTATTGTTCCTTTAGATATAAAAAAAATGTTTTAATACTAAAATACATGGAAAGAAAAAAGCAAGAATATATCAGGTAAGTATTTTTGGTGTATATGAAAAGTATTATAACAACTTTGAAATGTTAAGAAGAGTGCAGGTGCAAGTTTCTGCAAATGGCAAAAGAGTAATTAGGGCCCGAATAGTCCAGATTAATGCTGCAGAATCAGATTTTTTTTTTTTAAGTCACGATTTAAATTCAGACATTTTATTAAGGGTGAACTGATCGAGGTGTTCAAAGCAGGAATGGCAGGCGGAGCGGGTGGGGGCAGGTTATGTCTGAACCCGCGAAATTTAAACCCATCCCGTCCCGCCCCGCATAGAATTTACACCCGCATTCGCCCGTCGCACACCCTACTTGCGTTCACCCCCTGCCCCGCCCCGCCCTGCTCCGCACCCGTATTTTTTTTTATTTATAAAAATTCTTTCTTTTTTAGAAAGCTAGACTTAAATTTAATTTTTTAACGAAACAATTAATTATTTCCAATATATTGAGTTCTTAATCGGTCAATGTCCATATTCCTACTTCAAAGAAATTAAGTGAATATTTAATTTCATAGAATAGTAGTATACAGATCAGTTAAAATTTGCATTTAATTTTCTTTAAAAAATAGCACCATTAAAAAAATAATAAAGTTACTAAAATGCATTTTTGTAAATGCATAATTTTATGAACCAAAATTTCTATTACATGAACTACGTATAATTCAAATAGAAAAAAAACTTTATAAAGAATTAAAAGAATTAAAAATTCAAATTTACACCAATAATTTTTAAACTTCCTCCGAGCCACATATGTTGTTTCTATTTTATACCGTAAGAGAAAAAAAATACATTTCGTCTTGCTATTTGGTAAAGTAGAATATTCGATGACTCGATGTGGGATTTCAAATACTGTTATATGAAAATGATCTTTTGTATAAAATATTTTTCAATAAACCATTGAATATAAAGTAAGTGAAATGTGATAAACATTCAAGACGAAGGACATGGTATGATTACAGTGATATGATATTATTTTAAAGTATTAAATCTGCACCCGCACACGTCCTGTCCCGCATTTTTTTAAATTTAAAAATTGAACCCGTCCTGTCCCGCAACCGCAAAATCTCAAACCTGCCTCGTCCCGCTAACATTCAAACTGGCACCGCCCCATTGCCATCCCTAGTTCACAGTGGCGGAGCCACTCATTGGCAAGGGGAGTCAATTGACACCCCTTCGCCGAAAAATTATACTGTATAAATATGTTAAATTTTTAATTTTATATGTATATACTATACGTTGACTTCCCTTAATTTATTTTTTGTATGCTTACTTATTTATATTTTAATTCCTCTTAGTTAAAATCCTGGCTCCGCCGCTGGGTGTTCAACTGTTAGATTAACTCACAAGCGATTGAGAGATACTATGCTACAGTGTCATATTTCAAAGTCTAAATATGAGAAAAAGAAAGTAAAGAGTGACAAGTGTAAACCAACTTATGAGATAAAAAGTGAGTAACGTGAAAAGGAGGGTTTCGATGGAACCTATCTTGCAAAATATTTCAATTTTAGAATTTTTCTTTTTATCTGTCCTTAGTGTGTTTATTGCATTAGTTACAACTTCCCCTGCTAGTTTTGCGAAAGGAAACTAGTTCCATTATACCATAACTATAATGAGAAGAAGGACCTACACATGGTGCTTATCGACTTGGAGAAGGCGTATGATAAGGTTTCAAGGGAGGTGCTATGGAGGTGCTTGGAGGTGAAGAGCGTGCCGGAAGCCTACATCAGAGTAATCAAGGACATGTACAATGGAGCTAAGACTAGGGTTAGGACGGTGGGTGGCGAATCAGATCATTTTCCAGTGGTCATGGGGCTCCATCAAGGATCGGCGCCGAGCCCCCTCTTGTTTGCCTTAGTGATAGATGCTCTAACCCGGCGTATTCAAGGGGATGTGCCTTGGTGTATGCTATATGCTGATGACATAGTATTGATAGATGGAACGAGGGTCGGTGTTAATAAAAGGTTAGAGGTATGGAGACAGACTCTCGAGTCTAAAGGTTTCAAAATAAGCAGATCTAAGACAGAGTACCTGTAGTGCAAGTTTAGCGCCGAGCCGAGCGAAGTAGGCAGGGACGTGATGAATGGTTCTCAGGCCATCGCCAAGAGGGACAGTGTCCGATATCTTGGGTCTGTGATTCAGGGGGACGGAGAGATTGACGGGGACGTCACTCATCGTATAGGAGCGGGGTGGTCAAAGTGGAGGCTTGCATCAGGAGTCTTGTGTGACAAGAAAGTTCTACACAAACTCAAGGGAAAATTCTATAGAGCCGTGGTTAGACCTGCGATGTTGTATGGGGCGGAGTGCTAGCCCGTGAAGAACTCGCATGTTCAGAGAATGAAGGTTGCGGAGATGAGGATGCTTAGGTGGATGTGCGGACACACCAGGCTAGATAAGATTAAGAATTAAGTTATTCGAGAGAAGGTGGGGGTGGCCCGGTGGATGAGAAGATGCGAGAAGCGAGGCTGAGGTGGTTCGGGCATGTGCGAAGAAGAAGTCCCGATGCCCCGTTGAGGAGCTGCGAGCGGCTGGAGATTGTTGGCAGTCGGCGAGGAAGAGGGAGGCCTAAGAAGTATTGGGGATGGGTGATTAGGCAGGACATGACTAGAATGCAGGTTTCCGAAGACATGACCCTTGATAGGAAAGTCTGGAGGTCTAGAATCAGGGTTGTAGGATAGAGGCTCCTAGAGTTTTTCGTACGCCTCATCCGGGGTTGGGAGTGGGCCAGCAGGGTTACCCATAGATGATTTGTATTTTAGCTTATGTCCCCCCTATGGCTGTTAATTATGGTAGTTACTGTATGATATTATTGCATGTGATTGTAGTTATGTTTCGTATGTTTAGAAAATTATTTACGCTACTTACGCTATTTCTGCTGGAGTTGCTAATGCTTTATTGTGTTTGTGTTTATTGTTTTTGTTTTTGTTTTTGTTTTTGTCTTTGTTTTTATTTTACTGATGTTTTTCCTTTTATCCTATGAGCCGGGGGTCGATTGGAAACAGCCTCTCTGTCCTTTCGGGTAGGGGTAAGACTTGTCTCATATTACCCTCCCCAGATCCCACCTGGTGGGAGTATACTGGGTAGTTGTTGTTGTTGTTGTATCATCTGTTAACCAACTTAAGGAATTATTTCTAGCATCTTGGCCATGGCTTTGAGGAAATTAGGACCCTTGATATTCATTTCTTTGGAATGCAATACTCGAATTGTGTAATACAGTAAGATGTTTCCATGACTGTCCTGAAGGGTATTATTTGGTTTGGGGGTTGGGGGGGGGGGGGGGGGGCGGTGTTGTTGAAATTAAATCTGAAAAAATTGTGAATTTACAATAGACATATCTTCACTTCACCTCCCACTTTTATGTAGAGAGTGTACACTAATTACTTAGTCCCAAATAAGCTTTCATGAAATGTCTTGTTCAATTGCATTATGGGCTATTGTTTCTATTAAGTGAATAAAAAACGGCTCTAAGAGATGCTTAGAATTTTAAGCAAAGAACATGTTTCAAGAGCTTCCATATTAAGCAAAGTCTTTATTCTTGAAAAGCAGATTCCATATTAAAAGTAATTATTTGGGATTTTGGTACAAGAGGGGTTGCTCTAATGGTAAGCAACCCCCATTTTCAACCGAGAGGTTGTGAGTTCGAGTCTCTCCAAGAGCAAGATGGGAAGTTCTTGGAGGGAAGGATGCTGGGGTCTATTTGGAAACAGCATCTCTACCTAAGGGTAGGGGTAAGGTCTGCGTACACACTACCCTCTCCAGACCCCACTAAGGAATAATTTCTAGAAAGTTTTATTATTAGGCAAAATTTTCTTCAAGACGAAATTTCCTTTTTATTGCAAAATAGATTGTACCATTCCCTGGTACACCAAAAATAGTTGTGATATATTATCGATTTCTTCGCTTTATAATTTTCGTTTTTTTATAATATGATACACAAAACTCAGTTGTAGACTTGTAGCCCATGAAGCCACGTCAACAACTGAGGAGTAGTTAGTTTAAAAGTTAGTTATGTTAGTTTGAGTCCAAATTTGAATTAGTTAATGGCGGGAATTGTAGTTAGTTTGAAAGTTAGTTTAGCTGATGCCTCAGCTCAATTCTCTTAGTTCATTGAGAAGTATAAATAACCAATTGTAATAATTCATTTGACACTTTTGAATATCAATGAAATTCGAAACTCTCTCCCACATTTCTAGTTCCCCTGCCTTCTTCTGTCTCCTTCTTCTTCTCTTCTGCTTCTTCCTTCGATTCCTTGGCTTCTCCTCTCAGATTTCTCATCAATATTCAACTAGATAACAACATTTTGAATCAATTGGTATCAGAATCAAACCATGGAACCTCGAAAAGTTGTCGATCCTGCAAGTCCTGACTGACAGGAGCAATACGAAGACCTAGCTGCTCAACAGCTAGATCTGCGTGCCATTCTCAATCTGAAAATAAATGAACTGCGAGCTAACTTGGATCATCGTCATACTGAGATGGTACATATGGTTGAAGCTCTCAAAAACTCGATTGACGGAATGCAATTTCATCAACAATCATGAGACAGTGGTTCCACTTTTAAAAGCCATGATAATGGGCAACCATCAGGTCAGGGAATCCTAGGGCCTAATCCATATTATGTTCCTAGCACTCGAAGTCATAATTTTTTGATCCCTAGATTCAATGGTGAAAAATTTTAAAGTTGGTTGTATAGAATTGATCAATATTCTTCTGTTGATAATACTGATGTGAATCAGAAGGTCCATATAGTATTCATGAATTTTGATGATGATGCTCTAGCCTGTCATCATTCCTATTTGAAATGCCGAGATTCTCCTATCCTTCCTCCATGAGATGAGTACATTGAGGCTTTGATAGAAGCATTTAGTGAAGAGTAACTGATCCCATGCTCGAACTAAAGCGGCTTAAGTAAACTGGATCAGTGAAGGAGTTTCAATTCGATTTTCCTAGGTTACTAGTTCAGTATGATCTAACTGTTAGTGAGGCTATATCGTATTTTTATGCGGATTAAAGGAGGAATTGGTACATCTTATTAAAATGCATGAGTCTTATACATTGTCTAAACCTATCTCTTAGCTAGACTAGCTGAAGCAACCTTAGCTGCTAATGCTAGAGCTTTAAGGAGTCATACCACTTCTGTATCCTCTACTCACCTCAAAAAGTCTTCATATGAACCACTTACCCTCAAACATAATCCTAGCCTAATTCCTCCACTCCTCGCTTAGCTCTACCTCCCTCAACCACTATGAATGTTCCCAAAAATAGGAGAACTATTTCTCCTGCTGAAATGTAGGCTAGAAGGGCACAGTGTCTCTATTATTTTTGTGATGATAAATACACTGTTGGTATAAATGTTACCTGCCTAAACAATTGTTTGTGACGGATTTAGAGATTGCAGAAGGTGAGCGTGAAGAGATTATCAAGCAATAATTTGAGGAGATTCGTTCTAAGAAAGAAAGGATAGCTGGGTAAGGTGATACTCATTTGATATCCTTATGTGCTCTAAGTGGCTTATAAAGAGCTCAAACCATTCATGTTACTGGATATAGTAAGAAGAGGCCAATTCAAATTTTGTTGGATGGGGGTTGTACCCATAACTTTATTGACAACATAGCTGCTAAGAGGTTGAGGTGTCAAATTTATCCTACTAGGGTGAGTTATGTAAGCGTCGTCAACAACACCTTGAAAGCCACTTCTGGGGTTGTTATGGGATTTGAATAGATTCCGCAGGGTACTACATACTCTTCTGACTTACTTGTGTACCCAGTTTGTAAATATAATCTGGTTATGGGAGCTTTGTGGATGAAAATACTTGGTCCAATTACCATGGAAAATTCTGAGCTTACTATGGCTTTCAACTATCAAGGAAAGACTCATTTATTGAGGGGAGTGTATGAGGACTGTAAGGTCTCCAGTCGTAAATCCTTGAATAGGTTTCAAGGCAATAACATACAGTTTTTTTATGCTGCAAGTGAGGGATAGTATTCCTAGCTCACTCACTCATATGCATTGTCAAGCCTTGAATATGACCAAAGCTAATAATACTTCTATTATTGAACAGTTCTTGCACCAATACCAATTGGTCTTTGCTGAACCTACATCCCTACCTCCACAAAGGGGAGCTTTTGATCATAGAATACCCCTTCAGCTTGGCTCGAAACCTTAAATGTTAGAGTATACAGGCACTCTTCTATTAAAAAAAGACATCATTGACAACTGGTCAATGAAATGCTGCAGCAAGGTGTTATCCAGTACAACAACAATCCTTTTTCATCTCCTGTGGTTCTTGTTCGTAAGAAGGGTGGGTCCTGGAGGCTATGTGTAGACTACATGGAATTGAATCACTGCACAATCAACGATAAGTTTCCCATACCCCTTATAGATGATCTGTTAGATGAGTTAGCTAGGGCCACAATTTTCTCTAAAATAGATCTCAGATCTAGTTATCATGAGATCAGGATGCTACCTAATGATGTTTCCAAAACTGCTTTCAAAACTCATTCTGGCCGCTATGAATATTTAGTAATGCCCTTTGGCTTAACTAATTCTCCCTCTACATTTCAATATCTCATGAATCACTTGTTTCAGAATTTTCTCAGAAAATTTGTCTTAGTACTCTTTGATGACATTTTGATCTATAATGTTACCTTGCAAGATCATGTGAACCATTTGAAATAGTTATTTGACACTATGGTCACTCATAACTTATTGGCCAAGAAATCTAAGTGTGCATTTGGAGTTTCAAGGGTGGAATATTTAGGACATTTTACTACTGCAGACTCTCTACTGACCCTATGAAAATTGAAGCAGTCTAACAATAGCCAATTCTCACGACTGTTGAACAACTGAGGGGATTCTTGGGTTTGGCAGGGTATTATAGGAAGTTCATTAGAGCTTATGGTATAATTAGTAGGCCACTCAAACATTTGCTCAAGAAGGATAGTTTTTTGTGATATACTAAAGCTGTAGAGGCATTTGCAACATTGAAAGTGGCTCTTACTTCTGCCCATGTACTAGCATTACCTAACTATGCTCTTTCATTTGTAGTTGAAAGAGATGCTAGTGCAAAAGGTATTGGTGTTGTTCTTATGCAAAAGGGCCACCCTATAGCCTTCATCAGTAAAGGCTTAGATCCTAGGCACATGACTTTATTTGTGTAAGAGAAGGAATTGTTGGCCCTAGTGTTTGCAGTTACTAAATGGTTTCACTGCCTTTTAGGTCATCACTTTATTGTGAAAACTGATCAGAAAGCCTTTAAGTACCTATTGGAACAGAAGTTTCACACTGATTTGCAGATTAGATGGTTGACTAAGTTACTACCCTTTGATTTTAAAATTCAGTATAAGAAGGTCAATGAGAATGTGGCTGCTGATTCCTTGTCAAGAGTGTGAGGTGTTGAATTGATGTCCCTCGTAGTTTCTTCTGTTCAGATAGATCGCTGGAATGATATCCACAATAGCTGGTTTTAAGATCTTGAGCTGAGCCACCTCATTACCCCTTTTACAGTCTTTAACACAGAAATACTTCACTTGGATAAATAATCAACTTAGGAGGAAGGGTAAACTGATGGTTGGAAATGGCTTGGAACTCTGGACTAAGCTTTTGTAGTTGTGGCATTCTTCCCAGCTGGTGGTAATTCTGGTATTGATGCAACCACTAGGAAATTGATGGTTTGCTTTTATTGGAAGGGCATCAGAAATGATCTCGATTTTGTGTGCAATTGTTCGGTTTGTCAAAGGAACAAGTATGGCACATCTGCTTCAGCTGGATTGTTACAACCTCTACCTCTCCCTGCAGTTCCTTGGACAGATATCAACATGGATTTTATTGAAGGTTTGCCCAAATCAAAGGGCAAGACTGTTATTTGGTCATTGTTGATAGATTGACTAAGTATGGTCATTTCATTGCTTTAGCTCACCCCTACACTGCCCTGTCCATTATGCCTATTTTTCTGGATCACATCTTTAAACTCCATGGTTTCCTGGTACCATGACCATTGACCATGACCATCTTTAGTAACTCCTTTTTGAAGGAGTTTCTTTCTGCTCAAGGTGTCCAATGCATACTTCTACAGCTTATCATCCGCAAACAGATGGCCAAATTGAGGTTCTCCATTGGTATTTGGAGACTTATCTCTATTGTTTCTGTTCTGATTCACATATGATTGGTGTGTATTCTTGCCTTTGGATGAATGGTGGTATACTTAAACCTCCCATTTTGAACTCCTTTATGGCTACCCTCCTCATCTTCACCTCCCTTATCTTACTGGTGATTCTTCTTCTAAGGAAATTGAGACCATTATGCTTGTCCATGACTTCAAAGTGCAGCTAACTAGGTAACATTTGTCACGAGCTCAACAACGTATGCAAGATCAAGCCAATGCTCATTGCACTGATAGATTGTTTTCAGTGGGTGACTAGGTCTTTGTGAAGTTGCAACCTTATGTTGATACTCAATTTTTTCTATGTATTTTTATACCCAAAATACTTTCAAAATAGCATATATGTGCATATATAAACACATCAAAATGTTTTGACATTTTTAATAATTTTTAAACCAATTTATTGCCTATTTATACCATAAAATACGATAAGTTATTCCCAAAATTATCATTTTTGGTAAACAATTTATTTTATTATGATATATACATAGTAACATGGTTAACATAACTTTTGCATATTTTTACAAATTCGTTTGGTATTTTTAAAACTAAAATGCATGTAATTGCAATACTATCCTCTTTAAGATTTTATAGCATTTTATAATTATAACATTGATCCCACTATAATTTAAATTAATATTTATATACTATTTATTGACTCAATACTTTTAATTTAATTTTAAAATAATTTTTTATTTTTATAAAATAAAAGGAAAAAAACTAGCTACTTAATATATATCCCCAATTCATTTCTGTTGTAGCCCCATTTACGTTTCAAATTTGGCCTGAAATCAACCCAATTTCAAACCCAAAAATCGAACCACCCCAATTTATTTAACCCAACCCTTACACGTTTATCCGACCCGCTCGGGATTCATTTTAATCCAGTTCGTTGATCCTTTTGATCAACGGCAACGATTAACCCCTTCCTTTTTAATTTCGCCTAACCCAACCTTAATTCCTATTTCTCTTCAACAGCCGCGTCTAAAATCTCTCACTCTCTTAAACTCCCTCGAAGGGTCCTGAAACGCTAGCCCCTCTCACCTTTCTCTGACCATAATTTCACCGGAGTCCATGGCTTCTCCGACCATGGACGGTCTGTGCTCAACTCCCTTCACCCTTAAACTTTGGGTGTTTGAAGTTTTGAGGTCTGACATCAGCGATGTCCATTCAGATCTTCCCAGATCCAAGGTTCTATGGCCTCTCCGGCCTTGCTCCAGCATGTTCAATCTTTAGGAGCCTATCTCTAGCCATCTCCGACTCGAGATCAGAATTTCTTCCAAGCCTTCTCATTTCTAGGGTTTCTCTGAAACCCTAAAGCTATTCGAGGTTTTTCTCTGATTGTTTTCTTAGATCTATTTTATATCTGTTATATATTTGACGTTTTAAGCCTTTTCCCCAATTTTTCCTTTTAAAATTGTTTGATTTTCACACTAGGGTTGTTGAAAAACCTTTTGATTCTTACTACTCTGTTCTTTATGTGTGTCCGTTTGCGTTTGTCTCGTCAGTTTTCTTCTCTACTACGCATGTATTTGAATTCATGTTTTTCTTTTTATTATGATTCTTCTTCTTCTTTTCTTTGACTGTATATGCAAATGTTATGTTCTTATGCCTGCATTACCATGCTTCGCTCTTTCTTCTACTAATTTCTATATCATGCTTTCACATGTTCATTTACCCCGTGTTCCTTTACTGACTTTTCTACTAAGATTTATCTCTTTACTCGCATTCTTCTGGGCTTTGTTTGAGTTCTTTTTAGACATGTTTCATATACTGTTTTCCTAAGCTTGTATCATTTTTTCTCTACTGAACTTGTTTAAGTGGCAATATTTGCTTAAAACTTGTTCCATGTGCTTCAAATTGGTTTCTACATTACATTTTCTTTGAGCCTACTGTTCTATTTGTTTTTTTCTTTCTCATAAGTCTTTGAAAAGACTACTGAGCCTGTTCTAGTTATTGTCTTCTCATCTATGCATCTGATTGAGTCCAAAACCCTAGTGTTTTGGGTTTTTGTGCAGGCTTGATTTTATGTTTAGACTCGGGTTCTATTAAGAACCCTTGACTCTCTCAGACTCATTCTGAGTCTATGAACTAAACCCTCTTTGTTATGACTCGAATTCTTTTTCTATACTAGTCTCCCTCTTGTCTCACATGTTTTTCTGATTTATATTTTATAAATTCTCCCTTCAACAGTTCTTTGCCAACTAATTAATTGATTTCGAATTTTCTTTAATGATTCCTGACTAATTGTTATCGATTTCTCTAATTGACCCTTCCCTTCCCCTTTTCCTGACCTGGTTCATTCAAATGGAGCCTGTCACTTTGATTTTTACTGGCTATTGATTGATTGCCTTTCCTTATTTTGCCAAACCCGTATACTATTAGACTCCTTCCTTAAATAATGTCGTTGTGTATTTAACCATATTATGTTACACTGGAAAAGGGTCTTAGTTATTTTCTTTCCTTAATTACCTCATGCCCATTTGAAATCAAATCCCTTGACTGAAGGGAATCACTGAGACTGATTTTCAAAGTTATTTCTCACCTCTTCCTACTTGGTTTTTGCACTATAAAAGAGGGCTACCCTTCTGCACTTGAACACACTTTTTCTGCACTTGAGACATACAATTAGCCTAAGATTCTCGAGTTGCATTCTTCACACACAGCAGTATTCAACATTCTATTTTCTACTCTCTTCTTCTCTATACTCTTTGCTTTTTGAAACACCTTTGAGTTCTCTTCGAGCCTTCAAGTGTTCTGCTGAGAATTTGAGTTTGTTCCTGCTGCTTGCTTGTTATGTTATTTTTCTTATTCTAACTTTGCAAATGGTATGTTTTCCATAGTTTAAATAATGCTCCTCCACTATGTATTTACATCCTAAGTTCTGTTACGCTCTTCTTTACTGTGTTCCTGCAACTTTGTTTCTACTTCTCTTATGTGAACTACCTTTCCCCTTTCCCCTTTGTATGTGAGTATGGTTCAAGACATAGCAGCACTTTAACATTATTTTCTATGACTCTAAACTGGGTTCTTTGAACCCCTAACTCAATCAATTCCCACTCCCCTTTCCCCTTTATGTGTTTGAGCCTTGGACTTGGGTTTGATGGTGTCCTAATCACCATCCAGACTTGGATCTGACCTTCAAAGGTGTGCTCCTAACCTATTTAACCAAACAAGTGGTTAAGGGTGTGCCAGCCTACACTTGTGGCTAGACATGACCACCATTGGTTAAGGCTCCCCAATTTCCTTTTCACTTTGAACTTACTCCTAGTTATAGGTTCTGCCCCCTTCTTTCAAGCCATGCTTTGGGACCCTTGAGCTCCCTCTGAACTTGGATGCCTGAGGGATGGTTCTTCCACACTGCACTATTCTAATTCTAATGGTGTCCTGAGTGTAAGCAATGCTGGGAATCTTTGAGATTCATTGGAATTTTGAAACACTTTGGATAAAGAGAAGGCTTTGGAAATTTGGATTCGGAATTGGTTAATCTCATGTTATTCGACATTATGATTGAATTAGGCAGCTCAGATCTAATTGTTAGTCTTTGATGTATTTTTTTATCTCTTTTCTGGTTTGTAATAAGTTGTATAAAACTCGGGGAGTATAGTCAAATGGTGAGGGGGGATTTTACTTTCTTACATTGAAAGGGTAGATATCATGATCTACGAATTTACTTTACTAGAAATCCTACCTATACGTGTGCTTAATATTTCTGATTCAATCACATAGATACCATTCCTATAGAGTTTAATGTTTAACTATACTGCAAATCACATAGAACACATGTCTATAGGGTTTAACGTTCATATTCTGCAATTAATGCATATAGAGATCATGCCCATAGGATATGCATATTCATTAGGAAAAATTTTAGGGTTAATTAAACAATCATCTTTTCATAAGTTCATTAACAAGCTCTTAAAATCAATAAAGTAGATATCATGCCTATATGATTTGCATCAAACTCATTTGTCCATGTTTCAAATAGTAACAATTGGCTAATTAGTTCTAAAACGCTTAATTCAGTAACGTTTTTCTGAAACTTCAACCTTTGATAAATTTCTCTTAAAAATAATGTACATTTCTTTAAAAGTTGCATACCTTTTCTAAACGCTTTTTAAAAATGTTCTACCTGAACGTATTTTTTTTCCAACTCAAAATTCCTGAACTCGTCTTTTTAATCAGTTCTGCAGCTTACTCTTTCCTTAGATAATTCTATCTTTTTCTCTAAAATTCTTTTACACCTACTTTTGTGTTTTATGACTGGACAGTTCGTTGATCCATTTTTGAAAATTCATCTCCAAACAGTTTACTAAGTCTGTAGACTGTAGCCTGTTCTTTCTTCCAAAAACCCTCGTGCATTAGTTTATCTTCTAAAATTAGTGAACAACTCACATAAAAATGCCTTAATCTCTGACAATTGTATATGAGTTTCCAAATGAAGACTTTCTATCTAAATATATGTGTTGAGCCAGTCCGCTCACCGCTTAGTTTAAATTTAAGACCAAACCAGTATGTTCCAAGACATGCTAAACTAAGTTTTTGTTTGATTTAAGGGGTTTATTTGAGCCTTACTTATTCGTTTACTCTTCCCTTTATTTGTTATTTGTTTTGAATGTCGAAACTAGAATTTATTCTTTTAAATCCATATAAGCCCCATCCGTTTCTTCCCTTTCAAGATTAGAAGTCCTAATACCTCGGGACTGATAGATTGAGAAGGTAACTAGCATGCAATAAATAGTCGAGACTAAACGCGCTTTTATACCTTAATAGGGTGGGAAGATAGAATATGGATATGATGAACGATGCGCTAATATCACGTGCGACCCCTCTTTTGAGGAGTGATTTCTGTATATGCATTGATGTGATCCATATTATGTTTAAACCTAGGACCCCCCCCCCCCCCCTTCCCTTTTTTTTTCTACAATGTTTTTTTCTTTAAAATTTTGTTTCCCTTTTAATCCCTTTTCTAAAAAAATGGCTATTTCTTTCTTCTTTTAAAAGCGTTAAACCTATCTGTAATTACTATGTGCAAACCTTATTTGTTTCTTCCATCTTCTAAAGTCACAACTATAGCATGATCGGGAACCACACTAGTGGATCTTAAGGGGTGCCTAAAACCTTCCCCTCGAGATAATCTCTAAGCCCTTACCCAAACTCTGGTTTCTTCTTCTTAATTTCTCCATTCCTTTAAAAGTGCCTAATGCACTATAATCATTAGGTGGCGACTCTCTAAAACTCCAAAACCCAATTTTGGCAAGGGAATAAGAGTTGTCCTCCCATAATATTGTATACTTGATTTCGGACTCCCGTCCACGTGAAATAGGGTGCGTCGACAGCATGGCGACTCTGCTGGGGATTTCTTTAGGATCTTCACCATTACATGCTATTTATGACTTTATTATCCTCCTTTACTTCTTTCATTTTAATTATTGCATCATGAAACTAACTTGGCTCTTCATGTCTTTTCTTTCCTTTAACTGATTTCTTTTACTGCTTTAATATTTCAATAGCGTTGTAATTTCGAGCAATTATTGTAATGATTTATATTATGTACGTGAAAATACATGTCAATTTATTTCATTCTTGTAAATTGCATCTTCAATATCATACTCCACTCATGCCAAAACAAATACTATAGCAACGCTGATAATGAGTGGTTTCACTTTTACGATATTATCACCCCCTAAATTTGGCAAATGCATATTTGCGGTAAATCCAGTCGATCAACGCTGTAGTCGACAGTTCCGCTCCTTTCCCTCCTGAGTTGTACGCTCAAGGGTACCAGTCTAGCACTTCAGAAGTAGAAACCTTACTCCGTTAAACTGTTCATGCATCATAGTCAAACCTAGCTGAGTCATTTATGTTGTCCGCATAATAACTCATTAAGATAGCCTAATCCAAAGTCCATCAGGTTTCCTTGAAACCAAAATGGACACCACCATATTTTGTGTATTTATTTGGAGAACTAAATTCCTATTATGCTAACTGTTGATCTAAATAGTTGAGTCTAGGTCTAACCCTTTGTTTTGCAGAAATGAGGCACGAAGTCCCCAGATTCGATGTGGTAACCAACATTCACCCAAGGCAGCTAAGCTGGTAGAAGGACCTTCATACCAGCGATCGGTACCTTGTCCGCAAATACTTAGGAAATTTGCTTTCACTTTTGGAAGTCCAGCCTGACAACAAAATCGTAGAGGTTACTACTTTATTCTGGGATAGTAATTGGTCAGTGTTTCACTTCAGGGATTTGGAAATGACCCCTTTACTGGAAGAAATAGGTGGTCTAGCTGGTATTCCTTGGGAGACTCCATGTCTACTTATGCCAGAGATCTGATTTGTCTGAAAGACTCACACATACCATTTGACTACTTGTACGAAGGGTATTTCCATAGCAAGTCTTACCGCACCTACACCGATGAATTTTCCCTTACCTCTTTAGGGCACATCCACAAAAGGGTTTTTCGTCTTCATGTTCTATTCCTGGGGATGATAGTCTTTCCTATGAAGAAGGCTAGGATCCACACCAGACTAGCCATGGTAACCAAGACCTTAATAGTAGGTATTGACGGGCAGTCTTTCAGCGTAGTGCCCATGATTTTCACCGATATATATCAAGCCTTGGAAAAGTGTGAGCAAGGGGCCAAACACTTTGAAGGATGTAATTTGTTACTTCAACTCTGCCTTATAGAACACTTTCAGAAAGGTGATTACCGGCAGGAAATTATACGCAGAGATTGGGATGATCATATCGCCTTTCACCACCCAAAGCGAATAAACTTCATGCCTAACATGTTCGCCCGACCAGAGGACGCTAGGGGATGGATAGAGTTATTTAAGAATCTAAAGGAAGATCAAGTGCAGTGGATGTACGAGTGGTTCCCAACATGGTAGTTCATTGTTCGTTCTCGGGATGCACCATTCCTCATACTCATCAGTCTAATTGGAACTTATTCTTATGTCCCTCTCCGAGCCATGAGGCATGTATGGAGGAAGAAAATCATACCAAGGGTAGACAAAATGAGTCACTTCAGGGCTGATTTCCAGGATGATAATTTCCCTCACAGGCGTCACGCTCAGCACATGTGGCATTGCAAAATCGTCTTGGGGAGAGAAACAACTGAGGCAAACATGTATCATGCTGGATGTATGCCACACTGCTCAGGTTGGTTGGAAGATAATCACACTGGTTTGGGTCATCCTGGGTTCCTCCAAGGTCACATGCTTATTAATGAAAAGACTGAAGCGCGGTAAAAGGATTCGAGAGTGTGAAAATGAACATCGAGAAATACAAGAAGCTCACCAGAAATTGATCTACGAGTGGAAGGATATGAATGTCAGTGCCAACAAGCTATTAGGGTAACTAGAACGAGGTCTAGTAGAGCTGGAAGGCGGGTTCTTGAGGAGGATTGAAGACTGCCAAAATGCCGAGGGAAGTGCAGGTGTATATCTGGCCCGAGCATATCTGCAGCTAGGACTGCGCGAGTTGATGCAGCTATACAAGGAAGGCGAGAATACCGAATCTGGGGAAGGTCCTTCTAGGACCAAGTAGTTAGGATTTTTTATTTCCTTCTTTAATAATGTAATAAGGCCACTGACCATTAGTGGCATCTTTATTTCCGTTATTTTTAAATTGCGTTTTTTAGACTCATCTTATTTTTATCAATAAAATGAGGCATTTAGCATTATATGTTCTTCAAAGTTAATTTGTCTCTAGGACTACCTCGGGCACAATAAGGCACCCCAAATTAGACCTATTCTTGAACAATGTGTATAAATATTGCAATATACTTTTCTCAGAATCCGCGCTAACTTTTTACCTTTTATTTTTATTCCCCTTCCCCAAAGGTTAGTTTGTGCATTCTGGCACCATCAGCATACTCTACAAGATCCAAGGACCCTCCACCTCCTCCTCCTCTGAGTCCTATCAGAAACAAGAACAAAGGCAGAATGGGATAGGCTAGTTCTAGAAAGGAAATTGATAGGGATGAAACTTCTCAGGGTACCCCAATTGCCAAGGGAACTGTTGCTTAGATTGAATAGAAACTTTTGAAATTCCAGGAGGAATTGGACCAAGTTCGAAATTTTGCAAGCCTATCATTCTCTCTTGCTGCTGGGTCCATCTAAGGACATACTATTATAAGTTGGTCGGATTTGGAAGAGATGAGAAAATCTGCATGAAGCTGTTCATTAGAAGTGTGAAAGGAGATGCCTTATCTTGGTATATCAGTCAGGACGCAAAGAAATGGACAAACTGGGTAGGTATGGCATCCAAATTTATGGACCGATTCAGGTTTAACACAACGAACGCACCAGATGTATTTATATCCAAAATCTGAAGAAGGAACCCACAGAAGTATTCCGCGAGTATGCTGCTCGTTGGTGGTCAGAAGCTTCTAAGGTCAGACCGGCCTTAGAAGAAGAGCAGATGAACAGGTTCTTTGTCTGGGATCAGGATCCACAATATTATGAAAGGTTGATGCTGATAGAGGGTCAGAAATTCTCCGACATCATCAAGTTGGGAGAAAGAATTGAAGAGGGCATTAAAAATGGTATGGTCACTAATCTTGAAGCATTACAGGCCACCAACAAGGCTTTACAATTTGGTGGCATGTCAAAGAAGAAGAATGTGAGCTCTATAATGGCTGCGTAGAGAACCAAATCCCCAATGAAATACCAAACATTCCCTCTAACTCGACTCACATATTAGCCTTCCCTAAATACCAAGCACCCTCACCCACATACCAAATTCCACCACACTCCTACCAATCACTTCCACCACCTACATATCAACCCACTACACCAAGATATTCCCAATCCCCACCCGTGTACCAAGCCTATAATGCTCAACCTTCTCACTATCAATCCCCACCCACTCGCCAAAACCTTCCTCGACCCAGACCAAACTTTTGACCGTAGACCTCCCAGATAATATGCAGCCATCGCCGAGCCTATTGACAAACTATATGAAAGACTCAAAGCAACCGGTGATGTTACCCCTATCCCAGCCATAACCCCAGAAAATCCCTCCCAATGGATCAATCCGAACAAAACCTGCGCATAAACTTCCGGAATGAAAGGCCATACTATCGACGAGTGTCACTCGTTGAAAGACAAGATTAAGAGCTTGATTGATAATAAGTTCATTATAGCAAAGGAGCCCGCTCCCAATGTCCACAACCATCCTTTTCTTGACTACAAGGGTGGAGGCATTCATATGATCGATATTGAGGATGATTGGGACCCCAAAGGGTCAATTGGATTGATTTACGAAGGGGATGGACCGAATAAGCCAACAGTCACCCTCAACCCTACTGTCGTCTAGATCCAGCCCTCTAAGAGAGATGAGGTGAATATGTTCATACCGCTCAAGTTCGAAGCACTTTCTACAAAGGCACCAGGGCCAATTGAGGCCGAATTCGGAATTCCAAAGGCACCTACACCATTTGAAGTTGATGTGTTACATCCAAGGGTACCTATTTCAGTCACAATGACAGATGTGACCCATTCAACTCAAACTCCATACCCTGGGATTATACAGCTGAAGCCAGGAGAAAAGGGAAAACAAAAACTAGAGAAGCGATCGCCGCACAGGGCATGACCAGAACATGCAGGGTATACACTCCAGAACAGTTAGATGAGTCCAACAAACAAACCTCTGGACGGCCTATAGAAACTGGACCCAATGATCTCTAGAGGAAAATACAAGATAACGAATACTCGATCATCGAGCAATTGAACAAAACACCCCCATAGATTTCCATCCTGGCTCTTCTGCAAAGCTCTGAGGCACATAAAAATGCTCTGATGAAAATATTGAGTGAAGCTTATGTTCCCAACAACATAACTGGAGGCGAAATGGCGAATATGGTAGGACAAGTGTTGGAGAGTCACATGATTTCCTTCCATGAGGACGAGCTCTCACCGGAAGGACTAAGTCATAATAAGGCATTGCACATCACCGTGCAATGCAAAGATTAATTAATCACTAGAATCTTGGTTGACGGAGGGTCCAACCTTAACATTTGTCCACTAATAACTCTTAGGACGTTGGGGAAAGGTTTGCATGAGATCAAGGATAGGGCTATCAATGTCAAAGCCTTCGACGGGTCCCAAAGATCCACCATTGGGGAAATTAGCCTATGTTTGCAGATGGGACTAACCTGGTTTGATGTTGATTTTCAAGTGATAGATGTTCCGGCGTCCTACAATTTGTCATTGGGATGACCCTGCATCCACGCCGCTGGGGATGTGGCATCAACCATAAATCAGGAAGTGAAGGGAATCACCAAGAAGTGATAACTCATGGAGACGGTAGCAACCTCATATACAGTCGCCAGACCATCCCAATGATTAGAGGTATAAGGAAAATAGGCACAGAGACGTACCATAACATTGAGAGAGTCAACGCTATGGAAAAAGATAAATTTTGGGACAATAAGATTGAAAGTATCCTGAACTGGTGCGGGTATGAACCCGAAAAGGGCTTGGCAAAAACCTCCAAGGGATCGCCAAACCCATCAAGTTGAGGAAACACGGTACTACCTTTGGTTTGGGATATGAATACACCTGGGAGGAGTTCAACCATTGGTCGCCACCATGGCGTAGATCATACTATCCATTGGAGCACCCTATACCTCATCTAGAGTAGACTTCCAAGCCAGCTGGCACCATATATGGATTAGAAGAGGATGAAGCATTAGCAGCGATGAAGAACTTGTTTTTGGAAGATGATATGGACTGTTGTGTTATCTTCGAGGAGGAAGGGGAGGAAGGCCCTTCCATACAAGCTGTGAATCAAGGGGAGCGCCTCGATTACTGCTCAATAAGAACCCCTAGGGCCCGGAAAGCTTCGGGTATCAAGGCCAAACAAAGCACCATGCATCGAATCTTTACTTTTTACTAGTTGATTTTTCCTTTCTGCATTGTTTTTACTTTTGAAAAGAGCTCCGATGTTTCGAACAATTATGAATTTAATTAAAAGTATTTCCAAGTTTATTATATATCTTGCTCTTATTATTTTCTCTATCATTTACTTTATGTACAAAACATTAATATTACCTATCTTGATGATGAACCAACGACTATGACTTGCAACGAGACAACGCAACTAACGGAATAGATACAGGAAGAGAATGATATACCAAAAAAATTGTCAGAGGCATCGAGAGCTTTGAGAATAGGCCTAAATCCAACTTGGACAAAATTGAGGTAATTAATTTGGGAGATACCGAGAATGTCAAGGAAACACGCATCAGTGTGCATTTGTATCCATCAAAAAAGAAAGAGTACACAAAGTTCCTAAAAGAGTATGAGGACATCTTTGCCTGGTCTTAAGATGATATGAGTGGTCTCAGCTTATCCATTGTAGCTCACAAGTTGCCAACAGATCCGTCATGTCCGCCAGTAAAACAGAAGCTCAGAAAGTTCAAACCCGACATGAGTTTGAAAATCAAAGAAAAGGTTACCAAGCAAGTCAAAGCCAGGGTTCTCAAGGTAGTAGAGTATCCGACATGGTTAGCCAACATCGTGCCAGTACTGAAGAAGGATGGGAAGATTAGAGTCTGTGTCGACTACCAGGATCTCAATCGGGACAGTTCCAAAGATGACTTTCCCTTGCCAAACATATACATCTTGATCGACAATTGCGCCAAGAATGAGCTACAATCATTTGTTGATTATTTCGCTGGGTACCATCAGATATGGATGGATGAAGAAGATGTAGAGAAAACAATATTTGTCACGCCATGGGGGATGTATTGTTATAGAATGATGCCGATTGGTTTGAAGAATGCCGGTACCACCTACATGAGGGCATTGACTACCATCTTTCATGACATGATACATAAGGAAATCGAGGTGTATGTGGATGATGACATCATCAAATCCAAGAAAGCTGCAGATCATATGGAATACTTGAGAAAATACTTCAACAGACTGATGAGATACAATTTGAAACTCAATCCCACCATGTGTGCATTCAGGGTTCCAGCTGGAAAGCTATTGGGTTTCATTGTGAGCCAACGAGGGATAGAATTGGATCCATCAAAAGTCAAGTCCATTCAAGAGTTTCCACCGCCAAAAGAACAAGAAGGACCTGATGAATTTTCTGGGAGGCTCAAGTATATCAGCCGGTTCATAGCTCAGTCCACTATTATTTGTGAACCTATTTTGAAGATGCTTAAAAAGGATACCGCTACCTAATGGATTGATGATTGTCAAAAAGATTTTGACATGATTAAGGAATACTTGTCTACACCACCAGTCTTGGTTTTGCCTGAACCAGGAAGACCCCTTTTGCTTTATCTTGTAGTATTGGATGGAGCATTCGTTGTGTTTTGGGACAACATGATGAAACGGGGAGAATGGAACAACCCATCTACTACTTCAACAAGAAGTTTACCCCGTACGAGGCTCGGTATTCCTTATTAGAGAATAAACCAATTTCAAAATGGGATAAGACGCACATGTTGTGCTCTGACCCGGGTAGCTCAGAAATTGAGGCATTATTTCTATGCTTACACCACTTATCTCATATCCAGAATTGACCCGCTGGAGTATATCTTCCAGAACCCTATACCTACTGGCAAGCTCGCCAAATGGAAAATCTTGAAGTGAATTTGACATTGTTTATGTCACTCAGAAGGCATTCAAAGTACAAGCTTTGGCAGACCACCTCACTGAGATCTCGTGGGAGGAGAATACGAGCCACTAAAGATTTATTTTCCTGATGAAGAGTTAGTTTTCATATGAGAGGACATTGTAGAACCCTATGATGGTTGGAGGATATTTTCGATGGAGCCACAAATTTCAAAGGAGTAGGCATAGGAGAAGTCCTGGTAGCAGAAACCGGTCAACACTACCCGAAATCCGCCAAGCTCAGGTTTCCCTGCACAACAACATGGTCGAGTACGAAGCCTGCATCTTAAGGCTAAAACTGGCCATCGATATGAACATTCAGGAGTTGCTAGTGATCGGAGCCCCGGACCTAATCATACATCAGGTTTGAGAAGAATGGGCAACCAAGAATTCTAAGATACTCCCTTATCTGCATTACATACAGGAGTTGAGGAAGAGGTTAACTAAGACCGAACTCCAGCATGTTCCCAGAATACAGAATGAGTTCGCTGATGAACTAGCCACTTTATCATCCATGATTCAGCATCCATATACAAATTTCATTGATCCCATCCAGGTCAATATTTATGACCAACTAGCTTATTGTGCTCAGATTTAGGAAGAAGCGGATGGAAAATCGTGGCTCCATGACATCAGAGAATACTTGACAATAGGAGAATATCCATAATTCGCTAATGCCACTCAGAAGCGCACATTTCTGAGGTTACCTGACAATTTCTTTCATAACGGAGGAATCTTGTATAGGAGGACTCCTGATTTGGGATTGCTAAGGTGTGTCGATGCAAGAGAAGTAACCAAACTATTGGATGAAGTGCACACATGGGCTTGTGGACGGCACATGAATGGTTTTGTTTTAGCAAAAAGATACTCTGAGCAGGATACTTTTAGATGACTATTGAAACGGACTACATCCAGTATGTCTGAAAGTGCCATCGCTGTCAGATACATGCAGATATAATAAAAGTGCCTCCAAATAAGCATACTGCAACAAGCTCACCGTGGTCGTTCGCCGCATGGGGAATAGTTTTTATCGGACCAATCGAGCCGGCCGCATTAAACGGGCACATGTTCATCTTAGTGGGGATTGATTACTTTACCAAATGCGTCGAAGCAATGTCATACAAAGTAGTGACTAAGAACGTTGTGGCAGATTTCATCCGCGATTGTATCATTTGTCAGTTCAGAATTCCGGAATCAATCATCACTGATAATGGTTTCAATCTCAACAGCGACTTGATGAAAGCAATGTGTGAAATATTCAAAATCAAACACAAGAACTCTACAACATACAAATCTCTGATGAATGGAGCTGTGGAGGAAGCTAACAAGAATATCAAGAAAATACTAAGGAAGAGGATCGAAAGGCACAAACAATGGCATGAGAAGTTATCGTTCTCCTTACTGGTATACCGCACCACAGTTCGCACATCAACTGGGGCAATCCCTACATGTTGGTTTATGGTACAGAGGCGGTCATTCCCGCCGCGGTAGAAATTCCCTCTTTAAGAATCATACAAGAAGCAGAGTTGGACGATGATGAATGGGTCAAAGGTCGCTGCGAGCAGTTAGCCCTTACAGACGGGAATAGAATGAATGAATTTTTCCACGGTCAGTTGTATCATAACAGAATATCTAGAGCCTTCAACAACAGAGTTAAACCAAGAAAGTTTACACCTGGGCAACTGGTGCTGAAGAAAATATTTCCATATCAATATGAAGCCAAGGGGAAATTCTCTCCCAATTGGCAGGGTCCGTACATGGTTCGCCAGATTCTAACTGGAGGAGACCTTATTCTTGCCAAAATGGACGGAGAAGTCTGGCCAAAGCCGATCAATTATGATGCAGTGAAACAATTCTACATCTAATCATATACTTTCTTCATGATGTAATTTGAACTGCGCCTGACCCGATTCATTTTTTAGAAGGGATACATAGGCAGCCATGTGGGTTCGGTCACAATTTAATAAAATTCACTTTTTCCCCACTATTTGTACTGGGGCAGAATTTTGAGGAGAACCCTCAAAATTCCGAAGTCGGTCCTTTCAGTCTTTTTATCGCCAGAAGTTCCAACCCTATAAGTAGGGCAAAATTTTGAGGAGTCTATCATTTTCAATCATTCAGCACAGCCGTCAGAAGCACCAGTCCAGTAAACTGGGGCAAAATTTTGAGGAGGAACCTCAATTCCGGAGCAAGCAAGGTTGCAATATTTGGGATCACTTCGCAGTCATTGGTCCATTCAAAATAAAATCATTTCCTCAAAAATAGACTTACATTATATCTACTAAATCATGCATAACTATCCTTTGAATCGCTATCATTTAGCAACGCTATCCCAATGATACACGACTTCAGGAGCCACGGGAAGATGAACTAACCTTTCCCCCTTTATATAACTCACGATTTTTCTTTGGATGCAAGTTACAAGTCATTGAATACATTCACACTTTTAAGGAATGAAACTACCAACAACAATCGCTTATTCAGAAAATCGCTATCCACGCACAACATTCCCCAGCAATCACGATGTCATAATCAGCTACCAACTAATAAAGTCTTACCTCTATCCGCCTTTACATTCTTGCATTGCATGAGGCTATTTTTCTCCCTTTCGAGACTAAGCATTGTCTCCACCTGCATTCTGTATAAGGCTATCTATCTGCCTTCCGAGGTTAAGCTCTACCTCCATCTGTATAAGGCTACTTATCTGCCCTATCTCCATTTTTGCATAAGGCTGCTTATTTGCCTTCAGAGACTAAGCTCTATCTCCATCCTACATAAGGCTATTTATCTGCCTTCCGAGGTTAAGCTTTACCTCCATCGTGCATAAGGCTATCTATCTGCCTTTCGAGACTAATCATTGTCTCCATCTGCATTTTGCATAAGGCTATCTATCTGCCTTTGTTAAGCTCTACCTCCATTTATAAGGCTACTTATCTGACTTTCGAGACTAAGCCATGTCTCCATCCTACATAAGGCTATTTATCTGCCTTCAGAGGTTAAGCTCTACCTCTATCTGCATAAGGCTACTCATCTACCTTTCGAGACTAAAAAGTGTCTCCATCCTGCATAGCGGAAGCATCGCCACTTTATCTTTCAAACTGCTGAAACATCGCCACCTGTATTTAAATTCTCACTTAGGCTGAAAGATTGCCACCCTTTGCATTCATTGGCTGAAAGATTGCCACCTTCTCATGGGCTGAATGATCGCCAACTTATTCAAAGGCGTCATAATTCGGAGGCACCATCTTCATAGCCCGAGAACACCATTTCATGGCCTGTGAATCTTTGCTCATGCTCTTCATGGCCCAGGACGTCATAGTCTGAGGACGTCATCCTAATCGTCCAAAGACGACATTCATGGTCCAACAAGAACTTTCATCATATCTAAATTATGCACAATATATGCAACATTACTCACTTGCAGGTACATCGACTAGCAAACGATCATCTCAGTAGGAGCAATCCTGCTCCGGTTCCCACAGCCTATCCGACTCCAAACACCTTTTCAAATCTAATCATCGCATTCGCCTTTTTCAAAATCTCCATCGACACACTCCGTCAATGGTTCCGGAACTATATATGGCCTGATTCTTATAAAACCAGGGATATGTAGGCGGCTCAGAAGCGAGAGCTCTGTCAAAGTTCTTTTCAATCGTCGATTCGGTCAAAATTGGCCATTTTTTCTTTACCTGGCAACTCTTTCATCCTCCTCGGGTAAAAAATGGCAGTTGTTGATACCCAATTTTTTCCTATGTATTTTTATACCCAAAATACTTTCAAAATAGCATATATGTGCATATATAAACACATTCAAAAGTTTTGACATTTTTGACGATTTTTTAAACTAATTTATTGCCTATTATTTTATTCTCATATATTACATCAAAATATATTTAACATGATTTTTGCATATTTTTACAAATCTGTTGGGTATTTTTAAAACTAAAATGCATGTAATTGCAATACTAGTCTCTTTAAGACTTTATAATTATAACATTTATCCAAGTATATTTTAAATTAATATTTATATACTATTTAATGACTTATTACTTTTAATTTAATTTCAAAATTATTGTTACTATTTTTATAAAATAAAAGGGAAAACCTGGCTACTTAATATATAGCCCTGATTCATTCAATTGCAGCCCCATTTACGTTTCAATTTTGGCCTGAAATCAACCCAATTTCAAACCCAAAAATCGGACCAGCCCAATTCATTTAACCTAACCCTTAACCCATTTATCTGACCTGCCTGGGGTTCCTTTTAATCCAGGTCGTTGATCCTTTTGATCAACGGCCACAATTAACCCTTTCCTTTTTAATTCTACCTAACCCATCCCTAATCCCCATTTCTCTTCAACAGCCACCTCAAAAATCTCTCCCTCTCTCAAACTCTGTTGTACTGAAACTCCAGCCCGTCTCACCCTTCTCTGACCATAATCTCACCGAAGTCCATGGCTTCTCCGGCCATGGACGGTCTGTGGTCACCTGCCTTCACCCTTAAACCTTGGGTGTTTTAAGATTCGAGGTCTGACCTCAGCTATTTCGGTTCAGATCTTCTCAGATCCAAGGTTCTATGGCCTCTCCGGCCTTGCTCTGGCATGTTAAAGCTTTAGGAGGCTATCTCTAGCCATCTCCGATTCGAGACCATACTTTCTTCCAAGCCTTCTAATTTCTAGGATTTCTCTGAAACCCTAAAGCTATTTGAGGTTTCTATGGTTGTTTCCTTATATCTATTCTATATCTGTGCTATATTCGACGTTTTAAGATTTTTCGCTAATTTTTCCTTTTTAAAATCGTTTGATTTTAAAACTAGGATTTTTGAAAATCCTTTTGATTTTGTCTACTTTTATCTTTATGTGTGTCTGTCTATGTTTGTCTCTTATTTTTTCTTCTCAACTACTCATGTATTTGATCTCCTGTTTTTCTTTCTATTAAGCATGATTCTTCTTCTTCTTTTCTTTGGGTGTATCTGCCTATGTTATGTTCTTATGCCTGCATTACTGTGCTTCGCTCTTTCTTCTAATTCTATATCATGCTTTCACATGTTCATTTACCCCGTGTTCTTTTACTGACTTTTCTACTAAGGCTTAGCTCTTTACTCTCCTTCTTCTGGGCTTTGTTTGAGTTCTTTCTAGACATGTTTCATCTATTATTCTCTTAAGCTTGTATCGCTTTTTCTCTACTGAACTTGTTTGAGTGACAAGCTTTGCTTAAAACGTGTTCCCTGTGCTTTAAATTGGTTTCTACATTACATTTGCCTTGAGCCTGCTGTTCTAGTTATTGTCTTATCGTCTATGCATCTGATTCGAGTCAGAAACCCTAGTGTTTGGGGTTTTTCGCAGGCTTGATTTTATGTTTGGACTAGGGTTCTATTCAGAACCATTTGACTCTCTCAGACTCATTCTTAGTCTATGAGCTAAACCATCTTTGTTATGACTTTGATTTATTTTTCTATACTAGTATCCCTCTGGTATCACATGTCTGTATGCTTTATATATGATAAATTCTCTTTGCAAACTAATTAATTGGTTTCGAATTTCTTTTAATGATTCATGACTAATTGTTATCGATTTCTCTAATTGACTCTTCCTTTCCCCTTTTTCTGACATGGTTCATTCAAAAGGAGCCTGTCACTTTGATTTTTACTGGCTGTTGATCGATTGCCTTTCCTTATTTTGCCCAAACCGTGTACTACTAGACTCTTTCCTTATATAATGTCTTTGTGTATTTACCCATATTATGTTAATCTGGAAAAGGGTTTTAGTTATTTTATTTCCTTAATTACCTCATTTTCGTTTGAAATCAAATCCCTTGACTGAAGGGAAATAATTGAGACTGATTTTCGAAGTTATTTCTTACCTTATCCTACTTGTTTTCTTCACTATAAAAGGGGACTACCCTTCTACAGTTAAACACACTTTTTCTGCACTTGACACATACAATCAGAATAAGATTCTCGAGTTGCATTATTACACACACAACAGTATTAAGCACTATATTTTCTACTCTCTTTTTCTCTATACTCTTTGCTTTCTGAAACACCTTTGAGTTCTCTTCGAACCTTCAAGTGTTCTGCTGAGAATTTGAGTTTGTTCCTGCTGTTTGCTTGCTCTGTTATTTTGCTTATTCTATTTTTGCAACTGGTATGTTCTTCTTAGTTTAAATAATGCTCCTCCACTATGTGTTTACATCCTAAGTTCTGTTATGCTCTTCTTTACTGTGTTCCTTCAACTTTGTTACTACTTCTCTTATGTGAAATACCTATGACTCTAAACTGGGTTCTTTGAACCCTTAACTCAATCAATTCCCACTCCTCTTTCCCCTTTATGTGTTTGCGCCTTGGACTTGGGTCTGATGGTGTCCTAATCATTATCCAGACTTGTGTTTGAACTTCAAGGGTCTGCACCTAACTTGTTTAACCAAACAAGTGCTCAGGGGTGTGCCAGCCTATACTTGTGGCTAGGCATGACCACCATTTGTTAAGGCTCCCCAATTTCCTTTTCACTTTACACTTACTCCTAGCAATAGGTTCTGCCCCATCTTGCAAGCCATGATTTGGGAAATTTGAGCTCCCTCTGAACTTGTATTACTGAGGGCTGGCTCTTTCACACTGCACTATTCTAATTCTAATGGTGTCCCGAGTATAAGCAATGCCGGGAATCCTTGAGATTCCGTGGAACTTTGAAACACTTTGGATAAAGAGAAGGCTTTAGAAATCTGGATCCAAAATTGGTTAATCACATGTTATTAGACATTAAGATTGAATTAGGCTGCTTCGATTTAGCTGTTAGGCTTTGATTTATTTTTTGATCTCTTTTCTGGTTTGTAATAATTTATGTAAAAACTCGGGGAGTATAGTCAAAGGGTGCGGGAGAGGTTTTAGTTCTTGCATCGAAAGGGTAGATATCATGATCTAGGACTTTACTTTTTACTAGAAATCCTACTTATAGGTCTGTTTAATATTTTCGAATCAATCACATATGGACCATGCCTAGAGGGTTTAACATTTAGCTATACTGCAAATCACATAGAAAGCATACCTATAGGATTTAACGTTCATATTCTATAATTAACAAATATAGATATCATGCCCATAGGATATGCATATTCATTAGGAAAAACTTGAGGGTTAACTAAACAATCATCTTTTCATAAATTCATTAACAAGCTCTGAAAATCAATAAAGTAGTTATCATGCCTATAAGATTTGCATCAAACTCGTTTGTCCATTTTTAAAACAGTAACAATTGGCTAATTAGTTCTTAAACGCTTAATTCAGTAACGTTTTTCTGAAACTTCAACCTTTGATGTGTACATTTCTTTAAAAGTTTCATACCTTTTCTGAATGATTTTTTCAAATATTTTTCCTAAATGTATTTTTTTCCAAGTCAAAATTCCTGAACTCGTCTTTTTAATAAGTTCTGTAGCTTACTCTTCCCTTAGATAATTCTGTCTTTTTCTCTAAAATTATTTTACAAATAGTTCTGTATTTTATGAATGGACAGTCCGCTGATCCATTTTTGAACATTCATCTCTAAACAGTTTACTAAGTCTGCAGCCTATTCTTTCTTCCAAAAAACTCTTCTACATTAGCTTTTCTTCCAAAATCAGTGAACAACTCGCATAAAAATGCCTTAATCTCTGACAATTGTATCCGAGTTGCCTAATGCATACTTTTTGTCTAAATATATGTGCTGAGCCAGTCCGCTCACCATTTAATTTTAATTTAAGACCAAACCAGTATGTACCAACACATGCTAAACTAAGTGTTTGTCTGATTTAGGGGTTTATTTGAGCCTTACTTATTCATTTACTCTTCCCTTAATTTGCTATTTATTTTGAATGTCGAAACTAGAATTTTATCCTTTTAAATACATATAATCCCCATCCCTTTCTTCCCTTTTAAGATTAGAAGTCCTAATTCCCCGAGACTGATATATTGGGATGGGTACTAGCATGCAATAAGTAATCGAGACTAAACGCGCTTAATATATTAACGGGGTGGGAATGGTATAATATAGATATGATGACTGGTGTTAATATCACGTGCGACCCCTCTTCTGAGGAGTGATTGCTGGATATTGCATTGATGTGATCCATATTATGTTTAAACCTAGGATCCCCCTTCTCTTTTCTTTTTCTTTAAAATTCATTTTCACTTTTAATCCTTTTTCAAAAAAATGGCTATTCCTTTCTTCTTTTAAAAGCGTTAAACTTATCTGTAATTACTATGTGCAAACCTTATTTGTTTCTTCCATCTTCTAAAGTTACAATTGTATCATGACCGGGAACCATACTAGTGGATCTTGAGGGGTGCCTAACACCTTTCCCTCGAGATAATCTCTAAGCCCTTACCCAAACTCTGGTTTCTTCTTCTCAATTTATTCATTCTTTTAAAAGTGTCCTAATGCACTATAGTCATTAGGTGGCGACTCTCCAAAACTCCAAAACTCAATTCTCGCAAGGGAATAAGAGTTGTCATCCCATAATGTTGTATACCCGGTTTCGGACTCCCATCCACTTGAAAGAGGGGGCGTCGACACCTTATAGGCAATCCACCCTTTCTATCTGTTCCTATCATATGCTTACCTCTTGATATTTTGGCCCCTACCCTATTGTTGAGCGCATTGGGGCAGTTGCCTATAAATTGCTGCTCCCCCCTGAAGTCCAAATCCGCCCCACTTTCCATATTTCTCAGCTCAAGTTCTATCTTGTCCTACCCTTTGGAATTATTCACCCTCCTATCCTCAATCTTTATATCCCTTTATGTCCTGCTCCTGAATCTATACTTGATCGTAGGTTGGTCAAAAAGGGTAACAAGGTCGTTACTCAATGCTCGGTTAAATGGCAAGGTTTGGAAGTTGATGCTACTTGGGAGTTTGGTTCCCTCCTTTGAACCAAGTTTCCTTTTTTATCCTTGAGGACAAGGGTGTTCTTCCACAGGGGGTATTGAATACCAATGAAAATTCGAAACTCTCTCCCATATTTCTAGTTCCTCTCCCTTTTTCTGTCTCCTTCTTCTTCTCTTCTGCTTCTTCCTTCGATTTCTTGTCTTTCTCCTCTCAGATTTCTCTTCAATCTTCAACTAGATACCAACATTTTGTATCATAATAATTGAGGATTACGCACTAGCTAGTCAAAGTGTTGAAATACTTGCATAACAATTTAGTAACTTAGGAAAAGATGAATCTCTTTGCGTAATGGAAAATAGAATGACCTAAGATTAATCAGTGCAACTAATTAGATCTTTACATCAAAAGGTAACAGCTGATATCATCATAACATGATGAGGATTATGAAAAATCTGAAAAGTTCTGTATGTTTTATAATTTAGTTTGAGGTTTATCCAAATCAAGTCTAATCTAGCTTCCTTTTATCTTTTCTTATTAAAAGAAAAAAAGAAAAAGAAAAGATAGATCTTAATTTCGATTTTGCTCACTGTTAGCATGCTAATTCAGGCTGTATCTAAAATTTGCAATGCTATATATAGGGGTGTATATAGGTCTGGTTGGTTCGGATTTTACAATTACCAAATCAAATCAATTATGTCGGGTTATTCAATCTAAAACCAAACCAATAAAACTCGAAGTTTTCACTCTCGATTTTTTCGGATTTTCTCGGGTTATCGGGTTATTCGATTTTGTTTCCGGTAAAATCTTCGTAGAACAAAGCAAATAAATTATGCTCAAAATATTTATTTAGTCATAGTAAGATACAACTATATAATGTATTTTCCAAGAAAATACTACAAAATACTTATGAGATATGTCATGGCATTATCCTAAAATATTCAACAATAAAGTCAATAAAATTATGTAATATGAATATTGCTAACTAAAAAGATAATAAAAAGAAACATAATCTAAAAGTATTAAGTCATGCTAAAATAAGTAGACTAATAAGGGAGTATTTATTACATGACTAAACGCTAAAGCTAAATATAAAAATAGGTTATATATTTTTATCTAAATTATTGCAAAACAAAAAATAAATATTTAACACATTCCCGTTCGTAGTATTGAATTGATATCTTTAATTTGTTAGTATACATTTGATTTTGGTTTGGGCATTTGGTAGCACTACTTAATTTACTAATGTTAATGGCTATAAAACTTATTGGAACATTCAAAAATTCTAAGTCCAATCTTGAAATAATACCTCAACAGATAAAATTATAAAATCTTTTAAGAAATATTTATAAATTAATCACAATCATTATATTTATATATTAAATATATCTAAAATTTCTATATATGTAATGTCGGGTCGGTTTGGTTTCGATTTGACTTTCTTTAGTTAAAACCAAACCAAACCAATTATGGTCGGATTTTTTTTTCCAACACCAAACCAAATTAAACCAAATCATAATCGAGTTTTTTTTCTCGATTTGATTCGAATTATTGAATTGGTACGATTTATCGATTTCCTTTATAGCCAACGCCTAGTTATATATTTTATTTTTAAATAGCATATAGTACTGAATCAAGTTCCCCCACTAAATCTAGATTAGAAAGGACCAACATAGAGAAAAAAGTTTCAATCTTAAAAAGAGTTCCCAAAAATAGGATTTTTCATCATATCTTTCCTCTCTTTTTTTTTCCTTTTATAATGACTCTAGTAACGTTCATGGCCTGGTGATAAGGTCATTGTAATTTTTAGGGAAAAAATATAAAACGGGCCGTTCCTTTGAAACTAATTATATTTGCTAGGTGAAAAGTGTGTAATATATACATATACAAAAAATTATATATTTTATAGATTATTATTTTTTAAGCGACTAAAAGTATTCATTTCTCTCATCTTTACTAGCTTGCAGTTTAAAAAAGCAGTAGCGAATTTTTCAGTTAGGAAGTACTAAATAAGTAAATACAACAACAACAATCCAGTATAATTCCACGTAATGAGGTCTGGAGAGGGTAGTGTGTACGCAGACCTTACCCCTACCCTTGGGTAGAGAGGCTGTTTCCAAATAGACCTCCGGCATCCTTCCCTCCAAGAACTTCCCACCTTGCTCTTGGGGAGACTCGAACTCACAACTCTCGGTTGGAAGTAAGGGTTGATTACCATAAATAAGTAATAGTTTTATCAAAATTAGTTCGAGAGGATTGGTAAGCTATATTCCTAGTCAACTACGGACCAACCATTAATATGTCAATGTCATTATTATTTTGCTTATGGAGTACTACTATATTAAAAAAATCGACCCTGTTAGTCAACAATAGTAAATTAAAATCTCTAGTTTAGGTGATCTTTACATCTTAAAGGCAAAAGGGTTAAACTTTGTCCGTGTACTATTCAATATCGAGTAATTTTATTTAGACTTTTGATATAATATTAATCATACTACTAGGAAAAAGCCTCATTTTGCCCTTAATCTCTAATAAAACTTCGATCTGAGGATAATTTTAAATATAATCAAAAGTTAAGAGATAAAGTTGATTCTTTTTTTTCTCGAAGAATTTGGAAATATGGAGTCCACACATTTCGCGCTAGAGCTCATCTAATTACCCTTTTCATTTGCAATGTATAGAAATAGTATAGACATAGTAATAGTAAAAAATAAAATAAAATAAAATAAAAAAGGATAGAACAGACAGATCCACTAAAAAACTACACTTTGAAGCATTCCCTTTCTTGCAACTTTTTTTTCTTTTCCTTTTTTTAATGGTTGTACTTTTCTTGATGATAGCTTATTCTCACTCAACCTAACCCACCCTACCTCTACCCTCACCCCCACCCCCCAAAACCCAAGTGGAAAAAATGCTTTACTTTGCAACTAGTAGACTAAAAGAGTGTTAAGGTTGTTATTTCATTTGCTTGCTTGCCGTTTGCAACTTGTAATTGAAAACCTACTTGGGATGAGTGGCTCACAAGCTTCTTAGGTTTCACATATCTTTTAATAGCGAATTCAGAATTTAAACGTCGTAAATTCATGGTATTGTCAAAGTCACCAATTTTATTTTGGTTCGTCCACGGACTTCAACATGGACAATGAGAAAGGAAAATTAGAAGAAAAAAAAGAAAAGGAAAAGTCAAGAGAACTTATATAGTGTTATATATGTTAATATAGTATTCTTAATATATGACTATTAATCTTTATGCCTTGATTACCTTTTCAAGAAATGATATGTTGCTAATTACGGGCCCCTAAATTCTTAAATCATGCTAGTATCTAGGGTTCTACCATAGGCCGCCCCTACCATTTTAGCAAATTGATTTGGGTGTGATTTCTTTTTCATATCTTTCAGTTGTCTGATTCATATGATTAATACAACAGGTAAAAAAATTGGACTATGGAGTGATAAGAAATAGACCAAATATAATCAAATACAAATAATTTTTTAAAAAAAATTAGCACTTTACTCTTAAGGGGATAATTAAAGTGCTATCTGTCAATAGAAGTTCTCAATTAATTGTTGCTTGGCTCAAAAGTTATGGAACACTTTCTAAGAAAATCAATCAAAAGAAAAGAAAGGGTAAATCGTAGTAAACTATACTTATTATTAGATCGAAAGATAGACTTAAAAACCGAAAAAAATGGACAGCGTCATTATGAGGGAGATTTTATTCATTATAGAGTTTTATCCTGCCTCTCCTTGGAGAGGTTCAGGAAATTCCAATTGTGTTCCCCCTATTTAAAGTCGAACAACTTTCACACTTCTCCTTTTCCCCCCTTTTTTGGGGACGTCTTGACCCTGACCCTTATATAGAAAGTGGAGTTAACCGATCGAAGCTGGGTTCGTTGGCTATCTTCGGATTTGGACGAGATTGTTGCCGTTGTGGTCGCCTGATCAGATTTTTACCAATACAGTTAGTCCATCCGTTTGCCGAGGTTGTGTCATAACGACCTCGGTGGACGGATCATGTACATGGCGTGATCGGTGAGAGTCGGATCAGCATTTTGTTCTTTAATCGCGTTACAAGCTTGACCTCCTCGGAGTGTCTTTCCAGTACTCATGCACCGTTATGACAGTTTTGGAATTGAGGTGACGGTCGGTAAGAGAAGCGTTTCCTCACACGGCTTGTCGCAATGGTGCATGTTTTGGGAAGCTGAACCGTTTCGTACCTGATCAATTTTCAGTGGCGACCTTTGGTTTTCGTGACCTGGAGAATTCGCCTCCTATAAATTGGAGGAATTTACCATTTCTTTTCCACTTCCCATCATTCATCTTTGAGAGAGTTTCCAGACTATCTCCCTCTCTATCATTTGAGCTCCTCTTTACTTCTTTATACTCAGTGAATTTTGATTCTCTTACCTTTCCCGCAAAGCTCCTTCCTCTTTTTTTGGTGCGTTCTAGAATGGCAGGAACCTATTCTCGCGATAATCTTCCGGCTACCTTTTCGACAGTTAAGGATCCCGCTCCGGCAGCCGGAGACTTGGAGCTGATAGAATGCGAACATGTCCCTTCGGCGGAAGAAATTTTATCCCGTCCAGGGAAGGCAGTAGCAGACTTCAAAGCCGATGGTGGCATAGAGTAGGTAAATATTCCTCCTCTAATGGGGAAAGTTGGGATAGCGGACTTAGGGGAGTGGTGGGGAATCCCTAGTTACATCGAGATCGTGCCAGTGGGGAGGGACGACAGTGTCCAAATCGATCGTCCCGGGTTTTTCTCGTTCTATGCTTATCTCTTCCTCGTAAGGTACACACTCCAACTCTCTATGTTGGTGGTCGACTTCTGCTGCTATTACGAGGTGTGCCCTGCCCCGCTCTCCCCTTATCTTTATAAGTTAGTCCTCGCGTTTATCAAATACGCGGAGCTGGCCGGTAGGGAGGTCAGCAGTCTGAGGCACGTGCTTAGTCTCTTCGCTCCTCAAAAGATTTGTGGTACTATGATCCACGCACGTCCCTGAGGGTCGAGAGGTTTGGTGGTCAAGATGGATGATAGGACCAATCATTGCTTTTTTGATAATTTTTCTATGTTCGGACCGAACATGTTGTGGCCGACCCGACCGGGTTCCCAGAAGTATGGAATTTTGCGCGTAAGTCCTCGCCCTTGACTAGTAGAGTGTGCTCTATTGTGGCTTTCTTTACATCTCATGTTTGTAGTTGTTGACCTACCTCGACACTCTACAGCTGAAAAGCTACCCCCCCCCCCCCCCCATACTGTGGAAATGCGCACATGGTCGACGTTTCATGAGAGATATGGGTGTAGGCCCCTGACAGGTGAGATAGTAGCCTTATTTTCTTTCCGTTCTTTTATTTCAATCTTACCTATCTAATGTTTGTTTGTCGTGGCCAGGGAGGGTTCGCCGAGTCAAAGCTCCTCAATTAGCTTTCCGTCGGCCGGCTGTATCCGCTCGACTTAATGCAACACTCGTGCCTCGTCCTTCATCGAGGGCAGCGTCGGTAGAATTATCGGTTGTGGCCATTTTGACCCGGACTACGTCTCAGGATGAGGAGCCGTCTGGGGCCGTCCATCTTCAGACTGACTCACCCTCGACCGGGGAGGAAGAATGGCCATTAAAGAGACGGAGGGTAGTATTTGCGGCAACTCCTTCGACAGTTATAACCTTGGACTCTCTGACTCTCCCTCAGTGCACCCAAAGGAAGGTGTTATTGTGAAGTTCGCTGGTGGGGGAACGGTTGGCCAGAGCTACCCCCGCCAGTCTAAGCCAGGAAAAGTTATAGCGACCCGGTCAGGAGTTCTCTTATTTTATTTTTCTCCAAAATAAGAGATTTTTTTCATATTTCAAAAATAGATATTTCATATTTATGTGAATTGATGTTCTTTTTAGGGGGAGTTAATGCGCGTTGCACTCTTTTTTCCTTACAAGGTTTTGTCCCACTGGGTTTTCCTTGCAAGGTTTTTAACGAGGCAAGAATATAATATACTCTCGTATACAGCGTATATCAAACTGATATATATATATAACTTTGTTCTCATAAGAAACAGTTTAGCTATTAAGTGGAGGCACTCAATAATTATCTTGCTAAACCAACTATGATATAAACCAACTTATCAAGATGAACTATCTTGAATAGAAAATCTGGAAATTATGCTCGAAGTTATATTACTAAGCAATTTACCTCGCAAGCACCGGCCAGGCTGCGGGTTAATAACAATCGCACATGTAACCATATCATAGATGCATCATATGTGGTATACATGGCAGGTGAATGGGCCCATATTCATCTTTGATATTTCCAGAATTTATGGGATTCAATCGGAACTCTTTAGTTGGTCAATTAATTAATGAGAACAAGTAATACAAGAGAATTCGTAAAAAACTTTCTAGTTCTTTAATATTTACCCATGTGAATTCTCTATTACTGCACATCATACTTAAAATGATATGGCTAACCCGAATGCCAACTGAATAAATTATCAATATTGATAAACTTCAAATTTACACCATGACATGTGCAATTATCAATAAACTTCAAGTTTATTATGATATGGGTTTTTATATCAATAAACGTCCACTTTATTGTGGTATTCTTGTGTAGTACAAACTGGAGAATAAAGCGGGTAGTTTGTCACATACAGATTATCCCGCTACAAGTTGTAGTAATAGAAGATATCAAATCTTTCCTTTATTTATAGTCTCAATATAATCAATCGCTTTCGCATATACTTTGGAAACTGGATAAGTTTCTTTGAGACTTACTACAACACAATACCTTATTGGTAATCAATTGTGTTTCTCCAACATAGTAATAATTGGCTCTTCTAGAGCTCTCAATTAATTTTGTACTACCACAAATTCATCAACATCCATGTGGTGAATATCTCTTTTAAAGAGAAAGTTATACCATTATGGTCATGTCAAAATTATATGCAAGATATGTCTCTTGCATTATTATTGTCCTTTGATAATCACATTGACAAATTATTTTGGCGTACAATAGGTACGTGACCAATGACTATTCATGCCATGACATTATTTTCATATATCATCTCAAACCTCCTTCTTGGGGTAAGTGTGGTATATTCAATACCAATTTCATGTTCATATTCTTCCAATAATGAATATGTATTCGTGACTCAGATGTTGTCACATTCACTGCGGGGATATGTGATTTTGTTATCCTTTTCAAATCTGTAAATGCGTCTGGGATTTGATTTGCTATTCTTTGCAAATGGATAATATTTTGCACCTCTTTTTCACAAATAGAGGTATGTGGATCAAGATGAGATAATGATGCATTTTTCCACAAAATTTTCCGTTTGGTTTCACCAACTTCTCCCTCTAATTTTGGGAAAATGACAGTCTGCAAATCGTGCAGTGAACAAATCCCCTGTCAATGTTTCGAGGTAGCGAATAATGGAGGGCGATTCAAACTCAACATATATTCCTAACCTTCTTTGTAAACCCATTTTGGTGCAATATGGCGGTGCTACAGGCACATATACTGCACATCCAACAATTTTTAAATGGGATATATTAGGTTCATGACCCAAAACTAATTGCAACGGGGAATATTTGTGATAATTCGTCGGTCTGAGACGAACTAGCATTGCTGCATGCAAAATGGCGTGACCCCAAACCGAAGTGGGCAGCCTTGTTTTCATGAGTAAATGAGGTATTCAAGATTATTCTCATCTATTGTCTCAACATGATATCCATTTGAATGATATCTTAAAAACTCAACAAGTTTCTCTTAGACTTGGAGGAGAACATTGCATTCTCTATGATAAATATTGTTCCTTTAGGCAGAGTTATAGTTGCTCTTCCGGAGCCTTCAATCAATTTACTACTACCAGAAATTGTAGTAACATCTGCCTTACACATACTTAAATGAGAGAAATATTTCTTCTCTTTGAATATCGTATGTGTGCTACAATAATATAAAATTATAGGATTTCATTATTATTACTAATTGAAAGTATTTAGCAAATTATATTAAAGTATGCATATAATCATATATCAAGTGTTGGCTAAAAGTAATCACACAAAAGTAATAATCATTAACTTTACATAAACACAAGTAACACAGGGATTAGTTAAGTACAAATAGTGTAATTAATTGGTTTTTGTGTCTGCATATTAGAGTTAAGCTACACAACGGTTACAAGCAATAGTCATAAAGTGTTATTGACATAACTTTGTGCAAATGGAATACGCACAAAATTTATAAACTACAAATAATGATGACGTGAATGTACAATCTAGCATGTTAATTATGTCCGTTGATACGACATATAAAGTATTATGTAAAGACATGAACATATTAGGCATTATCTGTAATTATTGATCTTAAATTCGTGTCTTAATAAGACAACGTTGTAAGTGTTAATATTTCATTACTGTTAATTATATGAATAAACAGCTATATGAGGAGAACTGCGATGTATGCAACCTACATAACATCAATTATCATACAAAATATACAAATAGATTTACTCATATCACATTATGTCATTCAAAACAAACTTTTGCATACTAAAATTACCACAGTAAAGAATCATGATTGTTAAAAATGAATATAATGTTGATTCGCGTTATTGTCTGCAATAAATAATTAGTTTGCAGCAAAAGTCATTTTTATAACTAAAATATAAAATTTAAATCATATCACAATAATAGTAACTTATGTAAACTATGATAATTCATTAACTACTACGAATAAGTAAAAATAAAAATATCAAACTGCTCAATCTTCCTTAATCACAGATCCACCACCGATTAAGTGGTCTATTTTCCCTTCAGGGTGCTCAAAGAAGTCTGCCACATCCAAGTGGGTGATGTCAAAATTATTGTACAAAATTGGTTTCAGGGCATTTACTTTTTAGAGATGCTTGATAAAGCTCAACCAAATGTCTTGGTACACGGCAAATTTTCGCCCAGTGCCCTTTTCCACTGCAGCAATAACATATAGTTTATGAACTATTTGCTTTTGGATTCTCATCATATCGTGCTTGTGGCAGAGTGACCAACTTCAGGTTGTCATATCTCTCCTTTAAGCCATTCCACAAGATAGGTGGATCTTTGGCTGTGATATATTCAATTTTCAAACCTTCATCAAGGTGATGGCGCAAGAAAATCAAGGCCTTAGCACAGTTTCAAACCTTCATCAAGGTGATGGCGCAAGAAAATCAAGGCCTTAGCACAGTCTTGGGTGGATGCATTATTTCTGTCTTTAATGGCGTCTCCAGGACCCATTGCATCCAAATGGATTTCAACATCCAACACCCATGTCATATAGTTCTTGCCCAAAATTTCAAGGGCAACGAACTTTCTTTTCATAATGTCAGACATAATTAAAACAAAACAATGATAGTGCAAAAATTATTTACATAGCGTAAATAGTATAAACTCTCTTATAGATACCTGCTTCTTGGAAGGTACGTTCTACTGATTTACTCTTTAACAATATAAATATATTGCACAAGGAAGAAACCAAAAAATCAGATCAAGATGGAACACTGAAAACGAAGCAAAACGAAAAAAAAAAATGCATGTGCACCGAGAATATCCACATTACCTTGGAGGTACGGAGTTCATGGGATAAGCAAGATGAAGGGCAATTTCTTTCAAGATGGTAAAGAGTTACCTTATTGATGCTACAGCTACTGATATGTCATCTTTTTCCAGGATCATATAGCTTGAGTGGCAGAAGAGATTCCCATTTGTTTGACCTGGTATGCTCGTATGAAAATTGTGCTTTCATGATGGTTAGAGACTCGTGCTGATAACGTGTTATGAAATAATATAAGAACAAGAACAATAGAGAGAAAAGTAGAGAGAGAGGAGTATTCTTATTGATACTTAGGGATGATTTACAATGGGGTAAGACCCCTCTATTTATAGGAAGATAAAAGACTTAGTCTTGAAGTAAGACTCTTCTTATAAGATAGACATTTACCTTAAATAGAGTTCTATTTATAACACATTTTGAATTATTTGGGATATTTGATTGGAGATTAAGGTATATGGGCAACTTATACTAACAGTAGAATGTGGGGAAAACCACTGTGATGTCACTGTGCCACGCTCTATTATCGCAATAACAATAATCACGCCATCATGAAGCTTTAAATATATCATAATCACTCCTTGATAATTAAAAAGAGATGAATTAAGAAAAATCTCGCTTTCGATACGTTTTACCAGCAATTTTGATATTCAGGGGTGAATGTTCTGGAGAAAACTTGATTTATATTTAATTTCTTGTCTGCGGTTTACCTTAAAATTATTTTTCTTATTGTACCTATTAAAATCTACGAAGGAATGGTGAAAAAGAAAAAGTCTAATAATTTTCCCATATAATTTTATGATATTATCAGGCGGATCTAAAATTTTAGATCTATGGGTTCAGCATTTAAAGTTATGAGTTCATATTTATTATTTATTATAATTTTACTAATTTTTTATACATAAATTATGTTCCACGTTAAAAATATTGGGTTCAAATGAATCCGATGGTTCTATACTGCATCCGCCAGTGATTATATGGAGAGGGAGGAGAAGAAAAGATCAAATTGGCTTTATGCTTATCTTCCGGAGAGTTGACTTCCATTTTGGTTAATTAAAAATCTACCTGATTTGTTTTCTTGTAATATATTAAAATTTAAATTAACAAGGTCTGTATTGTCGTGGGAACAAAGAAATGGACAATATAGCAGATGGCTAATAGAAGAATAAAATGGCATGTAAAGAGATGCTGAAACCTAACAATATACTACACAAATTTGAAATAAAATGATCTTCTAGGCATATTCTTTAATCATTTGGATCCGTTATTACGACTTTTTCTTATTGTTCTTTCTTCTCGTATTTCATCGTGGAAGGTCCGAAGATGATTTATCTGTCAGCCTTTCAAAGTCGGTTCACCTTCTTTTACTTTACTATTCCTACCCCTCGTTTATTCTTTTAAAGAAAAAAACTATGTATTATAGGGAAAGGAATATGGATCACTATGTTCGGATTTATGATTTCTAAAACATTACACAATTCAAATTAAAGGCGCGAATAAGGATGGAAAATGGGCAAGGTGAATTGAATTTGAGCGGGTCAAGATGTGTTAGGTCAATAAATGAGTCATTGTCCAACTTAGTCCAAAGTGAACTTGGGCTAAAATGACCTAGGTGAAAATGGACTACACAATGGGTCATAACCCGACCCGCACAACTTGACTAATATTTTAGAATCATGCTCATCTTGCATTAAAAAAATCCTTTTACCTTAAAATATGTAAGTCGAAAAGAATTTTAGGGGTGGAGGTGGGATTGGGGGAGGGGAGGGTGGGTGATACAGAAAAATAAAAAAAATAGAAAATAGAACATTAAAAATTTAAAAAAATGTATTTTTTTTAAATACAAAAAAAAAGTAAAAAAATAAATTTTTTTAGGGGAGGGGGGTTTTGCGCGGGGGGTGGGGGTGGTGCAAAAAAAAAACTGAAAACTGAAAATACAAGAAAAAGGTAAACGATTTCTTTTTCGGGGGGGGGGGGGGGGGGGGGGGGGTTGGTGCAGAAAAACAAAAGAACATAAAATTAAAATTACAAAAAAATGTAAAATTGGAGCAACAAAATAAATTTCTATATAAGTTGGAGATACCGTTTGTTTTGAGCGGATTTCATGGGTTGTATTTGGGCTGCTTAATAGGTTAGAGTAAGCTATAAAATATAATGGGTTAACTTTGGCTCAGCCCAAATTGACCCATGAGCTAAAATATTTGTAACCCAACCCATTAATCTCTGGGCGGGTTGGATGACTTAGATGAGTTTTGGCTCAAATTGTCATCCCTTAGTTGAGAATAAAGAAGTAATAAGTGAAAATTGATCCATATTCCTTTGAATAAATAACTCAGCATTCAATCAGGTGCAACATTCAACCTGTTTTGGAGCATGGGGCCAACAGATATTTGTCACAACTCAAGCATATGGCACGTATAATCTTCCTTGGGCCTAAACCCGCACATATTTATCTTTCGGGCTATGCCACCTCAAGCCCCAAAAGTGGCGTACCATGTAAACTTGTATCATGCCTTCTCTTCACTTACCTCCCTCATTTTGAAGTGGGATTCACCTAAGGTGACATGTGCACCCCTTCATAAGAAGTTTGTCACCCTATAAATCTTCTAGTTCTATTTGAGCCGCCCTTATCAGCCCTCCCCTCTATCATGGGCATCACATTCACCTCTCATTGGGACTCAGGGTCCTCGCTGAGGTTTGCCTCACCATCATATTGGGAAGAGTCGGGTTCTAACACTAAATTTGTCATGACCCAAATTCAAAGCACGTATTGTCCGCTTTAGGTCTAGGCCGATATGGATTTATTTTTGGGGCTACGCCACCTCAAACCCCAAAAGTGTGCGTCCCATGTGAACTTGACTCATGCTTTATAAAGCTCTTCACTTTTCTCACCTATTTGAATGTGGGATTTGCTTAAGGTGACATTAGCACCCCTTCTTCAGAGGCCAACCTAAAAGCTTGTCAGTCCTGCTTGGCCTGCCCTCATCAGCCCACCCTCTGTTATAGGCAATGCATTCACCTTTCTCCCTCCCTCTCCCCGGGGCTCAACGTCCTTGTCGAGGTCTTCCCGGTAGTAGATCCAAAATTTTAGATTATGGGTGCTCAACTACTTTTAATTTAAATATTGATATTTAGAGTGGGTGTTTAATTAATATATTTGTATAAATTGCTAATTTTTCTATATAAGTAGTAGTGTTGTTTTCAAAAGCAATGGAGGCTTAAACACCCATATGATATAATGTGGATCCGCCATTGGGTCTGCCCACCATCATACACAGGGGAGAGTCAGGCTCTAATACCATATTTGTCATGGCCCACCTATGGCACGTATTGTCTGCGTTGGTCCTAGGCCCGTACATATTTGTCTTTCAGGCTACGCCACCTCGAGCTCCAAAAGCGTGTGTATCATGTGATTCTGTGTTATGCCTTATAAAGCTCTTCACTTTCATTCTGATGTGAAATTTGCTAAGGTGACATGTGCACCCTTTCTTTAGATTCTACTAGCCGAGAAGGCCGCCTGTCGTGCCTGACCCATCCTCATCAACCCGCCTTCCGTTACGGTTATCACAATAATATTAGATTAATTTTACGAAATATATACATAAAATACCTAGTTTAATGGAAATACCATGAGTTCACGTACACCGTAAAAACAACCAAAATCCGCTCATGTGTACAAGGATTCGTCATAATAAAACAAGTATGGAGAACCTAAAAAGGAAAAGAAAAGTTATTGAGAATAGGAAATTGGGGAAAGATTAAAAGGCTAAATTAGTGGTGAATAAACAAGACTTTAAGTACGTGGGAACTAATAAAAACTAAATTAAGCATTGTACCAAACGGAGATCAAAGAAAAGGAGGCAGACATGCCATTAGAGAAGCGTGAGATCAGCCGTTAATCCATATAGTAAGTCTAAAATTAGAACCACAAACATACATGTATGATTTATGAATATTGAATATGATAGGTAGCTCTCTGGTCTACAGTTCTCTCACTCAACACTTGACACTATAATAAATATAATCCTCCTCGACATGGCCACCACATAGTGTCCTACTCTCCTTATTCTTTTTTTGGTTTTAATTATTTGGTATTGGCATTGGATCATTGACTAATTAAACTGAATTCACGCCACGTAAGAGTAGTTATTAAAGGGGAAGCAGTTTATCAGCATTTTTTTTCTCATCGAAGGCCGGAATCCCTGACCGCAAAATCATATTCATCTCATTACAAAGCTGTGTAGTTACTCTCCTTAATCTTATTTAAGGTTACTAATAAGTTTAGTTAACGTGTGAAAAACATTAAATTAAGGTGTATTAAGAGATTAAAGTATTAGAAAAAAATGTACAGAGAGTTAATTTTCTTGAAGAGAAATTTCTTGTGCAAGATATGCAAAGCTGAATACTCCCTGCTAATAGTTTCAATTTCATTATAATTGATCTCATTACAAAAAAGTTACTATTAGAGAATCAAAGGCAACCACAAAAATAAAAGTTACCATTAACTAAGTAATTAAACTCCCGAATATTTTCAATAATTATGCATGAATTTGTCAAGCTTGAGTGGCCTTATAGTGGAGGACCACTATTTCAGTTTGTTTATGAATTATGGGGGATTAGAGAGAGAGAGAATTCAATTTTGTGGGATAGAAAAAGTCAAAGAGTTTGCTTGAAAGCCAACCGAATCTTGGTGGTTTGCCTTACTTGCTCATACTTGCATCTCTTATTCTTTCTTATATTATTAAAAAGAATTCAAATTTTATATATTGTTAGTATATATAATTTTTATACTATCATATTAAGTTCACTTACAACAATAAATAAATTTTCATAACAAACTCTTTATGACAACCTGAAAATAAAAAAGTAACTTGTTGTAATCGGCTAAATTAACCTCACAGTGTGAAAAAAAAAACATATAACTTAAGCTCTTCATTAAAATAATAACAATAGTAAGATAAAATAATAATAAATATAAAAATAGTAGTAGAATACTAGTTCTTTCCTTCGAGTCTAAGAAGTGATGGAGTGAGTGAGGTGGATGGAGCATGCCTTTAACGTGCAATCCCCCTTTGCTTTATTGCTTGAGTGTTTATTCGTAACTTTCGCTGGCAAATTACTTAAACCTAATTATAATTTAACAATAACAAACCAACAAATTAAAACAAAAGAGAGTGTGAAACCAACTTCAAACGTTGCTACCAAGTCACCAACTAGACTTCTATCTATAATTTAAAAATTACTTTGTTTTAATTTGTTGATATACTTGCTCCTTTATTTTGTTTTTCAGTTATAACACTCCCTTTAGTCCTTGTAAAACTCATTCATTTCACCTTACTAGTGTTAGTTAAAATATGCCAAATAATTATTACAGTATTAATTTTCCAATATACTCATAAAGAAAATTTTAAAATGCTTCTCCAAAGCTATATACATTACCCCTTAATAAATAAAAAAGATGACTTGACTCTATACATCGCATTTGGAACAGCTCGTTGTCTTAGTAAAAATTACCACCAAGCAATTTAATGCGTAATGTGAAATTTATGACCATACTTATGCATCTTAATTTTACACGACACAACAATTAACGAAAATAAGCAATGAATTTACCGTAAAATCAAGTAAAGTAATTCAGAGGGTGGGAAAATTATGATGAGATGAACCAAAGTTACTTGTTATACTAAGCTAGGTTAAAGTGTAGTTAAAGGGAGTGCAAAGTGTCAAAGTATACTTCTAATATTTACTTAAAGACACTTTTCTTAGTAGAACAATAATAGTAAGAACGTAAAATTAAAAGAATTGTTCGTTCACTTAGTTAACGGTTGGGTGGAATATAATTTTGACTCTCCAAACATGTTCTTACCATTCACTAAAACAATACTGTATATAAATATAACAAAAGCCACTAGCAAATAACTTCACTCTCTACATTCTTTCGTCTATTCCTCTTCTTCTTCTTCACTTTGTCACTTCTTCAGAAAAGCCACTAGGTGCTTTTCTTGGTCTTTTAGTCATGGAAACTTCTCAAGATTTTCCGGAACGCTCGTATGCTTTCAAAGGAAAGCGTAGCAAGCGATCAAGGCCATCATCCCCGCTTAACATAGCGGGGACGATGGTCACTAGTAGTTCATCGGCCGTTGGTGGAAGTGATGATGGTGGTGGTGGTGATGTTTATTACTCTTCTGCAATAATTCAATATTCACCAACCACTTCTACCACTCAGATATCGACTAGTTGCACGTCCGAGGAAGATGAAGACATGGCCAATTGCTTAATTCTGTTAGCACAAAGCGGACGCCGAAAAGTACAAGTTGTAACTGAAGTTAAAAAGGAGAAAATCAGCAGCAGGAAATTCACAGAAATGGTCAATACTACAACTGGAAAAGCTGGTTTTTTTGTCTACGAGTGTAAAACTTGTAACAGAACTTTCCCTTCATTTCAAGCACTTGGTGGACACAGAGCTAGTCATAAAAGGCCCAAGACCATAGTAGAAGAGAAAAAATCTGTCACTATCACTGCCACTGCCACTGCCACGGCTTCTGCTAGCACCGCCATGGCTACTGCTAGCGCTGGTGCTCACTCTCTAGTGGAAAATCATGACGATCATCATGGAAAAAATGATCAAGAAGAAGGACGGCTCAATAAACTTAATGCATCTCTTTCGATTCAAATAGTCAACAACAACAAAGGTATAAACTTCCATAGTAACAGCAACAGCAAGCCAAAAATCCACGAGTGTTCAATTTGTGGGTCGGAATTTTCATCAGGGCAAGCTTTAGGTGGTCATATGAGAAAACACAAACCACCTACTACAACAACTGCTACAAACAGTACTAAGGTTTCTACAAATATTCATATTGAGACAATTAGCAATATTTCAGAATCGTCACATGATGATGTTGGTGCTAATTATAAGGAGGAGGAGAAATCTACCAGAAATTTTCTGTCTCTTGATCTTAATTTGCCGGCGCCACCAGAAGATGATCGCCGTGAAACAAAGTTTGAACAAAGTCTTGTCTTCTCCGCTGCCCCTTTGGTGGATTGTCATTACTAATTAAAAGAGGAGACATTATTAATTTTTTCCTTTTTTTTAGTTTATCAGTCTTTTTTTTACACTTATTGATCAATTAATGTGAATTAATTTGTCACAAATTTGTGATAATAAATTAGAATTATTGTTATTATTTTTATTCATTAATATACATTAAATTCCTTTGAAAAAACTTATTTAAAACTTGTATTTGTTCACCAATATAAGTGGCCGTAGTCTACTTCAATTTATTTGAAGTTCAATCCTTTCAGTAAGTGGTTAGTGTTCATGGTTGCCTTCCATTCACGAAAAGGGAGTGTAGTGAGGTATCTTTTTTCCCTTTTGTTATAAGTATTTTTCCCACCGCTCTTTAAAATTTGTTTCTTTAGTGGCAAAGCTATATGTGTAACAAATGGACAAAATTCACTTATTTGGTAGACTTCTTCGATCGTGAATTCAAATTAATCGGATCAGCACATTTATTCATCTAATGGATTCAAATTAATCGGATCAGTCATTAATTCGTCTAATGGTTGTATTTTGTTATTTAATGCAAATTCAAATTAATCGGATCAATGCATTTCAAATATCATATGTCTAAAGCAAGTAGGAGGCATTAATGCTAGAAGGCAAAAGCAAAGAGCGTGGAGTGTGGGGGATGGAAGTATTGGATTGCTTTATGGGATGGTTAGGGGTTAGGCATCGCTAGCACTACAACCAAAAGTCTGTGGATTAGGTTCTTCTATACTCTCTGTGTTTTTTCTTGATTACTCAACTGGATGATAATAATAATAATAATAATAATAATAATAATAATAATAATAATAATAATAATAATAATAATAATAATAATAATAATAATAATAATAATAAAGGCTGAGAATAATAAAAGGGGGAGCTCCGTCAGTGTTCTGTTTCATTAAATGACAAAGAATAAATGGATAGGAAAGATGGGCTGGTAACTGCCAAAACCATGTGTATATACACCTGTATTATATACACTTTTTTTGTCCATGTTTCCTTCACTTAAAACCTACTTATCTTTAACTTACTTAACTTTGTTATATATATATATATATCACTATGGTATAGCCAGATAAGATTCGTCTCCTCTACGTACGGTTCACTTGTCACATCAGAGCTGAACTAAACTCACACTACTCATATCCATATTGTGTTGATCTCAAGTGACCAACAAGAACCTCAGCTCGACCGAACTCGTTATTTTCAACTTGAACTATATGTTCTGTAATTAAAAGAAAAAGTTAACGTATAATATGTTGGATTTTGTTAATCAAACCAAAAAATGCGCGAATGGAAAATGGTGGAACGAGAAATAGAGGAAAATAAAATTTTGAATTAGTAATTTCTACAAAGGAACTTTGTCCCCAAGAGTAAAATATAGAAGCATTTCTTCTAGCTCTTAGAGAGTTAAGAAGAGAGCAAGCCTCACGCCTCGTCGTCGTCGCTCGTTCGGCTTCGGCCAATTGATTTGATTGATAATATTTGGGACAAAATTTAGTTTCCATCTCCGTCATTTAATATTTTCTTTCCTAATATTTTTGCACGGAAAATTATTAAAACCCTGGTACTTCCAACGGTCAATTTCACGACCTGCCATTTTGTTTAACAGAAATTCTATCAAATAGATACCTCTTCAACCGAACATGCACCTTTGCACCTATTGGAACTCAAATCTAATTGTTAAACTGCGAGGGGATTAAATTCTTTAAAGACACAAAAAAAATTATATATTTGCTCGAATTTTTCTGTTTTATTTTCTTAAACTAATATTTTTTCTACTTTTTTAGTTTTGAATACAGAATCGTAATATAATAAGATGACGCTTGTTCCGAATCGCTGGACGGCAGTCATGGTTATAATAAAGTCGTCTTGTAAGATATTTTGCTACTCCTTTTGTGATACCTAACAGCAGAGCTAGTAGCTATCAGCCCACCAATCAAACCTAATTGTTAAACTGATCACATCCCTTACTTTTCAAGTTTCTTAACTAACTAAATACCTTTATTTTTGCGATGAGCTTTTACCATTATATACCAGAAATAGACACTGCAAATCATACGTCACAAGCAGTTGGGTATGAGGTCTAAAGTTTAGGTTCCACTCCTTCAATATCTGGAATCTGCTTTTTCATTAAGGCTTCTCTTTGATATTGCGTGGAAATAGGACTTCCGTTTAAAGTTATCCCACTTTCACACTTCATAACGTGGGTTCTTAGTATATAAACTAATATACGTTTCAAAATAACCGGAACATAATTTTCATGCACATGCATATATAATACTTGTAAAGCACATTTTGCTAGTGATAATCTAATATTTGAAAACATGAGAATCGGACATGGAGAAAAGAGAGAAAAAACCCATCTCTCTCAGAAGCGATATATGAACAAAATGAATTATGTGTTCTATGTCCTAACCAAAACCCTTTAGAATATCTATATCCAATATGACTGACCCTAATATCATGGGTCAGTCTTACAAAATGGACTGGGCCAAAACAGACCCGTAACTAAAGCATGCCCAAATATAAAGTAGCAGCCCAATGTACAATATGCATACAATATACAATAATGATACAATAAAAATATAACACTTATCAATGTATGTGTTTAGACTTAGAAACTAAGTAGCTTTTTAGCTCAACACTCCTCCCCCCCCCCCCCCAAGTTGGAGGGGGAGACCACCTTCAACTTGACCAAAAGACGATGATGAACAGTGCCGGGCAAAGGCTTGGTGAGAACATCAGCCAATTGGTGAGAAGTGGAAATATGAGAGAGGGAAATCAGACCATCAGTGAGCTTGGTACGAACAAAATGACAATCGACCTCAATATGCTTTGTTCGCTCATGAAAAACTGGATTCTTAGCAATATGTAAGGCAGCCTGATTATCACAAAAAACAGAAAAAGGAAAAGAAACAGAAACACAAAGATCAGTGAGCAAGCGAGAAAGCCAAGATAATTCAACAACCACCTTACGGAGTGCCCTGTATTCTGCCTCAGAAGAGGATAAGGAGACCACTGGCTGTTTCTTGGACTTCCAACTGACAAGGCTGTCACCCAAAATCACATAGAAACCAGTAACAGATCTGCGAGTGTCAGGGCAAGCTGCCCAGTCACTGTCTGAAAAGGCAGTCACTAAAAAATCAAGATTGTCAGAGTAGAAGAGCCCCAAATCCATAGAGCCCTTAAGATACCTAAGAACATGCAGGGTAGCAGACATGTGAGGGACTCTGGGAGCCTTAAAAAACTGACTCAGATGTTGAACAGCAAAACAAATATCAGGTCTGGTATGAGTCAAGAAGAGGAGCTTGCCAACCAAGCTCCTGTAATGATCAGGAGAAGAGAAAAGATCACCAGAATAAGCATGTAACTTGGTATTGAGGTCCAAAGGACATACCACAGGGGAGACATCTACACAGGCAAACCGATGCAGCAAATCAGATACAAACTTGTGCTGATTAAGGAGCACAACACCGCAACAATAGACACCTCAATGCCCAGAAAATAATGCAAAGACCCAAGGTCTTTGATTCTGAATTGGTCATCCAGGAAGAGCCCGAGGGCAGAAAGTTCAGCAACATCATCTCTAGTGATAATAATGTCATCCACACACATTTCCAGAACCACAAGACACCCATGCTGGCCCTTGACAAATAAAGAATAGTCATTCATAGAATGGACATAGCCTCTGGAGTATAGAGCATGAGACAATTTGGCATACCACTGCCTGGAAGCCTGTCTAAATCCATAAAGGGATTTCTGTAACTTGCACACAAGGGGTGCAGAAACAGAGGGATTGGAAGAGGCAGAAACACACAAACCTGGAGGAAGTTTCATATAGACCTCATCATCAAGGTCACCATGCAAGAAGGCATTGTTAACATCAAGTTGAAAGTGACTCCAATGTTTCTTAACAGCCACAGCAATTAAACATTTAGCAGTAGACATTTTGACCACAGGGGAAAATGTTTCTGTGAAATCAACACCTTCAATTTGAGTGTCACCCCTAATGACAAGCCTAGCCTTGTATCTTTCAATGCTACCATCAGCCTTATATTTAACTTTATAAACCCATTTGCAGCCTATGGGCTTCTTACCAGGAGGAAGTGGAACAATATCCCAAGTATTATTGGCAATCAAAGCCTCAAACTCCTTGCTCATGGCATCCTTCCAATCTGGGACTGATGCATCTTGAGAATAATAGAGAGGTTCAGATTCCAAAGGAGAAGAAGAGGAGGAAGAGCCAAAAAAAGAAGGCAAGTGAAAGACATAGTCATTGAGATAAGAGGGAGGGTTATGTTGTCTGCCAGATCTTCTGTGGCCAGCAAGGGAAGCAGAGGAAGAAATAGCAGGAGGAGAAGTATCAGGATTGAAAAGATTGCTGGAGGCAGGATGGTTTAGATCAAAAAGTAGGGAGGGAGAAAAGGAAGAGGGAACATGACTGGAAGCAGAAGGAAAAGGAGCAGGAGGAGAAGGGCAAAGGGGAACAGACAGATCAATCTCAGAATAGGGATACTCAGGGGAATGGACAGAAGGAGAAGGAAAAACAGAAGTACCAGAGGTAACAGCAGAAGCAGAGTCAAAAAGAAAACAAGTTTCATGAAAAATAACATCCCTGGACACAAAACACTTCTTAGTAGTTAGGCCATATAGTCTGTAACCCTTTTTGGCAAAGGGATATCCCAGAAAAACACAAGAAATAGCTCTAGGTTTCGGCTTATCTCTCTATGGGATTGGTACAGTGGCATAGGCAAGATAGCCAAATGTCCTTAAATGTGAATAAGTAGGGGCCTTCCCATACAATATTTCATAAGTGGATTTATTGTGAAGGATTCTGGATGGAATCCTATTAAGCAAGTAGGTAGCAGTCAATAAACAATCCCCCCAAAAATGGATAGGCAATTTGGATTGGAAAAGTAAAGCTCTACAGGCTTCAAGGAGGGTCCTATGTTTTCTTTCTACAACATTATTTTGTTGAGGAGTGTGGGGACATGTAGTTTGATGAATAATTCCCTGTTTGTTGAAGAAAGAAATACCAGCAAGACTAGACCCCAATTCCAAAGCATTATCACTTCTGATAGTTTACAGTAGCATTAAATTGAGTCTTAACCATACAAACAAAGGACTTAAGAAGGCTGAAAGCATTGCTTTTAGACCCCAGTAAATGTGTCCAGGTTGCTCTGGAAAAATCATCAACTATAGTAAGGAAGTACTTTGAGCGAGAAGAGGTGGGTGTGTGGTAAGGGTCCCAAGTGTCTACATGAATCAGTTGGAAAGGTCTACAGGTACTGATTGAACTGTCAGGAAAAGGAAGTCTAGTTTGCCTAGCCATAGGACAAATATAACAAGGAAATGGTTGTTTGGAAGCAAAAGGAAAGGACAAAGCAGAAATGTGTTTCATGTTTGCAAATGGAATATGAGCCAGTCTTAAATGCCAAATGTAATTCATGTCATTTGCATCAGTTTTATTATTACAAATGGAACTATTTACACTGGAATTCAAAATAACAGATTTAAGGTTAGAAGAACAAACATGAGTACAAGAATCAGAAATGGAGCATACAGAAGCAGAGGAACAACAAGTAACAGAAGAAGGTGAAGAGGGCACCCAAGCAAATTTGTACAGACCAACCTCCTCTTTACCAAGATCCAGAGGAATCTTTAGAGAAGGGGCCTGTAACATGTGAAGGAAACAGGAAGTTGCAGTAAACATGACAATACAGTGCAACTGTTTTACTAGTTTGTGGACAGAAATTAAATTGTGTTTGAAAGAGGGAACAAACAGTACATTATGAAGAGTGATGGAGGGAGTTAAGGCAAAAGAGCCTGTGGAAGTCACTTACACTTTATATCCATTAGGAAGGGTTACAAGATAAGGTACAAGTAAAGGTGTGATATTAAAGAGTAAGTTCTTATTAGATGTCATATGATCAGAAGCCCCTGAATCTATTATCCAGGAGACAGAAGCAATATGAGTAAGTAGACAAAGTTTGGAATCAGAAACAGGACTCTCCGATTTCACCAACAAATCGAAAAAAATCCAGAATCACCACCGATAATTCAATAATACTGGACCGGAGGAACTAAGAACAGAGAGGAGTCATCTGAGAAGACGAACCATGCTATGATACCATGAAAACATGAGAATTGGAGATGGAGAAAAGAGAGAGAAAACCCATCTCTCTCAGAATCGATATATGAACAAAATGAATTCTGTGTTCTATGTCCTAACCAGAACCCTCTAGAATATCTATATCCAATATGACTGACCCCATTATCATCGGTCAGTCTTACAAAATGGACTGGGCCAAAACAGACCCGTAACTAAAGCAGGCCCAAATATAAAGTAGCAGCCCAATGTACAGTATACATACAATATACAATAATAATACAATAAAAATACAACACTTATCAATGTATGTGTTTAGGCTTAGAAGCTAAGTAGTCTTTTAGCTCAACAATATTGCTGGACACAAAACATCACATCATTTTCCTCTATGACTCTTTGATTCCCCTATCAGTTCGTCCCAAATCACTTCCAACATCCCAAAACCACCAGATCCTGCAGTATCTAATTGTTTGACTCAAAAGATATTAAAATCTTCTTGAACAAATTAATCAAATATGAAAGGATAAACTTTAATCAAACATAATTAATTCCAGATCGAAAAGTTAACAGCAATGAATGCATATGGTATGAAAGAGATATAATTGATCTTATTAAAATTCGACATTGTCTTTCTCATCAATCGATGAGGAAGCAAAGTTACATCTTTTCTTCGAGGTCATTTCCTCTTTTTCTAGAATAAAAGAAGGGAGATTAGCTTTTTGTTTTCCTTTTTAGAAATCGGAGAAGATCCCCAGCTGAGAGCTTTCCCTAGCTATATTGTGAGGGCATCCTTGGTCTTTGCTTAACTCTACATCTTCTTGCTACTAATGTGTCTTGGTCGTGCTTTTAAATGCTGCTTTTACTGACTTGTCGGCCATCAGGAATAAATATGGAATGGACTATATTATTTGTCGCCGCCTGGTTACTTAGATGGGGTGTCGGTCAGCACGATCGTGACGGTCAAATTTTGACCAATACAGTTAGTCCCTCTATTTGTCGGGGCACTCCTCTATCAGCTCGGCAGACAGATCATGATTATTACGAGTTCGAGAGAAATCCGACTGACGGACCTTCACTCCATATCCATGTTCTGTTGGTTTTAGGCGGATTGGAGGCGCTATGTCAGCTCCCATGGATCGTCGCGACGGTTTCAGAACCGAGACGTTGTTGGGTATCAAAACATTGTTTCGTGGTCATGGTCATTATTGCACACGTTCCTAGGGAGCTGAAACATTTTGTGCCCTATCAAATTCGATAGGTGACTCTTGGATTTCGTGCTCAGGGGATTTATGTCTCTTATAAATAGGTGGAGATTATCATTCGATGGACACACTTCTTCATCTTTTCTTGAGAGAGTTCCGCAGATGTATTATTTTTCTGATACATTGAATTTCTGCTTACCCTCTTGTTCACTGAAATTTTTCATCTCTCCTTTTTATTACTTTTTTGGCGTGTTTTATGCTAAAAATGGCATGTGATTCTTTTCGCTACAATCTACCCGCCGCTAATCTAGTACCGGAAAATTTTGCTCAGGTCACCGGAAGGGCGAATGCGGCGGAGGATGAGGAGGTTTCCTTTGTAGTTTAGATCTTTCCTCGCCCCGGGAGAGAAGCGACCGACTTCAGTATTAGCGGCCGGGCGGAACCGGAACCTGTCTCCTCCATCATGAGGGAAAGGGGGATTTTGGAATTGAAAGAAAGTTGGGGAATCCCCAATTTCGTCGATATATATGCGGCCGGTAGAGGGGGCGGCATAGTTCACTTTGACCGTCCCGAGTACTGTGTGTTCTAAGCCTACCCCTTTATTGTAGGGTACACATTTATCTTCCCCTATTGGTGGTGATTTTTTCCGTTTCTATGAAGTGTGCCCCGCCCAACTTTCGCCATATTTGTAGAAGTTATTCCTTATGCTGCTCAAGTATGAAGAATTCGCCGGTCGGGAGGTCACTTTGGACCATATGCTCAGCATCTTTGCTCCTCAACTTATTTGCGGTTCAATAATTCACATACATCCAAGGGGTTTTGGGAGTACGTAAAGCAAAGTCCAAGAATTTATCCCTACTAACTTGTATGTCTTGGAGGCTTCTAACTCATCTACTGCCCCGTGGGCCATCATCCTTACTAAGAAATTTGTCAAAATATAACAGAAAATCAAAGCACTCTCATACATGGAATAACATCCTCAAGGGTTGGCACATTTGTAACAAAGGAAGCCTATGGGAAATCCATAGTAACTCCTCCCTCTCCATTTGGAGCGCTAGATGGATTTCAAATACTCCCCTTCTAAGAAGTTGTATAGAAGGCCCCTTAAATGTTAAGGATCATGAAATAAAAATTAGTGATCTCATAGTTAATAATACTTGGTCTTTTGATAAGCTATCATTCACCCTACTGCCTAACATCATTAATAACATCACCAATATTTCTATAGCCATTAATCGCCATTATGATTACCTTCTCTGGGAACCCAATATTGATGGATCCTTCTCCTAGGCTTCATGCTACTTCCTAATTGAGAATACTAAAAAAACGCCAAAAAATAACTGATGATAGGCTACAATTACGTATTTTAGTCGATTATTACACTCTAATTTACTGCACTTTAGTTGAGTTTGCGCTTTAATCGTTAGTGTGTTCTACTAACGGTGTGTTTTATCACTTGTAGGAGTGATTTCGAGCTATATAGACATTACGGAATGAATTCAAGTGATTTGGAGCTTTGAAATCTGAGTAAAAGCCCAAAGAATTAAGTCATCGTATTCTGGGATCAACGGATGATAAACCAATAAAACATAGACTCGAGTAGGCATATTGTAAACTTTGTAGTAAAATGCACATAACCTTTTGCTCAAAACCACATTTGGGCGCTACAATATATTGTTGGAAAGCTAACTCAAAGGATTATAACTTTCATATTTTACATTTTTCCAAATTCTAAACGGAATAGGGTAACAAATGCAGTGGAAATCATAACCGCGGTAGAACAATGCTTCAGATGATTCTGAAGGACACTCTGGCCATGGTCCCGGCGTAACCACGACGGGACGCGTAAATTTCAAGGACCAATGTGCAAAGTACGGGATTTTAAGCCCTAAACCCTATATTAAACGAGGGGGGCTGGACGCGATCAAGGGGAGGGATTTTTGGAAGTGAAAAACATTAGAAGGAAGGGAAAGAGGCAAGGAGGATCATTGGGCATCAATCTTTAATCTTCTTCTTTGTTCTTTTACCTTCGAATATGAATTCTTTTGTGGTTTCGGTTATTTTCATGAGTAGCTAACTTTTCTAATCTAAGATTTTGGGTGAAGCCCGTTAGGGATGAATTGGTTGTTATATTAATATAGTTTTGAGTTAGTTGTTAATCTTTATTTGTTCAACTATGTTTGATTTTTGTTAATTGAAAGGATCCTCAATTAGCGGCTCCTATTTATTATGTATCTCCTTGAGAGAGAGTGTTTTATTATTTATTATGTAGTTGTTTGAACAACATCACTCACGGAGTATAGAAGAGAGTCATAACCGAGGGTTTAGAGGTTGGATTAGAGATAATGATACCTCGGGTACAATATAAGTGAACTGTAATGTGAATCTAGCTAGCGTAACTTGAGAGAGTGTATCTAGTAAATTATCATAATTGCTTGAGAGAGATTTATGATAGCTGAAGAGTTCATGACTGATAGAAACAACTAAGTCAAAACTATAAGAAAAATGCAACTAATGAAATCAACAACGGGGAAAACTATTACCTTAGACCTTTATTCCAATTGTTTACAATTCAAGCATAGTTAGTTTTTTATTTTTTATTTTAGAAAATTGTTCAATCTTGTATTCTTAGGGATATTAAACAGATATATCTAATCTTTAGTTCTCTATGGGATTCGATTCCGTACTTTTAGACCAGATTATATTTGCAGTGACTGCTTATCCTTTTTAGGACTAGAGTTGGGCATGATCAAATTTTGGTACCGTTGCCGGGGAACTAACGGTGTAGTTGTAGCTGTATATATTGCTAAAGTTCAAGTTTGAACTTTTATTTTGTTTTGTTTTTTGTATTTTTTTTATAACTGTTGATTTGAGAAACATGACATCTTGGAAATATGGGAATTTAGGTGTAGATAATTCTACTATTGATCTCCATACATATTGTGAAGGAAACCACCAGTAGAAAAATTTTTAAAACGTTCCTGAGAGCGAGTTATGTGCACCAACTCAATCTTATTTGCGGAATGTGTGTGATATATGTGGTGGTAAAAATGGTCACTTTTATGGTTGTGCTTATATTTCTTAGCTTCCCCCAACCCCTTACTATGATGGTTATACCTTTTATCGTGAAGTTAATAGGAACAAAGAACCTAAGTATGCAGACCTGAAGGAGATCAAGGATATACTAAGTGCCTTATGGAACAAAACAATGAGAAACAACTGCACATAGAAAGGCAAGAGGCAACTATTCGCAAGTTGGAGGATCAATTGAGTCAAGTTGTTGGAGCTGTTAATGCTCAACAAGCTAATATTAGGGATAGTAGCCAAGAAGAGCATGAATTTGAGGTGTTAATTAGAGAGGTCAGAGTAAAACATCAACAATCGAGCCAACTACAATTTGAAGATGTCAATGTTGAAGAAGTGAGACTAGAGTTAGCCAAGGACATTGAGGATACAAATTTTATTGACTCTAGTATCATTGATGTTGAGGATGTTGAAAGTCTTGAAGTTCATGTATTTGAGCGCATTGGCCCTCATTCCAAATTTTTTCTACATTGTCCTTGGATGATGATATGGAAATAGAGTCATCCGAGCTGATTGAGAATTCAAGGAATGAGGAACAAGGTGCCTACATTCTCGAATTTTTCTTTTCAGAAAGACAAGACTACATACCTCATCAAAAATCCAAGAAATATAAAATAATACAACGATTTCTTGGTCCAATTATATTTGTTCCACCACCCATAGAGCATAACCGAACACTTGAAGCCAAATTGGAGGCTCAATTCATAAGTTTAAGGTGGAGGCAAAAAGTGATTCGCGTCGTGCCGCGATGTTAAATCAAGCGCTTATTAGGAGGTAACCTAGCTTTATTGCATTCTTTTATTTATTTTTTAGGTGTATTATTTTTGTAGTGTCAATTTTTTATTTTCTAGGAGCATGGAAAGCAAAGGTATTGGAAGGACCAAGCTTGGGAGAAGTCTGAGTACCCCATGAGCTATTAGTGCTTCAGCCTTTGGCCTACCAGGGAGTCACTTTTACCCTTTTATTAGTTATGGTGTGCATTGGGGGCAATGCACAATTTTAAGTGTGGGGTGAGATGATTGTCTGGATGACTTTCTATGCTATTTCAGTTGTATTAGTTTAATTGAATAATTTTTTTAAAAATAGAAAAGATTGGACTTTTCCCGATGATGGATTTATTAAACAATTTTCTTGAGAAATTTAAGTCTAAAAAAAATAAAAAGATTTTCTAGAGTTAGGTAGTGTGGCAATTCCTCCTTGGTTTTTGTTTAAACCACGATTCTTTTCCAAGGGTTTTGTTTGAACCGGGTGTAGTTAGTTTTTTTTGGGGAATAGGAGCCATTGTGTTGTATTTTGAAGTGAAGCAATATCTCTTAACTTTATTATGCCTTGAAAATAGTGAGTACTTTGGTTGTGACGCTTAAGCTCAGTTTTTTACTCTTGTATAAGTACCTTAAATTGTGTGTTCTTAAAATTGCTTAACTGCTTTAACTAGAGTGTACTTGAATCCAATTCTAAGTGAGTTATTTTCCATGTGTGTGTGAGGTTTTTTGTATTCTGTGCATTGCATTTGATGTCTAGAACTTGTCCTGTGTGTTTGCAAAGCGAAATAGTAGTTTTGTTTAGTCTTGGAAGTGAAATAGGCATTTCTTTATTGAGCCAGATATGTATATTTTACCCACCTAATTGTTATATATCTTAGTTAACCCCTTTAAGCATGTAATCTTATTTCTTTCGCAACCACCTTACAAGCTTTACCTATTTATTGGAATTAACCATCTATTTGAACCAATGTAACCTCTCATGAGCATTGAATTATTTATGAACTTTGTAAAAGTTAAAGTGTGGGGTGGTTGGTTTGGCTTTTGAGTGGAACTAATGAAATAAGGAGAAATGTGCACTGTTTTGAAAAAGTAAAAACACTTGAATTGAAAACAAATAGCTGGATTATTGTGAAAAAATAATTCCTTGATAAGTGGTGGTTCTTGATGTAAGTGTGCTTAAAGAAGTATGGGGTAATATACATGGATGTGAAGGTGGAGTTTGGTTTGACATAAGTATGGGGTTTGAATGTTAAAGTCTATGTATTAAAGTGCTTAGGGAGGTGTAGTCACTCTTAATTATAATTGTATCATACTCATCCTGTAGCCTACATTACAACCAAATAAAGTTCTAATTGATCCTAGATTGAATGAGCTCGATTAGTGGAGTAGTACACAAAGGGAAATCTTATGGTGCATCTTTTGTGGCATATGAATATTATTTCTGAGAGTGAGTGAATTCTTTCTATCTTGAGTTCCTAAGTGTTCTTAAATTTTATTGCATGGAACTACTCTCTTTTGTTGTGGGAGGGCACTTGATTCGTGAAGGAAAGAAAATGTCACTGACCTCTATATTAGAGTAAGTGGGTGAGTTGTGGCTAATGCATGGTACTTGTGAGTCAAATCATGAGGTGAAGATGTTACACTTTTGTGCTTAGTCTATTTTAAATATTCTTGGTGTGATGAGTTAAGAAAATTGCTTAAAAGGCCGTGTCTATATAAAGTGTAGTTTAATTGCTCTAGAATGAGCAATGGTTTAAGTGTGGGGTGTTGATGATAGGCTATAATTACATATTTTAGTCGATTACTACACTCTAATTTGCTGCACTTTAGTTGAGTTTGCATTTTAATCGGTAGTGTTTTGCACTAACGGTGTATTTTATGCCTTATAGGAGTGATTCTGAGCTATATAGATGTTATGCAATAAATTCAAGTGATTTGAAGTTTTGAAGTCTAAGTAAAAGCCCAATGAATTAAGCAGGGATCGTATTCGGGGATCAACGGATGATAAAACAACAAAACGAAGACTCGAGTAAGCATATTGCGCACTGTCTAGTAAAATGCACATAACGTTTTACTCAAAACTCCATTTGGGTTCCACAATATACGATTGGAAAGGTAACTAAAAGGACTATAACTGTCATATTTTACATTTTTCCAAATTCCAAATGGATCAAGGTGAAAAATGCGTTCGAATTCGTAAATGCGGTAGGACCGCGGCAGAACACTGCTGCAGATGATTTTGAAGGCCACTCTGGCCGCGGTCCTGGCGTAACCGCAGTAGGACCAAGGCGGGACGCGTAAATTTCAGGGAACAAAGTACAAAACAAGGAATTTTAAGCCCTAACACTTATGTTAAACGGGGGGGGGGGGGGGGGGGGAAGATAAGGGGGGAAGTATTTTTGGATGTGAAAAACATCAGAAGGAAGGTCAAAAGGCAAGGAGGATCATTGAGCATCAATATTTAATCTTCTTCTTTGTTCTTTTACCTTTGAAAATGTATTCTTTTGTGATTTTTTTTATTTTCATGAGTAGCTAACGTTTCTAATCTAAGGTTTTGGGTGAAAGCCATTGGGGATGAATTGGTTGTTATATTAATATAGTTTTGAGTTGGTTGTTAATCTCTATTTGTTCAACTACGTTTTGATTTAGTTAATTGAAAGGATCATCAATTAGTTGTTCCTATTTATTATGTATTTCCTTAAGAGAGAGTGCATACTTATGTAGTTGTTTGAACAACATCACTCCCGGAGTATAGACGAGAGTCATAACCGAGGGTTTAGAGGTTGGATTAGAGATAACGATACCTCGGGTGCAATCTAAGTGAACTGTAATACGAATCTAGATAATGTAGCTTGAGAAAGTGCGTCTAGTAAATTATCATATTTCTTAAGAGAGATTTATGATAGCCGGAGAGTGCATGATTTATAAAGGCAACTATGTTAAAGCTATAAGAAACATGCAACTAATGAAATCAACAACGGGAAAAATCATTACCTTAGACCTTTATTCCAATTGTTTACAATTCAAGCATAGTTAGTTTTAAGCTGTTTATTATTTTTAGTTTTATAAAATTATTCAATCTTTTATTCTTTGTGATATTAAACACATATAGCTAAGCCTTAGTTCTCTGTGAGATTTGACTCCGAACTTTTAGATCGGATTATATTTGCAGCACTGCTTATCCTTTTTAGGACTAGAGTTGGGCGTGATCAATAACTCTAACAAATTCAAATAGGTATGGGACGCACACTACCCAAACAAAATAAAATTCTTTCTTATGAACATGTTGCCACAATAGACTCCCCTCTCGTTCCTTCCTTCATTATATATCATAATGAATGTTGACAAAATCTGCACTGTACATAGGTCAGGGGAGGAATTCCTTCCCCGTATCTTTACACGGTGAAGTGGCTACACACCTTTGGAAATCACTTAATTGGGATACCACCGCACTAAACTATGATAATCACTACTGGCTAGATGCCATCAGACATAGTAATCCCTTCAATTGGAACCACTTGCTCCCATTCCTGATCTGGAACTTAGATTAACAGAAACTATAATCTGGAAATTATTACAATCTTATCTCCTTACCACGTATCATCAACCAAGCAAGTGAGTTATATTATCTAATGGAAAAGGAAAGTAACCATGACCTTAGACTCAGTTGTAGCACAAATTGGAGGAAGCTCCACTAGGATGATACAAACTAAATTTTGATGGTACGCATAACAAAGCTACAAGCAGAATAGGTGGAGTGGTGCACGATCACAACGACCACTGGATATTGGGCTTCAACATGAGAGTTCATGTTGCTTCATGCACCCACGTAGAACTTATAACCAGCAAGGCCACGACCTATTCGTCATTCACGGACGTCCTTTCGATGCAGCCACGGCCGTCTATTGCCAATTAGCAAGATCCTCAACTATAAATATCAAGAGAAAGAACCCTAAAGGGGGGCTTCTTCTTCTTCTTACATCTACTTCTAAGAGAAGATACACCACTGTAAGGCTCTAAACCTCCTCATGGACGGGCGGAACAAATCGATATCATTAATAGAAGATCTTCACTCTCCTCCCCTTAACCAATAACTGTTGCCTCATACATTTTATTCATTTGATCTTTTGATTTATTGCGATCTTCTATTATTGGCCCTCTGTTAATTTTAATTGATTTTGGCTTATAAAGTATATGAGAATTTTGAGCTAAACAATTTGGCGCCGTCTATGGAGATTTCATAGAAGAATCGCATAGTTTATCCTGAGACCAAAAAAGGGAAGAAAACAACCCAGCTCGAACAAGCCAAAACGGCATGTCGGACCAAAAGAAGTTAAAAGCCTTGAGACGAGCTTGCTTCCACATCCTGCGTCTCCGAGCAAGAGGAAGAAGAAGAAGAAGAAGAAATAGATCCCCCATCCCCATGGGAAAACACGCATAAGGTACCTCCCCCTTTTTTCACACGAGATCCTACTAAAAGGGGGGGGGGGGGGGGAACACAAAAGTATCTCGAACCATGATCTGTAATGGGGTAGCCTGTGCGAACCAGTCGAGAAGACTACAAGCACTAGTTGGGCAAGACCCGAAACCAGAAACAAATACCAACGCCCAGCAAAGCGGGTTAAGAGGGAAAATACAAAGGTTCAACTACGGTTGAACGGCAGTTCATGCTACGTGCCTTCACCCAAAGGTTTAACTACGGTTGAACTGGGACTCAGACTATGCACCTTCGACTTCAAAAACTACAAAGGTTCAACAACGGTCGAACGGCAGTTCGAGCTACGTGCCTTCACCCAAAGGTTCCACTACGGTTGAACTGGGACTCAGGCTATACGCCTTCGACTACAAAGGTTCAACTACGGTTGAACGACAGTTCATGCTACGTGCCTTCACCCAAAGGTTCAACTACGATTGAACTGAGACTCAGACTATGCGCCTCCGACTTCAAAAATTACAAAGGTTCAACTACGGTTGAATGGCAGTTCAGGCTACGTGCCTTCACCCAAAAGTTCAACTACGGTTGAACTGAGACTCAGGTTATGCGCCTTCGACTTCAAAAATTACAAAGGTTCAACTACGGTTGAACGCCAGTTCAGGCTACGTGCTTTCACCTAAAGGCTCAACTACGGTTGAACTGAGACTCAGGCTATGCGCATTCGACTTCAAAAATTACAAAGGTTCAACTACGGTTGAAAGGCAGTTCATGCTACGTGCCTTCACCCAAAGGTTTAACTACGGTTGAACTGGGACTCAGACTATGCACCTTTGACTTCAAAAACTACAAAGGTTCAACAACGGTCGAACGGCAGTTCGGGCTACGTGCCTTCACCCAAAGGTTCCACTACGGTTGAACTGGGCTCAGGCTATACGCCTTCGACTTCAAAAATTACAAAGGTTCAACTACGATTGAACGACAGTTCAGGCTACGTGCCTTCACCCAAAGGTTCAACTACGGTTGAATTGAGACTCAAGCTATGCGCCTTCGACTTCATAAATAACAAAGGTTCAACTATGGCTGAACGGCAGTTCAGGCTACGTGCCTTCACCCAGAAGTTCAACTATGTTTGAACTGGGACTCAAGCTATTTGCCTTCGACTTCAGAAATTACAAAGGTTCAACTACGTTTGAACTGGAACTCAGGCTATGCGCCTTCAATTTCAAAAACTACAAGGGTTCAACTACGATTGAACGACAGTTCAAGCTACGAGCTTTCACCCAAAAAGTTCAACTACGGTTGAACTGGGACTCAAGATATGTGCCTTTGACTTTAAAAATTACAAAAGACTCAACTACAGTTGAACAACAACTCGGGATACATGCTCTCGCCCACAAAAGTCAACTACGAGAAGAACTAGGATTCGAGCTACACACCTCTATCACAAAAGTCACAAACTCAACTACGGACGAATCAAAGCCAAGGATATACGTCCTCGCGGCGATGAGCCGGGCCGTTATTAGGCGAGCCCGAGTCCCCCCCCCCCCCAAATATTCAACCGCTGATGAACCCCAGGTCGGGCCAAGCTCCCCCGCCATTCAAGTAAGTACGACCTACTCAAAGCTTATGTTTCGGCCCACGTATAGTTCGGGCCAAGTCAAACTACAAGGCTGTGCTTTCCATTACCACGACCAGTAGTCCGGCTCAGCCCAAACTGGGACTAAGGCTATGTGCCGCCACTGCCCAATCACGGCCACAACCCACTCCCATCAAGTGAAGAAAGGTGATGACCAAAAGCACCTATCTATGGCCAAAGCCATCTAAACCAATTTTCCCTTAAGGCAAGGAATCAATTCGACAATGGTCGAAAACGCCTAACCGGTCGAGACTACTAACATGCTCGTTAAAGAAACTCTAGGGTAAGGTCATCTCAAATGGGCACAAAGAGAACATGAAATCGATACAAAACAGAAAGGAAGAAAACCACATGTATTTACAATATTTACAAGGGTATTACCCCCAATTACATCATTCCAGGGCCAGTAACAAAGAAAAAATAATAAAAGAGAAAAAGAGAACGAAAACTAAACAAATATTACAAACTTTATATTTTACTAGGCGCCACCAGCGCCCTCTTCAACATTGTCAGCGCCCTCGGCGCCATCACCTCCCCGGGCGTGGACGGATCAAAACTGCAGTCGAGGTGGGCGTCACGAGCCTTTTTGCGTGCCTCCTCATAGGTAGCCTCAGGCACAACGCCGGCTTCCCACAATCTCCTATACACGTCGAGCTAGGCCTTGGCGTACGTCCAAAGCTCACGAGCAGGACGAAAGAAGCGGCCCGATCCCTCAGCCGCTGGTTCTCCGCCTCCAAGGCCGAAATCCGGTTTGCTGCAGCACGAGCGTCCTGCTTACAAATAGTAATGCGCCCCTCCAACGCCCTCTTTCAAAAAGTAGCAGCGGCCCTCTCCAATCCGCGTTCTCTTTCTTGGGCGCGGTTGGTCGTCTGCAACGTTTCGACCCTCGCCAGGTCACCCTCTCCTTGCTTCCTCAAAGTAGCAGCCTTCGTCTCTAGGGCGGCCACCTGCCTAGTCATAGCCTCAGCAGCCTCTGCTACCGTAGCCCGGGTTGGTGCTCTCTCTCAGCGGCCGCCCTCTTTTCAACGTCCATCTCCTCCTCTCTTTGACGGAGTTGCCCTTCAAGAGTATTTACCCTGTTAAGGGTCTGCTGCATATGAAGCTACCTCCTCACCAGTTTTTCCACCAGCTCCCGATTCCGTAGGTCGTTCCTTAAGCGTTCCCGCAGGTCGTGGCACCGGTTCCAGTAGCGACGCTACTTCTCCAACAACCGCACAAAGACAGCCAAGCGAACGTTGGCCCGGTGAATACTCTCCACCTCCAACAAAAATTACTGCGGCAAGCAAGACAACACTTAATACAAGAAGGTACGCTAGAGAAAGAGATAGACTAAGACTTCACGCGTACCTTTATACTCAGAGCGGCCACCTCGCCCATCAACCTGACGTCTGAGATGCCTCTCAAGGACGCACTCTCTACCTACGAGCACAGAACCCCGAACATCGTCACCAGATTCTCCTCCTTGAGCAGCAGGTTCAGTTTGTTAGGGATCTCTAAATAACGGTAATCCCCTTCGGCCTGCACCGCTGGGCGGGTATAACACTCCTGAAATAGACGGACCTCCTCAGGATCCATGTCAGACTCCGAATCATACCCCTCTCCAAAGACACCCCTTCCTTTTGCCGCCCTGGAAGTCGAGGCCTTTGCCGTTCGGGATGTTGAAACGCCCGCATTCGCCAAAAGGTCGACGCCCGTGTCCTCCGCCCAAATAGTCATTGAGGAACTACCTTCCCTCTCAGCAACAGGAACTGAAATTTGAATTGCCGAAGCAATTGTTTCACCTTGGCCAAAGCCAACTGGGGCATCCCCCAAAGAATGCTCGCCCTCTGGGGCGAGATCCGCTGCGTCCCCTTCCTCTTCCGATGGCGAGGAATCCAAACTAATCACTACCGGAAGGACCGGGGTGAATGCCACCCTGCGCCGAACTAGCGGCCTCTCCTCTTCCTCCTCGTCTTTATTCGGTGGCGACTCCACCCTGGAATGCATGGCCCCTGAAGGCTATGAACTCGGTGCACGGACGGCACCAGAGAATGAGCCACTGAGGATTTAACTGAGGTCGCCCTCGGGACTGTACGAGGCACCGACATTGCGACCAATCGGGCAGCCGCCCCCGGGCTACGGAAAGCAACCTAGGGAGCCCTCCTAAGACGTGGACGTCCTAACTAGCAAAGGAAGAAGGGTCAAGGATACGAAACTGAAAACTACCAAAGAAGAACAACACAACAAGCTAGATTCTTACCAGCGGCCGGTCTACGGCCATGGACCTCGCAAAACGATGCCCACGAGCGAATTCCCGCTGTAACAGGGAGCACTGCCTCAACCCACTCATGGATGCCAGAAAGCGGTGCTGGTGGTGCACCTCCAGCTACGGCACAAGAAGAAGGTCAGTACGTACGAACATGAAACAGGGCTTTTAACCAAAAGAAATCAAGACCAGCGTAAAAGAAACTTACGTGCATGGTTCCATTCCTCCGGGAAGTCTGTAGCGCAAGACACCAGGTGCTCAGTCCAGATGTAGAAAAAATGCTCATAAGTATGGGTATCGACCTCGTAATCAAGCTCCACAGTTAAGCTGTCGGCTCCAAGAGGGACCAATCGAATCATGGTACCTTGTACCCTCTGGGGAGCATAGAGGGTCAGTACGTGCCCAAGGGTGATCTCCCTCCGTTCCAACCCCGCATATTTTATTAGCATCGCCAGTAACTTGTAGCAGGAAGGGACGAGCTGACCAGGGCATACCCTGTAGTAGCGGCAGAAATCCACCACTAACATTGGAAGGGGGAGCTTAAATCCCATCTTGAAGAGCTAAGCATAGAAAATGCAGTACCCCCGATGGTCGACATGAACCCTCTCCCAGCTCCCAGCAAGGACAATGTCAGCAAAACGAGGGATGTCGCATTGATCCCTCAGTTGAGCGAGGCCCACCTCCCCTATCAGTGGGGCCTCGTCCACTTGATCCTCTCCTTCGGGATCGGAGAAATCAATCGCCGGACCGCTGGGCAGTGAAAGAATGTCGTTCACCGATGTAGGCCTATCAATATTCGCCGACTCTACGATTCTCACCACCAAAGATGGACCCTCAGCCACCGTAACCGCCACCGGAGCAACATCGGAATGAGAACTGCTCGCCATTGTCGATATAACAAATAAAAGTAAGCAGAAGTCACCGGAAAAGCAAGAGAAGGTGAAAATTTGACGATAAACGACGAAGAACGGAGCAACAAAGAGCGAATGATGAACTAATTTGAGAGCAAGAAGAACTATCTCTCACAGAATCTCACTTAAACGAATATAAAAGAAGTAAGAACTGAAGGATACAACCCCTTATTTATAGACAAGGCATAAATGACTTTCACCAATCCCACCATTAACTGCCTAAGCAACCGCAAAATGGATCAGACCTACCGTAACGATATCGTTATGACAGATACCATTGAGTGGTCATTCAACCATCAATCGGCACGTCACCCGCGAAACGGTCGTAACGGCCCCAAGATACCAAGAGCATGCCCCATGCGTCACTGTGCATATGACGCCTTCTTTGTACGCGGTAAGCATGATCTTATTCTCCCCAGGCATATGTAATTGTCCACGGCCATCTCTATACCGTTAGTGGAAATGACCACCTTCAAAATAGTGCTGGCCACAGTCGCCTCCAAAAGTAGTATTGATTACGTTCGTTTCTGAAGAAGTAAAGGCCACGACCTTTTCCTGAATATAAAACGGTTGCGGCCATTCTCGAAATAAGGATGCTGATGCCCTCTCAAAATAACAGCTACCGCCGTTCCTTGACAATGAGGTGACTACAGTCTCTTACCAAAAGAAGAGCACATGCAAATATAAATGGATATGGCCATCTTCGAAAAAATGAATGGCTACGACTATTTACAAAATAAATAAATGGCTACGGACATCTACAGAATACAAATGGCTACGGCCATCTCCAGAATACAAATGGCTACGGCCATCTCCGAAGCATAGACGGCCACGGCTAACGGCAAAATCCGCTCATCGAGCTCGGCCGGTCCCCGACCTCAATAAGCGGAGGGACTATCTGTATGGGTCAGAATTAGACTCGTGATTAGTAGTACGTCTAAGTTGCTCTTAAGCTCATTTGGGTTAATAAAAGGTATAAATATCCACCAACCAAAGTATTCCGAGGTTACTCAACTTAACTAGCAAGCAGCGAGGCCACGACCTATTCGTCGTTCACGGACGTCCTCTCGATGCAGCCACGGCGCCTATTGCCAGCAAGCAAGATCCCCAGCTATAAATATCAAGAGAAAGAACCCTAAAGGGAGGCTTCTTCTTCTTCTTCACATCTACTTCTAAGAGAAGATACATCATTGTAAGGCTCCGAACATCTCCATGGAGGGGCGGACCAAATCGATATCATAAAAAAAAGATTTTCACTCTCCTCCCCATAACCAATAACTATTGCCTATTATATTTTTCATTTGGTTTTTTGATTTATTACGATCTGCTATGATTGGTCCTCTGTTGATTTTAATTGATTTAGGCTTATAAAATATATGAAAACTTTCAGGTAAACACTGCTGTCCGTGAAGGAGAAGGTCATCATGGTCCAGCATAGCTTCAAAGAATGAAACAAAATAGCATACCATCTGGCCAAGGAAGCTACTAGTCAGACTGTTATCAATAAGATAGTTTATTATAGTTTATTTTGATAGACCTCCCCCATATGTCATGGCCAGGATGCTGGCCGACATGGATAGAGGCGGTAGTACTAAACTAGTGCTTAGAAGCACTTGTAGAACTCTCGCATATTTTGGTAATTTAAATGCCAAAGATGACATTAATTCTTTGTGTAATGATCCAGTGGATCAGTGTACCTATGTTTCTTAGTTTTATATAAATAAAAGTCTCCCTTGTTCAACAAAAAAAAGATAATCTTATATTGCACTGACTTAAAGACGGATTTAGAATTTTAAAATAATGAATTTGTCAAGAATGTCATGAACGTACTTCCTGTTGAATTTTCATTTCGAGGGACGTCCGTATAAAACGTGAAAATAGCATATCCTAGCCAAATTTTTGAATTTGGTAATTTAAAAATAGCTAGCTTTTGCAAATTTATTGAAAAATAGTTACTATTTTGCTAAAATACGAAAAATTCTAGTATAATATGCAAGATTATGGAGCTCCTGAGTATAAACTATTGGCATATTATATTCGAACTCCCGCATACAGAAAGTTTCAGTATAATATGCTGAATTATGAATTTTTTGCACATAAACTTCCAGCACAGCACATTATAAAATTCCCACACATTATGATGGAATCTCATATGCAAAAAAATCGAATTTCAGCATATTATGCTAGAACTTTTTCGGATTTATTTTTTGATAATAAAAATTTTTTATTAACCAATGAAAGAATTACAACAAGAGAGAAAAGAATTGTTGGAACTCTGTATCACAGGTCTAACAACAAACAACACCATTACTACTCTAACTACTATTCTTGATTCCAGTTCTAGGAAGGGTAAAAATTCAGATTTTCCAACTTAATCTTGGACTTCAAGCTTCCCAAGTAGAAGATCTCTTGTATGACAGATCTAACAATGCCTTCTACACTTGTACTTTTGCGTCGAAAAAGTCTCAGGTTCCTCTCTTGCTTTGTAATTTTTTTTGATTTTTAAGAGTGTTTTTGTTCAAATTTTTTATCTTTTTACATAAAAAAGTTACTATACTTCGTTTACTTTTAATATTGTGACTATTTTTTAATTAATAATCGTAAACCTAGCTATTTCTGATATTTTCCTATCTAAAATTCGCATTTTTAGTAGTATCTTCAAGGTGGGGTTTGCAGGAGTTGGTGTAATGAAGTCACTTAAATCCTGCTTCTATGTTGTTTGTTATGTGCACGTTTTGGTGATTATTTGTAGGCTTAGCATGTGGATACGTTGTTATATTGCTTGACATGTCCAAATACAACGTGTGTGTATGTGTGTGGAAGAGAGTGAGAAAGACAAATACGAGAGGAAATTCATTTGGATCTGCACATGTAGTGGGGGACTACTTTGTATCAATTTGTTGCCTAATGTTCTCTTGCTATAGTATTAATTCAGTTCAATTATCGAAACAATAAGAAAAAAATACTTTCTTTACAATTTAAAAAAAAAAAGGAGATCGACACTCCACAGATTCTTAAATCATATAGGCCAGTGATGAAGTCAAGCAATAAAAAAAACAAGGGGAACCAAAGAATATAAATCATTGTGTTGCACTATGAATAAATTATATTCCAAAGTCAATGAAGCCTCGTAGCTATCTATTTAATTTTTAAATAACTATAGTTCAAACACGTAAACTATCTAATGTTGAAGACCAAGTCAAATAGACTGACACGTTTACTCTAAAGTAATAGTTAACCCGTGTAGTTGAATAAAACTTAATTGATGAGAAAGTCGTGAAAATTGCTGTTAACTGAACTTAAAGTGAATTTCATAATTAATAACTTTCACACTAGTGATAATAAACTTGGGATCAGGCACACTATGCTTACATTGTTACTGGTTCGAAGCCAAATTTGAAGAAATAATTTTATAGCAAAACAAAATTTGAATTAGGCCCCACGTATATCTCGTACGCAAGAGAGTAGGGGGACAAATTGGCCCATTTTCCCTTTAGAACTAGTTTCTCATGTATGCGATGTCACTCTATTTTATTACTTAACTCTTTACAAGTCCAACAAATAACAATTCAATATAAAGAGCACAAAGAAACTTTTCACAATCGACGAAGGACACTTTGTCTTTCATAAAAGGCCAAAAAAAAGGATCACAAATGAATCTTTAACTTTGCATTTTTAAATAACTAGAGATCACAATTAACTAGTACGAGGGGTCTACAAAGGAAATCGACAAATCGCACCAACCTGATAATTCGAGTCAAATCGAGAATAAAAATCCGACTATGCATGGTTTGATTTGATTTGTTTTGGTGTTGGAAAAAAAATCCTCAAACCGAAACCAAAACAAATCAACCCGACATTACATATATATAAATTTTAGATATATTTAATATATAAATATACTTATTGTGATGTAATTTATAAATATGTTTTAAAAGATTTCATAATTTTATCTTTTGAGGTAATATTTAAAGGTTGGACTTAGAACTTTTAAATGTTCCAATAAGTTTTATAGCCATTTGTTGACTTTTTGACAAGAAATTTCATCCCACATCGGTGGGCTCTTGAAAGTTGGGGGATTTCCCCCTATAAAAGAAGGCCTAATGTTTATGATTTAAACAGACATCTCATTTGCCTTCTCATCTGTTTAAGGCATCTGTATCTTCTCTCTTTAGTATTATTTCACTTGTATTTTTAGAGTGGAATAAATATTGGTTGTGTCCGAGGAGTAGGCAAAGTTGGCCGAACCTCGTTAAACTCTGGTGTTCCTTTTATCGTTGCTTTATTGTCTTATTTATTATTTAGTGGCTGTCATGTTTTTTTGGTATAGTAGTTGTGACTCATTCACACTATATACATTTGGCTTCAGCAACAATTGATATCAGTTTCAAGGTACTGTCTAAGTATGCTCTGTGGATTGCAGCCTAGTATGATCTTCCACATCAGAAAAGATTCATCTTGGTAACTGTGTCAAAGTTCTTTCTGAGTATGCTCTGTTGTTGCAGCCTGGTCTGATCTTCTACATCAGAAAGGAAATAATCTTGATTTGTGTCGTCAGCTATTAAATAATATTATGTCAAAATCGGAGACAATAAACAAGAAGAATCTACATCAACTGTCAGCAATGCGTCATCATTGGTATTTTCGCTTATGACAAGAATTTTGTCAAATGCAAAATTTGCGGTAGAAATTTTTTACGGGTCCAGATATTTTGGGATGTGGAAAGGCGAGGTTCTAGATGTCCTTTTTCAACAAGGGCTAGATCTGGCCATTGAAGAAAAGAAACCAGATATTATTGGAGTAGAAGATTAGAAGATTCTCAACCGTGTTGCTTGCGGTACCATTCGATCATACCTTGCTAGAGAGCATAAATATTCATACACAAAAGAAACTTCTGCAAGTAGATTATGGAAAGCGCTGGTGGATAATTTTTGAAAAAAAACAGTCAAAATAAGTTGTACATGAAGAGGAGACTGTTTCACTTCACATATGTTCCTGGTACCACATTGAATGAACATATCACCAGTTTAAATAAGTTGGTCACAGATTTGCAAAATATGATTACAACTTATGATGATGGTGACTTGGCCTTGATGTTGTTGGCGTCACTTTCTGATGACTACGAGCACATTGAAACTACTCTACTCCATGGAAATGACGAAGTTTCTCTCAGAGAAGTTTGTTCGGCTTTGTACAGCTATGAACAAAGAAAGCAAGAAAAACAGAAGGACGGAGAAGGAGAAGCACTATCTGTGAGTCGTCCTCAAAATCAAACGAGGACAAAGAAAGGAAGATCTAAGTCAAAATCTAAACCCAACAAAGATGAATGTGCCTTTTGTCGAGAAAAGGGGCACTGAAAGAAAGATTGTCTGAGGTTGAAGAATAAGGCCAAACATAACAATGGAAAGGCCGTTATGGATTCAAATGTAGCTGATTGTGATGATTCAGACTTCTCATTAGTTGCAACATAGCAATCAACATCATCAGATATATGGTTAATGGACTCAACTTGTATCTATCATATGTGTCCCAACATGGACTGGTTCGTAGAATTTCAAGAAGGAAAATATGAAGTCATCCATACAGAAGACAACAACCCTCTTACCTCATATTGCTCTAGTTGAATACGATTAAGGAACCATGATGGAATGATCAGAACATTAACAGATATTCGATATGTACCGGATTTGAAGAAAAATCTCATCTCTGTGGGAGCCCTAGAATCAAAAGGATTCAAAATCGTTGCAGAAAATGGAGTGATGAGAGTATGCCTGCTGCACTAGTGGTAATGAAGGCTAATCGGAAGAAAAATAATATGTACCGCTATTGTGGTAGTACAATTATTGGGACAACGACAGTGACCTCCAGTGATGAAAAAGAAGCAAAAGCAACCAGGCTATGGCACATGCGCTTGGGACATGCTGGAGGAAAATCCTTGAAGACTCTATCAGATCAAGGATTGTTGAAAGGAGTAAAGACTTGCAACTTGGAGTTTTGCGAACATTGTGTCAAAGGAAAACAGACAAGGTTAAATTTGGTACAGCGATCCATAATACGAAAGGAATTTTGGACTATGTACACTTTGATATTTGGGGTCCTTCCAAAACACCATCATTGGGTGGGAAGCATTATTTTGTAACCTTTGTTGATGATTTTTCCCGAAGAGTATGGGTGTATACTATGAAGAGCAAAGATGAAGTGCTGGGAATTTTTCTCAAATGGAAGACGATGGTGAAGAATCAAACAGGCAGGAGAATCAAGTGTATTCGCAATACAATGGAGATGAATACAAAAATTGTCATTTCAACAAGTTCTGTGAAAATGATGGTATCGTCCGACACTTTACTGTCAGACATACACCACAACAGAATGGAGTGGCAGAACGCATGAACCAGACATTGCTGGAGAAGGTACGATGTATGTTGTCCAGTGCTGGCTTGGGCAAAAAAATCTTGGCCTGAGGCAATTACATATGCATGCCACCTCATTAATCGATTACCATCTGCTGCTATTGATGGCAAGACACCATTTGAAAAATGGTATGGAAAGCCTGCTGTAGATTATGACTCTTTGCACGTGTTTGGATACTCAATTGCATATTATCATGTGATAGAGTCAAGATTGGATCCAAGGGCAAAGAAGGCTATTTTTATGGGGATTACTTATGGAGTCGAAGGATATCGCTTATGGTGTCCTATGACAAAGAAAGTAATATTCATCAGGTATGTTACCTTTGATGAATCTGCTATGGTAAATAAGGTAACAACAGAAGATACCAAACAAGTTGATGGTGCTTCTAAGCAGGTGGAGTTTGAGGGAAAATTTATTTTTCCTACACAAGAAGCAGAGGAGGAAACAAATGAAGTTTATCATCTAGAAGGAGAGCCATTAGAGGAGATTCCAACTCAAGAACCTCAACAACAACTTGAATCAATAGCAACCAGCAGGCCAAAAAGGACAATAACAAACCTGCTCGTCTCATAGAGACAGTTGCTTGTGCGACCACAATTATAGCTGATGATGTTCCTACCACTTATAAAGACGCATTCCAAAGTTCAGAAAAAGATAAGTGGAGGATTTCCATGAATGATAAAATACAGTCCCTTCATCAAAATCATACATGGAGATTGGGCAATCTCCCGAAGGGAAAGAAAGCAATTGGGTGCAAATGGGTATTTGCAAAAAAGGAAGGATTTACTAGCCAAGTAGATGTTCGCTACAAAGCAAGATTGGTGGCCAAAGGATATGCTCAAAAGGAGGGAATTGATTACAATGAAGTGTTTTCTCCAGTTGTAAAACATTCCTCCATTCGAATTATGTTGGATTTGGTAGCACAATAGGATTTGGAGCTAGTTCAGATGGATGTAAAAACTACGTTTTTATATGGGAATTTGGAGGAGGAAATCTACATGACTCAGCCAGAAGGATTCAAAGTTGCTGGAAAGGAAAATATGGTATGCAAACTTGAAAAATTGTTGTACGGTTTGAAATAATCTTCTAGACAATGGTACAAGCGATTTGACAAGTTTATGTTGCAGCAAGGTATAAGAGAAGTAAATACGATCATTGTGTGTATTTGCACAGGCTTAAAGATGGTTTCTTTATATATCTTCTTCTATATGTTGATGATATGTTGATAGCTTCCAAAAGTTCTGAAGGAATTGATAAGTTGAAGATTCAAATGAAGAAAGAGTTCGAGATGAAGGATATGGGTGAGGCAAAGAAATTTCTTGGCATGGAGATAATAAGAGATAGACGTTCAAAGAAATTCTGTTTATCTCAAAAAGAATATTTGAAGAGAGTACTGCAACATTTTGGCATAGATGACAAGACTAAGCCAGTTAGTACTCCACTTGCTCCCCATTTTAAGCTAAGTACTACTATGTCGCCAAAGGATGAAGCTGAACAAGATTATATGTCAAAGGTACCATATGCAAATGCTGTTGGTAGCTTGATATATGCAATGGTCTGAATGAAACCTAACATTTCACAAGTTGTTGGAGTTATTAGCAGATATATGCATAATCCAAGAAAGGAGTATTGGCAAGCTGTGAAGTGGATTCGACGGTATATTCATAATACTGTAGATGTTGGGTTAGTTTTGAGATGGAAGACAATCAGTCTAGTGTTGGATATTGTGACTCAGATTTTGCGGGTGATATGGACAAGCGAAGATCAACTACTGGTTATGTGTTTACTTTTGCAAAGGCACCAGTTAGTTGAAGTCTACTTTGCAGTCAACAGTTGCTTTGTCTACAACAGAGGCAGAGTACTTGGCTATTACAGAGGCTGTGAAGGAGGAAATTTGGCTTCAAGGATTGCTAAAGGTAGGGGTGTGCATTCGAATCGGTTTATCGATAAATCGAATCGATTATTTGTTATCGGTTTATTGATATCGGTTTATCGGTTTATCGGTTTATCGATTCGATTTCGATTTCAAAAAATTTCCTTATCGGTTTATCGATTCGATTTCGATTTTGGCCATTCGGTTTATCGGTTTATCGATAAATCGATAAGATATATTACAAAGACAAATATACCCTTATTTTATAATAATATGACTACCCTATCCTTGCCTAACCTAGCCGGCTAATCCTTCCGTCCTTCGCATATATATATTACAATATATATATATATATACAATTACAATATACAGAATAGAATAAAACCCTAACCTTGGCTGCGCTGCGATATTATCTTCTTCGGTTCTTCCGTCTTTGTCTTCCTCATATTTCAATTTTCAGGTAAGCTTCCTCATTTTTCAGGTTAACTTTTTTCGTCATTTTTTCGAAAGCCTAACCCTGCCTGCGCTGCGCATATTCTGATCGATCTTCTTCGGTTCTTCGTCTTCCTCATATTTCAGGTAAGCTTCCTCATATTTCAGGTAAGCTTCCTCTTAATCTGTCTAATTCTCGCTCCAATTTCATGGCTGTTGTGAAGGTTTTTTAATTGTCATCCTCTCATATCTGCAATTTTTTATTTTATAGTACAAGATTTATTCTTCAAATAGCAAAACAGGTTTGTGCCCTTCTCTTGGTTAGCTCAAATGTTTGGAAAGATTTGTTCTTGACAAAAATTCTCCGTCCGTGTTTAATCTTTTTTTTAACCCAAGAGTACAGAAACTGTCTCAGCATTTTCTCTCAAAAAAAAGTCAGATAGAAGTCTCACTTTGCTAAAAATGGCGTTTTTGAAACTGCTATTTTTCTCCTTCCTATTTCTCAAAATTTTCCTAACAATTTCATCAGATGGAGTTACTGCTGATCCAGAACTCATTATTGTTGAAGAAAGCGACGTCGTCATTACAAAAGCTTCAGATTCAGATTCATCTATCAGACTCCAACTTGACCAACTCAACACCAAGATTTCCCTTTTAGGTTTTTTCTATACTCAATTTTTGTATATATATGCTGTTATATTTCATTTACTCAGTAATTGGAATGGGTTTCTTTTTTATTTTACTGCTCGTCTGTCAGAAATTGGTTCTATCAAGTTGAATTCTTGAAAATTGAACTTATGGAAGTTTGACTATCAAGTTATTTATAAATGTAGCATATTTCTCTTATGTTAAGGAACTCAACAGTTTATATATGACCAAAAAAATGATTTTCCCCTAATGTAGGTGTAACAATGAATATTCTGGGTATTGTGGAAAATTATTCCTTCTCCTTATCTGTTTTTCTTCCTTGTCTTTATATATCACTTCTAATTAACAGCTCAATCTTCTTTCATTTTGTTTGGATGAAAGAGTCCCGCATTGACGAGAGCACTGGTGAACTGAGAAGGAAGGATGAGAGAATCAAGGAGCTGGAGAAGACGATTGACTTGAAATTAGCTAAATTGGCTTCTCTGCAAAGTGAACTTCAGTTGAAATGAGAGTGGTCATTTTTAGTATCTGACTAAGATAAAGAATTTAGTCAGTGATAACTAGCAGGAATTTTTCTGTGCTCTAGATTTTGATTTTGCAATTCAAATAATGATGTGCAGCATCCTCATTAATTTGATATATACGCATCTTTGCTAGGAAAAAGGATCTTTGAATGCAAATGATCTTGTTGCTAAGGCTAATGTGCGTGCCACTGAACTTGAGCGCCAGGTTAGTTATGGTTAGGCTGGTTTCTTTGTACTAATATTGTGCTGCATTCCTTAATATTCTGTTGATGTGCAGATCGATGTTCTTAGAAGGGATATAGAAGCACAAAACAAGAAGAAAGATACTCTGGAGACCTGTACAAATGTAGCAGAGGAGAAAATACAGGAACTGAATCTTAAACTTGAAAGAGTATGTACTGTTTTCGTGAATGCATATTAAGGATCAAGGGGATTTCATCATTCTAGTTTCTTTGTTCGGTTAATGCTTACGTTTATTAAGTAGTGTTTGGAGAGCTTTTCAAATATTATCCTTTTATGCAGTCACTTCCCGAGGAATTGATATCACTTTTTATTTTGTTCATATCTGGTTTTAGCTACAAAAGATAAATGAGGAGCAGAATGCTAGAATCCGTAAAACCAAACGCGCTCTTCAAGTGGCAGAGGTTTTCATTACTTACTTTCTTAGAGTATACAAAATATTTATTAGCTGAGGGGTACTAATACTAAGGAGACTTCAGGAAGAAATGATGAAGGCCAAATTGGAGGCTTCTTCTGTTTCGAAGAAGCTTGAGGAGGTAGGGCTTTGGAAATTATCCGTTTCTTTTTTTTTTGACTTGTACTTGTATTTGGCTGTTATTGTTATTAATATTTTCATCTATTTCTTATCTTGAAGTGGAACTTATATCTAGGGATCGTAAATTCACAAATTCAGATACATATAACTTTACACTCGTCAAGTTAAGAATCACCAAGTTGGGAAGTTCTGTAATGGTCGAAATTTGGGACCAAGGTAAACCAAACTTGGACAAAGTCAATTCCATTAGTTGCGAGGGGAAATTGAACTTGTGAGGAAGTTTAGCTGGATAAAAGTATGTTATTAAGAGTAAAATGAGAAGTTTACAATTATTATCTTGAAATATATAATGTAATATTCTTCGGTATGGACTAAAACGGAAAGGGTGCCTTATTGGCGTTATCGATAAATCGAATCGATAAGCCTCCAAAATCGATAAATCGAAATCGAAAAAATCGAAACCTTATTGAAACGATAACGGTAAGCATATGTAAGAATCGATAATCGATAAGTAATTATCGATAAGGATCAGAATCGAATCGATAAATCGAATGCACACCCCTAGCTAAAGGAGCTTGGTGTTGAACAAAAAGGTATCACAATTTTTTATGATAGTCAAAGTGATATTCAATTAGCGAAGAACAAGTTTATCATGCAAGGACGAAGCACATTGATGTTCGTTATCATTTTGTACGAGAAATCATAGAAGAAGGTGGAGTCACACTGAAGAAAATTCATACTACGGAGAATCCTGTTGATATGCTGACAAAGGTGGTGACTACGATCAAGTTTTAATATTGTTTGGATTTGATCAACATTGTTGAACACTAAAGATTGAAGATGAAGACACAACTAAAATTTGTAACCGAGAGAAGATTGAAGATGTGAAATTTTGTCAAGATGGAGATTTCACTTGTATTTTTGGAGTGGAATAAAATATTGGTTTTGCCCGAGTAGTAGACAAAGTTGGCCGAACCTCGTTAAATTCTAGTGTTCCTTTTATCGTTGCATTATTATTTATTATTTAGCGGCTGTCATTTTTTTGGTATAGTAGTTGTGACTCATTCACACTGTATACACTTGGCTTCCGCAACACTATTAACATTATTAAATTAAATATAGTGCTAACAAAAGTCAAACCGAAATCAAATCAATATTAATGTTAATAAAAAAATATTCAATTCAATAATACAAACGGGAATATATTGAATAGTTATTTTTTATTTTGTATTAATTTAGATAAAAATGGACAACCTATTTTTACTTTTTCTTTAGCGTTTAGTCATGTAATTAATACTCCATTATTATTCTACTTATTTTAGTATGACTTAGTACTTTTAGATTATGTTTATTTTTGTTATGACTTTTTAATTAGCAATATTTATATTACATAATTTTATTGTCTTTATTGTTGAATATTTTAGGATAATGCCATGACATATCTCATATTTTGTGTTAATTTTTTGAAAAATACTTTATATAGTTGTATCTTATTAGGACTAAAGAAATATTTTGAACACAATTTATATGTCTCGTTCTACGAAGATTTTACTGGAAAAAATCCGAAAAAATCTGAAAAATCCGAAAACTCGAGAAAACCCGATAAAAACCAAAAGTGAAAAATCCGAGTTTTATTGGTTTGGTTTGGTTTGGTTTTTAGATTTAGTTACCCGATACAATTGATTTGGTTTGGTAATTGTAAAATCCGAACCAACCCGATCTATGTACACCATATGTAGTACTATTATTTCGAGACAACAAGTGTAAAGTTAGTATAAGTCCTCATTTGTTTTTTTAAAGATTAAGACGTCTGAATCTGAATACACATCTGAATATCAAGATGTGTATTAAGATTAAGACATCCGAATCTGAATACACATCTGAATATATTAAGATCTGAATACTATAAATTAAGACTGTTTAATTTTTAACATTTGAATAAATAAAATTTATCTTTATTTAAAAATAATAAACATAAAATTCAAATAAAATACTAACTAATCTAATATTTTATCAATAAAATATATAGCTTTTTAAACTATGATAGTTATTGGTAGCGATGGCTAATGGGTGAATGCCGACTAAAGGCGGTGGTTGGTGGTAGTTTTGGTTGATGATGGTAGTTCATGCTAGTAGCTAGTAGTGATTGATAGTGGTTGCGATTATGATTAAGGATGGTGGTAGTGGATGATGATAGTTAATCATGGCGGGTGGTGGTTTGTGATTGAGGAAGGTGGTGGTAGGTTATAATAATCGGATGTGGGCAGCTATGGTTGTTAATGGTGATGGAGTGGTTGGTTGTGGTAGTTGAGGTGGATAAGTGTTGACTGTGGGTGGTCGGGATGGTGGATGGTGATGGTCAATAATGGTGGCAACTATGGTTGAGGATGATGGTGGTGGTGGTGGTGGTTGATTATGGCGGTGGTGGTGGTGGTTGACTATGGTGGTGGTGGCGGCGACATGGTGGTAATTGATAACGGTAGGCAGTGGCGGCTGTTAATAATGAATATATGGTAGTATCTTAATGAAATTAAGTCTCTGTTATATCTTATCATACAGACCTATGCAGACCCATTAAGTGATTGTTAAATAAAAAAACAAACACACTTAGTGGCTAAGATATGAATAATTAAGATTCAGACTTTAAAAATAAACGCATTTAATGTGTGAGATCTGAATGATTAAGATTCAGACCTCCATTAAATGGAAACAAATGAGGCTAAATTTACCTCTAATTCATATGTTTTCATATATTTTATGTGTGTGTAATAGAGTTATAATTTTTCACGACTAATAAATCACAAGAAGATACAATGAAGCGACATGATTACCATGGCATGTGGGGAAATTGAGTTCATTGGGAGCATCATGTGGACAACTCAGTCGAAAAAGATTTTGCTGGGGTGGCGTGCTTCTCAACGTGCCAGCTGGTTGGTTTTCTTAAATTCTCCGATTCTCCGAATTGCACTGAAAATACCATGTCCATGATTTTCAAATTTCAATGTTTCTTAGTTTTCTTTTTTCCCTGTTGGTTGTTCCAAGTTTATTAAAAAGGTTTAATTTTTATACACTGGAGCGATATAAATTTTACATTATCAAATTACATTAAAGGTAATTTAAGCGCGTATCTATTAACAAGGGAATCAATATTTTATGAAATAAGGCGAGTAATCTTTTATAGCAGGTTTATTTCACGGATCGTGTAAAATATATTTACGACCAGTGAATACAAGTCGAGATCCTTTTCTAAAAACAATATGATTTTTCAGTAGCTAAGAGCATAGTGGAAGTTAGTATTTAGTCCAAATTCTTATTAAAAAATTCATTAAATATGTAATAAATAACATTCAAAACCCAGCTACAAACAATTAATATCGCTATCATAAAATTTAAAATCTACTTCCTCCGTCTCATATTAATCGTCGTGGTTAATAAAAATAGTTATCTCAAATTATTTGTCATTTTAGAAATTCAAGATAAAATTGATTATTTTTTTTGTTTTTACCCTTAGTAATAATTGTTCTTAAAGATGAAGATAATACATAAATAGAATAAATATTCAGTAAAAAGAGATTATATCTTAAAACATAAATAAGAATAGAATATTTTAATTCTTTTTCTAATTAATATTTCCTAAGAAACGTGAAAAGGAGAAATACGACACATATTATAAAACAGAAGAGTAGTTAGAAAGTTCAAATTGCGGCTCTGCCCTGTTTCTGCACCAACGTTGTCTAACAAGCCATGAGCCTGTTGCTAGTTTGGAATAAATAATTCCCGGTAATCTCTTTTTTGATTTCATTTACTGGATTACAAATTTTTCAACTACTTTTATTATAAAATTAAAATCTAAAAGTTTGAAGAATTTAAGTTCACACCAAAGTAAAATTATTTGATTGTGACAAGAGTTTATTATAAATGAGTTTACGTTCTACGCATACCATCGATTAAATTGACATGCACCAAAAAGTAACTCTTCCTAGCAATGACGTATAGTAACCTAAAACATTGAGTGATAACATGCTATAATCAATTAAATTTCATAGGAAAAGACTCAATCAGTATATATAACCTTAAATTAATCAAGAAAAAACTGATTGCCAAGGAATTAAGTACTGTTTGTCGGACCTTTTATTTGTACACATATGCTCCCCTCAAGTAATGTTCTATGGCTGATGAGAAAATAGTATCCATCTCTAATAAAGCAAGTATACCTACTGCTTTGAACTAATCTCACTGGTTCCAGTTGTTAATATGAAACTAGTTGTACTACTTTACTATTAATCACAACTTTATGAGGGTTAGTTCGCAAAATTTGTTCTTTTCAGCCAAAGGGTGGCAAACCAATCAGATATTTCAGATAAGAACTAGGTGATCTTTCAAATACCAGAACACTTGTTTTTGGCATTTCTTTAAGGAAGCCTGATGCATAAGGCATCTTGTATTTGTGCGGGATCCAAAAAAAGACCGCACCTCAAGGGGTATGATTTGAACAACCTACCTTAATGCAAATATTAGTGGCTGATTTTAAGATTCAAACCCGTAAACTATAAATCACATGAAAACAACTTTAACGTCCTATTTTTATTATAAGTGTGCATAATTTGCCTGGTCTTAGAATATTCAGTTTAGTTGCCTCTCTGTATGGGGGCCAGATGATGACCAAACAGAAAAAAAAGAATTTTTAGAGGATTGACATGGGCAAAAGCGACACACAGAAATAATTATTCTTGTTATCCTATCATAACTCTTCAGGTTATTGCTCTTCCAACTTGACAATGGATAACGTAACGCCAGTGCAATTTTCATCACCAAGGAACAAATTGTTTAATGCGATGTTACTAGGACTCTTCGAAAATATTATCGGATGCATGTCGTAGATTTCGGAGTTCCTTCTATCCCCTTGTACTGATTTTTTCCTTGTTTTCTTCAAACATAAATGTATAGAGCAGTTAGAAACTCTTAGAAGCTCGTGACATTGCGACGTTCCGGGTTTTGGGAGACATGACTATTGTATATGCCGAGTGGCATCGTTATTGCTTATTAACTATATCCGTTAGCTGTTATCTTTGAGTTTTCATTTCATTTCCGCAATATTAGACTTACCTAGTTATAGAGACTAGGTGTCGTCACGACAATTTACGGAGAGAAAAACTGGGTCGTGATAATCCTTTAAAAATAGTGTATTTTTGTAGGAACGGACATAGACGTGAATATATTTAGAGTCCGATCAACATAAATTTAAAGTAAGGTAAGATACAGGTAAAATTGCATATTACTCTGCACTTTCAAGTTTCAACTCCCTAGTTATAAACTTGACTTAGTGACACCATGCATGGACAAAAAGGAAGAGAAAAACTCATTCCCATAACATGAAGTAGCTCAAGAGAATTCCTAACAAGGGACTCAGGGAGAGAAAATCGGTCATATTAAAGACATGCGAATTCAGAACTAGAGACAATGGGTTCAAAATTGACTATGATTTTATTATATGTATAAATTTTAATTCCTTTTTGCATGTGTATACATAGCCGAAAGTAATGAATTCAGTTAAATCCACTTAACCGTCGTACGATAAAAGGTCTTACTTGATATAATAAGAATTACCTTGGAAACAAATGATTGAAAAGAAACAACAGGAAAAAGAAGAGATAGACACAAGATTTGGATCATGGGAGTTTTTAACAACCAACAAAATGAAGACCCACAATGACAAATGAAATAACAAGGCTTAGGATGAGAAATCTGATGTTACACGTCATGATAAATTATCTCAAAAGAAGAAAATTAATTTACAAAATTTGGGGTCCATATGTGGAGTCTGAATCTGATGTTTACATTTTAATAGCAATCCTCCCTACCTGAAATTGAATTAAAAAGAAAAGAAAACAGCAGTTCTGGATAAGAAATCTACATCAAGTTTATTGACTATGTATTATCTTAACAACTTAAAAGTTGCATTTTATGCTCCTTGTATTGATATTATAAGCCAGCACCTCCAAGAAAATAACATATTCATGCATATCAACTACGAGGAGTAACATCCCCAAACAAAATCCCTCTCACAAACCTAATCAACCACAAATCCCTCCTTGTATTGATATTATAAGGAAGTTGATTTTTGTTTTGAAGAGGAGTTTGTATATAATTTAGAGAATCTGAGTTCTACCATATAAAGAGGTGGAACTTCAAAAGGGTTTGACTCATCTCCCCTCACGAGTCATAGCCCCATAGGGAAAAACAAAGGGTGGAGAGGACCACGAACAAGGGTTGTGGTGTAGTGGTAAAGTACTCCTTCATCCTTAACCAGTGATCTTGGATTCGAGCTTTGACGATGGAGTCGCCTTTGTTAGGATTCAAGATTGGATATGGAACCACCTTTGAGAGGGACTATTTTAACCCCTAAGGTGGAACCTCCCGGAGTGAATCCGAATTTAGTCAGGCCCCAATGTACGTACAGGACGCCGGGTGGAAAACCAAAAAAAGAGTGGAGAGGACCATAAAATTGTTGGCTCATTCTCGTTTACCTTAGTAAAAAATTAAAAGTCTACCGCAGACAACAAAAGAATTGCAAGATAGACAAAGCCTTTTTGAATCACGAGTCACAAGCCCAAACCTGAAATAAAGATCTTACAAATTTCTTATACTTGTCATTACTTTAGCAACATAGGTTTGTGAACTAAAGCCTAAAACTTTGGGGCCACGTAGTTAGTGCTCTGTAAATGTGTGGTTTGATTAATGTTAGCACCTACACATTCAACTTGCTTGAATAATAGCCATTGGTATCAACAAATGACTGTACCTTGACCTAGAGAGCCGATACAGCAAATTCCTAACTTGGCATCAACTGCTCCAGAAAGCCCCTACGTTTAATTGGCAAACACAGTCAACCTTACTCGAGCTGTAACATCTGGATGCAGCTTCAATTCAGCGACATATTCTCCAGTTTCTCGAATCTCAGGCAAAGACACAACTTTCTTGTCCACCTCCCTACAAGTAGATTGCGTGTGAATATAGATTAAAGCTAAAATAGGAACTCAATTAATACATCTAATCTACCTTTAAGACATTAGGAGCCAGTTTTTGGATAGCTCATTAAAGTAGCTTATAAGCATGAAGTGCTGAAACACAGATTTTATAAATAAGCAGTTACGTATTTGAAGAGAAGTGTCGAAGCTAATAATAAGCAGTTGGAGCGTTTGGTATAATAAGTAGTTGGTGTGTCACTTCTCTTCCTATAAGAGAACAGATTCTCTATCCCTTCTCTTTCTTTTTTGGGGCAGAGGGGTAGCAGCAAGTGAATATGCGATTGTACAAACAGGCATCATATTGCTCAAAGGCCAACAGTGTTTGCCTTAGAAATGGATGAACAATGGAATCAGCGTATTCCATTGTCCTAGACGACTAATGTTGACAAGTAGGTAGCACCAGATCTTAGGTTGCGTTGAAAGAAAATAACCATTGTTTGAAAAATATCAGATGACAATTAAGTCTGTTTAGCCAAATACTTGAATGACAGATCACTCAGACAACATGAACTTAAAAGTTGTGAATATTTCGCATACTACTATCTACATCCTCTGGCAGAAAAGATAGGAAATTAGTACCTCTGTAGCTGTGCTTTTATAATGTCAACAAGATCCTGAGCAGTGACACTGCAATAGAGACGACATCAATAGGTAGACTAAAATAAACACCAAGTTGCTCCTCACAATTTAGTATCTCAACTAACCTTCCAAAGATTTGCTTTCCTTTCCCACCCTTGCGCTTCACCTTGAAGGCTCCAACAGTTTCAAAAATTCGAGCAAGCTGTAGTGCCTCTTCTTTCACCTGAATTCAAGATCCAAAACTTTAACTAAAACCATATTTGTAACCAAAACATTTATTCTGGCGTAGTCGACTCTTTTGGTGACTTGCAAATTAAAAACATTTGTTTTTCAACTTTCAACAGATTGGATCAATGAGAAATCTAATTACCCGTTGTTTCTCAGCCTCAATTCTCTCATCTTCTATTTTCATTTCCCTGAGAATAAAAGTACGTAATGTTATAAAATAAAAATTCATCCATGAAGTTACTGTAAACACCATAGGTCTAACATTTGCTGTAAACAGCTCATTAGGCCTATCACTCACTCTAAATACCAAGTGACTAGGTAGTAGGTGAAGGCTTTATGTCCAATCCGCTATACATACTTATGCAACATGAGAAAAGATATTAAAGATGAATCTTTTATCAATATTTTTTTTTGGATGAAGTAAGAGATATTATAAAAAGCATCCAGAAGATGCAAAAGAGCACTGACCAGGTGCCTAATACAAAAGATGATATGTTAGCTCTGTACAGATGGTCCTATGCTAGTGTTAGGGAGCTAACAAAATCCAAAAAAAATTTCGGGGGAGCTAATAGGGGAGAGGTTACTCCAGCTATATAACAAAACTATACAATTAGCTTTCAAGGAGTAATTAGGAGTTACTAAACCCTCAAAACATCTTCTATTCCTTTCTGTCCAAATAGCCAAAAAATACATACAGGAATCATTTCCAGATCTTGGTGATGGATTTACCAACTTTCCATCAACACCAGCTACAATAAACATCTTTAGTACTCTCTGGCATCACCTAGTTGAGTCCTAAAACTGAAAGGAACATATTCCAAATATCCGTAGCAACTGGACAATGCAAAAATAGATGTCTGTTTGCTTGAAAATCCTGCTGGCACATGTAGCATCTATTAACTATGGGAATACTCCTTTTGCAAAGATTATCTTGAGTGAGGCACGCTTCCTTTCCAGTCCAGCTATGACATACTCCATCCATTTTAATTTATGTGAACCTATTTCCTTTTTAGTCTTTGCCAAAAAGAATGACCACTTTTCCTATTTGGAAACCATTTACCTTTATACAATGATTTATAGCCCGCAAAATATATGTTTCATTTTACACCACAATTTTAAAAGTCTTCTATCTTTTCATAAAATTCGTGCCCAGTCAAATGGGTTCACATAAATTGAAACGGAGGGATTATAACTTTTTTGTCAATATTATATTTCACTAAAAAAAGTGAATTTACTTAAAACCTATGATCATTAATCATAAGAGACAAAATCGATGATCAAAAAAGTTACACGGAGCTTGTATATTGACCAAGAGTTCTAATACCAAAGTTGCCATATTTCTGCTCAAGAAATATCGACAGTGATCAAGCATCATTCTGCTATGACTTTTGCACACGAATATGTATATCCATGGTTATATTCACTTTTCAGCTAGTTATTACTATAATTTGAAGAATCCCACAGATTATGCATACCTATGTATGTTAATTACATTCAACACTGGTCTATCAGCGTAGATGGGTGAATAGACAACACGAACAATAGTAATAACATACTTCCACACATAACCAAGTAAGCAAGTGCTGTGTGTGGCATATTAAATAGTTGAAGCAAAGATTCCTGACAACAATTACGAGACCCCGAAAATAAGATAATGGACAGAAGAACCACAGTCTTGAGTACAATAATATGGTTCAGTTGGTAATCTGAATATTCAACACTTAAAATCATGCATTCGCACTTACTAGTTCATCTAATACAATCAGAAAATGGATCAAATTAGCAAACTTTAACTCAACAAAATGTAGATAATGAAAGAAGAATCTAAAGCAATAAAAGTATAGGAAAAAATTTAAAGTTCCAAATAGAATTTAACAAATTACTTGATAAGTGTAGGTGTCACAATTTGAGCTTTGCCCATTGGTAGCAGATAATTCCTAAAAAATCCAGCTTTAACATCCAAAAGCTCTCCCTTTTTCCCCAACTGTGTAATATCCTCTTTCAGTATTATCTGCCCCATAAAAAAAAACCACCAATAAATACAAAAAAAATTGAATCCGATTATCACAATTTGAAGAAATAATTCACCTTTCGTATTTTCTTGGCTTTTTTTTGAGCCACAATTGTTAAAATTGAGGTCCTCTCTGATAATTTGGCTGTTTCAACATTAGCGTTTTTGGCTAAGCTATAATTGTGGAGCAAACAAGTTGTTGCTGTGGACGCCATTTGCTACTCTTTTTGTTTCTCTTTGCTCAGTTTTTGTATTCAGTCTAACGTTATCTTATCTGTAATAGCTCTCTCAAGAAGATGATGGCTTTCTTAACGGGCCCCAAAATGTACTGTGCCAATTCTTGGTAGGCGGCCTGTTTTTGGTCCAGTAATCGACGATTGGGCCATATTTGTTGGCCCATAAAGAAGTCTTCAGGTTTTCGGGAGATTTGCATGGCATACATGCCCATGCAGAAAATAGCCCTAGTTATGGATATTGACCTTAAATAGCCAATAAATATATATTACAATAATAATATATATATCATAATTTTTTTATTATTTATATATCAATAATATAGAATAATATATATAGTTATTGTTGCCTTTATATCAATGAATATCATAATAAAAATATTCTATTATTTTTATATCACAATATATAGCACATCGGACATGTGTATACCATAAGAAATATTATATGTTTATTTTTCTTCTTTGTGTATATTAAAAATTAATTTTCTTTATATGCAAAAATATTATTTACTCCCACAATTATACTTATTATTTTATATTTTAGAACTCGCTTAAACATAATATATCAAAAATATATTTTCCTTTTTTGATCAATAATTAATAATTATATTATTTGTAGATCACAGTGTATAATATGTATTTTGAAAAAATTATTAAAATTTTATTTTTCCTTCTTTGTATAACACATTTCTTATTGACAACTCAAGTACAAGATGACTTCACATGTGTATCCTCTATTGTAACCCGTATATATCTCTATGTACATCAGTAATATTGTTATGTCCCGCAATATTACGTCGATATTACGTCCTACGGTATTATATTACGATGATGTTATGCCTTGCGATATTACATTACGATGATGTACTTTGCAATATTAAATTACGACGATGTTGCACCCTGTAGTATTGTACGTTGAATTTGGTGTCAGATAATGGATATTTTTTTTGATTTACACCTGGTATCCGAGTCTCTTCGAGCCCCGACTAACCCGGGGGTGAACATGCCCTCGACAAGGAGTTTCCCGCAAGTGCACCATGGTTAATTCAGGTTTTATCCAGTTCTATGGCCTTCAAAAATTGTTGCACCCAGTGGGTTTCGAACTTGAGACCTTGAAAAGGAGCAAACTCCAAGGCTCAAGTCAATTGATTCCAGGCCAACCCCTGAGGGTTTCATAAGGTAATGAATATCAGTCCAAGGAAAAGATTATTTGGAGATTATAAGGATTATGCTATTTCAAATAAGCGATATGTAAATTCGTGAAAATAAGATGCGAAGCAAGTCAAAGGAAATGAATTTTCGTCCAAGTTTGGCATGTTGGGATAAAATTTGGTCTAAGTTATAATATCCTATATTTATGGATTAGTGTCATATAATATACCACATGATCATAATAGTAAGATGTATATAAAATGTACTAAAAGTAAATACTATTTTAATTAATTTGAGATAATTTTTAATTATGTGAATAATTAATTAATGGTGCGAATAATTATGATTAGTTGGATAAGGACTATGTTGGGGCCGACACTTCCCATTAAGCTAAGCCAAAATGGAACACGTGTAATGATGAGTCATAAAGATACATTAAGGCTTGCTTATACGTAAAGTATCTTTGGATAAAGACTTTGATTTGGCTTCTGTAGTAATAAAATAATGTATGGATTTCATAATTAACATATGGGAACTAATGTATGTAATGCACATGATTTTTTTTATTTTACAAAGATTAGATGGAAAAGTAGTTTTCTTCAACAATCCATTAAGAGAGGCATGGAAATGTTACTGTCCAGCAAGGAAACCATACAAAGTTTGATCAAATTCACAAAAATGTAATGTTCTACATCTACCAAGTAGCGATCTTTAACAAGGAATTCATGCGAAGTTATATGGAATTTTTTCCTACTTTAATCCTTCATTATGTGTTTCGTCGCAAAAGATGTGTGTTAGGGGGATTGTTAAGAGAATCGGCTCAGGTATATTACGGTTATTCTTTCTTTCTTTTTGGCATGATCCATACGAAATAAACAAAACGAGCAAATGTGCAACTTTCATAAATGACTCTCTTCATAAAAATCCTAGGGATGTCTGTATTCTTTATTCCCCATGTGATTTATTGTTATATCTTCTGTTTATAAGTGTCAGAAAACTATGTATTTGATAAAGTTTATCCTAAAGACATTAATTTTTATGATAATCTGATAAAATCTTATTAACGTATTTCTTATGCATCTCATGCATTTATACATGTACATTGATCTATGACCATATGGCATTATATACATGTATAAATGTATATTATATGAATATGGATATGGAAAAAGGTTACGACGTTATATACACACCGGCACTTAATCAGCTGGTATACGTTGATGATTTACCCACAGTGACCGAGATGATATGATGGGATGCCCTCAGAGGCTTGATGATGTTATGAACATATGTATTTTATGCACGACATGACATTCATAAGCATATGCTTGACACTATAAGTACTTCATGATTTAAAGAGTTATGCAAACTTACAAGTTGAGTCATTTACTCTATATTTCTTCCATGTCTGTCATGTACTTATTTTTGTGCCTTATATACTCGGTACATTATTCATACTGACGTACCTTTTACCTGGGATCGCTGTGTTTTATGCCCGAAGGTCCCGATACACAGATCGAAAGCCCTCCAAGTAGGCAATCAGCTCAACGGAAGATGTTGGTATGCTCCATTTGCTTCGGAGTTGCTTGTTTGGTTAGTATGATTTAGAAATGTATTTTTTGGTACGGATGGACTCTGTCCCGACCTTTATGAAAATTATGTATCCTTTCAGGCTTGTAGACGGATGTCATGTACGTAAAAAATTGTATGGTCTTGTCGGTGTATGTTCAGTAGACGAGATGTAATGGGCCTTAGGACAACAAAAGAATATAGGCCATACAGTCATGTCCTCATTTCGAGAAATAAGTTCGCAACTCTGATACCAAAAGAAAAGGTTAGATCCCAGAGTAATAGAAACTAGTATGGATTGGTGAACAAGATAAGCCAAACATGAATTAGGGATTGTGCGATTTAATAATAGTCGGCATCATGAGAATTTTAAATTTCGTTCCGGCAATAATAGAATAGACAATAGAAGAAGATTCACAAGAAATTCAGAGAATGGTCATTCAGGAAGTGATTTCCCTAAAGCAAGAAATGTAAGCAAACTTCAGCTTAAAGTATTGTATGTGCCAGTTCTACTAAGTGTCACCCTCATGATCAAGTAATTTTGTTATCCTTGGTATAGAAGGATTACTGAAGGTGAGTAAGGGTCATTGATGGTGTGAAAGGATGCCAAAGCTAAAGCGGAAAAACATCTATAGGAAGGTCGTTATAGCTCCAAGTCTTAGTACTCCCCTATGGCGTGATGTGGCGTTAAGTACGAATTTAGTGATTCTAGTAATTATGGAATAATAAAGGAAGAATGCGATAAAAATGAGATTGCACTTATTTAAAGACAACAGATATGCTACGATTCCAGAACATTATGCAAACACAAAAACAAGGAAAGGAAGTAACGATCCCTGTCTGAGATGTTATTGATAGATAAGGAGCCAGTGCGAGACGTAAGTTAAGACAAAATACATAACCCAAGAAGCATTAATATGAGAATGGCCAACGAGTAGTTAGTAATTGGTTCAGGAAGAGCCTAGTTATGGCTAAACAGGAAGTTAAAGACGAGTCAACAAATTGTGCAGGATAAACATAGTAAAATCCAATATAGTGCCTCGCGGTTATGACATCGTGATCATCGAAAAATATTTAGATAGGAATTGGGGTAGTTAAAGGTACCATATGAGTGTTATAGGGGATAAAAGAGAGTACCACTAGGAAGACAATCAAATATCAGCTTAGAAGCAACCCTACCAGCACTAGGGTGAGGAAGTAAGTAACAACAGATAATTGCAGGCGAGGAAGGACATCGGCAATTTTATTGGGTATACGATGTAATAAGCTCACAGTTTTATAAGATTCAGAGGGTTCTCCATAAGTACTACAGTGAACGACTAGCTGGGAAAATGAGGAAGAAGGTTCAACCTAAGCACAGTGACTTACAGGGAAAATAGTCTTGTAACAACAGTTTCACAACAAACATTGTACATCCTCCATAAGAAAGAGGAACCTACCGTGGCTAGTGAACGGGAAGTAAAATCAAAAGCAATATTCAAAGATCATATGAGCTGTACGAAAATTTTGGCATATGTGAGAGCTAAGATAAGCTAAGTATGCACCTAAAAATGGGGAAGAAAGACCAGGAAAGGTAATGGCCTATGTGTAAAGAAAACTAAGAAGGAAGGAAAGAATCATCCGATCAATGATCCAGAGTTGGTTATGTTATGAACACACTTGAGAGTTTGGAGTATTATTCATACAGCATATATGTTGACAATCAAATAACCTTAGAAGGTTCCGGTATAAGTTAAAAGGAAGAATTGAGTCTGGGTCGTAAATAAAGGATTGAATTGCTAAAGGATTATATCACGGTTATTCCATAGCATCATGAAAAGCTAAAACTAATAACTAAACATCATGAGCCGCAGATCGAAAGATAGCTTAAGCCTACATAAAGATCGATCAGAAGAAGGAGAAAACTAAAGAGTTACATCAACGAAGTAAATCAGTAATCTGATTATTGGACCCAGAAATTATAAAAATAGTGATTGAGAACATTGCAGAGTCACTCTTAATATTAGAAGTCCACTTAGAAGAATGGAAGGTCATGAAGGAGATAGAAAATGTGATCGAGATGTTAAAGCAAGTAAGGTAAAAGTAAGTAACGTACGAGATACTCAAAGGCAGGAGATCATGAATAGTCCATTCCTCGGATAAAAGGCTAGAAGTAGAGGGATTCAGTTACTAGGAATAATAGCAGCATCATTAATAGCATATCTTCTAGCCAATGGACTAGGTATTGAAAATCCTGACTAAGAGAGTGAAGAAGAGTTAGAGACGATGTGATGTCTAGCTTGACATTCCAAAATGACATAAAGAAATCTATGATGCAAGCAAGTTGAAAGGTTGCAGGTAATATAAATAGAGATGTGTGATCCCAAGCTATTGTATGGTGAAGCGAAAATGTTCTAGAAGATAGGAGTAAGGATAAGAACTAGTGAGTGAGAAAGTAAGAAGATGGATAAATCCTCAGGATTAAGGGATTAAGCCCATGAAAACAAGAAGAGCATATGATTTCTCTAAGTTATACAAAGCTCACTATACACTGAATGAACTCAATCGAGTCTAAGACTAATAAAATTTAGAAGAGATGGAATAATGCCCTCTTAATAGAATGAGGGTGTAATTGTTATAGACAAAGGATGCCGTTTGGGCCTTCGATTGAGTAATGATCTGATGAAGAAAAGAAATGGATCTCATGAATTGGACAACATTAAAATACCCACGCAAGGAGAATCACATTGGGATGCTGTGAGATATGGTTATGAAAGCATGGTATCACCCGAAGTGGATCAATCTAATCATTTTAGAAGTTCCCCGATAAAACGTGAACCCTAGCGGCAGTATTACATAAAAAGTTAAGTTATTAGGGGTGGATTATGGATCAAAATTTAGGTGAATCAACAATGAATATATAAAGGTTATAAAGTATGAAAGGACATTAGGCCATCATTATTAAGATGAGCAGTAATGTGGAAGCATTAGAAGACATAGATTTATACATATAGGGATAAGCAATGAAAGTAATCTGGAATTTGGTAGCAGATCTCAGTAACGAGAAATCACGATAAGAGTTATGGTATAGTATGACCTACGTAGATGCAGTAAATTCATATGAATGGATAATCGGGTCTATAAAATAAGATATAGCAATATTCGTAAGTTCGACAAATACCAAACGAAGAACTTCAGGATTGGAAAAAAAGGTGGAGGAAAAAGGAGAGAAGAGTCGCATAGGCATACTTACAAGGCCAGTATCATAAACGTTGTAAGATGGAAGGTAGAAAAAATTACGAGATTGGAAAGAATTCGATCAGAGGTCATGGCGTGGGAAAGGGTCCTAAAGGGGGGAATGCCCTGTACTTTGAATGTATTCATAGAACAACTGCCTAGATAGTGAGGAGAGTGTTAAAGTATTCGCATGAGCTATAAGTTATGAAAAATGATAAGAACATCAGTTAACGTTGGGGGACGAATGTTTCAAAGGGGGGAATGTTGTTATGCCCCGCAATATTAGTTGGTATTACATCCTACAATATTATATTACGATGATGTTATGCCTTGCGGTATTACATTACGATTACTTTATGCTTTGCAGTATTAAATTACGATGATGTTGCACCCTATGGTATTGTACGTTGAATTTGTCATAAGGTAATGGACATTAGTCCAAGGATAATATTATTTGGAGATTATAAGGATAATGATATTTCAAACAAGTGATGAATAAATTCGCGAAGATGAGATGTGAAGCAAGTCAAAGGAAATAAATTTTCGTCTAAGTCTGACATGTTGGGATACAATCGGTCTAAGCTATAATACTCTGTATTTATAAACTAGTGTCACACAAGGTACCACATGACCATAGTAGTAAGGTATATCAGACTTCAGACAGCCATAATTTTGTCATAAATAATGGAATTTCCTTTTGGACACCACCACCACCGTCGCGACGACGACGACGATGGGGAGGAATTTCCACCTCCCGGACGACGACCACCACCGTCAGAAGTTATCCATGTCTATCACACTTCCCATGTAGGTGGACCACCACCTATCGAGCCCAGTTATAATAGTCCTCATTATCCTCCACCGCCACCTATGGAGGACGATTATGGTCAGACTAGTTATCCTCCACCGTCAATGGAGGATAGTTATGGTCGGACTAATTATCCGCCTCCGCGAATGGAGGAGAACTATGGTGGATCTTATAATCGTACACCGCCTTATTATGAGGGCCCACCACCACCGCAACCACCGAGTTATTCCTCCGTCGAACACGTGTCTCACGAGAGTGAGAGTGAGAGCGTTCATCGTCATCATGATCATCACCGTTTTCAACCACATGTGCCTTCATTCTTCCACCATGAGACCTCACCACATCCAGAGCTCATCGATAAGCCTTCATTTAGGGTTTATACAAAGGCTGATCCCAATAACTCTCTCACTATCCGTGATGGCAAAGTCGTTCTTGCCTCTTCTGATCCATCCGATCCTTTTCAACACTGGTATAAAGATGAAAAGTTCAGCACTAAAGTGAAGGATGAAGAGGGGTTTCCAAGCTTTGCTCTGGTTAATAAAGCTGCAGGACTGGCCATGAAGCACTCTGTTGGCGCCTCTCACCCTGTGCAGCTCATCCCTTACGAGCCTGATGTTCTCGATGCATCAGTCTTGTGGACAGAGAGCAGGGACGTGGGTGATGGTTATCGAGCAGTTAGGATGGTTAATAACATTCGCCTCAATCTAGATGCATGGAATGCTGATAAAGAACATGGAGGTGTCCGTGATGGGACCATTGTTGCTCTCTGGGAATGGTGGAAAGGAGACAACCGGAACCAACATTGGAAGATCGTTCCCTACTGATATGTTGGCTCGTGAATGATGACCGGACGAATTTAAATAATGGAGTTAATGCTTGGTGCTTTTTTTTTGTGTGTTTGGGGGGCTTATTACGCATTTTGTATTGTATTCAATATCCCTCCAAGAACGTAAAGAAATTGAAAACAAGGAAATACTATGTATTGTGTGGGAGGTGTCATGGCTATGGTATGTATGTGCTTTAATTTCTATTTTGTGCTTGGTAGTTTGTGCCTGTTTATTACTAAGAGATATGACAGAGGATCACAACAACCTTATGAAGTAAAAAAAAAGTATATTAAAATTAAATAGTATTTTAAGTAATTTGAGATAGTTTTTAATTATATAAATTATTAATTAATGATAGAAATAATTATAATTAATTGGATAAGGAATATGTTGGGGCTGCCACTTGGCATTAAGCTAAGCCAAAGTGGCACCCATGTAATGATGAGTCATAAAGACACATTAAGGCTTGCTTACACGTAAAATGTCTTTGGATAGACTTTGATTTGGCTTTTTTAGTAATAACATAATGTATGGATTTCACAATTAACATATGGGAACTAATGTATGGAATTCACATGAATATTTTTACAAAGATTAGATGGAAAAGTAATTTTCTTCTGTTTCTAAAAATAGTTTTTATTTGTTTTTGAAATGTCAAAAACGAAAATGAAATGAGTCATGTTTTAAAATGGTTCGGTTAATTTGTCCGAACTACGTATGGTTTGATTCTCACAGGGCGTGAGATACATAGGCAACCCTCATCGGGTCCAACCTCCCCTTTGCAAAAATAGCAAAAAAAAATCAAAATTTTAATTTTCGTCATAAATAAATCTGGTGCATCCATTCTTTTCAAAAATAACCGAATGTTCCCAATAGGGATGCTGGAAGGCTAACTTTGCATGAACGGCCACTTTTGGCATGACCCTCACAACCTTAAATCTTCGTCCCCGAGGTGCTAAAAAGCTTTGTTTGCAATACCGGGTCTTTTATTTGAATTTGGAAAAAAAAAAAGAAAAGTGTCAGTGGTCTAGTGAATACCATTTGAATTTTTGGTCAAAAAATGTCGATCCAGCTTCGGCGGCGTCTTAAACCGTTCTTGACGAAATAGCCCTAGAGTACCTTTCAGTTGTCGAAAGGTTATTTTCGTAAAAGAACGGAAAAGTTTGTGAAGTGTCATAAAATAATCCTCCCCGGCCTAAACATTTATGTGAAATTGGGAAGGGGTCACGTTTACAAAAACAACTATTTGGTTAAATTGGCATGTAGGGGGTAAGAATTTGCCAGTTGGTTCTTGAGTTTGTATTTCTTCTGATTAGAGTATGTGGGTTGCTTGATTTTCGAGTCTGTATTTCACCTCTTCTTCAGGGTCTGTTAGTTTAGTTTAATTCTGTCAGTTTTTGAATAATTAAATGTCAAACTTCGTTTTACTATGAAAAATTTGAAAGTTCCAAAATAGGTTTTACCTTTTATTTGCAAGAACTACGCACTGTCTGATTCATGCGGGGTCATGATACGTAGGCAATCTTGATAAGATTCGACCCCAAAAAAAAATGAAAAAGAAAAATTGAATAAAAAAATGCAAAAAAAATTTGAAAAAAAAAATGGAAATGATATTGTTAATAATGAGGACCGACTCAATCCACTCTAACATGTTTTGTTTTGCATTGTGAAGAAAGTTGAGGTGGTTGGTTTGTGGTAAGATGGAAACAAAAGATCTGAGGAAAAGTGATAACTGACATCGAAGTTGTTACAAGTGCTCAAGAGACTCGGGATCAGAGGGTTCAACTAGAGTCTATGGTGTTTTGGAGAAAATAGAACATCGAAACAGAAAATGACTGAAATACATCAAGCATGGGCCAATGGTCAAGGAGAGCCCTGTCATGAGTCACATATTGATACACATCAAAAGCACCACTCGTACTCATTTGATCTTCTTGCAAACACTTAGAACCCTGCCAGAACGAGGGTACATGAAGAAATAACCCAAAGAGTGAAAAGATTAGAACAACATTTGAAAAACACGCAAGAAATGGTATGTCAAAAGAGTGTTGCCTTTGTGAGCACGTGATTTTTGCCCTATATATGAATTACTCCCACAAAAAATTCAAAATAAAATAATTTTTGTTTGTTTGCAATTTTTGTGAATTTTGTGTCATTTTTTTTCTTTATTATTCGCATTTATCTGTGCATGTTTATTTCTAAAACTAATAAAATGTCACGACCCAATTCCCATATCCGTCCGTGATTGCGCTTCTCGTGAAGACAAGGCCAGCCAGACCATTTCAGAACACCACTTAAAGCACTTAGATAGTTATATAACAGTTCGAATATGAATTAATGATATTAATCAATATAAATACAACCCAATACAGCCCGACCGGGGTGTCACAAGTCACGAGTATCTAGGAGGGTCTTTATTATAATTTTGAAGTCTATAATACATAGAGTAAAATTCGGGAATTAAGAAGAAAAAGAATCTCGGTGCCATGAGCGTCGGCAGTCACATTGCTTAGCTACGATAGCAATACCTTCAATCCGCTACTAACCCGCTACCGGGTGAACAGTACCTTCAACTGCACTTGAGGTATAGGGAGTAAAGTGAGTACTTCCAACTCAGTGGTAATAAGAGAGAATTATATATGAGCGATAAGAAAACACGTATGGGAACACAAAACTGCTATAAAAGACATAACAACCCTTTGATAAAAAACCAAAATACCGTGAAAATTCTTCTAGAAAATATCAAGATCAGTTCAAAATCTCTTTTACGAAGTCTCTTTTTCAAATGTCTTTTTTATTTTCAATAGCCCGACATATGAGTGCTATATCATATAGAACAAGTCGGCTCATAAGTCTGCCCCTTGGGCACAACACTCCTTAACATATATACAAGAGTATCTAGACAACAAGGCAAGTAAAAGTATGTATGCCAATTATATATAAGTGCTAAATGTCATACCACATAGTACAAACAGGAGTGAATGCGTGAATGCAATGTAATATGCATGGCCGCTACGGCGCGTAGCCTGATCCATGGTTACCATGCGCTCACTGGGGGTGTGTACAAATTTTGGAGGGGCTCCTACATCCCAAGTGCTATAATACCGCGGCGTGTATTCCAATCCATATAATATACTACTGCAGCATGCAGTCCGATCCACGCAATATACTACTGCAGCGTGCAGTCCGATCCATAAAATATCCTACTGCGGCGTGCATTCCGATCCATGCAATATGCAACTACGGCATGCAGTCCAACCCATGCATGTATATGCATATGCACACATAACACTCGAGGCTTGAAAGCCTCCTTACATCACTCGTCATTCCCTCTTATATGGAACTCAGCCTCAATCAGTCAAAAATAGTCAAAAGCCCATCGGGCATCCGTAAAACAATAATACTCAGCTCAAACAATAGTTCAAATATCAGTTAAAACTCCAAGTTTGAGAAAAATATAGCTGAGTTCATGAAACAGTGCAAATCACATGGACTGAGTTCAAATAATATTTCAAACAGTGAGGAAAATAGTGACGATAGTTTATAAAGAGTTCAAATAGTTGACAATAAGCCCGAAGTATGGCAATGAGCCCAACTCATAATGATTACAACAAATCATTTATAATTTCGCGGTAAAAACCAACAAAACAGTCAAGTCACAAATCCCAATGGTGCTCTACCCCATGCTCAGGTCTAGTAAGCAAGTCGCCACAATACACCACTAAGATATGCAAATCTAGGGTTTCAAACCCTTAGGATATCATTCCCATGTATTGCTCACCTCGAACCGGTGAAATTCCTTGCACGCGACACCATTGCCCCTCAAATTGGCCTCCATATGCTTCAAATATTTTTTGGGATCCTCATCTCACCACGAGTTCATGCATACCAAGATCTCCCAAATCCGAGCTTAAATGACCTCCAATTACTTTCCGCTGAAACCCTCTTCAAAATCTACCAACAAGCTCTCAAGATGGTGCAAAAATGGTGGAAAAATGAACCCAAGTCAAGGTTGAAATGTTTTAAAATAGGTCTGCCCAGGTCTGAAGCCTTTCTATGCGATCACGAACAAGGTCTTGCGATCACAATGCACAAAATTTCCCCAACCTCCAAATGAACTACGCGATCGCAGCAATACATATGCTATTGCACTGCTTTGAGACACAACCCTATGCGATCACAGGAAAGATCATGCTATTACAGAGACCAAAAAATCCAGCCTGCCCAAACTCTTCTATGTGATTGCGTCACTAGCATTTCAATCGCATAGGCCTAAATTCTGCAACACCTGATTCTGCAATTTCTACAACTTCCAACATCCAAACACTCTCCGATGACCACTCGAAATGTGACGACCCAAAGGGTCAGCACTATAATTCCCCCTTTCCTTGTGCTTCTGAGGCCTTGAAAACCTCTTAATTTGTTGCCTCGATATGCATGCGCAGTCCGAGCACGAAACCGGAAAATATTTATGTGGAAATATTTGAATTCTGTGTTAAAAACTATGTATTTTGATAATAATATTGCTATAGTTGTCTTTGGTCAACACTTTGGGTAAACGGACCCAGACCCGTGATGTGACGGTCTTGGAGGGTCTGTAAGGAAACTTAGGACCCGAGCGGATTCCTGGAATCGAAATCCGAGGTCCCAGGCCGGAGTACAGAACGTTTATGTGAAATAGTTTTTTGAAAATGCTTAAGGAAAAAAATGAAAATGAAAATTGATCAAAAGTAATGGTATCAGGCTCGTGATTTGGTTTCGACGCTCGGTACAATTCTTAAATGAGCATTAGAGATATCTGTAAAGTTTGGTTGAAAAGGGACGGCATTTGACGTGTTTAGGACGAAAATGGAAAATTTGAATGTTTTGAACTTTGAAATGAAAATCATGAGTTTTAGAGGTTTATTTTTTGATTTTGATGTTATTTTGGCGATTTGATCGCCCCAGAAAGTTCGTAGGGTGATATTGAGTTAGTGTGTTTTGTTGGTTGGGAGCCCCGAGGGCTCGGGAGTGATTTCGGGGGTGGTTCGGGGTGTTTTGTTCTTGAAAAACTTAGAAGATTTTCTGCAGTTTTTGCATAGGTCTTTTTCTCTATGGGATTGCATAGGATTGTCTGCGATCGCATAGAGTCCCGTATCAGTCCTCCCAATTTTTTCAATGTGATCACATTCCTTAGTACGCGATTTGGAAGAAAAATTAAGTCAGATATCCAATGTTAGATCGCATAGGCTTGTCTGCGATCGCATAGAGTCCCTTATCAGTCCCTTAATTTTGAAGAAAAATTAGAAATGAATTTCTAAGCTAGGAGATTGTGTCCTCGTGATATTATTGATAATATTGAATCGATTTATGTTAGATATCGTTGGTTCGGGGTTGAATTCTATAGGAAAGGCGATTGTTGAGCTTTGAGTTTCTATTTGTGGATTCGAGGTAAGTGTTTGATCTAACTTTTGCTTGAGGGAATATGATTAAGTTAATATTTGCTATGTGCTATGTGGAGTCGGTGTATAGGTATGATGACGGTTACCTATCCGCCCGAGTCTAGCATGACCGTGAGTCGTAATTGATATTAAATTTCGAAAGAAGTGAATAATTGTGCTAATTACTTGTTAAATGAACTATGAAGTGATAGTTGAGAGACAAATAAACTAAAAAGGAACTTTTGGTACTTTTCCCTTGCCAGGACTTATTGTTGAGCTGTATTCCCTTGCCGGGATTTATTGTTGAGTTATTCTCCCTTGCCGGAATTTATTGTTGAGATATTCTCCCTTGCTGGGATATTTTGTCTTGTTATATATTCTTTTCTGTTTGGCCATTGATCGGGTAAGGAAGAGAGAATAAAAGCACGAAGGGTGATGCCATGCACCATGTATTTGAGAGTCAAAGCACGAAGGGTAATGCCGTGCACTGTATATTGAGAGTAAAAGCACGATGTTCATTTAGTACCAATACAAACTAAAACTACAGCAAAGTGGAAGGAGGGTGATTTCGTGCATTATATTTGACAGTCTTGGTGAGAAATGAGAGTAAAAGCACGAAGGGTGATGTCGTGCATTATATTTGACAGTTTTGGTGTGAAATGATAGTAAAAGCACGAAGGATGGTGCCGTGCAGTTGTTGATTCACTGGCTTTTCTCTATTTATTATTATATATTCAGTTCCATTTCTTGTTTGGTGAAGTTATAATTGAACTGTTACACCCCCAGCATGTCCCCTCCCCATTATCTGTTTAAATTCTTGTTCTCGTTCTGTTATTTCACATATATCTGTACATGTTGATTGTGGTAGGTCTGGTTTAGCCCCGTGACTACCTCGCCGAGGTCAGGCCGGGAACTTACCCGCACATGGTGTCGGTTGTGCTGATACTACACTTCTGTGTCTTTTTGTGCACATGTCAGGACATAGCTTACGGACCGCAGCAATAGTTAGGGAGCAATCCTTCAGTCTAGAGACTCTAAGGTAGTTCGCTGGCGTTCTCGGGCCCTGAGTCTCCTCTATCCCTTCTAGTTTTTTTTATTGTACCAAAACGGACATGTTATGTATTTATTTCACACTACTATGTTTAGTACTCGTTTAGTCGTGCTTGAGTAGTGACACCAGATACTGGGTAGAGGCATGTTATTAATTTCTGCATCTTATCTTTGCTATTATTGCTAAAAGTCTTCCGCGTGGTTTTATTTAATTAATTCAGTATTTACATAGTTTTAGATTAAGTTTATTGTGAAAATGATTAAAAAGGGTTGGCTTACCTAGCTTCTACAGTAGGCGCCATCACGACTCCCAATGGGGGGAAAATTCGGGTCGTGATACGAAACCACCCCGAGGCCCTCGGGACCTCAACCAAAAGTACCAACATGCCCCAAATCTTCATACAAACTTGTTCCAATCATAAAAACACGCTAAACAATAGAAAAATCATCAATTCTCGACGGATTCAAGCCTAAGTTTTCTTCAAAACTTTCAAAACTCGCATTCGATCCAAAACCCGACCAAACGACATTTGAATGACCAGAAAATTTGCAGACATATCCAAAATCACTTAACAAAGCTACTTCAACTCTTGAAATTTCATTTCGACCCTCGGATAAAATCTCACCTACAAACCGGAATCCACCAAAATTCAAACTTCGCCAATTCAAGGCTAATTCTACACCGGACCTCCAAATTCAATTTCGATCACACTCCTAAGTATAAAATCATTTTTCGAAGCTAACTGGACCACCTGAATTCACATCCGAGCCTTCTAACCACATAGTCAACTTCCGATTGACTTTTTTAATACAAGCTTCCTTCTAAGAGGCTATGTGCCTTATTTTCAACCAAAACCAATTCAATTACACCCGATCAACTCTAATACTGATATTGAGACATGAAGCAGCACCATAGGAGGAAACATGGCAGTAACTCACGTGACGACGGGTCGGGTAGTCACATCCTCCCCAACTTAAACAAACTCTCATCCTCGAGCGTAGCCGGAGTTGTACTGGAAGCAACCCAATATCTGAATGACCTTACCAAGCATATGCTCGGGGTGATCCCACGTGTCCCTATTTCAGATAGGTCCGATAACACAATATAGATGGAATTTCATAGTCCATCTAAACCATAAACCACATTACACTTCCCGAAATCATGCACTAGATCAGAATCTCACGTCTGCATTAAGAATAAACCCGAACCAACTGTAATGACCAATACTTGCCACTCTAGGTGAGACCATATGATAAACTACACAACCCAACCACTCGAGACAATGGCCTCTATTCACAGCAATTGCCCATCGAATACCAAGAGAAAACCTTTTTATTAGCTAATATCTTATTCCAACACTTTCACATACTGCCAATGGTAACTGAAACACGCGATATACCGAACCCATCTATCAGATCAACCATTCATGAATCCATTTCCCTCTTGACTGATACTACAATAGGTTTTCGAGCCAAACCTCGATATTACCTTTCTAACAAGCTGAAATCAAATTGGTTCATGCTCATTAATAACTCCAATGAATGCTTCAACTCTAACCACCCCTCTGGTGATATGACACCTCGACACAGGACTAAGTCACAACTTGCGTAATACACGCAGCCATGAAAAACAGTCTGAACATACTCAAATCATGACAATGACTCAAACGAAAGAGCTGTACCTCAAGCACAACAGTACCATTACAACACAAAACTGAGATCCTGTCTCACATCATAGAAATAGTGTACCTGAATTCTCCTCGAAAGGTCATAACTTCACGTGGCCTTGCCACAACGCGCGATCCTATCCAAACACTATTACCCATGAAGCACCTCAAGTCACCATGCTCAACACGGACAGCCACGCACAGATTGAGGTGTGAAACCCAGCAATCAATCACACCCACGGTGAAGCAAGTAATATACTCTATTCAATCCTGAAAGGACACAACCGATATGCTACTTTTCGAGGAACACCCATTACGGACCTTCCTAAGAAACCAAGAAGTAATGCATACAAGGTAACATACAGAAAACTATTCTGAACATCACATTGTTGCGACGTGCAAACTGATCCAGATAACATACCCATGGCGGCGTGCCACCCGATCCACATATATATTTCACAAAAGGAAATGCACATCGAGCCAAATTTTCTTATGCCTGGCTACACGAAACGCATCCAAACAAGTCATTCAATACCGGAACTAAATCAATGGTAGAAACCTCTGTAGTGACATCTGCCACGAAGGCCCAATTAATAAAGGAATGCTTGCCAGCCGTCCGCTGGTCTCTGGAATAAAAGCTACCCTGCTAGAACATAATCCGATGCACCTTTCCACATAGCCTGTGGCATTTCCTACATAGCCCATAACACATTCATCTACCTGACATTCGGATAACCAGTCTGCAATCTAATAGCATAACCAAAATTTAGCATGCCAAGAAAAGAAATACACTCAGACCTCCAATTTCCATAATCGCTAGACGATGTCGATACACACGATCTACAACCACTGCATAGTCGGATCACGAGAACTTCTACTCTCCAACACATATATCTAATGAATCATTATACTTGGTCCCACTCTCCGCCGTACGCATTCATAACACACATCAAGTATCCATTTATACCACGAAAGATATTCAAAAATTTCCCCTGCGCCAGCAACAACTCAATTATCAATGGTCGATCCAACAAGAGAACACCGCAGAACTACCAAATATTGTAAGTTTTTCCTTACCTTGCCTCCTTTGTGAACATAAAACTTCTCTAAATCACTAACATAGAAATACCATCTTCCTTAATCATCTGAAGATCGACTCTTAAATCACCTGCAACTGCCCGTGCTGCTTATGAATTTAATGACTCCCCATTATGACTGAACCAAAACCTTGAACACGCAAATCTCAATTCTCCGTATCATAACACATAGACCATACCACAATAGGATAACATGAGGACTTCTATCTCTCTCCTGCGCCGCAAACATCGACGCACTCAACTAGCCAAGAACTTTCATGATACCATATAGGAGAAAAATTATTACACACTCCATGATTCGCATACCCATAGGAATATACTCATTTTCAAACCACAGTAAAACACATCAAGAACTCTTTCTCTCAATTCCATTGCACAAGCTTAACTGCCAGGACTGAATCCTTCTACCCAAACCAAGTTAAGCAAACTGCCAGCACTTAAAAGCTTTGCTGCACAATACCTATAAGGCTCATTACCTCGAACACATACAATAGTTAATCATATCCATACCATACTGATTCAGTTCATTATCAAGTTATTCCATTTATCCAATTTCCTTCCCGATTCATCTTTGATTTGATATTCTCCTTTGCTGTAGTACCACAATACCTCGACCCAAGTTACCACACGAGACTCGCACATAAAACAACACTGTCTAAGACCCATAGGCCACTGAATACCCTCTCAAATGTTTCCCAGAAGTACCACATTCCAGAATGTTTTACATTGAAGAACTTCCTGCGATTCTGAATTTGTTTACCATTACCTTCCTAATGCGGCTACGTAGAATCCCATGATTAAAACAGAGTACCACAAGTCTTGATCTTTCTAATGAAAATACATTACCTAACCACATACACAAACTTAAGACACCTGACTGTTACATGCAAATCTTGAACACAGTCAAACCATTCTCAAGAGTCATTCACTCTTATTCAGCTGTAATTCACATGTCCTAAATAAACGTAACCACTTGTGCCTCATTAGTACCCTGACACCGCAGAACATGATCTCATACACATACAAACAACCATCTTTCTTCTCTATACACTGAGCATTCTTTGTCATCAGCAGCTCAAAACATCCCAGTATTTTCTCACATCGACGAAGCACCATATAACCTTGTAAAAATATTTCTTCACACGTGCCAACTCGGCTTAATTTCTACAGCTAGAACTGATCCGCCATCATCCCTCGAAACGGAACCAACATTGCACATAACCGTGCAATCAGCTGACCAGCAGTAACCTCTCTAACTTGGCTCAAAGCCTTATATCAAGGCACTCTTCGCAACTCATAGCACTTTTACTTCAATGATGCCACAATGTTATAGTGAGATTAAAATCAAGTCATTTACAAGTTTTTGAATACACATATCATCTAGCACTGACATTCTCTGCAAACCTCACATTCATTTCCACATTAGCTGAGTCCATTTTCTTAAACATCCCCAAATTCTAAAATTTCAACACATACCCTTCAATTACTCATGAGACTTTCTAACATACACATAAGGATCATACACCTAAAAAATAATCTGCAGGAGAAAACCCACCTGCTTCGCCTCATTTCAATACTTCAACATGCCTTCCACAATCATAAGTGTTACACAACCAATTGGTCTTTCCCAAGTTTGAGCTCATACCGTCATATGAAATATACACTTTCCAACAAAGAGACATGAAAAATATCCTTCACGCGCCCATAACTTGGGGCTACACATCAGACCGCAATAGAAAACAAACACTTAACAGCTCATCTATTATCCATCAGACTTCTTTGTCACTCCCAAGTCATACAGAAACATCTCGCAGTACCAACATACTCACCACATAGCTATCCAGCCGCCATTTCCACAATAAGAGACCATACTGAACGTATAAGTTCATAACTCCAGCTCACAAAATCAACACCTTGGTGCTCAAGTCATAAGCAAAGATCCAACCTCAAGTCCTCCAGACTGGCCCAACATCGAACTCATGGGATCACATTTATCCCTTCGATCGCGGAATCATAAGCCATCCAGACACATATACTACTAGCGCTCGCGTGCGCATACAGACATGTGGAAGAAATTTCAAGAATTATATCTCAAGCTGAATGAAGTACGCACGATAAGAATTCCAAGAAAGTGAAGTTTTCCTAAAAGTTCTGCAGCCTCTCGAGGATAAATACAGACATCTCCGTACCGATCTGCCAGACTCTACAAAACCTACTCATGACTCGTGAGACCTGGTAACCTAGGCTCTGATACCAACATAACGTTACCCAATTCCCAAATCCGGTTGTGATGGCGCCTATCATGAAGATAAGGCCAGACATACCGCAGTTAGTCAGTTATATAACAGTTCGAATATGAATTAATGATATTAATCAATATAAATACAACCCAATACAGCCCGACCGGGGTGTCACAAGTCACAAACATCTAGGAGGATATTTATTAAAATTTTAAAGTCTATAATACATTGAGTAAAATCTGGGAATCAAGAAGAAGAAGAATCTCGGTGCCGCGAACGCCGGCAGTCACCTTGCTTAGCTACGATAGCAGTACCTTCAAACTGCTACTAAACCACTACCGGGTGAATAGTACCTGCAACTGCACGTGAGGTGCAGGGAGTAAAATGAGTACTTCCAACTTAGTGTTAATAAGATAGAATAATATCTGAGCGATAAGAAAATACGTATGGGCACACCAAACTGCTATAAAAGACAGAACAACCCCTTGAGAAAAAATCAAAATACTGTGAAAATCCTTTTAGAAAATCTCAAGATCAGTTCAAAATCTCTTTTACAAAGTCTCTTTTTATGTCTTTTTATTTTCAACAGCCCAGCATATGAATGCTATATCAGATAGAACAAGTCGGCTCATAAGTCTGCCCTTTGGGCACAACAGGCCTTAACATATATACCAGGGTATCTGGTCAGCAAGGCAAGTAATAGTATGCATGCCAATGATATATGAGTGTTAAATGTCATGCCACGTAGTACAAACTGATTAATGCGTGAATGCATTGCAATGCACATGACCGCTACGGCGCCTAGCTTGATCCATGGATAGCTTGCGCTCAGTGGGGGTGTGTACAGACTCCGGAGGGGCTCCTACAGCCGAAGAGCTATGATACTACGGCGTGAAGTCCGATCCATATAATATGCTACTGCGACGTGTAGTCTGATCCATATAATATACTACTGTAGTGTGCTGTCTGATCTAGACAATATGCTACTGCGCCGTGCAGTCCGATCGATGTAATATGCTACTACAACGTGTAGTCCGACCCATGCATGTATATTCATATGCACACATATAACACTCGAGGCCTGAAAGCCTCTCACTCTTCATGCCCTCACATATGACCCTCAGCCTCAGTCAGTCCAAAATAGTCAAAAGCCCCTCGGTTATCCGAAAAACAATAATACTCAACTCAAATAATAGTTCAAATGTCAGTTAAAACTCTAAGTTTGAGAAAATATACATTAGTTCATGAAACAGTGCAAATCACGTGGACTGAGTTCAAATAATATTTTAAACAGTGAGGAAAAAAGTGATGATAGTTCATAAAGAGTTCAAATAATCGGCAATAAGCCCCACGTATGGCAATGAGCCCAAGTGATAATGATAACAGCAAATCATTTACAATTTCACGGTAAAAACCAACAACCGGGACGGACCAAGTCGCAATTCCCGATGGTGCTCCACCCCAAACTCAGGTCCAGCATGCAAGTCACCACAATACTGCAGTAAGATTTGAAAATTCGAGGTTTCAAACCCTCAGGATATCATTCCCAAGTATTACTCACCTCGAACCGGTGAAATTCCTCGCTCGCGATGCCATTGCCCCTCAAATTGGCCTCCACGCGCGTCAAATATTTTTTGGAATCCTCATCTCAACACGAGTTCATGCATACCAAGAACGCCCAAATCCGAGCTCAAATGACCTCCAATCACTTTCCGTCGAAACCCTCTTCAAAATCTATCAACAAGCTCTCAAGGTGGTGCAAAAATGGTGGAAAATGAACCCAAGTTGCGGATGAAATGTCATAAAATAGGTTTGCCCAGATCCGAAGCCCTTCTATGCGATCGCGGACAAGGTCTTGTGATTGCAATGCACAAAGTTTCCCAAACCTCAAAGTGAACTACGTGATCGCAGCAATACATATGCGATCGCACTACTTTAAGACCCAACCCTATGCGATCGCAAGAAACATCATGCGATCGGATAGACAAAATATCCAGCCTGCCCAAACTCATCTATGTGATTGCGTCCCTGGCATTGTGATCACATAGGCCTAAATTCTGCAACACCTGATTCTGCAATTTCTTCAACTTCCAACATCCAAACACTCTCCGATAACCACTCGAAACCACCCCGAGGCCCTCGGGACCTCAACCAAAAGTACCAACATACCCCAAATCTTCATACAAACTTGTTCCAATGATAAAAACACACCCAACAACACAAAAATCATCAATTCTCGACCGGTTCAAGCCTAAGATTTCTTCAAAACTTATGAAACTCGCATTCTATCAAATACCCAAACAAACGACGTTCGAATGACCTGAAAATTTACAGAAATATCCAAAATCCCCTAATGAAGCTACTGCAACTATCAGAATTCCATTCCGGCTCTCGGGTCAAAATCTCACCTACCAACCGGAATCCACCAAAATTCAAACTTCGCCAACTCAAGCCTAATTCTACACTGGACCTATAAATTCAATTCCGATTGCACTCCTAAATTGCAAATTATCTCCCGAAGCTAATCGAACCACCGAAATTCACATCGAGTCCTCTAACCACATAGTCAACTTCCGATTGACTTATCTAATACAAGCTTCCTTCTAAGAGGCTATGGGCCTTATTTTCAACCAAAACCAATTCAATTACACCCGATCAACTCTAATACTAACCTTGAGACATGAAGCAACACCATAAGGGGGAAACGGGGCAGTAACTCACGTGACGACGGGTCGGATCGTCACGTAAAAAATACAAAAATATGTCGCATTTGAATTTAAAATTTAATTCTACAATTAGGATTAATTAAGTTTGTTTTACAAAATGAAAATCACAAAATAAACATCTTTTGCATTTTTAGCCTTTAATGTCAAAATTATATGATTGTGTTTTAATTGTTATTTAATTTTAGGCGATAATTGTTATTAGGAGTTAATTAGTATTTTATGATAATTTTGGGTTTTATAAATTAATCTTAGAATTTTAGTTTTATTAATTAGGAAGTTGAATAAATAGAAGAGAGCAAAAAATAGAAGAACAAATTCGGAATTGAGCCTCTTCTCCAATTTTAAACCAAGGCCCAAAACATCCCCTACCCAACCAAAAATTCCCTGACCCGATCCATTTCCACCCCCTCCCTTGATTTTGAGATTTTTTCATTTTCATTTTCCTAACAAAAAAAATAACCCTAATCAAACTAAATCCTAGAGACCCCATTTTTCTCCCAAGCCGCCACACCCTGTACCCACCCCCATCCTCTCTTCATCTTCTCCTAACACACCAAAACTACCCGCCCCCCACGGACCGCACCCTGCTACGTTCTTCTCTTTCCTCTTCAACGTCCATGGTCGACCACCACCCCCACACCCCTTTCAAATGACCCCCCATTGTTCCCTCCTCTTCTTTGATCAAACAGCCTTTCTACGATCAAGCAACACCGCCATCTCCGTTAACTCTACTCCCTCTCATCCGCCATTGATGTTGTGGCTTCACCTCCATGCCCACGACCAACCTTCACATCCAAACCCCCACCTTCACCTCATGTATCAAATGACCACCAGTTTCCTCCGCCAGACGACCACCAATGTCTGCTTCCCAATCACAGACAGTCGTCCCCAGCGAGCAACTCTGGTGAACAGCTCCGTCGTCGACCAGCTTCACTGTCCAGCCATGAATAAAGCTTCACCATAACGCCACTACTTCACCTTTTTCTTCACCGTGCCCAGTCTAGGCCAGTGTCCTACCTACTTCGTCGCCCAGCTTCATTGCCTGAAATCAACCAAAGAACATACAAAAAAATATTCGGGCAGATTCGAGTTATTTTTGTTTCAATGTTTCCGGTTAGATTGTTTCCGTTCGAGTTCATCGTTGTTCGGATCCGGTTAGTTGGTTTAAGTTTCATTTCAGTCTATATTTTTTTTTTGATATTCTTGGATCTGAAATCAGTATATGTTTAATTTTTTTATTGTTCGTTGTTTATCATTTCTTGATTATTTCTTCAATTTGCCTTGATTCGTTTGTTCTTGTTTAGTTTTAATGTAGAAGTGTGTTAGTTTAATCACTTGAATCCTTTATCGTTCTTGTAATATTGTTACATTTACATTAAAGTTCATTTGATTATTGAGTTTAGTGATTTGAATCTCTTTTTTTATTCTGTTAAGTTTGGTTTTAATCCGAGTTTAGTGATTTGAATCTACTTGTTTGTTATGTTCAATTTGTTACTGTTGTTGAATATGAAAGTATATTTGTTATTAAAAATGTTGTCAAGTCAAAATGATTTCAGTTGGTTCTTTATTGTTCATCATATGATTTGGTTTCCTGAATCCTTAGTCTTTGTTCTGATTATATTTGATATAATCTGAGTTATTATCTTGAATTTGTTGATTGAAATTGATTATGAATTGGTTATAATTTCTGTGTATTGGTTAATTGATTAGGAAAGATTGGATATAGATGAAGGGGTAGAATAGTAATTTCAGGAAATCAGGGGGTATTTTTAAAATTGAAAATTTAAGCAATTATTTTATTTGAGTGCTCTATCCACTAAGCACTAATAATATTAAAATAAGGTATTTTTTAATACGTAGTAGGGGACATGTTGTAGTGGGGAACAAAACATAGTGAGCAAAAAAGAAAGAAAATAATAATGAAAAATTCTAAAAAGGGTGCACATGGGGAGGGAATATAAAGCTGGAAAGTAAAAAGGAGTGAGGATAACAATAAAAGGGCTTTCTTTGACCACTGAAAAGAAAAATGAGGGCTGAAAACGGTTTGTTTTGGGGAGATAAATAGAGAAAACTTGGACATAATGAAGGGGTGGATTTTGAAGACTAAAAATTCAGAATTTAAGTTAAAAAATCTGCTGCAATTTAGAAAGTACAAAGAATGTCCAGAACTTAAAGAGTGAAATAGAGGCTGTATTTTGAAGATTAAAATTTTTGCTAGTTTGCTGCTATTCCATAAAAGCTTCAAGCTTCTTTTTCCATGAGTATTTGAAAACTAAAAATCTACCGCTCTATTGTTTCGAGTTATTTTTGCTTTTTTCCTGGTTATTCGATTATTTGCTACTGCTTCAGTGGTTATTCCTGGAATTCTGTGGATTTTTCAACTCTGTCCCTGGGTTTCTGTTGTTGGTTGCTGGTTATTACTGATTGTTGCTAGGTATCGTTGTTGTTGTATGCTACTACATTTCTGCTCATATTCCTTTCTTTTATATCCAATACCAGGTACATGGTTGTAACTTTGTCGATATTGTAAGCTGAAATGTGAAATCATGAATACATATAAAGAATGAAACTTTGAAGTTTTAATTTAGTTTTTTCTTTGTTTCTTTTACTGATTGTATTTAGGTTATTTAATGTGTTATTTTTTTTTAAATTTATGTCGCTTTGCATAACTAGGCAGCTTGTAGTGATATATTAAATAATATTCTATTTTAGTTTGGTTATTAGGTATTATATGTTTAAGCATGCTAATTACCGTCAAACTGTTTAGTGATTGGAATAAGATGAAAATAACATAAGTTGGTCTTTATTGAATCTGCTTGGTAAAACTAGTTAGTTCACTAGCTATGAAGGTTTTAATATTGACAACAATAGGTTAAGCGTGAATATGTTGCTAAATCTTTTTAATGCATGAATTTGAACTAATTTTGTGAATTAGGCATCAAGGCATGATTTGAGTTCAAACAAGACGAGATAACATTTAAGGAAAAAAAAAGCATTAGTGATTAAGGTTAATTCTAGTTTCAGATAGTTGTAAATAATTAATTCCAACAGTTTAATTCATCCAACAATGTGGTTTAAATTAGTTAGAGGATAATTAGTTTATTTTGATAATATTATATGTAAATTCCATGTTCTATTTATAATTTCCATTTTTGTAATATTGGCTTATAGAATAAGGCACAAATTAATCTCCGTTCGCGTAAGTTCAATTACAATTTTCCGATTGCACTTCTCTTAATCCAATAAATAAGTTACGGTTTTTTAGTATTTAATTAATTAGGGTTTTTCTCTTTCATTTTTAGAGACAAATTTAATAGAAAACATGTAGGCACTTTAGGATTATCCTTTTAAAATAAATGAGATGATCCTCGCCAAAAATAAAAATGCACAGGCTGCGGGTCCCTGAAAGGATGTTAATAATTTCTTAGGTTTTCGGAAATGTCGTTTTAGCAAATTTCACAGCATTCCCAAAAATAATAAACGCTTAGTATCTTTAGGCGCGTATTTAATAGTGTTACTTTCTTAAACTCGGGTGCGCATTTATGTGACTCAAATCAAAATCTCAATGGAGTCGAAACGTGTTGCAACCACAGGTACATTGATTGTTACATGGTTCGAGATACGTTTTCACAACGTTGCAATTCTTTGTAAATAATAATAATAATAATAATAATAATAATAATAATAATAATAATAATAATAATAATAATAATAATAATAATAATAATAATAATAATAATAATAATAATAATAATAATAATAAAGGCAGTAAAAGAGTTAAAATTGGCACATAGGTTCATCATGTTTTAAAGTCAGATAAATAAGCCGAATATGATAGTTGAGCGACCCTGCTAGTACCACAAAACTCTAGAATGTCTAACACCTTCTCCCAGGTTAACATAATTCCTTATCTAGATTTTTGGTTCGGGACTGTTAAATAGAGTCATTCTTTTCCTTGATTCGGGATTAAAACCGGTGACTTGAGACACAATAAATCTCCCAAGTGGCGACTCTGAACTAAATGAATAAATCTCATTTTGATTGTCCTTTAATTGGAAAAACGCCTCTGTCCCCATGCTGGCACGGGCTAAAAGGAGGTGTGACAGCTCTGGCGACTCTACAGGGAACAATATAACCTAAAACCACTGGTTCAGAGTTAGAAATTTGAGCTTAGAATAAATTGTTGTATTTGGCTTTATTTATTATCTGATATTTATATGATCTGTTCTTAATGTGCAAAATGGTGCTTTTTACCGCTTTGATATTATTTAAACTTTATATATAAATTGTGCTGAAACCCCTCTCTTATCACTCCTAAGGAGTGCACGCTGGTCGTGACTTATTTCTGAGTGTCATATCCCAAAATAGACCGAGGATTCAAAGGAGTTTTAAAATCGGAGGATCTTTTGGTTACCGAGACGCAGCTCCCATCCTCGACTCGAGTTTTCCGCTCGGGTTAAGCCAGGTCTAGAACAAAACCCTAGGTTTGAAACTTAGTACAACAAAACTTCATGCCGGATCCCTAGTAGTAACGTTTATTTGCATCACGTGCATTTGACTTAGGGGACTCAACACAGGGGTTGGGTCTGTCTAGGACAAGCAACCCGAAGTGAAAAGACCATCCTGCTACATCATGTTTGATTTATGCATTTATTTGTTCAGACTTGCATGCAGACCGGCTTACAAAATTTGGGAATATTAGAAAACTAAAAAAAGGAGATAAATTGTAGTGTAAAGATAACTGCTTATTTTCAAAAAAACCAAGTAGTGTCGCAACTCTGTCAAAAATTTTGAAAACGGAAAAAGAAAGAAGGGTATTTTGAAAGAAAGGAGTCTTGTTCTTTTAAAAATCTAGTTTGTGTTCTTTGGCGAACTACGCCGGTTTGATTCTCCCATGGAGTGAGATAAGTAGGCAACCCTCATCAGGTCCAACCACCCTTTTTGCAAAAATAGCAAAAAAAAATGTCAAAATTTTAATTTTCTCATAAATAAATTAGGTGATGCCGCTTTATTCAAATATAGCCAAATTTTTCCGAAATGGATGCTGGAAGGTTGAATTTGCATAAACGGACACCTTTGGTCATTTTTTAGATTTTCGGTCGGTTAACCCACACAGCCTTAAAATATTCGTCGCTGAGGTGTTGAAAGGCCATGTTTACAATATCGTGTTTTCTATTTTTGAAAAAAAAACAAGAGAATGAGTCATAAATATGTTCGCGATGCGTTAAACTATTATGGTATAACCAATTTTTACACTAGTTAATAAAAAATAGCCAGCGTTTATCAAGTCAATGAAAAATAGCCACTATTTTGCTGCAACATGGATCGGTCCAGTATAATATACGGGAGTTCTGGTGCATTTGTGTACGAACTCAAGCATATTATGTTGGACCGGTATACTTTGCTAACTCCTGTAAAATTTACGGGAAACTAAAATACCAGTGCTCCAAACTCCAGTATACTATACTGGAAAATTATACTTGCTGGAATTTCCGTAAAATTTGCGGGAGTTCCAGCATAGTTATGCTTGAACTCCCGTAAAATTTGTGGGAGTTCCAGCATAGCTATCCTAGAACTCCCATAAAATTTACGGGATTTCAAGCATATTTATGCTTGAACACCCGTAAAATTTGCAGGCGTATTTTATGGATTTTGAACAGCGTTTTCGCTTAGATTTAAAGTGGCTAAATTTCGATGAATTTTGAAACTTGGCTATTTTTCAACGACCAGTTGTAAATCTGGCTATTTATAAACTTCTCGCCGGTGATGCTGTTTATGCCGGGAAATTGCCAAATTTTCCCGAATGGGATGCCCAAAGAATAACTTTGCATTAACAGCCACCTTTAACCATTATTTTAGGATTTTGGCCAACACAGCTTTAAAATCTTTGTCCACGAGGAGATGAAAGGTCGTGTTTGCAAAACCACTTGAAAAATAAATTAGGAAAAAAAAGAGTCAGTGGGCGATTGAATGCCGTTTGGATTTTTGATCGAAATAAGCGGAGCCAGCTTCGGCAATGTATTAAACTGTTCTTACTGAGTTAGCCTTGGAGTATCTTTCAGTTGCCGAAAGGCTATTTTCATAAAGGAACAAATAAATTTGTAAAGCTTCATAAAATAGAATCTCCTCGGTCTCAAAATTCATGAGAAATTTGAAAGGGGCCACGTTTGCAAAATAGCCATTTGGTTAAAATTGGCAAATACGGAAAGGAAGCTGGCCGTTAGTTTTTGAGTTTATAATTCTTTTGATTAGAATACGTGGGTTGTTTGATTTTCGAGTTTGTAGGTCATCTTTAAGCCTTTGAAACCCAGTTGTTTTATTATGAAAATAAAAAATTCAAGAAAAAATGTTTTATTGTTGTTTACCTTTATGGCACGAACTACGCAAGGTCTGATTCATCCGGGGTCATGATGTCGATACCCAATTGTTCCCTATGTATTTTTTGTACGCAAAATACCTTCAAAATAGTATATGTAAGTATATATAAGCACACCTGGAAATTTGGTATTTTTCTTTAATTTTTAAAATTTTTAAAAATCGATTCACTGCTTATTTTGACAGTACAAAAGGTCAAAATTATTTCCAAATAATCATTTTCAGTGAATAGTGTGTTTCATTCTCATATTTGCAACAAAATATAATTTATATAATGTTTTGCGCATTTTTTACAAATGTATTTGGAATTTTTAAAGATAATTGCATGGAATTCTAATTATGGCCTATTTCACAATTAACTATATCTTATAGGTATAACATTATTTTTATAATTTTAGATTGATATTTACACGCTATTAACTAGTTCTATGCTTTCCATTATGCTTTTAAAATTATTTTAGCTATTTTATATAATAAATTGGGAAACACTGGCTATTTAAAGGTTGGCAAGATTTCATTTAAAACATAGCCTAAATTACACCTCTATTTCAGCCCAATTTTAAACCCAATTTCAATGACGCATACCCGTTAATTTTATCCGACCCGCCTTTGATTTAATTTGAGCCGGTTATCAACTAAGATCAACGGCCCAAATCCTATTACCCTAATTAAATCAAACGACCCCTTCCCCAAACCCTCATTCACTCAGACCGTCTATCTGTCTCTCTAATAAATGCTCCCCCTTCTCTCTAGAACCTTCTGGTTCCTTCTTCTCCGATGGCACTTGTCACCTCTCCGGCCATACTCTTCTCTCACTTCTCTAGATCTCCAGTCGCCATGGAACCCTAATCCCGTTGTTTCCCTCTAAAGTTCGAAGTCCAGAGAACTTCGCCATGAAAGACGGTCGCTGAAAGCTTTTGCTTGGGGTCCTTTTCCATATTTTCTCCAGTGATTTTTGTCCGATGATGCCTTCTATGGCATTATATACAAGTTTCGCGGCCAGGTTTCTCATTTCCCTAATTTATTTTGCAAACCCTAATTTTTGCCTAAATCTCTTAAACCTCTGTCTTTTTAAGCGATTTTCTGTTTAATCTTTGTTTGCTACACTACTTTCACTCAATATCTTTGATTAGTTCAAGTTTTCAAATGTCTATGCCTCTTTTTGAAAATTAGGGTTTCTAACCCTTTTGCAAAATCGCTACTTTCTGATTTTTCTTGAGTATTATGTGGTTATGTTTGTGTTATGTGTTTGTTTATGCTATCTTCTCGTTGCCTCTGAGTTCCATGCTCCAGGTCTCTTCTAGGGCTCCGACTCTCTACTGTTTGTATGACTCCTTGCTTAGGTTTTTAAATTTATCTTACCTTTTAAGTTCGAATGCCTCTCTCTTTACTGAATATCCTATTAGTTCCGAGTATCTTTTTTTAATCCCTGATTCATATGTGTTCATACACTGATTTCAAATTGCTTCCTTATTTGTGAGTTGCTTTTTATAATTGGGACTAATTTCCTCAAATTTTGGTCTCGCCCGTGATTCTTTGACTGACTGTTCATGGTTGATTTATATTGCTTGCCATATTTTTGCACTCAAGTATATTTTGGTTATTCAGCATATATTTTCCTTGTTTGAAATATTGTGTACCTAGCTTTATTATGTACAGCATGCCTACTGCTTTCATTATGGTATAATTAGTCATTCAACTGATTTTTTTCCTTATTTGATAACCAGTGATCCTATTCGAATCATGAGTCCCTGAATTAGGTTAATTAGGACCTGTGATTGATTCAATTTGGTAGTGTTTCTATAATTGGATACTCCTTACCCTCTTATCTATTATTTTCGAAAACTATAAGTCCTGCTCTTCCTTTCTAACTTAGACACACCAACTCACATTACAATCTCTCTAAATTTTTCTTCTGTAACACTCAGTGCTCTCTATTCTCTATTATTTTTCTCCAAACTCTCTCACTCAATCGGCTGAAAGCCAAGATTAAGTAATCTTGGCTATTTATTTCCACACTACTAGGGTTCTACTGCATTGGTCACTTGGGTTTTTGCATGCTTCTTTGCATTTCTGTTCTCATATTGCTGCCCTCATTTTCTGCTCACTTTTCTCATCTTGTGCTTTGTTGCTCTTTGTGTTCTATTTGCCTGAAACTGGTATGTTACTTATCTTTATACAATCTCCAAAACAATATGTTTTTGTTAGTCCTGCACTTCATCTTTTTCCTTTTGTGCTTTTATTTATGGTTCTGTTGTTCTTATTTTTACTAGCATGCCCTTACTAGTTTAGCTTATCATATTCCATCTTACCCCATTCCTTGTCTCAATAGCTTTTTACTTTTCCTTGTGTGTTAGTACCATGCATCCAGGTCTGCTTGGCTACTTGATTAGCCTAATAACCTCTTCCTGAGGTTAATTGTATTGGGGTTTGGAGCAGTAAGAATTGAACTCATGTTTGCAACCATGCGTGATTACTTTGTTTCATAATGTGGTCTGTGTAGTTCACTATACTTATTTGATCCCTTCCCCTATTTCCTTGTTTATGTGATGCTCTTTTCAAAACTTGTCAGTTTTTAAATGATTCCAAGAAATTCTTTCAATTTTTTCAATCATTGTTTCTTCAAGTTATCTCTTAAATCTTCCTACCGTTTTCTTAAACTTACTTTCAACTATTTTTAAACTCCCTCAATCCTATCAAATTTCATCATTCTTAGAACCTTCGGGTCTACCCCCCTTAGTATAGGCATTGCCTTGGGAGCCTTTGAGCACCATTGAACATTGATGCACAAGGCTAGCACTTCCACACTTGCACTAGTCAAATAATGACATTTTGGTGTGCTTAGTATTGACCAGGGGTTCAAACAAACCCTTTGGGAAATTTCCCGCACCCAAACCTTGGTAAAGGCTGTGACACTTGGAAGATGTGAGGAAGAGATTTTGGGCCTAGTTGTAGGCTCCCTATAGAAGAAAATTTTATTTTCTTTATCACTATTGTATTTTAATTATTTGGGATGTAATAATTTGTAAAGAATAATGGGGTTATAGTGAATTGGGAGGGTTATGCATGTTTAATTAAGGGAACGGGTAGAAAACATGCCTATAGGCTTTTATTTATTTACCTGCACAATCGATACCATGTTTTTGGAAATTCATCTTCGCAATGTTCTTAAGACATTCACTTTCAGTGTGTTATTCTACATATTCTCGCAGCCATAATTAATAAATAAATTAGCAAGTCATTACCATCACATCTAGATGCCATATTTTTAGGATTTTTGTGCATTAGATACCATGCCTTTAGGACTCTATTTGCAATCTATTTAAATATTTCGTTAATCTAGGCTACAACTTATTAATAACTCCTTGTTAAAACTGGAAATATTGCACGCTCAATATTTTAATAACGCCTAGACAAGCCTTAGGCTAGATAAGAAACATGTTAATCACCCTTAAGTTAGGCTCCAATTAATCCGCCTCTGTTTGAATTCGTTTAATTCTGAAGCTTTCTAGTTTTTTATACAAAGTTCTGCCCTATTTTCAAACTATCTATGCAAAGGTTTTCTACTATATCTTATCCAGAACTGGACTACTATTTTCTATTATCCGAATACTGTATATTCTAAATTTCGAAAGCTAATAACATTCTTCATTTGTCTTTACACTTCTGCAATCTCAAAAATACCTCCATATTTGTTCTTTTGTTCTGCCTGTCCGAAAACTATTCCGCAAATTTTTCCAAGTGACTTCTGTAGATTGTTAAAAACTGCTACTATTTTTTGAGGTTCTGAACGATTTTCTTGCAAGTCTTTTCTGCAAAAATTCTTCAGTTTCTTTTTTTTTTAATTTATACTCCAGCTTTCTGAAAATCCTTCTTTTAGCCTTATAATTGTATACATGTTCCACTTCTTAATGCAGTCCTACTTGTTCTTGTATGTCGCCTTAGTTTTTTACCTTTAAACTTAGGAGTCGGCTTTAAACCCCCCTTCTTATAGGAATAGTAGTCCTAAATTCCTCCAGAACTGATAGATTGGGACGGGTACTAGCATGCAATAAGTAAACGAGACCAAACGCGTTTAAATACCTTAATGGGATGGGAAGGGTAGAACATGGAGATGATGATAATGCGTTAATATCATAAAGCGACCCTTCTTTGTGAATATGTGCGGGATATTGTATCGAATGATCCATGTTATAGTTAAACCTAGGACCCCTCTTGCCTTTTACTTTTGTTTAAACATTTCCCTTTCACTTGTTCTATTCTTTTTTCAAAATTTTCCCACTAGTTTTATGTTCTCTATGTGCATATTTGCTTGTTTATTTCTATGCTTCTTAAAGTCACATCTATGCAAGGCCGGGAACCATACTGGTGGATCTTGAGGGGTGCCTAACACCTTCCCCTCGGGATAATTCAAGCCCTTACCCGAACTCTGGTCTTCAATCAAAATCTTTCTAAAAGTGTCCTAATGCACTATAATCATTAGGTGGTGACTCTACCAAACTCCGTAACCCAATTCCCAAAAGGGAATAAGAGTTGTTTTGTCCATAATGTTAAACCCAATTTTGCCTCTTTTAGAGGAGGGGGAAAAGCGGGGCGTCGACAACATGGAGATTCTGCTGGGGATTTCTTTAAGGCTTTTACCATTACTTGTTTTTGTAACTTTATTTGTTTACTTTAATCGTATTTATTTCCTTTATTAATTGCTTCATCACAATTACTAACTTGACTCTTCATGTTTTTCTTTTATTTTAATTTCTTCTTTTATTTCAATTCTGTTGTAAATTTCGAGCATCTATTGTAATTTTTATGAACGTGAAAATACATGAAACTTGTTTCATTATTGTAATTGCATTTCTCAACATCATATTCCACCCGTGCCAAAACAAATCCTATAGCAACACTTACAATGAGTGGTTGCGCCCTTCCAGTATTATTAACCCCCTAAATGTGGCAAAGGCATACTTGCTGTAAAACCACTCGATCAACGATGTAGTCAACAGTTCCACGCCTTTCCCACTTGAGTCGTCCGCTCTAGGGTACCTTGTCTAGCACTTCAAAATAGAAACCTTACTCTATTGAATTGTTCATGCATCATGGTCAACCCTAGCCGAGTCAATTATGTTGTCTGCATAATGAATCATTAAGATAGCCTAAACCAAAGTCCATCGGGTTTCCTGAAACCTAAACAGACACCTTCACGTTATGTGCATTTATTTGGAGAACTGAATGCTTTCTGCTAATTATTTATTAAAATAGTCGAATCTGGTGGGGTTAAGGGCCTAACAGTTCGTTTTGCAGAAATAAGGCACGAGGTCCTAAGATTCGGTATGGTATCCAACATCCACCCAAGGTTGTTAAGCTGGTGAGAGGATCTTCATAGCAGTGATCAAACCCTCGTCCGTAAGCACTTAGGGATTTTCCCTCGCTTTTGGAAATCTAACCCGACAACAAAATCATTGAGGCTGCCTCTTTGTTTTGAGATTGTGATCGATCAGTGTTACATTTCGGGGATTTGGAGATGACCCCTTTGCTAGAAGAAATAAGGGGCCTAGCTGGCATCCCTTGAGAAACGTCGGGTTTACTCATGCCGGAGAATTGCAAAAGTAGAGGTTTTAATAAAATGATGGGGCTCAAGTAAAATCCCACCCTTTCTTGGTTGAAGGACTCTTACATATCATTCGACTTCCTATGTGAAAGATACAGCCACAGTAAGTCATATCGCACCTACATGGATGAATTCGCTCTCACCTCTTTTGGGAACATACATAAAATGGTGTTTGTGTTTATGTTTTGCTTCTTGGGTATGGTAATTTTCCCTATGAAGAAGGCTAGGATACACACCATACTAGAAATGGTTACTAAGGCTTTGATGGAAGGAATCGACGGACAGTCATTCAGCATAGTACCTATGATCCTCGCAGAAATCTATCGAGCCTTGGGGGAGTGTCAACAAGGGGCTCCACATTTCGAGGGTTGTAACTTACTACTTCAACTATAGCTCCTGGAACACCTTTAGAAAGGCGATTACTGATAGAAAATCATACACAGAGAGTGGGATGACAATATCACTTTTCATCATCCAAAGAGAATGAACTTCATGCCCAATATGTTCGCTCAACTGGAGGACGCCGGTGGATGGGTAGAGTTATTCAGAAATATGAAAGAAGAGCAAATTCAATGGATGTTTGAGTGGTTCCCGACAAGGAATTATTGTCCGTTTCCGAGATGCACCTTTCCTCATACTCATTGGCCTGAGGGGAAATCATTCTTATGTCCCCCTCTGAGTGATGAGGCAAGCCACAAGGAAACAAATCATACCAAGATAGAAAAGATGAGTCACTTCAAGGCTGACTTTCAAAATGACGATAGCTCGCATAGGTGTCATGCTCATCATATGTGGCACTGCAATCTCGTTCTAGGAAGGATTCTATCGAGCCAGAAAAGTAACATTGGTTTGGGTCACCCAGGGTTCACCCATGGTCACAGAATTATGACGAGTAAGCTAAAGTGCAAATCAAACACAATCAACTGCGCAACTAAATGAGAGAATGCGAGAATGAACATTGAGAAATACAGGAAGCCCACGAGAAGCTAATCAACGAGTGGAATAATATGCATATCAACGCCAACAACTGCTTGGGATATCTGGAGCATAATTTGGTAGAGTTGGAAGGAAAGTTCTTGCAAAGGATCGAAGAGTGTCATAATGCTGAGGGAAGCACAGGCGGACATTTTGCTCGAGCCTACCAATTGTTAGGAATGCGCGAGTTAATGCAGTTGTACGAGGGAGGCACTAATACCGTATCTGGGAAAGGTTCTTCTGGGACCAAGTAGTTAGGAGTCTTTTCTTTTGCTTTAATAATATATTAAGGCCAGTGGCCATTAGTGATATTTATTTAGTGTCGTTTTGGGATTCTTCTTGTTTTTATCAATAAAATGAGGCACTTAGCATTATAAGTTATCCAAATTTTATTTGTTGCTAGGCCTACCTCGGGCACAAACGAGGCACCCAAACAAGGAAGCGATTTGTATTTCCGTACAATATGTTTAAATATTACAATATTATTTACCAGAATGCACTAACTTTTTACCTTTTTTGTTTTTATTTTATTTTTATTCCCCTCCCCCAAAGGTTAGTTCACTTATTCTGGCACCATCAGCATACTCCAAAAGATCAAAGGGTCCTCCACCTCCTCCTCCTAGTCCTCCCAGAAACAGGAACAAGAACAAAATGGAAGATACCAATGCTAGAAAGGAAGTCAGAGAAGCTTCAATCACCAAAGAAACTGTTGCACATCTTGAGCAAACCTTGCTGAGGTTTCGAGAAGAGTTGGAACAAGTGCAGAACTTTGCAAGTCTGTCAATCACTCTTGTTGTTGCTGATGCCAACAAATCACCACCGCCGCCACCAACCCAGCCTGCTCAGACCCAAGTCCGCAACAAAGGAAACAATGCTCTGCTGGTTATCCCAGAGCCCCAAAATGCCACAGATAAGCGGAACACTTATGTCTTTGTGGATACTGTACCGTATTACAGTCAGCCAATCACCAATGTAGCCGAGTCAGACGGCAAAGGTTCCCTCATTCAGAGTTTTCCTGTTGAGATTAAGAAGTTGACTAACTGGGTTGAGGGTTTCGAAGGTAACAAGGGTGTTGGAGGTTTGCATTACGAAGATCTCTGTGTTCAAACAGATGTTGTGCTCTCGGAGGGGTACAAAGCTCCAAAGTTCGAATTGTTCAACGGTACCCGAGATCCCAGGGCTCACTTGAGTATGCATTGTGACAAGCTAATAGGAGTCGGTAGGGATGAGAAGATCCGTATGAATTATTCATGAGGAGTTTGAAGGGTGATACCTTATCCTTATATTAGCCAGGATGCAAAAAAATGGACTAGTTGGGTAAGCATGTCATCTGATTTTATGGATCAATTAAGGTTCAACACTAAGAACGCGCCAGATATGTTCTATATCAAAAATCTTAAGAAGAAGCCAGTGGAGACCTTTTGCGAGTGTGCCGCTCGTTGGAGGTCGGAAGCTTCTAAGGTTAGACCGTCCTTGGAAGAAAAAAAAATGAACAGAATCTTTGTCCGTGCTCAATATCTACAGTACTACGAAAAATTGATGTTAATTGAAGGTCAAAAGTTCTCTGATATCATCAAATTTGGAGAAATGATTGAAGAAGGCATCAAGAACGGTATGGTCACTAACCTCGAGGCATTGCAAGACACCAAGAAGGCTCTCCTGTCTGGTGGCTTGACAAAGAAGAAAGATGTAAATTCCGTAATGGTTGCGCAAAGAAACAACTCTCCCACGAAGTACCAATCCTATCCCTAAGCTCCACTCACATATCAGCCTACCCCAAATTACTAAGCACCACCACCCACTTACCAAATTCCACCCCCTGCTTACTAATCGCCTCCACCACCCACATATCAACATGTTTCACCCAGATTTTCCCAACATGCACCCGTGTACCAAGCATATAGCTCCCAACCTTCTCAATACCCATCACTGCCTACTCACCAAAATTTCCCTTGTCCTAGACCAAACTTCGACCGCAAACCTCCAAGACAATACACTGCCATAGCCAAGGTGATTGACCAATTGTATGAGAAACTCAAAGAAACAGGTTACGTTACCCCTATCCCAGCCGTAACTCTTGAAAACCATTCCCAGTGGGTCAACCCAAACAACACTTAAAGATACCATTCCGGGATGAAGGGCCATACCATTGATGAGTGTCGCTTGTTAAAGGACTAGATTCAGTATCTGATGAACAACAAGATTATTATAGAAAAGAAGCCCGCTCCTAATGTCCGCAATAACCCTCTGTCTGACCACAAGGGTGGAGGCATCCACATGATTGAGATCAAAGATGATTGGGAACCCAAGGGGTCAATGTGTTTGATAGCTGAAAGAGATGAGCCTAAAAAGTCAACGGTTACTCTCAATCCCATTGTCGTCCAGATTCAGCCCTCTGAGGGCGACGTGATAAATGTTTCCATGCCACTCGAGTTTGAAGTACCTTCTACAAAGATGCCAAAACTAATTGATGTTGAGTTGTTAGTTCGAAAACCTCCTAAGCAGTTTGAAGTTGCTATGTTGCCTCCCAAGGGCCCTATCTCAGTCTCCATGACAGACATGACCCGGTTCCAAACAAATGCTACACATTGGGATTACACCGCAAAGGCCAGAAGAAAAGGAAAGGTGCACGCTGGAGAAACAACTGCCACACAAGGCATGACTTGGACAGGAAGGGTCTACACCCCGGAACATTTGGTTGAGTCTAGCAAGCAGGCTTCTGGTCGAGCTGTAGAAACTGGATCCGATGACCTATGGAGAAAAATACAGGCCAAGGAGTACTCGGTCACTGAACAGTTGAACAAGACACCGACGCAGATTTCTATTTTGGCCCTCCTACAAAGCTCTAAGGCACATAAAAATGCCTTGATAAAGATACTAAGTGAAGCCTATGTTCCCATCAACATAACGGGAGGCGAAATGGAAAACATGGTGGGACAAATACTTGAGAGCCACAATATCACCTTCCACGAAGAAGAATTAACACCGGAGGTCTTGTTCACAACAAAATGTTGCACATCACTGCACAATGTGAGGATCACTTTATCATCGGGATTCTAGTCGATGGGGGATCCGTCCTCAATATATGTCCGTTGGTCACTCTCAAGACACTGGTCAAGGGATTGCACGATATCAAAGATAGGGCTATTAATGTTAATGGTTTTGATGGATCTCAAAGGTACACCAATGGAGAGATTAGCTTATGCTTGCACATGGGGCCCACCTAGTTCGACGTTGAGTTCCAAGTCATTGATGTACCAGCGTCCTATAACTTGTTTCTAGGAAGACCCTAGATCCACGCCGCTGGGGCTATGGCATAAACATTGCATCAAGCTGTGAAATCATTAGGAAGTAATCATTCATGGCAACTGTAGTAACCCCATATACAGTCGCCAGTCTATCCCGATGATCGGAGGAAGAAGGAGAATAGGTGGAGAAACATATCATCACATCGAACGGGTCAATGCCATAGACAAGGATAAGTGGTGGGATAGAAAAATCGATAGCATTTTGAACTGGAGCGGATACGAGCCCGGAAAGGGGCTTGGCAATAATCTCTAGGGTATCACCAAGCCCATCCAATTGAAGAAGCGTTGAACCACTTTTGGTCTGTGTTATGAATACACTTGGGAGGAGTTCCAGCACTGTATCCACCATGGCGTGGTCCCTACTACCCACTGAAGCACCCTCTACGTCAGTTAGAGCAGACTTTTCAGCCTGCTGATGTGATATCAGAGGAAGATGAGACGCTAGCAGCCATGAAGACCCTGTTTCTGGAAGATAATATGGATTGTTGTGTTACCTTCGAGGAGGAAGCGGAGGAAGGCCCTTCCATTCAAACTGTGAACCAGGTAGAACGCCTCAACAATTGGTCAATCAGGACAACCAGTGCCCGTAGAGCCTCGGGATAGTAAGGCTAAATGACACATATGCATCGCACTTTACTTTTAGTTGGTTTTTACTTTTCAGCATTATTTTTACTTTCAAAAAGAGCTCCGATGTTTTAGAAAATTATGAATTTAATCAAAAGCATTTTCCAAGTTTATCTTTATGTTTCGCTCTCATTTATTTACCCTATCATTTACTTTATTTTACACACCATTACTACATATCTTGATGATGAACCAATGATTGTAACTTGTAACGAGATAATGCGACAAATGGACGTAGATTAAGAAGAGGACGAAATACCATAAGAGGTTGTTAAAGAAGACAAAAGTTTTAAGAACAGACCTAAGTCCAATTTGGACGAAACTGAGGTCATCAATCTGGGAGATGCAGAAAATGTCAAAGAAATCAGCATACACTTGTCATCGTCAGAAAAGGAAGAATACACAGAGTTTTTAAAGAGTATGAGGACATATTTACCTGGTCGTATGATGATATGACCGGCCTCAGCACGTTCATTGTGGATCACAAGTTGCCGACAGATCCAACATGCCCACCGGTCAAGCAGAAACTCAGAAAATTCAAGCCAAACATGAGTTTGAAAATCAAAGAATAAGTCACAAAGAATGTCAAATCCAGGGTTCTCAGAATGGTAGAGTATCCAACATGGTTAGCCAACGTTGCAATAGTGCCAAAGAAGGACGGGAAGATTAGAGTCTATGTCGATTACCGGGATCTCAATCGGGCCAGTCCTAAAGACGACTTTCCTTTGCCAAATATACACATATTGATCGACAATTGCGCCAAGCATGAGCTGTAGTCATTCGGGGATTGTTTTGCTTCGTACCATCATATATGGATGGATGAAGATGATGGAGAGAACATGGCATTCATCACACCATGGGGAATGTATTATTACAGAATTATGCCTTTCGGTCTGAAGAATGCTGATGCTACATACATGAGAGCCATGACCAAAAACTTTCATGATATGATACACAAGGAGATCGAGGTATATGTGGACGACGTCATTATTAAATCCAGAAAAGCTGCAGATCACATGGAAGATTTGAGAAAGTTCTTCAATAGACTGAGGAGATACAACCTCAAATTGAACCCCGCCAAGTGTGCATTCGGGGTCCCGGCCAGAAAATTATTAGGTTTCATTATGAGTCGCTGAGGAATAGAACTGGATCCTTCAAATGTGAAAGCCATTCAAGAGTTTCCAGCGCCAAAGAACATAAAAGAGGTAATGAGTTTTCAGGGGAGGCTCAACTACATTAGGCGATTCATAGCTCATTCCACTGTCATTTGTGAACCCATTCTCAAGATGCAAAAGAAAGATGCTGCCACTAAATGGACTGATTATTGTTAAAAAGCTTTTGATAGAAACAAGAAATACTTGTCAACGCCGCTAGTCTTGGTTCCACCTGAGCCAGGGATACCTCTATTGCTTTATTTTACAGTATTGGATGAGGCATTTGGTTATGTTTTGGGACAACATGACGAAACAGGAAAGAAGTAGCAGGCCATCTACTAGCTCAGCAAGAAGCTTACCGCTTACGAGGCTTCGTTAGAGCACACTTGTTGTGCTTTAACCTGGGTAGCTCGGAAATTGAGGCATTATTTCTTAGCTTACACCACTCATCTCATATCCAGGATGGATCCGTTGAAATATATTTTCCAGAAGCCCATGCCTACTGGAAAGCTCGCCAAGTGGCGGATATTATTATGATAATTTGACATCATTTATATTACCCAGAAGGCGGTCAAAGGAAAAGCCCTGGCGGATCACCTCGCCGAGAATCCTGTAGGGGAAGAATACGAACCCTTAAAGACGTACTTTCTTGATGAAGAAATAAGCTTCATAGGAGAAGATATTGCTGAATCCTATGAAGGTTAGAGAATGTTTCTCGACGGAGCCTCAAAATTTAATGAAGTAGGTATATGAGTGGTTTTGGTATCAGAAACTGGTCAGCGTTACCCGGTGTCCGCCAAGCTCAGATTCCCATGTACCAACAATATGGACTAGTACAAAGCCTGCATCTTAGGGCTCAAGTTGGCCATTGGCATGAATATTCAGGAACTGCCAGTGATCGGAGATTCAGACCTATTCATTCATCAGGTTCGAGAGGAATGGGCAACCAAAAATTCCAAGATACTCCCCTATCTACACCATGTGCAGGAGTTGAGGAAAAGATTCAGAAAGACGGAGTTCCAGCATGTTCCCAGTACGCAGAACGAGTTCGCCGATGCTTTAGCCACTTTATCATCCATGATCCAGCATCCGGATACAAACTTTATTGATCCCATCCCGGTCGAGATTCACGACCAGCCAGCTTATTGTGCTTACATCGAGTAAGAAGCCGATGGGAAACCTTGGTTCCATGATATCTGGGAATACTTGACAACAAGAGGGTACCTAGAGCTTGCCAATGCTACTCATAAACAAACACTCCGGAGGTTGTCCAATTATTTCTTTCACACTGAGGAATCTTGAATCGGAGGACTCCTCATTTGGGACTATAAAAGTGTGTCGAGGAAAAAAAGCAACCAAACTATTGGAGGAAGTGCACGCAGGGACTCGTGGACCATATATGAATGGTTTTGTTTTGGCAAAGAAGATACTTCAAGCAGGTTATTTTTGGATGACAATGGAGACCGACTGCATTCAGTACGTCACCGATGCCAGGTGCATGCAGATATGATAAAGGTGCCTGTAAACGAGCTTACTGCAATAAGCTCACCATGGCCCTTCGCGCGTGGGGTATGATTGGACCAATTGTGCCAGCCGCGTCAAATGGGCACAAATTCAGCCTAGTGGCAACCAATTACTTTACTAAATGGGTTGAACCAGCATCATACAAGGCAGTCACCAAAAGGTAGTTGCAAATTTCGTCCGAGATCGTATGGTTTGTCGGTTCGTGGTTCCAGAATCAATCATCACCGACAATGGATCTAACCTCAATAGCGACCTAATAAAGGTGATGTGTGAAACATTCGAGATCAGACATAAAAACTCTATGGCTTACAGACCTCAGATGAACGGAGCTGTAGAAGCAACCAATAAGAACATCAAGAAGATACTAAGGAAAATGATTGAAAAGCAGAAGCAGTGGCATGAGAAATTGTCGTTCGCTTTATTGGGTTACCGCAACACGGTCTGCACATCAACCGTGGACTCCTTACATGCTGGTTTATGGAACAGAGGCGGTCATTCCCGCTGAGGTAGAAATTCCATCCTTAAGGGTCATACAAGAAGCAAAATTAGATTATGCGGAATAGATCAAAAGTCTCTACAAGCGGTTAGCCCTAATCAATGGGAAGAGAATGAATGTCGTATGTCACGGTCAATAATATCAGAACAGATTGTCCAGAGCCTTCAACAAGAGAGTTAGACCAAGAAAGTTTACACCAGGGCAGCTGGTGTTGAAGAAAATATTCCCACATCAAGATGAAGCCAGAGGGAAATTCTCCCCCAAGTGGCAGGGTCCATACATGGTTCACAAAATTCTAACTAAAGAAGCCTTATTCTCACAGAAATGGACGGAGAAATCTGGCCGAAGCTTATCAACTCAGACGCAGTGACGAGATACTACATTTGATCACATGCTTTCTTTTGTGATGTAATTTGAACAACACCTAACTTGATTCCCGTTTAAGAGGGGATACGTAGGAAGCCCTATGGGTTCGGTCACATTTTATAGAAATTCCATTTTCCACCGCTATTGGAACTGGGGCAGAATTTTTAGGAGGACCCTTTAAATTCTGAAGTAAGTCTTTCAGTCTCTTCATCACCACCGACCCAGTAAACTGGGGTAAATTTTTGAAGAGGACCCTCAAAATTTTGGAATTATTCCGTGTTCGCTTATTCAGCACATCCACCAGTAGCACCAGCCTAGTAAACGGGGTAGAATTTTTTAGGAGGACCCTAAAAATTCTAGAGCAAATGAGGGCGTCGTGTCATGAACCACGCTGTAGTTGTTGGTTCATCATAAAAAAAATTATTCTTCTCTTTATTATATATATATATATACACACACACACATCATGTTTGTCAAACTTTGCATAAAATCATTTTATCGCTATCGTTAAGCAACGCTACCCTAAATTGCACAAGACTTCACAATCCAAGAGATGCGAACTAACCTCCACCTTTATAGAAATCATGATTTTTCTTTGGATACAGGAATTTGGGACACGAGTAAACAATGCAGTTGCTCTACAGAATCAGAAAGCCTCACTCACTTCACAAGGGCTTACTATCTACACCCGCATTTCCCCAGCAGACAGGAAATTGCAATCGCTTACCCGCAAAAAAAATCAATAATATCTTCTCCTTTACACCTTTTCCTTGCATAAGGCTTTTATCTACCTTCCGAGGTTAAGCTCTATCTCCATATTCCATAAGGCTATCTCTTTCCTTTCGAGACAAAGATCTATCTCCACCCTGCATTGCATAAGGCTATTCCCTGCCTTCCGATGTTAAGCCCTATCTCCATCCTGCATAAGGCTATCTTCTTCCTTTCTAGACTAAGCTCTGTCTTCATCTTGCATTGCATAAGGCTATTCTCTACCTTCCGATGTTAAGCCCTACCTACATCTTACATAAGGTTATCTTCTACTTTCGAGACAAAGATCTTTCTCCCTCTGCATCTTGCATAAGGCTATCTTCTGCCTTTTGAGACTAAGCTCTGTCTCCATCCTGCATTGCATAAGGCTATTCTCTACCTTCCGAGGTTAAGCTCTACCTCCATCTTGCATAAGGCTATCTTCTGCCTTTCGAGACTAAGCTCTATCTTTATCTCCATTCTGCATAAAGGCTACTTTCTGCCTTCCGAGGTTAAGCTCTACATCCACATTGCATAAGGCTGTCATGTGCCTTTCGAGACTAAGCATTGTCGCCACCCTGCATGGCTGAAATATTGCTGCTTTATTCTCATCTGGCTGAAACATCGCCTCCTGTATTTTGAAATTCTCATCTGGCTGAAACATTGCCACCCGCATCTTAGATTCTTATTCAGCTGAAATACCGCCATCTGTTTTTAAATTCCCGCTCTGTTTGAAAGATCGCCACCCGTTGCATTCATTTGGCTGAAAGATTGCCACCTTCTCATGGGCCGAAAGATCACCAATTAGTTCAAAGGGGTCATAGTTTGAAGGTACCATCTGCATAGCCCAAGAATATCATTTCATGGCCTGCAAACCCTTACTTTTATGCTTTCCATGGCCCAGGATGGGAAACCTTCGTTCTACGATATCAATGAATATTTGACAACAGAAGAGTACCCAGAGCTTGCCAATGCTACTAAGAAATGAACACTTCAGAGATTTCCAATAATTTCTTTCACAACGGAGGAATCATGTATAGGAGGACTCCTGTTTTGGGATTATTAAGGTGTGTCAAGGCAAAAGAAGCAACCAGGCTATTGGAGGAAGTGCATGCAGGGACTTGTGGACCTCATATGCATGGTTTCGTTTTGGCAAGAAGATACTCCGAGCAGGGTATTCTTTTATGAAAATGGAGACTGACTGCATTCAGTACGTCCGAAAATGCCACCGATGTCAAGTACATGCAAATATGATAAAGGTGCCTCAAAATGAGCTTACTATGACAAGCTCACCATGACCGTTCACTGCTTGGGGTATGGACGTCATTGGACCGATTGAACCGGCCACGTCAAATGGGCACATGTTCATACTAATAGCAATTGATTACTTTACCAGATGGCTGGAAGCAGCATCATATAAGGCACTCACCAAAAAGGTAGTGGTAGATTTCGTCCAAGATCGTATGATTTGTCGATTCGGGGTTCCAGAATAAATCATTACCGACAACGACTCTAACCTCAAAAGCGACCTGATGAAATCAATGTGTGAAAAATTGAAGATCAGACATGAGAACTCCACGGCATATAGACCTCAGATAAAAAGAGTTGTAGAAGCAACCAATAAGAACATCAAGAAGATACTAAGGAAAATGATTGAAAAGCACAAGTAGTGGCATGTTAAATTGTTGTTCGCTTTATTGGGTTACGACACCACGGTCCGCACATCAATCGGGGGCCACTCTTTATACAGAACAGATGTGATCATTCCCGCTGAAGTAAAAATTCCATCCTTAAGGGTCATACAAGAAGCAGAATTAGATGATGCGGAATGGGTTAAAAGTCGCTACGAGCAACTAGCCCACATTGACGGGAAGAGAATGAATGTGATTTGTCACGGTCAATTATATCATAACAGAATGTCTAAAGCCTTTGATAAGAGAGTTAGACCAAGGAAGTTTACACCAGTGCAGCTTGTGTTGAAGAAAATATTTCCACATCAAGATGAAGCCAAGGGGAAATTCTCTCCCAACTGGAAGGGTCCATAGATGGTTCACCGGGTTCTAACTGGAGGAGACCTTATTCTCGCAGAAATGGATGGAGAAATTTGGCCAAAGCCTATCAACTCATACGTAGTGAAGAGATACTATATTTGATCACATGCTTTCTTTTATGATGTAATTTGAACTACGCTTGACCTGATTCCCGATTAAGAGGGGATACGTAGGCACCCCTATGGGTTCGGTCACATCTTAATAAAAATTCCATTTTCTCCACTATTGGAACCGGGAAAGAATTTTGAGGAGGACCCTCAAAATTCCGAAGTCAATCTCTCAGTCTCTTCATCAGCACCAACCCAGTAAACTAGGGTAGAATTTCGAGGAGCTCTCTCAAAATTCTGGAATTCTTCCGCGTACAGTCATTCAACAAAGCCGTTAGCATAGCCAGCCCAGTAAACTGGGGCAGAATATATATATATATATATATATATATATATATATATATATATATATATATATATATATATATATATATATATATATATACGTACTTGCATTGTATGTACTAAGTCATGCATAAACATCATTTGCACCACCATCGTTTAGCAATGATACCCCCATGATGCACGCCGCCAAAAGCTGGAAGACAGAAACTAACCTCCCCCTAAAAAACTCACGATTTTTATTTGGATGTAGGAATTCAGGTTCGGATCAAAGCACATTCGTTTTTCAGGATCGAAACCCTCATATGGTTACTATATGAGCTTCTCAACAGTCTTAATCTCACAAAAATCTTCTACCAGCTAAGAAAACCTATTACTCTTCACTCTTTTACATTCCTGCATTGCATAAGGCTCCTTTCTGCCTTTCGTGACTAAGCTTTGTCTCCATCTACATCTTCCATAAGAATATTTTCTACCTTTCGAGGCTAAGGTCTGTCTCCATCTGCATTTTGCATAAGGCTATTTTCTTTATTCCGAGTTTAAGCTCTGCCTCCATATTGCATAAGGCTCTTATCTGTCTTTCGAGACTAAGCTTTATCTCCATTCGTATTTTGCATAAGGCTATTTTCTTCCTTCTGAGGCTAAGTTATGCCTCCATATCGCATAAGGCTCCTATCTGCCATTTGAGACTAAGCTCTATCGCCACTTGCATTTTGCATAAGGCTAATCTCTGCCTTCTCAGGCTAAGCTCTGCCTCCATATTGCACAAGACTCTTATCTGCCTTTCGAGACTAAGCTCTATCTCTATCTCCATTCTGCATAAGGCTAATCTCTGTCTCCCGAGGTTAAGCTCTTCCCCATATTACATAAGGCTCTCATCTGCCTTTCGATACTAAGCTCTGTCTCCATTTGCATTCCGCATAAGGCTAATCTCTACCTTTCGAGGTTAAGCTCTACCTCCATATTGTATAAGGCTCTTGTTTTCCTTTCGAGCCTAAGAATCGTCTCCGCCCTGCATGGCTATAATATTGCCGCTTTATTTTTTGACTGTCGTAGCATCGCCACCTACATTTGAAATTATCATCCGGCTGAAATATCGCCATCTTTTTTAGTTTATCGCTCGGTCTGAAAGGTTGCCATCCTTTGCATTCATTTAGCTGATAGATCGCCACCTTCTCATGGGCTGAAAGATCTCCAACTCGTTCAAAGGCATCATAGTTGAAAGGCACCATCTGCATAACCCAAGCACATCATTCCATGTCTTGTGAACCATTACTTTCATGATTTTCATGGCCCAGGACATCATAGTCTGAGGACATCATCCTAATCGTCCAAGGACAAACATTCATGGTCCAAAGGGAACTTGCATCACGTTTAAATTATGAAATAATATATGCTCATCGCCCATTTGTAGTTGTTCGGGTTAGCTTACGGCCGTCTCAGTATGAGCAATCCCGCTCCAATTCTCTCCAGCCCGACCAACCTACAAACCCCTTTCAAATCTAACCATCGCGTCCGTTATTTCGAATTTCCATCGGCATATTTCGCCAATGGTTCATGAACTACATATGGCCTAATTCCTGTAAAACCAGAGATATGTAGGAAGCTTAGAAACTAGGTCGCGGTCAAAATCTTTCACAAATCACAACCACGGTCGAAATTGGCCATCTTATCTTTACCCGACAACTCTTTCATCCTCCTCGAGTAAAGAGGGGCAGCTGTTGATATCCAATTTTCCCTATGCATTTTTCCTCACAAAATACCTTCAAAATAGTATATGTAAGCATATATAAGCATACCTAGAAATTTTGCTATTTTTCTTTAATTTTTAAGATTTTTTTAAAATCAATTTACTGATTATTTTGACAGCACAAAGGGCCAAAATTATTTTCAAAATCTCATTTTTAGTGAATGGTGTGTTTCACTCTTATATTTGACAATAAAATATAATTTATGTAATTTTTCGCATCGTTTACAAATTTATTGGGAATTTTTAAAGATAATTGTATGAAATTGCAATTATGGCCTATTTTGCAATTAACTATGTTTTATAATTATAAAATTATATTAAATATTTTTATATTGATAGCTATATGTTATTAATTAGTTTTATGTTTTCAATTTTGTTTTTTAAACTATTTTAGCTATTTTATATAATAAATTGGGAGAAATTGGCTATTTAAAAGTTTGCCAGATTTCCATTAAATTTTAGCCCAAATTGCACCCCAATTCCAGCCCAACCTTCAACCCAAATCAAATGACCCATACCCATTGATTTTTACCCAACCCGCCTCTGGTTTAATCTGAGTCGTAGATCAAATGTGATCAACGTCCCAGATCTTATTTCCTTAATTTAATCCAAATGACCCCCTCCAAACCCTCATTCACACAGACGGTCACTCTCTCTCTCTCTAAGAAATGCTCTCCCTTCTCTCTAGAACCTTCTGGTTCCTTCTTATCCGATGAAGCTCGTCGAGTCTCCGGCCATACTCCTCTCTCACTTCTCTGATCTCTAGTCACCATGGAAGTCTCATGTCGTTGTTTCTCTCTAAAGTTTGAAGCCCAGAATCTTCCGCCATGAAACACGGTCACTGAAGCTTTGCTTAGGTCTCTTGCCGGCTTTTCGCCGGTGGGTTTTTGTCCGATGATGCCTTGTTTGGCATTACTAACGAGTTTCACGGCCAGGTTTATCATTTCCCTAATTTATTTTGTAAACCCTAATTCTTTCCCTAATTCTCTTAAACCTATGTCTTTTTAAGCAATTTCCAATTTAATCTTTGTTTTCTACACTACTTTTCACTCAATATCTTTGATTAATTCAAGTTTTCAAATGTTTTGTTCCTCTTTTCAAAACTAGGGTTTCTGACCCCTTTTTAAAACCATTAGGCTTCTGTTTCTTTGGGTATTATTTGATTATTCCTATGATTGTGCTTGAAACCTTGTTTTATTGAGTTCTAGGCTTCAAGTCTTTTCTAGGGCTCCGACCCTCTACTATTTGTATGATTCCTTGCTTAGGGTTTTTAATTTTGTGACCTTTTAAGTTCGTATGCCTCTCTCTTTACTTAATATCCTATTAATTCTGAGTATCTTTTTGAATCCCTGATTTCTATGTGTTGTTACACAGATTTCAAATGGTTTCCTTATTTGTGAGTTGCGTTCTATGTTTGGGACTAATTCCCTCTAATTTTGGTCTTGCCGGTGATTCTTTGACTGGCTGTTTGTAGTTTATTTATATTGCTTACCATATTTGTGATCTCGAGTATATTTTGGTTATTCAGCATATATTTTCCTTGTTTGAAATATTGTGTACCTAGCCTTTATTGTATAGAGCGTGCCTACCGCTTTAGTTATGGAATAATCAGTCATTCAATTGATTTTTTCCTTATTTGATAGCCCGTACTCCTATTCGAATCATGAGTCCCTGATTTAGTTGAATTAGGAAATGTGGTTGATTTAATTTGGTATTGTTTCTATAATTACATACTCCTTACCCTATTCTCTACTATTTTTTGAAAACTATATGTATTGCGCTTCCTTTCTCACTTAACACACCAACACATTGCAATCTCTCTGAACTCTCTTTCAATAACACTCAATGCTCTCTCTATCTCTATTGTTTATATACAAACTCTTTCATTCTCCTATTTAACACTCAATTGGCTGAAAGCCAAGATTGAGTAATCTTGGCTGTTTATTTCTACTACTGGGGCTCTACTGCATTGTTTACTTGGGTTCACCTGCTGCTTGCTTCACTGCACACTGCTGCTCTCACTCTCTGCGCAATCTCTACACATTTTTCTCTCCTTCGTGCACTATTGCTCATTGCTATTATTTCTATTATCTGCAACTGTTATGTCACCTCTTTATGTTACAGCCTCCAAAACAACATGCTTCTGTTAGTTCTGTACTTCCTCCTGTTTTCTTGTGTGCTTTTACTTATGTTTATGCTGTTCTCATTGCCAATAGCATGTACTTATTAGTTTGCCTAGCTTGACTTAGCATGTTCACCACCCCCTTCCCTATCTCAATGTATGTTTTTTCATTCCTATGCACTACTAGCATGTATTCAGGCATGCTTGGTTACTTAAAAATCCCGAAGCCTCTTCCTGAGGATAATTATGTTTGGAGTTTGGTGCAGTAAGAACTCGACCCTTGTATGCATCCATGTTTGATTCCTTTTCATTGATGTGTTGAACATGTGAATGGTTCTTTGCTTATTTGTTCCCTTTCCCTTTTCCCATGCTTGTGTGATTCTCTTGCTTTGAAACTGGTCAGTCCAAATAAATTTGAAAAGAATTCTTTCAACTCTTCTTACAATATTCCTCTCAAGCTGTCTCTCAACTGTTTTCAACTCTTTCAACTCTGTCACAATCTCACTACTCTAAAAACTTAGGTTTTGCCCCCTTAGCGTAAGCATTTGTTTTGGGAGCCTTGAGACCATTGAAATTTGATGCACAAGGGTGGCACTGCCACACTTGAATTTGTCTATAATGATACATTTTGGGTGCTTGGAATTGGCCAGGGGTTCAAACAAATCCTTAGGGAACTTTGCCGCATCCAAACCGTCATAAAGGCTGTGGAACTCAAAAGAAGTGAGGTTGAAGAATTTGGGCCTGGCTGTAGGCTCCCTTTAGAATAGATTCTTCTTCTTCTTTTATCACTTTTGTATGCTAATTATTGGGGTTGTAATAATTTGTAAATAGTAGTGGTGTATATAATGAATTTGGGAGGGTTATGCATGCTCATTAAGGGAATAGGTAGACAACATGTTCATAAGGCTTTACTTACTTATCTGTGCAATAGACACCATGTTTAGGACATGCACCTCACATGTAGAAATCGTGTTCTTAGGTCTCTCATTCTCAGTATGTTGTTCTGCATGTCTTCATAACCACAATCAGTTAATAATCAACATCATTACCATTCCATTTAGAAACCATGTTTTTTGACTTTTTGCGTGCATTAGATATCCTGTACTTAGGACTTTTGTTTGCAGCTGTTGAATATTTTGCTAATTTGGTAAAACTGGTTGATAAACTCCTTTTTAAAATTGGAAACTAATATGCATGTCCACCTTCTTTTTACGGGTTAAATAACACCTAGGCAAGCCTTAGGCTGGATAAAAAATGGATTAATCACCTTAAGTCGTGCTTAAATTATTCCACCTCTGTCCAAATTCGTTTGTCTCTGAAGCCCCCCTGATTTTATAAAAGAACTTCTGCCTATTTTTTTTTACCGCCTGGACAAATGCTTTTAATGAATTACTTTTTATTTCCCTAGACCATAACTAGAATACTATTTTCCTAAAGAACTATCTGAGTACTGTATACTCTGTAATTTTGTAAACTATAGTTCTAAGTTAACAAGTTTTATTGCTTTTCTTTACACTTCTGCAGTTTTAAGCATATCTGTTCTGCTACCCCTCATGTCCGAAAACTTCCTTTACCATATGTTCCATGAGTTTTTTTCTTGAAACTACTACTGTCTTTTTCAAGTCCTATACGTTTACGATTCTTTCTGCAAATTCTCCAGTTTCTATTTTTAACCTTATGCTCCAACTTTTAAAAAATTCTCCCTTCTTAGACCTTAAATGTGTTTGAGACGTGCTAAATACGTGTTTGTTCATGGAGGGATATTTGAGCCTTTACATGCCTTACGTGATTCCATTATATGTAGTCCTAATTGTTTTTTGTGTCTGTCGGTTAGCATTTTAACCTTAAAACTTAAGGGTTTAACCTAGTTCCTACCTTATAGAAATAGCGATCCTAAATGCCCTCTAAGAACTATAGGAAGGGACGGGTAATAGCACGCAATAAGCATTCGTAACTAATTCACACGCTTAAATAACCTCTATTGGATGAGAACGGTAGAATATGAATATGATGACGATGCGATAATATCATAGAGCGACCCCTCTTTGGGAATATGTGCGGGATATTGTATCGAATGATCAATATTATAGTCAAACCTAGGACCCCCATACTTTTACTTTTGTCTAAGTAGTTTTTAAAAACAAAATCCCTTTTTACTTATATTGTTCTGCTTTAACAATTGTCCATTAGTTTTTGTATTCTTTATATGCACACTTCCTTGTCTATTTCTATGCTCCTTAAAGTCACATCTAATCAAGGACAGGAACCACACTAGTGGATCTTGAGGGGTGCCTAACATCTTCCCCACGAGATAATTTCAACCCCTAACCGAACTCTGGTTTTCTTCCAAAATCTTCTTTTCTTCTTAAAGTATCCTAATGAACTATAATAATTAGGTGGCGACTCTTCAAACTTCATACCCAATTCCCCAAAAGTGAATAAGAGTTGTTTTGTCCATAATGTCGTAAACCCGATTTTGCTCCTTTTAGGAGAGGGGAAAAAGGGGGCGCCGATACCGGGTAACAGGTGTTGCACTCCCCGAGGGTACTAAAGATGGGTTTGCGTGACTGATATCATTGATGGTGGATCAAATTGAGTGGCCATTCAGATGGTTACCTATTATCAAGATGGTACACATGGAAGCGGGTGAGTGTTATATTCTGTTAATAGGCATTTGGAGCATCCAACCATATGCTCCCCATCGGGTACTGCGCCAATTGGGAAGGTTCTAAGTTGTCCCTAAAGATGAAGATTTGAGCAAGTACGTCATCGAGTTAAATCCGGTAGTCACCTTCCCAGAAGATGAAATTTGCAAGTTGTGGAATGAATGCTGATTTCTTGAGCCCACAAATATAGTATGAAATTTAGCTAAATGTGAGGTGGACACGAAGTATAGTGCATGGTTTGGGATTAGGTTCCCGACTAATCAAAGGCCCGCTAAAGGATCCCATGTCCAACAATTCACAGATGATTCGCAAGAACAATGGAGTTGGCTAGCAAGAGAAGAAAGTTACCAGGTAGAAATAGGCAAACTAAAGCAACAGATTGAGCGCTTGCAATTCGAGAATAGTGTGCAAGTTGCCGCCGATCAGGGTGAAAAGAACAGGCTATCCCAGTAGAATGAGGCGCTTAGGGCCCAAATCCAACAAATGAGGAAAGCCGCTAATAACCAACCAAGGAGCCGATGGGGCGAGCGGTTGATAAAGGGGCTGAGAAATGAAATAAGGGAGCACCAGGGTAAGCTGGAGAAATCTGAAAATGTCATAGCAGAACTCAAAGCACAGTGGGCTACAAAATTAGAGGAGCGTCATGAGTACTCGAATCAATTGAAATGGGGCCACGAGAAAATTGTTGCCATTCTAATGAGAAAGGTGGTTGCCCTAGAGGGTAAAGCAGTAAAGCAGGCTAGAGATTTTGAAACTAAAAGTGGGCATTGTTACAACCTGCTGGCCAAAATGAATGTAGAAGTGCAAAAGTTGCAAAGTCAGCATCTGCAAGATTCTCAGGCCTTAAACATATGCAGTAATTAGATAAAATGCCTACTCATAGAAAAGAACCACACCAAAGACAGGAGCAAGGCCATTACTCACGCCATTTTGAGAAGATGTCGGGCATGTGAATATATGACCCCCACTTCTTTTGTCTCAACAGTAATAATTTATGTGAACCGGACCATGAATGAGTTAGAACAACTTGAAAATAATTTTGAACCTAGGCCCGAGGCGAGGCCGAACGATACCCCGCGGAAACCTAGGTTTGAGGCTCTAGTGTATGCATAGTCCATGTCTGTAGTTTTCTATTTTTATGTCTGTCATTTCTCGGTCTGTTGTCTTTTCACGTCAAGTCTGTGTTTTTTTAGTTTGCGTTTGTTATTTTCATTCTGCAAAAGTGTCTAGTTTGTAATAGTTTGTTTTTGCAATGAAATTAAAGTTCCAAAAAATTATTTTTATCCTTTATATTTGCACTTACTTCCACAAACTACGTTTGGTCTGATTCGTTCGGGGTTACGATATGTAGGAAATATCCATAGGATTCGACCGTAATTGTAAAAAGAGAAAAAGAAAAAGAGAAAAAGAAAGAAGAAATAAAAGAGCAAGAAAAATAAAGACGAAAAGAAAGAAAGAAAAGAGTGGAAAAACAAGGGAAAAGAGGAATGAAAATAAGAAAAGAGAGTAAAAATATAAAGAGCGGAAAAACAAAGAAAGGGTAGAATAAGAAAGAGAAAGAAAAGAAAGAGAGAGAAAAGAGAAATGAAAATGAACTTATAACGGAAAATAATAAAATACCGAGATGACGCATGCAGTCGAGCGGATGCATAATAGATATGTTTAAATGTATAAGTGCATCCATGCCAACGTGCGGTTATCCAGTTTGTTAAAGCCTAAACACTAACCCAGTTGTTGTCCAAATGTGTGAGTACAGACAGGTGGTTATTTGATACGGCATTCTGGCAACTGACCCGTACAACACCCGGTCGAAAGATAAGTTGACAGGACAAGAATCTGACTCCAGTATTGTGGACCCTACGAAAGAGGCCGAGATGAATGATGTGGGTGCTACGAAAGAAAAGATGAGGAAGTTGAAAGCACAGATGGCTGAAATGTACCAAACTTGGTCTCAGGAGCACCCGGCACCTTCATACCCCGCCAACCCATCCTATGTCCCACCTCTAGTGGAGGCTCAGCAACCTCCTACTCCTAACTCATCTCCAACCTTCGCCTATCACACCCATGGCTATGGTACAACTTCATACGCTCATCCAGCTCCACCACCCAAACAAAACCCTCCTCCACCCATGGTTCCAGTCTTTGTGGACCTCTCCCAGCCACACTACAAAGGTATTCTAGTTAGCCGCTACTCCAAGCTCATGACACCCAATATTACCCTTATGAACCCACCTTTAAAGCTCTTGAGCCATACACCTATACACCTTATTTTGAGATTCTGGGAGAAGCTAAGAAACCGGTTAAGAATGCGGAACAGAAGGAAGTGATTCGCAGAGTCAAAAGCCTGGAGCAATTCTTCAGGAACATGCATGGCTTAGGCAGCCAAGTCAGTGTTGCTTACGAAGATTTATGTTATTTCCCTGATGTCCAATTGCCCGTAGGTTTCAAAATGCCCAAGTTTGATTTGTACGAGGGACATAGCGACCCGGTAACCTACCCCTGAGGTTTCTGCAGTAAAATGAGAGGAGCTGGGGGGAAGGATGAATTGTTGATAGCCTATTTCAGTCAAATTTTGAGTGGTTCCGCACTAGAATGGTACACGAGACAGTATCCCGGCCGATGGTATACATGGGATGATTTGGCACAAGCATTCATTGGCCATTTTTAGTACAACCTTGAGATAGTCCCCGATCGTCGGTCATTGTTAAAGCTGGAGAAGAAGCCCGGGGAGAATTTTAGAGAATTTTGTTTCCGCTGGAAAGAACAAGAAGCAAGAGTTGATCCTACGGTGAGAGAGAGTGAGATGGTAGACTACTTCTTGCAGACATTGGAGCCACCCGACTTTGGTCATATGGCGACGTTTGTTGGAACGTCATTCAATGAAATTGTAAAGATGGGAGCCACGATTGAAGAGGGATTGAAGTGTAATAAAATCTTGAGCTATTCAGCATTGAAAGCAACCACCCAAGCACTCCAAAGCGGTACTGATGGTGTGCTTGGAAAGAAGAAGAAGGAAGAATTGCCACACTTGAAGCTAGTAGTTGGTCCAGGACCAACAACCCTCCGCCCTACTACAACCAACCCATACCTCACCACCCAAATTATCCATATACCCCATATGGCCCGCCACAACACTACTATCCACCACCAGAACCACAGTTTTCTTTCCACCACGCCCAGGTATACATTCAGCCTCCGGCGCACCTGCAATGGCATGCACCGGCTCCCCAAAACACATATCCACAACAACAAAACACCTATCCACCTCCCAAGGCTAATATACCAGGAACTGTCTTTCGCCCAAGCTAAGCTTTTAGAAGTGAGAAGGTCCCGAACAGAAAAACATTTACTCCGCTGGGAGAATCTTACACCAACCTCTTTCACATATTGAAACAGTTAGGAATGTTGACCCCAATTGAGCCCAAAGTACCAAATGCCCCTCCCAGAAACCTGGACCATTCTGTTAGCTGTGAGTATTGCTCAGGGATGCCGGGGCACAAAACTGAGAAGTGATGTATATTGAAGAACGCGGTGCAGGATTTTATTGATAATTACCGTATTGAGGTACAGGCTCCGGAGGCTCCAAAAAGTACTCAAAACTCGTTGCCAGCGCATCACAAGACTAACATGATTGAACTGATACATTAGGGAGCAGAGACTAAAAATCCCTCGCAGACGGTCATGATGATCTGTTCTACTGAAGCCAATGAAAAAGAAAAGGCAGTTAGGGCAAAGCTAGCAATTCATCCACAAGAGATCGATGACAAGTCAGTGGTGGTAATGGGGAGAGGGTCGTCCGTCAGTGCAAAGAAGCCCGAGCCAGCCTGGTACCAGGGGCATTATCTTTGCCTGCGGTTGTTGTGAAATGGGCTTACACAGAACCGGTTATCGTAAAGCCAGTAGTCCAATTGCATTTGGTCAATCGCAAAGACGTGCAATGAAAATATAAAAAGGTAGTGGTGACAGACAAAGGAAAGGAAATTGAGGAAAAGCGTTGTGAAGCAAAGTGGTTAACTCGATCGGGACATTGTTTTGCCCCCCAGGAGTTGAGAAAGGCTAGGGGCACTAAAGACAATCCAGTACTAGTCGAAAGGATGAAAGTACAGGATTATTCCATTTTTCAGCAACTGAGAAAAACACTGGCTCAAATCTCGTTGTATTCATTACTGATCCACTCGAACGAGCATCACTGGGCTTTGATGAAGATATTCAATGAAGATCATGTGCCCGACAAAATTTCAGTCAACCATCTGGAGATAATTGCCAACAAGATCTTTTAGGTGAACATGGTAACATTTTTCTAATGATGAATTGCCCGTGAAGGTCACAGAACACAACAAAGTTCTCTACTTGACGGTCAAGTATGAAGATTCTATGGTTACTCGGGTGTTGATCGACAACGGGTCTAGTGCCAATATTTGCACATTGTCTACACTGTAAAAAAAGAAGCTTGATGATGATAGAATCCACACAAATTGTGTTTGTGTTCAAGGGTTTGACGGAGGTGGAACAGACACGGTGGGGGATATTATACTTGTATTGACTATTGGCCTAGTCGAGTATACTATGGAATTTAGCTGTTGGACGCTGCAGTATCTTATAATCTTTTGTTGGGTAGACCATGGATCAATGCAGCCAAGTCAGTGTCATCCACATTGCACCAAATGGTCAAGTTCGAGTTGGAAGATCCCACATGCGCTTTAAGTGATGCCATTGTGCCTTATAAAGAAACTGATGATGATAAGGGGACATGGTTTTATCAGGTCTTCGACACGATTCCGTTGAACCGAGTGCCAGAGCGTCAAAGAATTCCACGTCCCAGGGTAGCACCTGCGAGCGTCATGGTAGTTTCAGAGATCCTGCGTAATGGGTTCGTGCCAAGGAAGGGATTGGGTGCTGAGCTCCAAGGTATTGTTCAACCTATTTCTTTGAACCAGAATCTAGACACCTTTGGATTAGGATTCAAGCCAACAACGACATATGTTAGAAGGGCTCACAAATTGAAAAAGAAAGTTGGGTTCTTCCCAAACCGATTCCACGCCTGTCGAGGTCCTTCGTCAGACTGGGTGTTAGAAAGCAGTTATTGCAAAAGTACTGGATCCACTGATTGGTGCAGAGGGAAACTTGGATAAGGTGTTCGAGAGGGTATTTGTTGAAGTGATCATGGTTGAGGCCGTGGAAGGGCCAAGCAAAGCAGATATACTATACATCGGACCACGTGCTAATATCAACCATTCCGAAGCTACTCCTCTCCCAATTCGGAGGTAGTCATGGTAGTGGGTTTTGTTTCCCTTTTGTTCACCTAGATTATTCCAAGGTTTATAATTCAGCTGCTATGTTCCATCTGTTTGGATGAGTTAAAACCCTGTTATCTTTACATTCAATGAAATGCATTTCTTTTTTCTTCATTCCTAATTTTGTTTCCATTTTCTTTTATTTTATGTACAGTTCTTTTTATGCTGATATCAATGACATGCATGAGGAATCTTCAGCCCAGTTTTATAAGCCAATCTAACTCAGAAATAATAACATAAGAAATTGAGTGTGATGACGAAGTGGAATGTGACGATGATGAGGCCTATGAGGAAATTAGTAAAGAATTAAGTCATATTGAAGAAAAACCCAAACCTAAACTAAATGATACAGAAGCAGTTAATCTGGGGGACCAAGATAATGTGCGAGAAACTAAAGTGAGTGTTCATCTGGAGCCACAACTCAAGGAAGAAATAATTAAAGCATTGTTCAAATACAAGGCTATTTTTGGATGGTCGTATGATGATATGCCTGGACTAAGCACCGATTTAGTGGTTCACAAATTGTCCACTGATCCAACACTCCCTCTTGTCAAGCAGAAGTTGAGAAAGTTCAAGACGGACATAAATGTGAAGATCAAAGAAGAGATTACCAAGCAGTTTGATGCAAAGGTCATTCGGGTTACACGGTATCCCACCTGGTTAGCTAATGTTGTGCCTGTGGCACAATATGAGGCGTGTATCTTGAAACTGCGATTAGCTATAGATATGAGTATCCGAGAAGTATTGGTCATGGGTGACTCGGACCTACTAGTACACAAAATTCAAGGAGAATGGGAAATGCGGGATTTAAAACTTATACCGTACTGGCAATGTTTGCATGATCTTTGCCAATGGTTCTAGTCTGTAGAGTTCAGGTACATTTCAAGGATTCATAATGAGGTCGCTGATGCTTTGGCTACTTTGGCGTCAATGTTACACCACCCGGACAAGGCTTATATTGACCCATTGCAGATTCTGCTCCGTGATCAGCATGCTTATTGTAATATGGTAGAGGAGGAGCTTGATGGCGAGCCGTGGTTTCACGACATCATGGAATATATCAGAATGGGGGAATGGCCGGTACATGCAACTAGTTATTATAAAAGAGCGATTTGGCGATTGGCAAGGGAGTTTTTCCTTAGTGGAGGAATGTTATATGAAAGAACCCCATATCTCAGGCTATTGAGGTGCATTAATGCAATGCAAGCCACATCTATCATGACTGAGGTACATGCGGGAGTCTACAGACCACATATGAATGGATATGTTTTGGCAAAGAAGATCTTACGGGCAGGTTATTATTGGCTTACTATGGAGCGAGATTGTATTGGTTTTGTGCGTAAATGCCATTAGTGCCAAGTGCATGGAGATTTGATTAATTCTCCGCCATCATAACTACATACAATGTCCGCGGCCTTTTGTTGCATGGGGCATGGATGTTATTGGGCCGATCGAACCGGCAGCATCAAACGGGCACCGGTTCATTTTGGTAGCAATCTATTTTACCAAGTGGATAGAGGCAAAGACATTCAAGTTTGTAACCAAGAAAGCTGTGGTGGATTTGGTGCGTTCGAACATTATCTGTCGATTTGGGATACCGAAATGATCATTACAGATAATGTGGCAAACCTTAAAAGTCATTTGATGAAGGAAATATGTGAGCAGTTCAAGATTACCCATAGGCATTCTATTCCATATCACCCTAAAGGAAATGGTGTGGTTGAGGCAGATACTAAGAATATACAGAAAATATTGCGAAAGATAGTGGAAGTTTCGAGACAATGGCATGAAAATTTATTTTTGCATTATTGGGGTATCGCACCACCGTTCGTACTTCAGGGGGGTGACTCCTTATTCATTGGTGTATGGCACCGAGGCAGTAATACCCACGGAGGTGGAAATCCTGTGTCTACGAATCGTTGCGGCGGTTGAGGTCGATGATGATGAAAGGGCAAAAAGCCGCCTTAAGCATTTGAGTTTGATTGATGAGAAGAGATTGGCATTAGTGTGTCATGGTCAGCTATACCAACGAACAATGGAAAAAGCATACAACAAGAATGTGCGCCCGAGGAAATTCGAAGTCAGAGAGTTATTACTGAGGCGGATTTTGCCTCATTAGGCTGAAGCAAAAGGAAAATTCTCCCTGAACTGGCAGGGGCCATTTGTAGTAACCAGAGTGTTGTCTAATGGTGCACTGTATTTGACAGGTGTAGAAGGAAAATGAGTAGAAATGGCATTAATTCCAATGTGGTCAAGAGATATTATGTATGATTTGTCTATTTCTGAATGTATCTGCTTGTATTTGGCATGTTTTAAAGATTGAAATAGCAAAGGTGTTTTGTTCTACTATCCAAACATTTTTATCCATTGTCATCCCCTTTGAGCCTTACTTATTTTTCATACCCCTCTTTCGGAATCAACGGCACGACCAAGAAACGCAGGTGCCGAACATAAAAAAAGAAAAAAAAAAGAAAAGAAAAGGAAAAGAAAGAAAAGAATGAAAAAAGGAAAAAATAAATAAATAAAAATAAAAGAAAGAAAAGAAGAAAAAGGGAAAAAAAGAGAAAGAAAAGAAAAAAACGAAGGAAAAGAAAAAGGAAATAAAAGAAAGTGAAAAGAAATAAAATAAAATAAAACAAAAGAAAAGAAGAAAGAATCACAACAAAGGTAATTACGATAAAGTGAATTACGTTTGACTTGATCCTGAAAGGGTACGTAGGCAGCCTCTCCGAGTTTCATTTATACCAAAATAAAAATCCGAAAGTCCTTGAGCAAGAAACTGAGGCAGAAATGGTAGTTGTAGTAAGCAATTGGAGTTCGTAAGTTGTAATTTTAACCCATTTTGAAATTGTTTTGAGCCTTTTTATATCCTTTCTTTCTAACCTGTCCAAAAGCCCACATTACGGTCCAAACAAAGATCTTTAGATCAGTTTTTGAGATATTCCAAGTCGAGAAAGCTGAGGTGATTCACATGTCACAAGAAACACTCCGGTCCAAACAAGTAAAATAAAAATGGGAGAGTCTTATTGATGAAAACCCTCATGGGTATCGCAAGGCAACGAGAGCTGAGAGTCATATAAAATGAGAGAGTCTTATTGGTGAAAACCTTCACGGGAACCTTGAGTCGACGGTAAGCTTAGAGAAAAAACATATGATAGAGGTTTGATGGTTAAAATCCTTTAGGCACTACAAGCTGAATAAGGAATGCGAATCAAATTGGATAAGTGGAGCACTGAAACCCAGTTTCATAGAGAAAGGTACAATAAGAGCTGAATGTCGGAATTGACAGACAAATCATGTATGAGTGCATGTCGTGGCCGTTAGAGTTGGTATCCACATTTGATAGGTTTCTACTTCGTAGTTTTCTCTTTAGGACTTATCCTTTTTCTTTTTCCTTCACTCTGTTCCTCTATTTTTATTCACTTCCTCTTTCTTAGTTTGTTTGACCATAACAAGTGAGAAATGACTTCAAAATTTACCACCAACTTTCCAACTGCACAAAATGAGGGCACAAGCCAGGAAAAACAACAAGAGCATCAAGTTTGTAATACACAACAGGCTTTCGGGCGAGGCATAAGGATTGGGTAAAAAAAATACAGAAAAGTGTAATAAATAGAATGTATACGGTTAAAATGTAGAAAGATATGTTTGATGTCAAGAATGGCAAAGGAAGTGGTTAGGCAATAAAAAAGCGGGGATATTCAAATGAAAAGAAAGTTGTCATGACAAGTAAGGGAGCAACAAACATCAGGGCTAAGGCCCTTAGATAAGCCAAGAAACAACAATATACTGTGGGGGGCAACAAACGTGCTTTAGGAGTCATGTGAAACACAAGGATGGGGAAGATGACCGCTCAAAAAATAGGGGACATTGAGTCTGGATGGGAAAGAGGGGTATTTTGCGTGATGAGGGCAACAGAAAATGGGTTGGTTCATAAACAAGAAAGGTTTTCAAGTGGAGATCAGTAATCATAGCAAATAAAAGAGAAATCACCGCAGAGTGCAAGGCCACAAACCAGCCACCATTTTAAACAAACAGAATTTTCTTTGATTAAAACAGGGGCGGGAAAAGTCGATTGCTCCGGAGGAACTCTGCATGAAAAAAACCAAGAATTAATCAAGTTTGACCGTATGCGTTGTATGATTAAAATACAAGAATATTCAGGAATAAGATGCGGAATGAAAGTTTGCGTGTTTAGGATAAAATTAAAGTAGGATTGGTCAGGACCTTCCTGAATAATAGGATGTAGTTCAAAACCTTGTTAATGGCATGATGTAGTGAGAGTAATACCTTAGGTTCGTGAGTATTAGGAGTTGTTAGGGCCTTCCTGGAAAATAGGACGTAGTTTAAAACCCTTGTAGATAACATGATGTAGTGAGATTAATATCTTAGGAGTTGTTAGGATTTGTCAAGACTTCCCCGGGTAAAAGGATTTAGCCTTGAATTCTTAGTAATATGCGGTAACATGATTCAGTTTAACACTCACCCATACACCCAGCCCCCAAACTGAGGCAGAAAATTTTCTTTGGTTGTTTATTTTTTTGAAGTCAGGAGTTCGCCTGGAGAACAGAGACATACATTTTATGTAATCAAAGTCAGGAGTCCTCCTGGAGAACAGAGACATACAATTCAAGTATTAGAAATCAGGAACCCGCCTGAAGAACAAAGGTGATACAATCCAAATTTTAGTTTTCAATCAATTTCTTTGTCTATTTTGAAGTCTGGAGTCCGCCTGGAGAAGAGAGACACTCAATTTCAAAATTCAAAAGTTAGGAGTCTACCTGGAGAATAGAGACGTACAATTCATGTTTCAGCAATCAAGAGCCCGCCTGTAGAACAGAGGTATTACAATTCAAGTATTAGTTTAAATTCTTATTATTGTCCGATCACATGTACCCAGTTTTCCAAACTGGGACAGAAATTTTTCTTTGTTTGGTTTATTTTGTGAAGTCAGGAGAACAGAGGAGTATATTACAAGTTTGAAGTCAATGCCCCCTGGGCAATAGAGGTGCTAAATTTTTAAGTAGTTCAAGTCAGAACCCAACCCGGAGAATGGAGGTGTTAAATCTTTAAGTAGTCAAAGTCAGGAGCCCGCTTGGAGAATTGAGGTATTAAATTTTTAAGTGGTCGAAGATAGGAGCCCACCTGAAAAATGGAGGTACTAAATTTTTATGCAGTCGAAGTCATGATCCCGCCTGGGGAATAGGGGTGTTAAATCTTTAAGTAGTCGAAGTCAGGAGCCTACCTGGAGAATGGAGGTATTAAATTTTTAAGTAGTCGAAGTCAGTGCCCTCTTGGACAATGGAGGTATTAAATGTTAAAGTAGTCGAAGTCAGGAGCCCGCCTGGAGAATTGACGTATTAAAATTTTATATAGTCAAAGTCTGGTGACCGTCTGGATAATGAATGTATTAAAGTTTTAAGTAGTCAAAGTCAGAAGCCCGCATGGAGAATGGATGTATTAAATTAAATAGTCAAAGTCAGGAGCCCGCCTGGAGAATGGAGGTATTAAAGATTTAAGAAGTCAAAGTCGGGAGCCCGCCTGGAAATAGAGGTATTAAATTCTTAAGTAGTCGAAGTCAGGAGCCTGCCTAGAGAATGGAAGTATTTATATTTCAGGTTGAAGTTGAAGTCGGGAGCACACCTGTATGACATAGGTATTACAAGTTAAGTTTTCGTCAAAATCTTATTAATATCCAGTAACACGTACCCAATTTCCAAACAGGGGCAGAAAGTTTTCTTTGTTTTGTCTATTTTTGTATAGTTAGGAGCCTGCCTGAATAAAGGAGGAATGCATTCAATTTCAAGTACAGCAGTCAGGAGCCCGCATGGAGAACAGAGGTGTTACAGTTCTAGTTTAGTTTTCAAATTCGTATTAGTATCCGATAACAAACCCCAGTTTTCCAAACTAGGGCAGAAAGTTTTCTTTGTTTTGTTTATTTTTGTGAAGTCCGGAGCCCGCCTAGATAACAGAGGAATACATTCAAGTTCAATTATATTCAAGTCCAACAAATTGGAGAGAAAGAAGAACTTCTCTGTTTGCAAGTTGAAGAAACAACAATGGTTTTCACCATGGGAGCACAAGATAACAAAATAACAAGGAAGTGCAAGAGAAAATTTGAAGATTTTAGGTAGGACTTTGTAATTCATAATTTATAGCTTAGGCTAGCTTCTTTTTGTCTTTGACATGGTGTAATAAGGGAGGTCAGCAAGCAGTAGCAGCACCAAGTGCAGTGAAACCACAGCTCCTGGTAGTCCGAGCTACCAGACACTCCCGAACTACACTAACCTGATTACTGTTTAGCCCAGGATATGTAGGCAACCTCAAAAGCAGGGTGCGGTACAACTTTTCACACGAAATTTTAAAACGGGCAAAAATCGTTCGTGTTTGCACACTTATCTTTACCCGAAAATATCTCATGTTTTCAAGCAAAAAAAGGGTAGCTGTGAGCACGTGATTTTTGCCCTACATATGAATTATTTCCAAAAATTTAAACAAAAAATTTTTTTTCTTTATTTTTACAATTTTTGTGAATTTTCTGTTAATTGTTTACTTTTTCTTTGTGCATGATAATTCATATGAAAATAAAAAAATATGAATTTGCATTTAGGATTTAATTTCATATTTTAGTATTAATTAGCGGTTAATTTGTTTTAGAAAAAAACATGACAAAATCACAAAAATTAGTTCACTTTAGCATTTTAATTATTTTTATTATGAATTTGTTATAAAATAGTTTTTAAATAATTTTAGAAATTAATTCATTTTTGCTTTGAAATGTATTAGGATTGTATGTTAATTTTGCATCTTTATAAAAATTAGAAAAAATATAAAAATTAAAAAATGAGAAAATAAAATAAAGAGAAAACAATTGAAGGGAAAAAAGAACAAAAAAGGTTGTCTCTATTTAAAAGCCAATTGGACTCCTTATTGACCAGATTTTCTGAGCCCAATGCCCATTCCCTCGCCCCAGGCCTAACTATTCCTAACCCAGTCCGACCCCATTCACCCCTAAAGGACGTCATATGGGCGGGGTCAATCTCAGTCGTCGATATGCCTTGACCTAACGGCCCACAACTCACCAACAAATCACTTAAAATGTCTGAAAAATATCCATTAACCATAGAGACAAACATTTCCTTCTCGTACGGTCTTGTAACGCCTCAGCACTCTGACGGCCACTCAATGCATAAAACCTGTTGCACCCGCCCCTACCACGAGCTCCACCTCTGGCTGCAACACGCCTTGCTGGGGCTGGAGGGCGTACTTACGATGTAGAAACTGATGAACAAGATGGCTGAGCAACCCTCCTACCCCTGCCCTATCTTGGCACACGGTAGTCTTACCGTATATGACCTCTCACCTAACTTATAGATGTGATCGACAATACACCGATAAGAAGGGCTCTACTAGGAAAGGCTCCGAGACATCCAAAGACTCCATTAAAACTTAAGCTCTGATACCAAGTTTGTCACGCCCCAAATCTGAGGGACATGACCGACACTCAACCGGGTATCCCCGGCCGAGTGGACCTGGGTGCCTTTCCCATTCCCCACGCGCTACCCCATATTATTCATTGTTGATTGGCCAAAAGATACCAAATGCAATTGAAAGTAAATATGAATTCTCTTTTAGAAGAACACATTATATTAACAGGGAACATCTTTTACAAACCACACATTATGATTAACAGGGAACATCTTTTACAAAACACACCTTATGATTAAAAGTCAACATGGTGTACAACTTATAGCGCCCAAAACATACACCTACATACATAAGTTCTAACCCGCATAGCACGGTATACGGAGCCTCTAAGAGAAAGATAATACAACACTTGCCGGCGACAAAGACCCGGCTATTCCTTTGCAATGACATCAAAAAACTATTACTACAACAACAGAGATGGCCTGAACCACACAGGGCCGTAGAAGGAAAGGGGCTCACCAACATGTACACAACTGATAGAAAGGAGGAGGGGCTAGGAACGGAGGACTTGAGTGCCTGCTGCGGATCAACCTACAATCATAACATGAATGTAGCGCCCCCGGCTAAAGGGACGTCAGTACATTTGAATTGTACTGGAATGTATGAACAAACTCTGTCCCATGTAAACTCAAGCCGAAAATAAATATACAAATAGAAAGCTGAACAACAATAGAACGACAATGGAACAACAACCAAGCATTTCAAAGCAATTGATACAATTAGTCAAACAAAGGGGCAATCAGTACCCCACAGGTTACAAACTCTCCTGCTGTCCCCTATCACAATTCTACATTGATCATTTCATGATTTATATACACTTCAATAGTGATATTGGATCACATTTTTTCCACCCTTATTACCCCTTCCACCCTTATTACCTCGGCCACCCTTATAACCCCAACCCACACCTTATTTCACCGTGCTGCAGCGCGCAACCCGACCCTGCCTGACAGTTTCAGTTCACAAATAGCATACAAAACAACAAATAATACAAGAAATCATTTATGCACATTGTTAAGATAGAACAAAAACAAGGATAATGTACATCCACAACTAGCAACAATAATTTCCGCATGTTCATCAATTTATACATATTCCGAGTTACCACAATGTATATCCACCAACATATTGTTACCACATAAGATTTGGTTTCACCATTCAAGAATTATTTCCATCACATGTTCCTCAACCTTTGCCACAAGATGTTACCGTACAAGTGTGAATCACAAAAATTTCACAATGATCCCCTGAACGTCAATTATCAAGCAATTTCCCCAAACCAACACAGGCCGATTTCACAAGGATCGCAGTTAGCCATACATACCTGAAGTTGAATATCTCTTTCTAACTTCCACTCCAATTCACCAAGCAATGAAGATGGGTCAATCTAGTTCATGATTAGTATATAGACCTTTAGAATAGGAATTCACAATTTACTACCCAATTTCCTTTTTATAAGATTCTAGGGTTTTGAAGACATGCATGAAGGTTTTATCAAGAAATTTCAAAATCTAGTACATGTGGTTCCCTTCCCAAACTTAGGTTTGAAATTTTAGGGAAAGGGGTTAGGGATTTTACCTGTGAAATCAGAAGTGAAGACAATGCACAAAAATTCCCCGGCTGCAATGATTTTGAAAGATCAATGGTTGGCGAAATAGTTTTCTCTCTCAAGAACTCTCTCTTCCTCTCTCTCTTAGTTTGTTCAGACAATGAGTTAAAAATGAGGGATGGGTGTTTTATAAAAGAGGGGTTTGGTTTAGAATCTTAAAAAAATAACTGGGCGAGCTCAATCTGCGATGCAACTCTGCGGCCGCAGAACTTACATGCGGTTTGCAAAATGGACCCCAGATTGGTCTCACGTTACGGAGCTTCTCTTGTTGGAAATATGGTAGATATGCGGTCCGCATTTGTGTTCTGCGGTCGCAGAACGCACCGTAGAATTGACCTTCAAAATTATTCAGGGACCATATGCGATCACTCTGCGGTCTGCATATCTGGCCGCATTTTTAACATCAAAAATTGGTTGCTCTCTAGAAACTTCTACAGCAGAAATGCGGTCCACATTTCAGATCTACGACCGTATTCTGGATCGCAGATTGGACCTTTTTTGGAAAAATTTTGATTTCACGTTTTTTAAGTGTAAAACAATAAAAAGAATCCGATCCACGTAGGTAGACTCGACTCTATGAGCTGCTAACATTTGAGCACTCATTTTTGAGGGGCCTTACATCCTCCGCCGCTTAAGATCATTCGTCCTCGAATGAGGACTTGGGAACCAAATGAGTTTGAAAACATGATATGCAAGTTCCTAAATTTTTTTTAACTTTCAAGTTTGTTTTAGAAAAATTTCGCTAGAGTCTCCTTTGTAATATGGGCATAACCACATGTCAGAGAGCCCCCAAAACGTATTCCCAAGCATTATTACACAAGCTTGCTACCTTTCCAACAGTTATAAAATGCACAATCCTCATACTTGCACATATTCAACCCCTTGATACACTTTTAACCATTTTTGCACACTACATGTAATCAAATTAAGCATTAACCATATGTACTATTAAAGCCATTTACCTATCACAAGGGTACGACACAGTTAATCATTTCAATACAAATGCTCCATGCAAAACTAATTATTACTCACTTAGAACACATTGGTACTCCCTATCCATGCAAGATTAATCATTACTTCCTCACATCACCTTACCATGAGAGCACAAAACTTTCATTACCAAAAAAAAAGTACTGCACATTGTACAAACAATCACAACACATAAATTTTGTTGGCACACTTGGAGAAACAACAATAGTAAGGCACTTGGAAAAAGAATGGATGTTTGTTACACCTAATGGGACACAAAACTAGTTCTCCTAGGGACAAGATTCACACGATTATTTCTAGACTTGCTTAAATAGATGGGGGTATTGTATCTTCATCTCATCTTCCGCTTGCCACATGGCTTCCTCGACTTGTTGCTTTCGCCATAAAACTTTATCTAAAGCAATCTCCTTATTCTGCAACTTTCGGACATGTCTATCCTGAATAGCAACCGGAATCTTCTCGTATGATAACCCTTATGTAACCTTGATGTCTTCAACTGGCATGATTTTAGACGGATCATCCACAAATTTCCTCAAAATGGATACATGAAACACCGGGTGCACCAAGGACATTTCAGGGGGCAATTCCAACCTATACGCAACTTGACCGACCCTTTGAGAGATTTGATAAGGCCTGACATACCTAGGGATTAGTTTTCCTTTATTCCCAAAGTGCATACTCCTTTCATAGGAGACACCCTCAAGAATACCCAATCTCCTTCATGAAACTTCAATTCCCTTCGACGCACGTCCGCATAAGATTTCTGGCAACTTTGAGCAGTCTTATTCCTTTCCTAAATGATTCTTTCCTTCTCCATGTCCTGATGCACGAGATCTAGCCCTATCAATTCCGCTTCACCAACCTCGAACCACCCGATCAGGCACCTACACCTTCTTCCGTACAATCCTAAAACGGGGCCATCTGGATGCTAGCGTGGAAGATGTTGTAATAAGTGAACTATATAATGGCCATGTGGCCATCCCAATTACCCTTGAAATCCAAGACACATGCCCGCAACGCATCCTTGAGCGTCTGAATAGTCCGCTCTGCTTGGCCATCGGTTTACAGATGAATAGTTGTACTAAGATTCACCTGAGTACCCAAACCTTGCTGATATTTCCTCTAGAAGTTAGCTGTAAACTGATCTCCTCGATTCGAAATAATAGAAAACGGCGTACCATGAGGCATTACTATCTCCTTGATATATAATCGGGCATATTGTTCTATAGTATCAGTGGACTTGACTGGCAAAAAGTAAGTTGATCCACTATCACCCAAATTGAGTCAAACTAGTGCTAAGTACGGGGTAGTCATGTCACGAAGTCCATATTGATCATTTCCCATTCCCACATCGGTATTTCTATAAGCTGAGTCAAGCCTCTGGGCCGCTGATGCTCGGCTTTCACTTGCTGGAAATTTGGACATTTAGAGACGAAGTCCGCTACACTCTTCTTCAAACCCCTCCACCAATAGATATCCTTGATATCGTGATACATCTTTGTAGATCCTGCGTGCACTGAATACCTGGAAGGATGAGCCTCCACCAGTACCCTCTCCCAAAGATTATCCACATCCAGGACACATAACCTGTCATGGCAGCGTAGCACACCATCATTGCTACCGAGTGAAAATGTTGAAATTTTGTTACTTAGAGATGCCTCCTTCAATTGTGAGAATGCTGGATCAATGAACTGCTTTTCTTTAACCTCTCCCACTAGCGACGATTCAGTTGTGTTATGCACCATAAGTTCCTCCTCATTCGGGGCCGAGATACAAACCTCAAGGATGGCCAACTGGTGTACCTCCCGAGCTAGGAGCCTCTGATCCGCTCTCAAGTGAGCCAAGCTATCTGACTAAGGGCGTCCGCCACCATGTTCGCCTTCCCTGGATGGTACAAGATGTCCATATCATAATATTTAAGCAATTCTAACCAGCGCCGCTACCTCAATTTCAGCTCCTTCTTCTTGAACAAATATTGGAGACTCTTGTGGTCGGAAAAGATATCTACATGAACACCAAAAAGATAATGTCGCCATATATTAAAGGCGAACACAACTACTTCAAGCTCCAAATCATGCGCAGGATAGTTCTTCTTGTGATTCTTGTATGTTCTATGACCTTCCCATGCTGCATCAGAACACACCCTAAGCCAACCCTGGAGGCATCACAATAAACTACAAACCCCTCTATGCCTTCTGGCAAAGCTAATACTAGTGCCGAAGTCAACCTTGACTTCAGTTCTTGAAAGTGTTTCTCACAAGCATCTGACCACTGGAACTTAGCTGATTTCTGCGTCAATTTAGTCAAAGGGGAGGCGAGGGTGGAGAATCCCTCTACGAACCTCCGATTATACCTTGCCAAACCCAAAATGCTACGGATCTCCATCGCGGTCATGGGCCTAGGCCAATCCTTCACTGCTGCAATCTTTTGGGGGTCCACCTGAATCCCCTTACTGGAAACAACATGACCCAGAAAAGCGACGAACTCCAACCTAAATTCATATTTGGAAAACATGACATACAACCGGTGCTGATATAGAGTCTGCAAAACTTCTCTGAGGTGACTGGCATGATCCTCCCTACTTCGTGAATACACGAGGATGTTATCAATGAAAACAATCATGAAGGAGTCTAAGAATGACTTGAAGACCCGATTCATGAGATCCATATAAGCTGCCGAGGCGTTGGTTAGCCCAAAAGACATGACCAAGAATTCAAAGTGGCCATAACGAGTTGTGAAAGCGGTCTTAGGAATATCCTGCTCCCTGATCTTTAATTGGTGGTACCCGCAACGCAAGTCAATTTTGGAGAAGAACCTTGCACCTTGAAATTGGTCGAACAAGTCATCTATACGAGGCAAAGGGTACTTATTCTTGATGGTGACTTTATTAAGCTGCCGATAATCGATACACATCGGAAGCGACCCATCCTTTCTGAAAAAAAAAACCGGGGCATCCCACGGCGAAACACTTGGCCGGATGAACCCCTTCTCCAATAGATCCTTCAACTGCTCATTTAACTCCCGCAACTCTGCTGACGCCATTCTGTACGGTGGAATATATATTGGCTGAGCATCTGGGAATACAACAATCCCGAAATAAATCTCTCTATCTAGCGGAATTCCTTGAAGCTCATCTGCAAATACCTCAAGAAACTCATTCAAAACTGGCACGCACCCGGGGGCAGGTACTTTTGAAGTAGTGTCCGCCACCCTGACCAATTGATAGATGCACCCCTTTCAGATCATCTTTGAAGCCTTGAGGTAGTAAATAAACCTACCCCTCGACACAATACCATTTCCTTTCATTTCAACAACCGGCTCATTTGGGAACTTGAGTATCATGACTCTCATCCGGAAATCAAGTTTAGCAAAGAACAAATAGAGCCAATCCATTCCCATGATTAAATAAAAATCCACCATCCCATGCTCGATAAGGTCGACCATGGTAACATGACCACCTACCATAACAACACAATTCCTATAGACCCGCGCGACTGTAATAGAACCACCAACTGGAGTCAATACAAAGAACGGCTCAAGAAGCTGTTCGGGCTCAATCCCAAAACTCGAAGCAACAAATCGAGTGACAAAGGGCAAAGAAGAACCCGGATCAATAAGAGTGTAGAAATCAATGGTCTGGACAGATAGGATACCTGTGACAACATCTGTAGAAGCCTCAGTACTCTAACGGCCACTATATGCATAAAACCTGCTGGGCCCGCCCCGACCACAAGCTTCCTCTGGCTGCACCATGCCCTGCTAGGGCTGGAGGGTGTACTGACGATGTAGCAACTTATGAACTGGATGGCTAAGCAAGCCTCCTACCCGTGTTCTGTCTGGGCGCACGGCAGTCCCGCTGTATCTGACCTCTCACCCAACTTATAGATGTGGTCGATAAGACACCGAGAAGAAGGGCTCTACTAGGCACGGCTCTGAGACATTCTAGGACTCCTCTAAACCTTAGGCTCTGATACCAAGTTTGTCACGCCCCAAATATGAGGGACATGACCTGCACTCAACCGGGTATCCCCGGTCGAGTGGACCTGGGTGCCTTTCCCATTCCCCACGCGCTACCCCATATTAATCATTGTTAATTGGCCAAAAGATACCAAATGCAATTGAAAGTAAATATGAATTCTCTATTTGAAGCACACATTATGATTAACAGGGAACATCTTATACAAAACACACATTATGATTAACAGGGAACATCTTTTACAAAACACACCTTATGATTAACAGGAACGTGGTGTACAATATACAGTGCCAAAAACATACACCTATATACATAAGTTCTAACCCGCATAGCAGAGTCTACAGAGCCTCTAAGAGAAAGATAATACAACACTTGCCGGCTACAAAGCCCCGGCTATACCTTTGCAATGACATCAAAAAACTATTATTACAACAACACCGATGGCCTGAACCACGCAGGGCCGCAGAAGGAAAGGGGCTCACAACATGTACACAACTGATAGAAAGGAGGAGGGGCTAGGAACGGCGAACTTGAGTGCCTGCTGCGAATCAACCTACAATCATAACACGAGTGTAGCGCCCCCGGCAAAAGGGACGTTAGTACATTTTAATTGTACTGGAATGTATGAGCAAACTCTGTCCCATGTAAACTCAAGCCGAAAATAAATATACAAATAGAAAGATGATGAACAACAATAGAACGACAATGGAACAACAACCAAGCATTTCAAAGCAATTGATACAATTTGTCAAACAAAGGGGCAATCAGTGCCCCACAGGTTACAAACTCTCCTGCTGTCCCCTATCACAATTCCACATTGATCATTTCATGATTTATATACATTTCAATAATGATATTGGATCACTTTTTTCCACCCTTATTACCCTGTCCACCTTTATTACCTCGGCCACCCTTAAAACCCCAACTCACACCTTATTGCACCTTGCTGTTGCCTGCAACCTGACCCCGCCTGGCAGTTTCAGTTCACAAACAGCATACAACACAACAACAAATACAAGAAATCAGTTATGGCACATTGTTATGATAGAACCACAACAAGGATAATGTACATCCACAACTAGCAACTACAATTTCCTCATGTTCATCAATTTATACACATTCCGAGTTACCACAATGGATGTCCATAACCAACCATATATTGTTACCACATTAGCTTTGGTTTCACCATTCAAGTATTATTTCCATCACATGTTCCTCAACCTTTGCCACAAGATGTTACCCCACAAGTGTGAATCACAAAAATTTCATAATATCCTCAGAATGTCAATTATCAAGCAATTTCCCCAAACCAACACATGGCAATTTCACAAGGATCACAGTTAGCCATACATACCTGGAATTGAATATCTCTTTATTACTTCCACTCCAATTCACCAAGCAATCAAGATGGGTCAATGTAGTTCATGATTAATACATAGACCTTTAGAATAGGAATTCACAATTTACTACCCAATTCCCTTTATACAAGATTCTAGGGTTTTGAAGACATGCATGAACGTTTTATCAAGAAATTTCAAAATCTAGTGCGTGTGGTTCCCTTTCCAAGCTTAGGTTTGAAAATTTAGGGAATAGGGATAGGGATTTTACCTATGAAATCTGAAGTGAAGACAATGCACCAAAATTCCCCGGCTCTAATGATTTTGAAAGATCAATGGTTTGAGAAATAGTTTTCTCGCTCAATAACTCTCTCTTCCTCTGTATTATTTTGTTAGAAAATGAGTTAAAAATGAGAGATGGGGCAATTTATTAAAGAGGGGTCGGGTTTGGAATCTTAAAGAAATAATTGGGCGAGCTCAATTTGCGATGCAAATCTACGGCCGCAGAACTGACATGCGGTCCGCAGAATGGACCGCAGATTGGTCCCAAGTTTCGGACCTTCTCTCGTTGGGAGCGCGGTAGATATGGGGTCTGCATTCGTGTTCTGTGGTCGCAGAACGCACCGCAGAACCGACCTTAAAAATTCTTCAGGGACCATATACGATCACTCAGCGGTCCGCATATTGATTATTTTACCACAAATCTAACCGCATTTTCAACATCAAGAATTGGTTGCTATTTGGAAACTTCTGGATCTGCGACCGCATTCTGGACCGCAGATTTGACCTTTTCTAGAAAAATGTCGATTTCACATTTTTTAAGAGCAAAACAGTAAAAAGAATCAGATCCACGTAGGTAGACTCGACTCTATGAGCAGTAACATCTGAGCACTTATTTTCGCGGGGCCTTCAAACCTAGAGCTCTGATACCAACTTGTCACGACCCTAGTTCACCATTCGTGAACTTGTCATGATGGCACCTAGTCACTAAGAATAGATAAGCTTGACAACGTGGAAACAACATCATTTGCGTAAAATAATATATAAAAACTGGATAAGCTTAAGAAAAATTGTATATAAGGGTCGCTCGGCATATACAACTCAACATCACGAGTCTAAAACAACAATCCCAAAGCCCAAAAACTCACGGGCAACACAGGCTATAGAAATGTATAAAAAGTGGCTCTAAACTCCAGAAGCGTCTACATCAAAGAAAGACATGAAGCTTAATACTACAAGATAGATTAGGAGGGAGACACTTTGGTCTGCGGCAGATATACCTCAAGTCTCTGTAGCTCTCCCTGATCACTGATAATGCACCAGAGAGGAGGTACTTGTATCTACACATGAAAAACATGCATAAGAGGCGTGAGTACACCATAGCGGTACTCAGTAAGTGCCATGCCTAAGCCCGATCGGGCAGTGATGAGGAATGTCAAGGCCCTAGTGAGATAAAATATAATAATAAGAATGTACGATTTGAAAAACAAATAAAATAATGGAAACAACAGCGAAATAAGTCAGAATATACAAGTCAACAACAAATAAATGAAGTAATGAACAAACACGAAAATATACATCTCTATACAAGAGATACCATAAGGATCTCCCAGGATACTGTCATGTAGTCCTTTCTCATTGTCCAGTGGATCACTCGGGATACCATCCCCTAGCCCATCACATATGTATATCCGAAGGATCTCCCGGTCCACTATCCTGTAGTCCAATTATCTGACTGCAGAGGGATCTATCGGGAATCTAACTCGCAACCACAAAGTAAATGTGCAGGGGATCTAACAGGAATCGAACCCGCAGTCCCAAAGTAAGCAAACAAGGGGGAGAGCTACCGGAGTCCCACATCTGCAGTCCCAATGTAAACACACACAAACAGTAAGAGAATAATCGGAACTGAGTTAAACACCAAGGCAACAGAAAATCTAGCCTAACATGCTTAACGTAATGCAACAAGGTAATTTAATCAACTAAACCAATTAAGTCCGCTAAACATGCTTCTCTAGGCTATTAGAGGCTATATGGCAAGTAAACAAATCAAGTAAGAAAGAAATAGCAATTGGATCATTTTAAGTAAAAATCAGATGTTCAACAATTAACACAAGTATGCGCTCGTCACCTTATGTACAGGGCATTCAATCATCAAATAACAAGTCCTAAGGGGAGAAGGTCCCCCACACAAAGTTAGACAAGCCACTTACCTTGAACCGGCTCAAACTCAACTAGGAACCACGCCTTCGCCACAAGTATCCGACCCCAAATAGCCCAAACCTATTCTATTCATCTACATGTCGTAAATAACATTACAAACAACTGACTCCACTATTAAATCTAAAGATAAGGAACGAAAATAGGCAAAATAACCAAAACGTCCCTTAGGCCAAGGTCTCGAAATCAGTTACTTTTCACATTTTCAGAACCCTCGTACTCTCACGAGTCTAACCATATAAAATCTCACAAATCGGAGGTCAAATGCTCACTCAAAAGTCAATAGTTTAGCCTATGAAGTTTCATCAATTTTTTCAATTTTTGATCCTCAATTTGAATTTTAGTGATAGATTTAACGACAAAATGATCAAATATGTCATGATCCATTTTCCCTACCAGGTCATGATGGCTTCCGACACCATCGTCAGGCCAGCCTACTACGGAATTTGTGATTTAAGTTCTCATTTTACCTTTGTCAGAACAGTTATACTAGATTTTCAATTTTATGGACAAGACAAATAAAGATCAATAATGTAGCCAAATAATTATACAACCCCAAAATAAATATCTACTACATTGTGTGCCAAAACCTGGTGTCACAAGTACGGACATCTAGTAAAATATACAACCACATCGCTAGCCTACTTTCTAAAATAAGGAAAAGATAGCAAAAATACAAAAGAAGACTCCATTCGGCTACTAAGAGGCGTAGGAAGGGAGGCAGCTCACCGTAGAAGTCTCTGCCACAGCTCACTGGCGCACACCAGATCGATAACCAGATGAGTCATCCTCAGACCTTGTACATTTAAGTACAGAAACGTAGCATGAGTACATAAACAATATGTACCCATTATGTATCCCGTCTAATCTCGAAGAAGTAGAAACGGGAGGTTGACTTGATATCTACTAGGTCAAGATAATATCATAATAATGATGTACAATATAAAGCGATGATGATACAATTACATAAAAGTTACAATGGAAGTCCAAATAATGCTCTTAATCATACTCATTTTATCATGAAATGTCTAAGCTCGAGTACATATATTATGCGCAATCATGCCGACCTTGACGGCCCGCTCCAACATAATATAAATCGTGCACTGCCGAGGGTCAAACAGCCCAAACCATAGATGCATATATTTCACCAAGGCGATCGGCCCGATTTGCAAATATCAAGAAAACGTCAAGAATGTACACAAGGCTCATTTATACACAAGGAAATCTTTACAAGGTTCAACAATATTCATATGTTCACTTTCCATTCCTCTCTAGTCTCTAGCATATCATGAAAGATCATATCGATAGTTCAAATAAAAGATATCTCAAATTAGGCATGATGTAGGTCCTAAACTACTTAAACACTTAATATTATAGTAGCTACGGATGGACTCTCGTCACCTAGTACGTACATAGCCCCCCGCATTTAATAGCAAATTATCATTTATTAGTCCTAAGGGGACATTTCCCTCTTATGAGGTTAAAAAGGTAACTCACCTTGCTCCAAAACGCACTTCCATTATCAAGACCAAGCCCCACACCCTCAACGCGAAGCCGAACGAGCACAAACTAGCAATAATATTTTGAAACCTCCTCTTAGGAATCACCAAAGTCGCCCAAATGTGTAATTAGAAATGAGGTAAATGGGGTGGAGTTCGTAATAAATGAACCGCTCTACCCCAGCTATTTTCGCTTCTGTGGGTGGATTTCTGTTAATGCAGGATTTACTTCTACGAAAATTGACCGCTTTTACAGCTTTTAGAAATTGGGAATAGACAGCTTACGCGGTCTGGGGCTGCATAGGCGGAACCACTTCTACTGTCCCTAGGCCGCTTCTGCGGTATCCCCTGGCCTGCCCCTGCTTCACTTCTGCGATCAACTGACCGCTCTTGCGATCCCGCTTCTGCTGTCCAAGAGTCGCATAAGGGGTTATGATAGAAGCAGCAGACTTTGGTTCTTTAAAAGTTCTAACTTCACGCGAGCCTCGATCAATTGGCGCTCGAGGCTCCCGAGCCCCGTCCGAACTTAGCGTCAAGTGTGAAATCACGAGGTAGACCTAAAATACTAAATCAAGGAATCAACCTCTACCAAATGAATCAAATCATTGAATCTTCAGGTTCTAATTTTCCTTCTCACTGGTGTAAACGTCCTTAAACTACTCGGATTGACACCAAATTTTACGGGTAATTCTTAACTGATATTTCGGTCCTGTACCAAGTTTCAAAACTAAAATATGAGCACGATACCTAGGAAATCAATGATTACTTAGTTTATTAATTTCTTAAGACTTTAAGTTAACAATTTCACATAACAATTCATTACTCAGGATAGGGACCTCGGAATTTGATTGTGGGCACACGCCCAGCTCCATATTTTCCCACGGATCCTCTAGGGTTGTCAAATCTTTAATCCGGGTCTATTTTCCAGGAAATTTGACTGAAGTCTAACTTGGCCTTTTAGAAAGACTTAAAGAAGGAAATGGACATATTCTTAATCAAAACTCTTCCAACTTCCCATCCACCCGTCCCCACATGTCATAAAATAGTTAAGCCAAGTGCGGGAAGTTTTATTTAACAGAACGGGGTTCTAAAATGCAAAACGACCAGTTGGATCATTACATTCTCCACCTCTTAAACAAACGTTCGTCGTCGAAAGGAAATAGAAAGGTACATGGACTACTAAATAAGTGGGGACATCGGCTCTGCATATCCAAATCGAACTCCCAATTTGCCTCTTCAACTGGTTGGCCCCTCCACTAGACCCTTACCGCAGAAATCCTCTTGGACCTTAACTGGTGGTCCTATCTATCAACAATGGAAACTAGCTCCTCCTTGTAGCCCAAGATCTCATATAACTAAATGGTACTGAAATCCAACACATGTGAATAATCGGTATGATACTTCCAAAGCATCGATACATGGAAAACTGGATGAACTCCTAATAAACTGGGAGGTAGAGCAAGCTTATATGAACCCTCTCCAACTCGCCTCAACACCTCAAAGGGGACAATAAACCTTGGGCTTAGCTTTCCCTTCTTCCCCAAATCTCATAATGCCCTTCATTGGTGAGACTTTCAAGAGAACCTTCTCGCCAATCATGAATGACAGCTCGTGCGCCTTCTGATCCGCGTATCTCTTCTAGCTGGATAAGCTAATTTTACCTTATCCAAGGCATTCCGTACCAAATCTCTACCAAGTAACTTAGCTTCACTAGGCTCAAACCACCCGATAAGGGAACGACAATGCCGACCATACAATGCCTCATACGGGGCCATCTTTATGCTGGACTGATAGGTATTATTGTATGCAAACTCTGTTAAAGGTAAGAACTAATCCCACTGCCCTCTAAAGTCAATCACACATGCTCTAAGCATATCCTCTAAAATATGAACTGTTCTATGCGACTGCCCATGGGTCTGAGGATGGAATGCCATGATAAGCTCTATGCGGGTCCCCACTTTGCTCTGAACAGCACTCTAGATATGGGAAGTGAACTAAGGACCTCTATCTCAAATGATGGAAACTGGCACACCGTGTAGCCTGAGTATCCCCCAAATGTAAATCTAAGCATATCTCTCAATCGTGTAAGTAGTCGCCACCGGAATGAAATGGGTAGACTTGATCAACCTATCCAAAATAATCCAAACTGAATCAACCTTCCGTAAAGTCCACGGCAACCCAACCATGAAATCCATGGTGATGCACTCCCATTTCCATTTAGGAATGGGCATTTGCTGAAGTAGGCCACTTGGCCTCTAGTTCTCATACTTGACCTGCTGGCAATTCAAACACTTAGCTACACACTCTACAATGTCCTTATTCATCCTCTGCCACCAGTAATGTTGTCTCAAGTCACGATACATCACCGTGCCACTGGATGAATGGAGTACCTCGAACTGTGGGCCTCATCTAGAATCCTCTCCCTCAAGCCATCAACATTAGGAACACATACACAGCCTTGAAGCCGTAACACACTATCCTCGCCGATAGAAATCTCCTTGGTACCTCCCTGAAGTATCGTCTCTCTGAGAACCGGCAAATGTGGATCATCGAGCTGTCGGGCCTTAATCTGCCCTAGTAATGAAGATTGATCAACCACACATGCTAGAACTCGGTTGGGCTCCAAAATGTCCAACCTCACAACTATGTTAGCTAAAAACTCGATGTCCAAAGCTAATGGTCTCATCTCAGCAGGAATGAATGCTAGGCTACCCATATTCTCTGCCTTTCTGCTCAAGGTATTCGCAACCACATTCGCCTTACCTGGATGATAAATAATGGTAATGTCATAATCCTTTAGTAACTCAAGCCACCTGCGCTGACTCAAATTAAGATCCCTCTGCTTGAACAACTGCTGCAAGCTGGGATAGTCTGCATAAACCTCACATGCCACTCCATACAAATAATGACTCCATATCTTAAAAACATGAACAATCGCTGCCAACTCTAGATCATGCACAGGGTAATTATTCTCATGGACCTTCAGCTGATGTGAAGCATATGAAATAACTCGCCCTCCTGCATCAACACACATCCCAAGCCAATGCGAGAAGCATCGCAATATACGATATACATCCCTGACCAGAAGGCAATACAACTACTGGCATTGTAGTCAAAACAGTCTTGAGCTTCTGAATGCTCTCCTTTCACTCATCAAACCAACTAAATGGGGCACCCTTCTGGGTCAGTCTGGTCAAAGGTGATGCAATAGATGAAAAGCTCTGCAAAAATCATCGGTAGTAACTTGCTAACCCCAGGAAACTCCTGATCTCAATCACTGAAGTAGGACGTGGCAAACTCTGAACTGCCTATATCATCTTGGGGTCCACTTTAATACCCTTTCCTGACACAATATGCCCCAAGAATTTCACTCACTCTAGCCAAAAACTCACACTTAGAGAACTTAGCACATAGCTTCTGCTCTTGCAAGGTCTGAAGCACTACTCTCAAACGTTGCTCGTGCTTCCCCAAACTACGTGAGTATATCAAGATGTCGTCAATGAAGACGATAACAAAGGAATCAATATAAGGCATGAAAACCCTATTCATCAAATCCATATATGTCGCTAGGGCATTATTCAAACCAAAGAACATCAGTAGAAACTCATAGTAACCATATCTAGTCCTGAATGCAGTCTTTGGAAGATCTGAATCCCGAAACTTCAGCTGATGATACCCTGACCACAAGTCAATCTTAGAGAACACCCTAGCTCCCTATAGCTGGTCAAATAATTCATCAATACGGGGCAATGGATACTTGTTCTTGATGGTGACTTTGTTCAATTGGCGATAATCAATGCACATTCGCATAGTCCCATCCTTTTTCTTCACGAATAACACTGGTGCACCCTAAGGCAATACACTGGGCCTAACAAACCCCTTTGCTAATAAATCCTCCAACTACTCCTTCAGCTCTTAGGATCCATGTGGTACGGTGGGATAGATATAGGCTGAGTGCCTGGCGCCAACTCAATACAGAAATCAATATCGCGGTCCGGAGGCATGCCTTGGAAGATCAAAACGAAAAACATCAGCGAACTTTTGATCCATTGGAACTGAATCAATCATTGAAGAGGTATATCGAATATAAGCTAAATAAGCTGAGCCTTCAGGAAAGAAATAACCATGCTAGGAATATAACTGCGGAATCCTTCCATTCGAATCTCTCCAATCCTAGCATCGCTTGCGAATAGGTCTTTGCATGACAAATAAGGATGGCGTGATATGGGGATAACCAATCCATGCCTAGAATGACCTCAAAATCAATCATATCAAGCAACAGAAGGTCTGCTCTAGTATCATAGCAACAGAAGTAACCACGCAAGACCGATAATCCTGATCCTCAACCACACAATCACCCACAAGAGTGGACACATGAAGAGAAACACCTAAAAGCTCAGGAGAAGTAACCAGGAAACGAGCAAACAAAGAAGACACATATGAATAAGTTGACCTTGGATCAGATAATACCGAAGTACCTCTACTATTGACTGAATAATACATATGATAATGGCATCGAAGGCCAATGCGTCTGGCTTGGCCAGGAGGGCATAGAGTCTGGCTGGAGCACCGGCTGTCTGGCCTCCACCTGACTAAGTAGCAGCTAGCTGACCTCTACCTGTCTGGCCTCCACTTCTGGAAAGGCCCCTACCTGTCTGTCATCCACATCTATGTGTCTGTGCTACTGGTGCTGGAGTCATGGGCTAATTCCCCTACTGTACTGCCTTGCCCCTATGCCTGGGGCAGTATCTCCTCATGTGTCCTGTGTCTCACACTCAAAATGATGGGGTACGATGACATAATGTCCAGATGGCTGGCTCTAAATCCCAAAAGATCCACTAGAAGAAGCCTGAAAAGCCGGCAAACGATATGAGCTTTCTAGCAAAGCACTAAAATAAGAACTAGAAGGATCCGTAGGACCTGAATACCCATTGGAGGAACCTTAAATATCTAGTGGGCGATAAGAACTCTCTAACATGGCACTCAAATACGAGCACGTTGTAGAACCCCCGAGTAAGGGATGGTGCTGCAACTGGGGGCCTACTAGGGTGACCCCTCACAAAGTAACCTCTGCCCCTAGCTGGGGCGCCTCTGAACTCTCAGGAGAATCTGGCCCTCTTACGCTGCTACATCTGCTCTCTGCCCCTCAGACGGTAACTCTCAATCCTGCGAGAAATCTCATGTACCAGCTGATACCTAATGCCCATATCTACATCTAGGGCCATACCCGACCGGATAGTGGGGTGTAACCCTGCAGCGAATCTCTATACTCTCTCTGCCTCTATTGGAAGTATCATATGTTCATGGAGAGACAACTTAGAGAACCTCGCCTCATAATCGGTCACTAACATCTAACCCAGCTCTAGATGCTCAAAAATGATGACGCAACTCTTCCCTCTAAGAGTGTGGAATGTAATAATCAAGGAATAACTGAGTGAATTGACCCCAAGTGAGAGGAGGAGAACCTACTGGTCTGCTAAGGCCATAAGACCGCCACCATCTGCGGGCCTTGCCCACTAACTGAAAAGTGGCAAAGTCGACTCCATGTGACTCCAGTATCCTCATGTTGTGCAGTCAATCCCTGCACCTGTCAATGAAATCATGGCATCCTCATGACGCTCACCCTCGAAGACTGGAGGGTGCAACCTGGTCTATTTGTCCGGTAGCTTTTGCGGATCTCCGTCCATATATGGCATGGGCTGGGGTGCCACTACAGCGAATGGCTGAACCCCATCTGCGGGTAGTGCACCCAGAGTCTGATAAACTTTGGTTGTGTGACCTAGGGTCTGAGTAGTAGGGGTTTTTGCTCCCCCTCCTACCTGTGAAGTAGCTGGATGCGCTAGAAATAAAGTGGCTTGAGTCATAGTATCCATGAACTGAGGCATACGACATCTGACCTCCATAAATCCCGGTACTGTCATGAAATCTGTCGCGGTAGGCTTAGCGGTTGGTACCTCACTCTGCTCCTCAATAATGGGATCCCTTGTAGGGTCTGCTGGTGGTATGATTGGAATGGCTCTGTGGCGCCCTTATCCCTACCACGGGACGGTGCCCTCCCCCGGCCTCTACCTCCGCCTCTAGCAACAGGGGAGCAGCTCCTCCCGAGTCCGGAATGTCTGAGGTACGAAATCTCACCATCTGTGAGAGAATAAAAATACAAATTTAGTACATCAACCACTGCACGATAGGAAGTGAATAAACGGTAGTCTATCCTAATACACTATAGCCTCTCGAAGATAAATACAGACGTCTTTGTACCAATCTACAAGACTCTATTAGGTTTGCCCGTAACTTGTGAGACCTATGTGAACCTAGTACTCTAATATCATGTACTCACGACCCATATTCCCTCGAAGTTCATGATGGTGCCCGACACCGTCGTCAGGCCAGCAACAACAGAACTTGTGATTTAAGTTCTCATTTTACCTTTTCTAGAACTGTTATACTAGATTTTAAATTTTAAATCCAAGACCAATAAAGATCAATAATGTAGCCAAATAATTATACAACCTCAAAAATAAATATCTATTACAGTGTATGCCAAGACCTGGGGTCACACGTATTGGCATCTACTAGAATATACAACCACATCCCTAGCCTACTATCTAAAATAAAGAAAAGACAGCAAAAATACAAAAGAAGACTCCATCCGACTGCTGAGTGGCGATGGAATAGAGGCAGCTCACCGGAAAAGTCTCTGACGTAGCTCACTAGCGTGCACCGGATCAATAACCAGATGAATCAGCCTCAGACCCTGTACATTTAAGTACAGAAGCGTAGCATGAGTACATAAAAAGTATTTACCCAGAAAGTATCCCGTCTAATCTCGAAGAAGTAGAAATGACAGGTCGACTTGATACCTACTAGGTCAAGATAAAATCATAATAATCATGCACCATATAAAGCGTTGATGATACAATTACACAACAGTTACAATGGACGTCAAAATCATGCTATTAATCATATTCCTTTTATCATTTCCCCTCCTCTCACATACTTAGCAATTCATCATGAAAAGTCTAAGCTCGAGTACATATATCATGCGCAATCATGCCGAGGTCGATGCGCACTCCAATAGAATATAAATTATGCACTGCCGAGGGTCGAACAATCCGAACCGTTGATGCATCTATTTCATCGAGGCGATCGATCCGATCCACAAATATCAAGAAAAGATCAGGAATGCACACAAGGCTCATTTGTACACAAGGAAATCTTTACAATGTTCAACAATATTCATATGTTCACTTTCCATTCCTTTCTAGTCTCTAGCATATCATGAAAGATCTTATTGATAGATCAAATAAAAGATATCTCAGATTAAGCATGATGTGGATCCTAAACTACCCAAACATTTAATATTATTGTATCTACGCATGGACTCTCGTCAACTAGTACGTATGTAGCCCCCGCATTTAATAGCAAATTGTCATTTATTAGTCCTAAGGGGACATTTCCCTCTTACGAGGTTAGAAAGGAGACTCACCTCGCTCCAAAGAGCACATCCAATATCAAGAACAAGACCAAAACCTCAACGCAAAGCCGAATGAGCACAAACTTGCAATAATATTTTGAAACCCCCTACTTGGAGTCACTAAAAATGCTCAAATGTGTAATGAGAAATGAGGGAAATGGGGTGGAGATCGTATTAAATGATACCCTCTACCCCAGCTATTATCGCTTCTTCAGGTGGATTTTCCCTTCTGCGGGATCCACTTCTATGGAAATCGGCAGGTTCTGCGGCTTTTAGAAATTGGGGTTGGACAACATCTGCAGTCTGGGGGCCGCATAGGCGGAACTGCTTTCTGCGGTCTTTGGGTCGCTTCTGCGGTTTCTCCTAGCCTGCCCCTGCTTCTCTTCTACGATCAACTGACCGATCATGCGGTCCCGCTTCTGCGGTCCAAGTGCCGGTGAAGCAATTATGAGAAAAGCAGCAAACTTTGGTTCTTTTCAAGTTCTAACTTCACTTGAGCCTCGACCAATTGACGCTCGAGGCTTCCGAGTCCCACCCGCACATACAGACAAGTCTAAAATCATGAAGCAGACCTACTCAAACCTCGAAACACTTAAAACAATGATAAATCAAGGAATCAACCCCAAAACCAAATGAATCAAATCATTGAATCTTCAAGTTCTAAATTTCCTTCTAACGGGTCAAAATGCCCTTATACTACTTGGAATGACACTAAATTTTACGGGTAAGTCTTAACTAATATTTCAGACATGTACCATGTTTTAGAACTAAAATCCGAGCCCGATACCTAGGAAATCAATGATTACTTAGTTTATTTAATTCCTTAAAATTTCAAGTTAACAATTTCACAGAAAAATATTTATTATTCGGGCTAGGGACCTCGGAATTCGATTCCGTGCATACGCCCAAGTTCCATATTTTCCCACGGATCCTCCCGGGACGTTCAATTATGAATTCGGGTCCGTTTCCAAAGAAAGTTGAACAAATTCATACTTGGCCTTTTTAGAAAGACTTAAAGAAGCAAATGAACATATTCTTGCTCAAAAATCTTCTAACTTACCAACCACCCATCCCCGCAAGTCATAAATTAGTTAAAGCAAGTGCGGGAAGTTTTATTTAACGGAACGGGGTTCTAAAACACAAAACGACCAGTCGGGTCGTTGCAAAATATAACTAGAAGGGACCAAAGAAACATCACACAATATTCTCCTCTTCAAAACCCTCTCAAAATCGTCCTTTCCCGAGCTCAATTTGATTTTTCTAACTTTTGAAAACTAACTCTCGAAATTCCCTTTTTTGAACACTGAATTTTGCTTCTGCGGTCCCGCTTATATGGAATCCAAGCCGCTTCTATGAACTCATTGAATATCCAACATTCCGCTTCTGCGGTTCCTATCTTACAGAAGCGGACCCGCTTCTGCGGAAAGTCCTACATCTTCTGCAGTTTCTGAGGGGGATACATATCTCGCTTGTGTGATAGGCCGGGCCGATTCGGCGATTCTGAAGCCGCAGAAGTGAAATTACCAGATGAATGAAGAGTTCAGCTGCAGCAATTTCTTTCCAACTCCAGCAATTGCCCCGTTGAGCATTCGAAACACACCCGAGGCCCCCCGGGACCTCAACCGAACCCAAGGACATGTCCTATAACATCATTCAAACTTGAACCAATCCATAAAACACCTAAAAACACTAGAAACTCGAATAAATCAATAATTTAAGCCTAAGAACTTTAAATTTCATCAAAACAAACTTTATATCAAAAACTTAAAAAAACACAACCGAATGACCTGTAATTTTGCACACACATCCCAAATAACATGATGGAGCTACTGCAACTTCCGGAATTCCATTCCGACATTTGGATCAAAACTCACTACTGGACGAAAACTTCAAAAATTCAAACTTCAGAATTTCAAGCCTAAATGAGCTACGGACTTCCAAAATACATTCCAAACATGCTCCCAAAAATGAAATCATCTAACGGAACCATCAGTTTTTCATTCTGAGGTCGCCTTCACCTTGTTTTTTCTATGGACCGCATTCCAATAATTAAGCTTCCATTTACGGACTAAGTGTCCCAAAACTTTCCGAACCCAATATCAAACGTCCCCGCAAACCAAAATAGCATAAATGAACTTAGGGGAAGCAGTTAATAGGGGATCAGGGTGTAAATTCCAAACCGGCAGGGAGAAATTCCCTTAGGATTTTATATTGTTGTAAAATATTGTGATATGTGAATACTGTGTAAGCGAGGTGACGAGTGTGTACACGGGCTAAATAATTAAATTTCGGTCTTTGCAAATCAGTTTCCTTTTTATGCCTTAATTGAGTTATTCTAGCACGTGTAATCGTTAGTTTTAACCTAATTTCACATGTCTACGTGTATCATCTCTTAATTCCAATTTGTACAATAAGTTTTCTTAATTTCCGTGTTCATTCTTTAATAGTAGGATTCATTGCTTATAATATCATTATTTCATTTATTACATGTTGACTTCTGTTATTCTTGTTGAGATGACGGTTTGGCTGTGGCACGAGGTTTCTTCTATGCTAAGTGTTATTGCTACGAGGTTCTTCCATACGGGATGTTATTGGCTTGAGGTTTCTTCCATGAGTGGTGTTGTGGCATAAGGTTTTTGTCGTGTGATTGTTTTTTTTTTGGATGAGTTTTCTACTATTCAGTTGCAAGATATTTACTTTTGGGACTATGAGGCGGTACCTCGAGAGCGCCCACGTTGATTTCATCTATCTGTTGTGTTGTTGTTGTCGTTGTTGTTGTGCTTTAACTTGTAAGATTCTTGCTCCTCAAGTGTTGTAATTGTCTTCTTTTTTTTGTGTCGTTGTTTTTCCATACATTCTTATTGTTCTTTAAACTTCCATTTATTTTTATCATTTCACTTTCTACCTTATTTCTTATACTCCAATAAGGCTCCAACCTGTTCTCGTCACTACTCTACCGAGGTTAGGCTCGGCACTTACTAGGTACCATTGTGGTGTACTCATGCTATGCTTCTGCACATGTATTTGTGCAGACCCAAGTACATCTTATCATCCTCGATAGTAGAGAATTGGGCTAATGCTCAAAGGCTACAAGGTATATCTGCCAGCGTCCACAGACCTCGATGCCCCCCTCTATCCTTATTATGTTGTCTTTTCTTTATTCTCTTGGACTTTGGTGTATTGAGATATTTAGTACTTCCTTAGAGTTTGCGGCTTGTAACTACCTTTACGAGTACATATCGAGTGGCAGTATTTCAAATATATATATTTGTTGATGTTGAGGTTTAGTCGTTATTTTAGTTATTATTTCATTATTCCGCATATTTGTTAGGCTTACTTAGTCTTAGAGATTAGGTGTTGTCACGTTATCTTACGGAGAAAAATTTGGGTCGTGACAATAACTTTAAATATTTTATGCATTTAAATTATTATTTTGAATTTTGATTTATACTACTTATATCTTAAATGATTGCCTAAGCCAATAACAAAAGGAATCGGTCAATATTACCATGTTTTGTAGTTGCTTATTGCTTACTATCTCCGAACTTGTTACGACCCGGATTTCCCACCATCGGGAGTCGTGATGGCGCCTACTAACGGAGCTAGGGCAGCCAAACTTTAAACATTCTCTGATAATTTCTCAATAGTATAAATACATTGAAACAATTAAATAAAAGAGGAAGACTGAAAGTTTATAAAAGAAAAATCAAAATGCTGAAGTTTAAAACATGTCTCTATCCAAAATCTGGTGTCACAAGCTCACGGACTACTAAAGAGTACTACAATCAAGTCTGAATAGAAAAATACATAGTGTCTGCCTTGGTACAATGAAAACAAACTAAAACATGGAAAGGGACTACAGCCTGCGAACTCCAGCTAGGTTGCCTCGTAAGTCCCTGGACTAAGGTCAGATCCCGATCAATAAGCTACTGATGCGGTCAAAAAGCTACTCTGGTACCATAATCTATGCAAAAGCACAAAAGTGTAGCATCAGCACAACCTCCCCCATGTGCTGGTAAGTGCCTGGCATAACCCCGGCGAAGTAGCGACGAGGCTAGACAAGACCTACCTAAAACAACCTGTGCAGATATATATGTATACAGAAGCAATAGAAATAACAACAAAAAATATCAGCTAAAAGAAGAAGGGGCATGCTCAGGGAAGAAACAATGAAAACAAATCACCGGATATAACTACGAAATTATCTCAATACCATAACTTATATATAAGTGGTCAGTGCTCCACACAATCCCATATATCAATTCATAAATGGACGGTGTGCCACACGAAGCCATTCCATATATCACGTGGTAGGCATAACACTCATTTCACGTATCACGTGGTAAGCGTACCACTCGCTCCTATTTCATCTTTATCACAGTGCAAAATATGTCACCAACAATGGAGACCAATAACAAATAATCAATTTAATTTGTGGTAGTCGTACCACTCGATCCCATTTCATAAAATCATACGTGGCGGCGTACCACACGATCGCATAGTTTATTTATTAAGTGGTCGGCGTGCCACACAATCCTAAATAATAGTGAATAACACATATAATCTTTCTAAAAGAGGTCCCATTAGGGAAATTCAACAACATAATACTTTATCCCGGCGAGGGTACAACTAACAGCACAAATATCAAGGCAAGGGAGCAATAACAATAATAGACTACGTGTCCCAGCAAGGGAAAAGTCACAACACTTCTCTTTTAATTACTTCTTTCTCAATTATCAAATTCTAGTTCGAGACAATGCTCTAATAATGTACCAATCACAATTCTTCCTTAACCGTTCACATTATAGGAAACTTATAATAAAATAAGAAAGATGTTTCACAAAGTTCGGTTCAAACGCATTTAAGACCCACGGTCATGCTAGACTCCGGTGTATAGATAAGTGTCACCATGCTTATACACCGTACTCTTTATTTAGCAATTATCAATTAATATCCTAATCATATTCCTTCTAACCAAAGTTAGAAAAAACACTTACCTCGGTCTAAGAATACCAATCAACTCTCCAATACTGCCTTTCCTCTACAATCTGACTCTGAAACAATGGTATCTAGGCATGATCAATTCAATACTATCAATAAAGACCCAAAAAATAATCCCATAGCCTCGAAATGAAATCCCTAAAATTCTTCCAAAAATATCAAAACTCGACCTCGGTCCCACATGGTCCAAAGTCGAGGCTCGGACAAAAATACGTTCACCCATAATGTCGTGAGTTCAAATATGCAATTTGTTTTACTATTCGACCCCAAATTGAGGTTGAATCACCCAAAATTCTCAAAACCCTAACTCTACCTAAAACCCTTAATTTCTACTTTCATTTCGTGATTTAGGTTTAGGAATTTGATAATTGATGATAGAAAATGAAGAAAATGAGTTAAAATTTACTAACCCAAAAGGTCTTGGTGAAAAGGAGCTTCAATGGATGCCTAAGTGTTGTGGAGAAGACAAGGTTTATGAAATTTAGGAATAAATCCTATAATGGTTCTATAAGGGCGAAGTTTCCCTATGCGTTCCCGACAGTAAGGTCGTGTTTGCGATGAACAGAAATTGGCAAGCATCGCGTTCGCGGACAAGGATACGCATGCGAAGAGAAAATAATAGGTGCCCGAAAATTGGCCTATGCAAACGCATTTGGCATCACGCGAACGCGATGAAGGGCGGCCTGAAGCTATGCGAACGCGCGGACTCAATTGCGAACGTGGAGAAGGAATCAGGGGAAGGTACGTGAACGCATGCTTAAGGCCGCAAAGGCGAAGAAGAAATTCCCTGGGAAAAATTGTAATAAAATCTGCTACCATTCAAAGTGTAAAAACACCCCGAACCACCTCAAATCCACTCCCGATCCCTTACGGCTCCTAACCAATCACATACACTAACTCCATAACATCCTACGAACTTATTCGAGCGATTAAACCCCCAAAATAACATCAAAAATCAATGAATCAAACCTCAAAATCCTCATGTTCATTTCAATCTTCGTAAAATTCTAACTTTAGATATTTAGGTCCGAAACACTCCAAACAACGTCCGATTTTGACAAAATTTCACAAAAAGCACTTAACGCATATTTAAGACCTGTACCGGGCACCGAAGCCAAAATATGGGCTCTCCACCTATATTTTTTAAGTCACTTTAATTTCAAATTTTCATATCATTTTCAGTAAAATAATTCCTTTCAAAAATTCTTTACTAAGAATAGGGACCTTGGATTTTGATTCCAGGAATACGCCCGAGTCCCACATTTTTCTACGGACCCTCCGGGACCGTCACATCACGCGTTTGAGTGTGTTTACCCAAAATATTGACCGAATTCAACTTTAACAATATTAACATCAAAATTCTTCAAACTTTACACATAATTCACACATTTCAACATAAAGCTTTTTAGCTTCGCACCCGGACTGCACACGCAAATCGAGGTAACTAAACGTGAGGTTTTTCAAGGCCTCAGAAGCACGGAAAAAGGAAGAATTACGGTGATGACCCTTTGCGTTATCACATCATCCACCTTTAAAACAATTGTTCGTTCTCGAACGGAGAAAAGAAAGAAGTACTTGAGTCGGGGAATAGATAAGGATAACGGTTTCGCATATCAGACTCGGACTCCCAGGTCGATGACTCAAGAGACTGACCTCTCCAATGAACATGTACTGAAGGAAAACGCTTCGGCCTCAACTGTCGAACCTGCCAGTCTAAAATAGCCATAGGCTCCTCCTCATAAGATAGAACCTTGTCCAATTGGACAGTACTGAAATCTATCACGTGGTCTGGATCGTCGTGGTACCTCTGAAACATGGATACATCAAAAACTGGATGCACAGCTGGCAAGCTAGGCGGCAAGACAAGTCTATAGGCCATCTCTCCCACAAGATCAAGAATCTCAAATGGGCCAATGAATATAGGACTAAGCTTTCCCTTCTTCCCGAATCTCATCAGACCCTTCATAGGCGATACACGGAGCAATACTCGCTCACTAACCATGAAACCAAAATCTCTGGCCCTGCGGTCTGCATAACTCTTCTGTCAGGACTGAGCTGTCTGAAGTCTTTCCTGATTGATCTTGACCTTATCCAAGGCCTCCGAAACTAGATTTGTACCCAATAACCAAGCCTCTCCCGGCTCAAACCATCCGACTGGGGACTGACACCGCCTACCCTACAATGCCTCATATGGAGCCATCTGAATGTTGTACTGGTAGCTGTTGTTGTAGGCAAACTCTGTTAATGGAAAGAACTGGTCCCACGAGCCTCTAAAATCAATAACAAAGGCTCGGAGCATATCCTCAAGAATCTGAATAGTCCACTCGGACTGGCCGTCCGTTTGGGAAGAAAATGTTGTACTCAACTGAACCTGGGTGCCCAACTCATGCTGAACCGCTGTCCAGAAATGTGAGGTAAACTACGGACCCCAGTTCGAAATATGATAGATACAGGCACTCCATGAATGCGAACGATCTACCTGACATAAATCTCCGCTAATCTCTTAGACGAAAAGGCGGTGGCAACCGGAACAAAATGTGCTAACTTGGTCAGCCTATCCACAATAACCCAAACAACATCAAACATCTTCCGAGTTATCGGAAGGCCAGAAACGAAATCCATGGTAATCCTATCCCATTTCCACTCGGGAAGCTCATTCCTCTGAAATAAACCAACGGGCCTTTGATGCCCGTACTTAACCTGCTGACAAATTAAACAACGAGCAACATATGCATGATGTATTTCTTCATCCTGCGCCACCAATAGTGTTGCCTCAAATTCTGATACATCTTTGCGGCGCCCGAATGAATAGAATACCGAGAACTATGGGCCTCCTCTAAGATCAACATTTGAATACCATCAACATAAGGCACACAAACTCGCCCATGAAATCTCAATACACCATCATCTCCCAAGGTCACTTTCTTGGCACCTTCGCGCTGCATCGTGTATCTCAGAATGCACAAATGGGGGTCATCAAACTGCCGCTCACGGATACGTTCCAACAACGATGAACGAGTAACCATGCAAGCTAACACCATGCTAGGCTTAGAGATATCCAACCTCACAAATTGATTTGCCAAGGCCTGAACATCCAAGGCAAGCGGTCTCTAGCTGACCGGAATATAAGCAAGACTACCCATGCTGGCGGACTTCCTACTCAATGTATCGGCCACCATATTGGCCTTCCCTGGGTGGTATAAGATAGAAAGATAATAGTTTTTCAACAACTCCAACCACCTCCTCTACCTCAAATTCAACTTCTTCTGATTGAACAAGTATTAAATGCTCTTCTGATCCGTGCACACCTCACACATCACACCATATAGATAATGCCTCTAAATCTTCAAAGCATGAACGATGGCTGCCAACTTTAGATCATGGACTGGATAATTTGTCTCGTGTATCTTCAACTACCTCGAAGCATATTCTATGACTCTGACATCATGCATCAATACTGCGCCTAGCCCAATATGGGAAGCATCACATTAAACAATATAAGGCCCTGATCCCGTGGGCAAAACCAATACTGGTGCTGTAGTCAGAGCTGTCTTGAGCTTCTGGAAGCTCGCCTTGCACTCATCTGACCACCTGAACCGGGTACCCTTCTGGGTCAATCTTGTCATCGGGGCTGTAATAGATGAAAACCCCTCCACGAACCGTCCGTAGTAACCTGCTAACCCCAAGAAATTTCGGATCTCTGTAGCTAATGCTGGTCGAGGCAAGTTCTTGACTGCCTCAATCTTCTTCGGGTCCACCTGAATAGCCTTTGGTGAAACAACGTGACCCGGGAATGCAACAGAACTTAACCAGAACTCGCACTTCGAAAACTTACCATATAACTGACTATCCTTTAGAGTCTGAAGAACCACTCTGAGATGTTGCTCATGCTCCTCTTGACTGCGGGAGTATATCAGAATAACGTCAATGAAAACAATCACGAACAGATCCAAATAGGTCCTGAACACTCGGTTCATCAACTCCATAAATGTTGCTGGGGCATTGGTCAACCCAAATGATAGGACCAAAAACTCATAATGCAAATACCGAGTGCGAAATGTTGTCTTAGGGACATCAGACACCCTAATTCTAAGCTGGTGATAAATAGATCTCAACTCTATCTTCGAGAACACCCTAGCACCCTGAAGCTGGTCAAATAAATAATCAATCCTCGGCAGTGGATAATGTTCTTTATCGCCACCTTGTTCAACTGCCGGTAATCAATGCACATCCTCATCGACCCATCCTTTTTCTTCACAAATAATACGTGAACACGCCAAGGCAACGCACTGGGTCTAATGAAACCCTTATCAAGAAAATCATGAAGCTACTCCTTTAACTCTTTCAAGTCTGACAGGGCAATGCAATACGGTGGAATGGAAATAGGCTGAGTGCCCGGAGTCAAATCAATACAGAATTTAATATCCCTGTCGGGCGGCATACACGGCAGGTCTGAGGGGAAAACCTCGGGGAACTCCCGAACAATAGGAACAGAACCAATGGAAGGAACCTTTGCACTGGAGTCGCAAACATATACCAAATGAGCTAAACTCCCCTTCTTAGCGATGCATTGAGCCTTCACATATGATATAACATTGTGGGTTGAATAATCTAAAGTCCTTCTTTACTAAAAATGGGGCAAATATGGCAAAGCCAAGGTCACGGTCTGGGTGTGACAGTCCAAGGTAGCATGATACGGGGACAACAAATCCATCCCCAATATAATGCCAAAATCCACCATGTCGAAGAGCAATAAATCAACACGGGTCTCAAAACCTTCAAATACTACCACACATGAATGATGCACACGGTCGACTACTATAGAATCACCCACTATTGTAGACACATATACAGGAACACTCAAGGAATCGCTAGGCATAACCAAGTAGGCTGCAAAATAGGACGGCGCACATGAATATGTAGGCCAAAGGTCAAATAGCACTGAAGTACCTCTATCACAAACAAAAAATAGTACCTGTAATGACAGTATCGGAAGAGTCAGCCTCTTGCCTTGCTGGCAAAGCATAACATCGGGGTTGGGCCCCACCTCCCTGAACTACATCTCTGGGACGATCGGCTACTGGATGACCCCTTCCTCTGTCAATCTGAGCTCCACCTCTCTGATCCCTACCTCAACCTATATGGCCTCTATCCCCGCCTATAGCTGGCTAGGCGACCTGTGGATCACCTGTTGCTTGAATCATGGGATGAGGACCCTGCTGCTGAGAGATGTCAGATGCTCAAGGGCAAAACCTGGCAATATGCCTCACATCGCCGCAGGTGAAAAGCCCTCGGCTGCTGAGATTAACGAAGTGGTGGTGCACTGATTGGTGTTGATGGTGAACTGAAGAGCTGCTGGTTAGAATACTGCGGCTGAGAACCACGACCACCTGGTGTACCATGGGAAGCCTAGAGAGCTTACTGAAAGGGCAATCAGAGGATGACCTCTACCATAAGAATCCCTACATCCAGACAAGGCACCACTAAATTTACTAGAATGACGGGGCCTCATATCAGACCCATGACCACCTCCCTGAGAATGTGCCAGCTCTATCCGGCGGGCACCGTCTACCACCTCCTGAAATGAAATCTCACTCCCGGCACTCATGGCCATCTGAACATGGATCTATTGAACCAACCCATCAACAAACCTCCGCACCCTCTCTCTCTCTCTCTCGGTGGGGAGTATCACAATGGAATGGCGAGCAAGATCAATAAACCATGTCTCATACTGGGTGACTAACATAGAACCCTGCTGGAGACGCTCAAACTTCCTACAAAAGGCATCCCGCTGAGTGACTGGGAGAAACGTCCCAAAAATAACTCATAAAACTGATCCCAAGTCAATGATGGCGACCTTGCTGGCATGGCTAAACAGAAATCTCTCCACCAAGTTTTGGAGGATCTTGCTAGGCGAAAAGTGGCAAAATCGACCCCATTGGTCTCCAAAATACCCATAGTCGAAGGACCTCATGATAGCTGCATATGAAATCTAGGGGATCCTCTGTAAAAGCACCGCTGAAGGTGGTGGTGAAGAGCTTCGTGAGCCTATCAAGCCTCCACAAAGTATCTACGGACATCCCTGCACCATCGTCTGTCTGAGCTGGAATACCCGGCTGGGCTGCAATATCTACCTAAACTGCTGGAACCTAAGCCTGAGGCGCTACTGGTCCGGAGTACGCATAGCGGGAGTATGAACTCCTTCCCTAGCCTGAGATGTGGTTGTTTCTATGGGAAGAAAACCCACTCTAGGGACGCGCTCCATATAAAGCGTACTAGTCGGACCAAAGCGTCCTAGAGAACTGGGATTCTAGGAACCCTTCTGGGACCTGAGTTGGGCCCATCGGAGCTGCTGGGCTGGAGCCTCCTCAAACTCGACCCGAGGCTTCGCCTTTGGGGCTGCATCTTGAGGCTCAGACTGTTGAGCGGTAGATGAGGAAGCGCGTGTTCTCGCCATCTGCGAACGAACAGAGTAGAATTTTAATAAGTATTTGAGAAACACAATCACACGACAAAAAAGAATAAAAGTGAAATTTCCTAACTTTGTAGCCTTTAGGGGATAAATATAGACGTCTCTGTACCGATTCCTCAGACTCTACCTAGTTTGTCCGTGATTTGTGAGACCTATGTAACCTAGTGCTCTAATACCAACTTTTCAGGATTCGGATTTTCTATCATCGGGAATCGTGATGGTGCCTACTAACGGTGTTAGGCCAGTCAAACTTTAAACATTCTCTGATAATTTCTAAACAATATAAATATACAGAAATAATTAAATAAAAGCGGAAGACTTCAAGTTTATAAAACTGAAATCAAAATGTGGATGTTTAAAACATATCTCTACCCAAAATCTAGTGTCACTAGCTCACGGGCTGCTAAAGAGTACTACAAGCAAGTCTGAATAGAAAAATACATAGTGTCAGCCTCGGTACAATGAAAACAAACTAAAACATGGAAAGGGACTCCGTCCTGCGAACGCCAGCTAGGCTACCTCGTAAGTCCCTGGACTGAGGTCAGCTTCCAATCAATAAGCTACTACTGCGGTTCAAAAGCTACCTTGGTACTGTAATCTGTACAAAAGCACAGAAGTGTAGCATCAGCACAACCAACCCCATGTTCTAGTAAGTGCCTGGCCTAACCCTGGCGAAGTAGTGACTAGGCTAGACGGGACCTACCTAAAACAACCTATGCAGATAAATAGGTATACAGAATCAATGGAAATAACAACATAAAATATCAACTAAAAGGGGAAGGGGCATGCTCGGGGAAGAAATAATGAAAACAAATCAACGAATATAACTACGAAGCTATCTCAATATCGTAACTCATATATAAGTGATCGGCGCGCTACACGATCCCATATGTCAATTCATAAGTGGATGGCGTGCCACATAATGCCATTTCATATATCACGTGGTAGGCGTACCACTCGCTCCCATTTCACATATCACGTTGTAGGCGTACCACTCGCTCCCATTTCATATATCTCGTGGTAGGCGTACCACTCGCTCCCATAGCGCACAATATGTCACCGGCAACGGAGTCCGATAACCAATAATCAATTTAATTTGTGGTAGGCGTACCACTCAATCCCATTTCATAAAATCATACGTGGACGGCGTGTCCACGATCTCATAGTATATTTATTAAGTGGTCGGCGTGCCACACGTTCCCAAATAATAGTGAATAACACATATAATATTTCTAAAAGAGGTCACATTAGGGAAATTCAACAACATAATATTTTAACCTGGCGAGGGTACAATTAACAGCCCAAATATCCCTGCAAGGGAGCAACAACAATAATAGACTACGTGTCCCGACCAGGGAAAAGTCACAATAGTTCTCTTTCAATCACTTCTTTCTCAATTATCAAATTCTAGTTCGAGACAACTCTTCAATAATATACCAATCACAATTCTTCCTTAACCATTCACATTATAGAAAACTTAGCAATTAAACAAGAAAGCAGTTTCACAAAGTTTGGTCCAAACGTATTTAAGACACATGGTCATGCTAGACTCCGGTGTATAGATAACCGTCACCATGTCTACACATCATATTCTCCATTTAGCAATTAGCAATTAAAATCCTAATCATATTTCCTCTAACCAAACTTAGAACAAACACTTACCTCGGTCCAAAAATAGCAATCAGCTCTCCAATATTGCCTTTCCTCTACGATCCAACTCCGAAACAACGATATATAGGCATGATCAATTCAATAGTATCATAAAGACCCAAAAACAAAATCCCATAGCATAGAAAAAAAATCCCTAGCATTCTTAAAAAAATACCAAAACTCGACTCCAGGCCCACATGATCCAAACTCGATGCTCATATCAAAATCCATTCACGCATAATCCCACGAGTTCAAATATGCAATTTTTTATAAGATTCGACCCCAAATTGAGGTTGAATAACTCGAAATTTTCAAAACCCTAACTCTACCCAAAATCATTAATTTCTACTTTGATTTCATGATTTAGGTTTAAGAATTTGATAATTGATGATAGAAAATGAAGAAAAAGAGTTAAGATTTACTAACCCAAAAGGTCTTGGTGAAAAAGAGCTTCAATGGACGGCTAAGTGCTGTGGAGAAGATAATGTTTATGAAATTTGGGAATAAATCCCGTAATGGTTCTGTTTTTATAACTTAATAATTGTTGGGCGAAATTTCCCTATGCGTTCGCGATAGTAGGGTCGCGTTCGCGATGAATAAGAATTGGCAAGCATCGCGTTTGCGGACAAGGGATGCGAACGCGAAGAGAAAATATTGGGTGCCCCAAAAATTGGCCTACGCAAACGCGATGAAGGGCAGCCTGAACCTATGCGAACGCGTGGGCTCAATCGCGAACGAGGAGAAGGAATCAGGGGAAGGTACGCGAATGCGTGCCTGAGGCAGCGAATGCGATGAAGGAATTCTCTTGGCAAAAGTTGCAGAAAAATCTGCTACCTTTCAAAGTGCAAAAACACCCCGAACCACCTCAAATCCACTCCCGAGCCCTCGAGGCTCCTAACCAATCATACACACTAACTCCATAACATACTACAAACTTTTCGAGCGATCAAATCGCCCAAATAAAATCAAAATCAATGAATCAAACCTCAAAATCCTCATTTTCATTTCAAACTTCTAACTTTATATATTTAGGTCCGAAACAAGTCAAACAACGTTAGATTTCGACCAAATTTCACAGAAAGCGCTTAACGCATATTTAAGACCTGTATCGGGCGCCGAAACAAAAATACGGGCCCGATACCTATGTTTTCTGACTCATTTTCATTTCAAATTTTCATATCATTTTCAGAAAAATAATTGTTTTCAAAAATTCTTTACTCGGGATCAGGACCTCGGATTTCTATTCCGGGGATACGCCCTAGTCCCATATTTTTCTAGGGACCCTTGCGACCGTCACATGACGGGTCCGGGTCCCTTTACCCAAAATATTGATCGAAGCCAACTTTAACAATATAACATCAAAATTCTTCAAATTTTACACATAATTCACACATTTCAACATAAATGCTTTCCGGCTTCGCGCCCCGACAGTGCACGCAAATTGAAATAACTAAACGCGAGGCTTTTCAAGGCCTCGGAAGCACGGAAAAAGGAAAAATTATGGTGATGGCCCTTTGGGTCGTCACAAAATTACAGTTTTTTTTTAACTTTTTAACTTAGAACCTATTGGCATTTTCTTTCCGTTAAGATGCAATTTTGGTCTACTTTTTAGTTTTTCTTTTCTTTTCATATAAACAGGTAAACAAACTTTTAGTTTTGAAATAAATATATAAAACATCATAAATTTAGCAACAAAAAAATTAGATTGTTGTCTAGTGTCGTTTTATTATTGTCGACTTATCAGTAGCTCATTAAGTATCGAAAAACCAAACTAAACCAATAACAACCAAATCGATGGTTTGTATTTAATTTGGTTTGATTTTAATTTTAAAATTTTAAAAACCAATTAACTTGGTTTGGTTTTAATTTGAATAAAAAAAATTCCGATCAAATCGAATCATGAGCGCCCCTAACCATGACATGAGGTGGCTGAGCAGAATGAAATACCTTCCAACGAAATATCAAATGGAGAACTAAGTTCAACTGATCAATAAACTTTCCGTTTCCTAATAATTTTTATAAAAATAAATAAACGATTATTTAAAAAAGAAAGTGAAATGAAAAAATAGAATCCTAAGGGACAAAAAATTGTAAGTGTTACCCTATGTACGTTGGTTGACGACTATATGGGAATTTTTGTGCGACTCAACAGTTCATGGCTTCATGCATGAAAAATGAGTGTTTTATGGAGCTTAGTAAATGCATTAAACAAGCAATCCGTCTCTGATTGTACAACGTTTGCCATCCCCAATTATAAATATATAAAAAAGGATAATTTGATTCACCAGATTACCATGAGTGGTGGTTATATCACGGGTATAATGTCACTTGCACTCAAAGCTATCTAGTTAATTCTTTCCGAAATGCGTTGAAGCATAGTAATTGATTGGATATTTTAGGATAAAATATAATTAGGTGTAAGTTGTAAGAGCAGTATCAAATCAAGATAAACTCTTTTCGAAACCCGATAAATATAATAAAGTTGTGGGGTGCATAAATTCCTTTAGATATTGCGAAAAATGAAAACTAGGATTCTAAAAACTTGTTCGATATATGAACAAGATTGTGGGGGAAAACCAGAAAATAGCTAGATTTACAACTGATAATTGAAAATAGCCACAGTTTTAAAATAGTCGAAATTTTGCCACTTTTCATATAAAAATAAAATCTGAACAAAAACATCCTTAAAAGTCCAAAAAAATTCCAACATAATGCATAATATGCTGGAGTTCGAAGTTTTTACATATGAGATTTCAGCATAATGTGCGGGAATTTCATAGTGTGTTGGAGTCTCAACACAATATGCTAAAAGTTTATATGCATGAGCTCCATAATCCAGCATATTATGCCGGAATTTTTCGCTTGTTGGAGATCCAACATAATATGCTTGATTATGGATACTAAAAGTTTATACGCATGAGCTTCATAATCCAGCATATTATGCTTGAACTTTTCGTGTTTCAACAAAATAGCTATTTTTAATGACTTTTCGAATACTGTCTATTTTTTAATTAGTGTTCCGTGAACTAACTATCTCATGCTATTTCACCAAGATTATTAAGGAGGAGTTGGTTGACATTATCCTGACACATAGCTCTAAGAATATATATATATATATATATATATATATATATATATATATATATATATATATATAAATTTGAGGAAGACGGAACCCAACTCATGAGTGAAATCTATGCACATGTGAATCTAATATTTTTACAAAACTCTATTTTTGCTAAGTGGCTATGGAACAAAATATTAGTACAGCACAAAAGAACAAAACGTCAATAGTCCCCTATCTAATAAAATGAAATGCTGTGGTTAGATTCTTCTCAAAAAGATTGACAAAGTAAATCAAGAACCGAAAATATGATGGCCCCAATAAATAAATTAATTCAGACGTGGAAATGGTCTTTATCTCTTAAAGATGACACCTTCCTCTCTGGAAAAATTAAATCTCTATTACAACTTCAAATTCATGCGTGAAGGTTGACGAGACTCAACCAACAGCGACAGTTTTAATTTGAATCACAGATATCATTTTTATTTCCGAAATTACCAAACATATAATTGATGTCCAACATGTTAAAATAATAAGTCGCGCATAAATTTATGTCCCCCATAAGTTATTTATTCTTATACGTTTAGAAAATTTATCTTTTGAATATAAAGTATGTCTTAATGTGAGATTGGTTGTATTTGAGGGAGGTCTTAAGTAGTCTCAAAGTTGACTTAAATTGTATCTATGTTTCTTATCTGACTTTTTTTTCCCTACCAAAAACGTCACCCTAAATGTTACAAAAGGCGCATTTTCTTTCCTTAAAAAAATTATTAAAAAAACTCGATGCACTAAGCTTTTGTTATGTCTGGGGTTTGGGTAAGAGCCGGATCACAAGGGTATATCGTATGCATCCTTATTCTGTATTGCTGCAGATGGTTGTTTCTACGGCTCAAACCTGTGACCTCCTGATCACATGACATCAACTTTACCCCTTAAGCCAAGGCTTCATTCTTTTTAAAAAAAAAAGGCAGCACAGGTTACCTTTCTTATATAATCAGAATGTTGTTGAGCGTATGTTTGTTTCAAAGACAAAAAAGAAAGAACAAATCTACAAGTCAGAAACTAGAGCGTAATCCACGATGATTGAAGGAACGACCAATATTCCATGTTTCCCTAATACTAATCCACAAAATTTACCATTATATGCACCTATTCATCGTAATCTTGATCTTGATCAAGATCATATGATTTCTTCTTCACTTCATGTTTCATCAGCTACATCTTCTTTAAACCATTCTCATCAACCAAATTCTTTTCTTTACAATTTGTCCCTTTTGAAAGAAAAGGTTGATCAAGTTCGATCACTTGCCACCATGTTTATTTCTAGTAATAACCAAACAATAGTCCAAACATCCGAGTCAACGTCTATGGACATTGCAAATATGGGGAGTTTAATTCAAGAAATCATCACAATTGCATCCTCTCTCATGTTTTCTTGCCAGAAGATTTCCCTCGGCTCGACTTTAACCACCAACAATATTAATTCAAGTAGATTTCTCGAACCATCCCAAATCCAGCTTCAAGATGATGAACATATTGATCCTTTGCCTCAAGGTTTCTACTCGAACGAAACGCTTGATCACTGGTATGAAGAAAATTATGCTTCTTGTAGTAATATTGAAGATAACAAAAGTCATAGTACTATTATAGCTATTAATGATCATAGTAATGTTCAATTGGGAAAAAGGAAATTCAAGAATGAAGGAATGCAAAATATTTCATCACAAGAAAATTGCGATATTATTGAGTTGGATGCAGCTGATTTATTGGCTAAGTACACACATTATTGTCAAGTTTGTGGTAAAGGTTTTAAAAGGGATGCTAATTTGAGAATGCATATGAGAGCTCATGGAGATGAATACAAGTCTAATGCAGCCTTAAGTAATCCATTGAAAAACAATGGAAACGATGGAATAAATGATGGATTATCAAAATTGAGTAAGAAATATTCTTGCCCACAAGAAGGTTGCAGGTGGAATAAAAAACATGCCAAATTTCAGCCATTGAAATCAATGATATGTGTCAAGAATCACTACAAAAGAAGTCATTGTCCCAAAATGTATGTGTGCAATAGATGCAATAAGAAGCAATTTTCTGTGTTGTCTGATCTTAGAACTCATGAGAAACATTGTGGTGACCTGAAATGGCAGTGTTCATGTGGTACTACTTTTTCAAGGAAAGATAAGCTTATGGGTCATGTTGCTTTATTTGTTGGACACACTCCACTTATAAATTCCTTGGCCAAGATGGGAAAATATGAGCAGAATAATGTTCAGTTAAGTTCAATTACAGGATAGGTAAAAGAGGAAGTTTGGCGGTGGCATCGCTCGTGGCAGCTAATTATGGCAACGGAACAATGGTGCGTCGTGCAAGTGGTCATGCGCGTAGGGCTATGCTCAGTACATGTCGAATGCCGTGTGATTGTTGTGGGAGTAGATTTTATTACTTGGTTATTTTGTTTATCTCTTTCTTGTAAAATGTTGATGATGTGCTTTAATGAGTATGAAAATTATAAGTATATCCTAGCTCGAAAGAGAGAGAAAATTCCTTGCCATGCAATCTGATAAACAGTAGCTTTATAACATTACATTGATGCTCTACGTAAATATTTTCGATTTGAAGGAGGATGGCAATGAGACTTGAATCCAGAAAATCTACTTGTCTTGATACCTTATGTTAAATAATTATGCGACCGCTTAATCCAAACATTTAACATCTCAAAAATAGAACGTTATTTTATTCATAATTATATAGACGTGCCAAAAAAATTGTTTCTATATGAAAAATGTCTTGCCCAAATAAACTCATACTCCCTCCGTTCAGGGGTGGAAGGGTTCACCCGAACCTCCTTTGCCGGAAAATTACACTGTATATATAAAATATAATTTGTTTTATTCCTCAATTTAATATATTTTGAATCTCCTTGACATAATTGAAAAGTATAACTTAGTGATTTAGGGGCTTCAAAAGCATAGCTTAAGGTCACAAGTTTAATTCCATCTTGCCACAATCTCTTTTAATTTTTTAAATTTTTCTTGAACCTCCTTGTCGAAAATTCTGCCTCCATCATCGTCTCCATTTCGTAAAAAGAACAAAAATATTTCTCTAAATTTAAAAATAATTTAACATGCAAATTTCTCTATTATCCTAAATTAGGGTTGTCTAGGGAGATGGGATTACTCGAACCGGCACCGATCGGATTGGGGGAAGGGGTAGGGGATTTGTTTGAGGGGAACGGGGACCGGAAGGGTACTTTATGGTTCAAAATGTAACCGTTTTTGTACCGTTAGCTAACAGTTATTTTTTAAAAATTATCGTTACCAAAGGCCAAAAATAGCTATTATTGCCTCCCTAATTTAGCACCGAGCCGAGTGAAGTAGGCAGGGACGTGATGATTGGATCTCAGGTCATCGTCAAGAGGGACAGTGTCAGATATCTTGGGTCGTTGATTCAGGGGGACGGGGAGATTGACGGGGACGTCACTCATCGTATAGGAGCGGGGTGGTCAAAGTGGAGGCTTGCATCAGGAGTCCTGTGTGATAAGAAAGTTCCACATAAACTCAAGGGGGAATTTTATAGAGCTGTGGTTAGACCTGCAATGTTGTATGGGGAGGAGTGCTGGCCCGTGAAGAACTCTCATGTTCAGAGAATGAAGGTTGCGGAGATGAGGATGCTCAGGTGGATGTGCGGGCTCACCAGGTTAGATAAGATTAAGAATGAAGTTATTCGAGAGAAGGTGGGGGTGGCCCCGGTGGATGAGAAGATGCGAGAAGCGAGGCTGAGGTGGTTCGGGCATGTGCGGAGGAGAAGTCCTGATGCCCCGGTGAGGAGTTGTGAGCGATTGGCGATTGTCGGCGTTCAGCGAGGCAGAGGGAGACTTAAGAAGTATTGGGGAGAGGTGATTAGGCATGACATGGCTAGAATGCGGGTTTCCGAGGACATGACCCTTGATAGGAAAGTCTGGAGGTCTAGTATCAGAGTTGTAGGATAGGGGCTCCTAGAGTTTTGCGTACTCCTCACCCGGGGTTGGGTGAGGCTTGGCAGAGCTATCCATAGATGATTTGTGTTTTGGCTTGTGTCTCACTTATGGTAGTTACTGTATTATATTATTGCATGCTATTTTTTTAATGTTTCTTATGTTTAGATAATTATTTACATTATTTCTGCTGGAATTACTAATGCTCTCTTGTTTTTGTCTTTCCTTTCCTTCACTGAGCCGGGGGTCGATTGGAAACAGCCTCTCTGCCCTTTCGAGTAGGGGTAAGGCTCGTCTACATATTACCCTCCCCAGACCCCACTTTGTGGGACTATACTGGGTTGTTGTTGTTGTTGTTGTTGTTGCCTCCCTAACCCCATAACACCGCCTACCCCCTAATTTATATGTTTAACCTTTAAGTTTATTTAATAACATTTTGACCCTATTTTAAAACTATAAATACCTTATTCCATTCTTTCAATTCTCACACAAAACGCTCATATCTCTCTAATTCTCTATCTCTAAAATGCAATTAACTTTGTAGTAGAAATGGCTCCTAAATTAGTAAAAGACGTGTTTAAAAAATTGACTAAAGGTAATGCTAGTTCAGTATTGTAATACCCGATATTTAAATAAGGTTATATAAGTGTTTAGCCAAAAAAAAAAAGGTTTTTGGGCTAAAGACCGTTAGAATGAGAATTACATGAAGGATTTAGGGGAAAGGCATGAAGGATTTAGTTTCGGCAGAATAGAAACAAAAGGATTTCAAAGAATTGATAAAGTCAAAAGCAAAATAAAGAAGGAAGTGTTAGGCAGAAGTTTTGATGCCGCTAAAAAGTCATTCCCAGCCACAAATTGTCTATATTTTAAGGTAATTTATTCAATTGACATGACTAGATATTTGCACCAAAAATTTTAAAAAAAAAAAAGAAAAAAATAAAGACATGAGTAGATATATTTTTGTATGGGTTGAGTTAGGTAGTAACTCAAACATGATTTGTTTCAATTGATTTAGACATGAGAATACCCATGAATAGTTTGAATCGTTATTCCGAAATAGGCTAAGCAGCAAACAAGGCGAATCATATCATATTTATATTTAATAATTTGAGTATATAGTCTAAATGCTAACTTAATCTATTGTGCTTTTGTAAAACCATCAAGAGGGTATTGGATGTAAATTATTCTTTACTATTCCCTGTGAGTTCTCAATATACTTATAAAAGAAGTTGAAGAAAACTTTGAGATTAGAAAAGCGATTTTGTGATAGATAATGAACTAGTTGAATTACTTATAGCCTGGGTAAAGAATAAAAGAAAAAAAGTTATTTGATGAATTGAGAGTCAAAAATGAAACCCCGAGAGTTGAATATCCTAAATAAGTTATGGATTATCTTAAACAAGAAAAATAACATGATGAAGATATGATGTGATTATAGGTTGATTGAAGGAAGCCATAGAAATTGCTCTAGGTGACAAGTTTGATATTTCGACACGAATAATGTGAATAGAAACCTTCCCATAATTTATGTTTCCATAACTGCATGATTTAAACATAAATTATATATATATATATATATATATATATATATATATATATATATATATATATATATATATCCAATTGTTATGAATTTGAACATGGGACAAGTCCTTTACTCTAAATGACATCGAAATATTTATTTGAGATGATTACTATTATTTAGAATTGTCACACCTCCTTTTTCACCACACCCGCAAGGGCCTAAAGGATTTTTTTCACTTAAAGGACAATCGAAACGGGATTTAATTATTAACGTTCAGAGTCTCCACTTGGGAGATTAATGGTGTCCCAAGTCACCGGCTGAATCCCGAACCGAGGAAAAGTATGACTCTGTTAAAAGTCCGCGAACCAGAAATCCGAGTAAGATATTCTGTTAACCCAGAAGAAAGTGTTAGGCATTCTCGGGTTCCGTGGTTCTAGCACAGTCGCTCAATTATTGTATTTGATTTTATCTGAATTTAATACATGATTGCTTATGTGCCTTTTATTTGTAAACCGCTTTTATCATTATTTTAAAAGAATTGCAACGTCGTAAAATCGCGTCTCGAACCACGTCGCAATCAATGCACTCGAGATTGTCAATACATTCCGACTCCGTTGAGATTTGGATTTGGGTCACATAAATGTGCACCCGAATTTAAGAATGTAATTTTATTAAAATCGTGCTTAAAGAGTCTAACATATTATTATTTTGGGAAAGGTCGTGAAATTCTCTAAACGGCCCTCCCGAATTTTAAGTATTTTCATATAATATTTATTGAGGGCCTCGCAATTTGTATTTTGTTCGACGAGGCTCGTATCATTTTATTTTAAGGTCAAACTAAACGCAACTACCCTTATCTACTTAATTTAGTCTCTAAAATTGAAGAGGAAAATCCTAATTAATCAATGTTATATACGCAAAGCCTCACCTACCCTGTGGGTAATTCCAGTCCAAATTTCGTTTAGCCTTAAGCCCACATGGTCCAAGCCGCATGACACAAATTTTTCCAATTAGATCCAACCACATAAAACCGGGCTATCAGCAGCCTTGAATGTTGCATATTTGAAGAAATCAATATTTTCATAAGGTCTTGGCACAAGTCCAAACAAACAAACATTTGTACCAAGACCTGGGCCTTTAATCCCAGTAATAGGGCCTAAAAGAGCCTAAGAAAGCTGACATCCCAAATAGGTGATAATACCTATTGAGATCGATTCTCAACAGGCCTGGATAAGTGATTGAATTTCAATTCCAATTATTTTACCTATTGCCTTTATTTTGAAGTCTCAGACACCAATATTGTGAAACCCCAAATGGACCGTGATTTTCAAACACAAAATGGTCCTATGGTTTCTGAATTATGCACTCTAAGTCATGCAAATTAATTAATCAAATGCAGCAACTTAGACTGCATTTCTTACTTTCGCGGATTTGAAACAATGGTCAATTCATTCATATTAAGCTAACAATAAACTAGAAATCACGACTTACACAAGATCCATTCACTTAACAGTTCAGCTCATATTACTTCACTGACTAGCAGTTAACAGCTAACAGGAAATTACCTACAACTAACATACTATTCTATTAACTTAATAGAGAATCGAAAGGCTTATGTGTATGACAGAGAACAATACTTCGTACAATCCAAATACAGCTCCATAGGAATGAAGACATAACTAACAGTCCATAGGAATGAAGACATAACTAACAGTTCATCTAAAAATGAAATCAAAGCAGGACAAGCGGCTAAGTATATCGTAAACAACACTCTTCTTTTCATTCTTAGCATGGAGGATCTATATCACATTGAACGGAGAATGTGTACCTGGAAGTGAGTTACAATAAAAGAAGAAGAAGGTTAGCTTCGATGAAGAGCTATTTAACGCAGCAATAGCACGTACAATAGCATCTAACGATGATAAAGTGATTATTTGAAAGAAAAAAAGCACTCAAGAAATTTCAACAGAGAACAAACAGCACAGCAAAATGAACTCCCAACAGCTAATTAAACCCTAAAAATGTTCAAAATCCACAATCAAACCCTTGAACCTTCGAGTCACAAGATCTTAGTTCAAACTAAGCCAAACTCTCTTAAACTATAAGATGTGAGAAAGTGAGCTAGCAATTTAAATCTGCAGCAATGGATCAATGAAACAGTAATATTTTTGAATTTTCTTCAGAATTTTTGTTTATTTTGGTTTTTGAAATTTGAATTCCTATTTCAGATGAAAAGTAAAATTGATGAGAGAGTTTGGAGACGCTAAATGGCTTAAAGGAAAGACCTCTTTACAAGGCATTTTGATGCCCTTTTATAGGCAACCAAGGGGTGAGCCTCATATTTTCTTTTTCTTGTAGGTCCTTGATAAATTTCAACTATTATCCCTTATTTTATGCCTTGTGACTCAAGTCACACCTCTATTTCAACTAAAATATGCCCTAACACCCAGTCCTAAAAGTTTCTAGAAAATTCTAACTAGTTCCCTACCCCAAATTATCTCAATTACCCTTAACATATTCCACAATTACTAAAAACATAACAGCTATATACAAACGAATCCTAGGGTCTGAACTTTCAACTAAAAAAATGTAATCCTAGCGTAACTACTAGCTTACCTATCTGCTGGGACCAATTAACAGCAACAATCGTCAAACTAAATACAAACTAAAATTAAATGAGACTTAACCATATAACATTCAAATAACTATTTAATTTCTTTGCTTTTATAATATTTATTTTTTATATTTTTCTGATTTTATAAAAGTGAAAAATAAAAAAAAGTTCTAATACATTTCAAAGCTAAACTAATTAAATCCTAATATTGTTTAAAAACTATTTCATGACAAATTCACAATAAAACAATTAAAATACAAAAAGCGAACTATTTTGATTGTTTCTTCGTAATTTATTCTAAACCAAGTTAACCCCTAATTAATACTAAAATATAAAATTAAACCCTAAATGCAAATGTATTTTTATATTTTTCATATGAATTAAGATGCACAAATAAAATGCAACAATTACCAGAAAATGTCACAAAATTCACAAAAATTGTAAAATAATAAAGAAATTATTTTGTTTGAATTTTGGAAATTATTTTCTTAGGGCAAAAATCACGGGCTCACAGCTGCCCCTCTTTGCCCGAAAACACGACGAGTTTTCGTGCAAAGACAAGTGAGCGGAAACGAGCAATTTTTGCCCGTTTGCATATTCCGTGTGAAGCATTTTTTGAAAGAGCTGAACGAACCCTGTTTCAGAGGTTGCCTACATATCTTGGGCTAAACAAGAATCAGGTCAGTATAGTTCAGAGTGTCTAGTAGCTAGGACTACTAGGAGCTTTGAGTTCACTGCGATTGCTTCTGCTACTGCTTGATGTCCTCCCTTATTACACCGTGTCAAAATAAAAAGAAGTTAGCCTAAACTATGAACTATGAATTACAAAGGTCATATATAAATTCTTCAAACTTACTCTTGTACTTCCTTGTTGACTTGTTGTCTTGTGTTCTCTTGATAAAATCCATTGTTGCCATTTAAATTTGCAAACTGAGATGTTGTTCCATTTCTTCAAATTGCTGAACTTGAATGTATTCTCTTGTTGTGTATGTGGGATCCCGACTTCTGAAATTGGGCTTGAATGCATTCCTTTATTATGCGGGTGGGCTCCCGACTGCTGGATTGAACTTGAAGCTCCTGACTTCACAAGAATAGACAAAACAAAGGAACTTTTCTGCCCCAGTTTGGAAAAGTGGGTGCTTGTTACAGTATATTAATAAGAATTTAAACTAAAACTTGAACCCTGATACCTCTCTAACCCTGAACTTGAACGAATTCCTCTGTTACATGGGCAGGCTCCCAACTTCAAAACTTTAAAGATGTAAAGACTGAATGTGTTACCTTGTTATATGGGCGGGCTTCGAACTTTAAAACTTATAATTTAAAGTCTGAAATATATTCCCTTGTTATGTGGGTGGGCTCCCAACTTCAAAACTTAAAATTTAAAGACCGGAATGTATTCCCTTTTTATATGGGCGGGCTCCCAACTTCAAAACTTAAAATTTGAAGACTCAAATGTATTCCCTTGTTATATGGGCGGACTCCCAAGTTCAAAACATAAAATTTAAGGACTAAAACGCATTCCCTTGTTATATAGGGGGGCTCCCAACTTCAAAACTTAATAATTTAAAGACTGAGATGTATTCCCTTATTATATGGACTGAAATGTATTCCCTTGTTATATGGGCGGGCTCCCAACTTCAAAACTTAAAATTTAAAAACTGAGACATATTCCCTTGTTATATGGGCGGGCTCCCAACTTCAAAACATAAAATTCAAAGACTGAAATGTATTCCCTTGTTATATGGGCGGGCTCCCAACTTCAAAATTTAAAATTTAAAGACTGAAGCGTATTCTTTGTTATATGGGTGGGCTCCCAACTTCAAAACTTAAAAATTTAAAGACTGGAATGTATTTCCTTGTTATATGGGCGGGCTCCCAGCTTCAAAACTTAAAATTTAAAGACTGAAATATATTCTCTTGTTATATGGGCGGGCTCCCAACTTTATCAACTAGTGCACATGTGAAGCACGTGAGGAAGATATGCACTAAATATCACGTGTCAATATCTTCTAAACGTAATCGAAAAGGATGCATGTGGGATAAGGAGAACGGTCTCCTTATATGAAGAGAACTTGATCCTAAGATAGGATAAGAGTTGGAGTTTGTATTGGCTAAGGACATAAATGGACTACGGATAAGAATTGTATTTGTAATCAAACTCTAACTACTAACTCAATATATTATTGTGTTTGTTCTATTTTACAGGGAACACACAAGCAGAAAAGCATATTTGAGAGAAAATAAAGCAAGTCTAGTTTGCAAGCAATACATGTAAGAAATAAGTGTGTACGCCTGAAGCTACATGAACTAAGAGAGAATAACCAGTTCAATCTGTGTGTTTAGTTCAATTATTGTAGGTTTTCAGATTGTACCTTTTAGCTTTATTAAAAACTATTGTAATTGGTACCATGTGTAATAAAGTTAGAATTAACTTGATAGTATCACAGCAGTTGAGGCTGTGTGCCACACTGGTATTAGAGTTTAGTCCTTAGGTTTACAAAGAGTCTTTGTAAATGTTGTTTGGCTCATTGATTTTTAGTGGAGTTTGGGAAAATCTTACTAAAGTAGTAGGTGGTTGTCTTTTTCACCTTTTCAGCCAGGTGTATTCCACGTAAAAATCTCTATGCACTTTACTTTCAATTTTTATTATTCTGCAAATTGTTGTAGTTAGAAAACTTAGAAAAAATTAGGTTCTTCTAACGCAAAAATTAGGTACAACACAAATCACCCCCCCCCCCCCCCCTCTTGTGTGGTATTGATGTTTATTAACATCAATTGGTATCAGAGCGGGTTATCCTTCAAGAGGTTAACACCTTAGGAAACGATCAACATGAGCGCACCACCTAGGAATTGGGAAGGACAGCCTACTAGCGGGCCTCCTCTCTTCAATGGTCTCTACTACTCTTGGTGGAGAACTAGAATGAGAGACCACATCATGGGTGAAGATTATGAGCTTTGGGACGTCATAACTGATGGTCATTTAGCCACAACTAAGAAGACTGCTGAAGGATTGGATGTTCCTAAGACTAGAGCGGATACTGCTAAAGACCTCGGGAAGTGGGAGAAAAATGCTAAAGCTAAGAAATGGCTAGTGTTTGGACTTGGTCCTGATGAGTACAGTAGGATTCAAGGTTGTACAACTACCAAGGAGATTTGGGACATTTTACAAGTGGCTCATGAAGGAACACCTCAAGTGAAGAGGTCAAAAGGAACTCTATGTATTCTCAATATGAGAATTTTACTATAAAGGATGGTGAAACTATCCAAGAGATGTATACTAGGTTCACTACACTAACAAATGAAATTGAGTCTCTTGGAAGGGTTATTCTGGAAGAATACAAGGTGGAGAAGATTATAACTAGAGTTCTGCCAATCTCCTGGGAAAGCAAAATCATTATTATTCAGAAATCCAAAAATATTGCTACTTTGAAATTGGATGAACTTATTGGAAATCTGACTGCCTATGAATTGAGAAGGCAAACCATGAAGATGGATGCTCCAAAGAAAGAAAGGAGTCTGGATCTCAGAATCTCAGCAGGATCAAATCTTGAAGATGGTGAAAAGGCTATGATAACTAGAGATTTCAAGAAATATGTTATGAGAGGAAATGATTCTTCAAGATGATCATCGTTCAACAAACCTAGGGCTCTTGAGAAGCAGAAAAACGATGGTTGCTTTAAATATGAAAAATCATATCACATGATCAAAAACTTCCCTCAATGGGAGATTGAGTGGAGGAAAGAAAGGGCAGACAGAAGGAACAGGAAGAAGGAACACGTTCAACCAAGAAGGAAAATAGGAACAACCAACGCTATGGTTGTTGCATGGGGAGCTACGTTAGATGTAGCTTCAAAAAATAAAGCTAAATATGAGAAAGCTCTTATGGCCATCGGAGAATCAGAAGATGAACCGGAGGTAAGTATTCAACATCTTAAAGGAAAGATTAAATTCCTCTCTAAAGAAAAGTTGGTTGAGCTCTTGATGGACTTCATAGATGAGTCTGAAATAATAAACTATGAGAAAGATATTCTGTCTAGGGATTGTGCAATACTAGAAGAAAAATGCAAAAGGTGAGAGTCTAGGGTTGATGGAGTAATAACTCAAACACTGAGTTGAAGAACCAGGTTCTTCAACTGGAAAACTGTGTCCTAGAACTCAGGTCTGAAAACTTATAATTGAAAATAGGGACAGGAAAGAAAAAGGCTGATCAATCATTTCTCACAGTAGAAGAAAATTTAGGAAAAATGAAAGATGAGCTGTATAAGAAAGATGAATCAATCAATGTCCTAAAAGAAGAACTAGGAAAGGTGAAGCATGAACTAGACAGAACATGCAAATGGAACAAGGCTTCTGATGCACTCTCTTGGCTGCAAGAGCATCACAACAGCAACAAGAGAGGACTTTGATTTGGGACTCAAGCTCCAAAATGGGATTCCAAAAAAAAAGTACCTCACTTTTCCTGAGAATAAGATCTGTACACATTGAGGTAAGACTGGCCATTACAAAAATGAATGCAATGCAAAAGAAAAGGCCAGTCAAAAGAACAAAGCTTTTGTTCAAGAAAAACACAAACTGCTTGGTTGGGCAAAGAAAAATTTAAGTCATTCTTTTGCCCATAGAAAAGGACCCAAACTAGTTTGGGTTCCTAAGACTAACCCCTGATTTCATTTTGCAGGTCCAAGTGAAAGGAAGTAGCCAAATAAGGTACATGGATAGTGGCTGCCCAAATCACATGACTGGTAACAAGGACCAGTATCATTCACTTGACAACATAAAAGGAGGTAATGTCTCCTTTAGAAATGGGAAGAAAGGTGAGATCATTGGGGTTGGAAAGGTATGAAAGACAGACTCTCATTCTATTGAGAATGTCTATTTGATAGATGGCTTGAAATATAGCCTGATAAGTGTGTCACAAATGTGTGACTAAGCTAACCTTGTGGCTTTCACTTTCATAAAATGTTTTGTGCTTAACCTTACTACTAACAAGATTGTTTTGTAGGGAAGAAGAGTTAATAATATTTACATTGTAGATTTGTCGACTCTTTCTGAAAAAGAACTCACTTGCTTGAGTGTGTTAATTAATGATCCTCTCCTTTGGCACAAAAGACTTGTTCATGCTAGTCTAAATCAATTAAACAAATTAGTTTCCAAGGACTTGGTGATAGGGTTACCTAATATCAAGTTCAAGGAAGACAAAGTTTGTGAGGCATGTGCAAGGGGGGAGCACGTAAGGTCATCCTTCAAACCTAAGAAAATTGTAAGTACGTCCAAGATTTTGAAACTAGTTCATATGGATCTCTGTGGTCCAATGAGAGCCATGAGCGGGGGTGGAAAAAGATTTGTTATAGTGCTTGTTGATGATTATTCTAGATTTACCTGGGTGCTATTTCTAACTTAGATAATGTATTTGAAATGTCCACTGCTTTTGATAAAAAATCTAGAAACAATTAGGGAATCAACTTGCATCCATTAGGTCTGATCATGGAACTGAAATTGAAAATGCAAAGTTTGTTGAATTTTGTGATGAAAATGGAATAGATCATAATTTCTCTGCCCCTAGGACTCCTCAGCAAAACGGGTTAGTTGAGAAGAATAACATGACCCTTGAGGATATGGCAAGGACCATGTTACTTTCCAGTAAACTACCTCATAGCTTTTGGGTAAAGGCTATAAACATTGCTTGCTATATAATTAATAGATGCATGACCAGACCTCTTGTAGAGAAAACTCCCTATAAGTTACTTAAAGGGAGAAAACCAAACATATTTCCTCTTAGAGGTTTTTGTTGCAAGTGCTATGTGCACAATAATGTCAAGAACTCCCTAGGTAAGTTTGATCCCAGAAGTGATGAGGGAGTATTCTTGGGATATTCTTCACATAGCAAAGCATATAAAGTATTTAATAAAAGAACTCTATGTGTTGAAGAAAGTGTACATGTTGTGTTTGATGAATCTAACACTCTTTCTGAGAGACAGGAACATGAAGATGAAGCCATTGGACTGGTGAGACAATTGACTGAAGTCACAGCACAAGTCAAGGAAGCATCCAAGGAAGGAGCAGATGATGGAACATATCCTTTTACCCAGGGCAACCTGACAAGGGGGACCAATCTCATAGAAACTGTACAAAATTCACTAAAGGATCATGTACCTGAACCTATTCCTCTACAGATTAACAATGAAGGAGAAGCTAGCAGAAACCAGCTGGTTCCAAGATCTAAAGACAGGTCAGTCATGGGGACAAAATGGGTCTTCAGGAACAAGTTGGATGAAGATGGAACAATTACAAGAAACAAGGCAAGGTTGGTGGTTCAAGGTTATATTCAAGAGGAAGGCATTGACTATGATGACTCTTTTGCTCCAGTTGCTAGACTTGAAGAAATTAGTCTACTCATAGCTTTTGCAGCATATATGGAATTCACTCTTTATCAAATGGATGTCAAAAATGCCTTCCTAAATGGCTATCTCAAAGAAGAAGTGTTTGTGAAGCAACCTCCTGGATTCGAAACCAAAGAATGTCCTGACCATGTATACAAGCTAGATAAAGCTCTATATGGTCTCAAGCAAGCTCCAAGAGCTTGGTAAGAAAGATTGTCAAAATTCTTTCTGGAGCATGGGTACAAAAGAGGTAAAATTGACAGCACCTTGTTCCTACGGGAAAAGGGTAAAGATCTTCTTGTTGTACAAATATATGTCGATGACATAATATTTGGGGCCACTACAGTTAGGTTGACTAAAGACTTTGCTAACCTAATGGGGAGTGAGTTTAAAATGAGCATGATAGGAAAACTTAATTTCTTTTTGGGACTACAGACTAAGCAAAGTCTAGATGGAACCATGATCCATCAGCAGAAGTATACAACGAAACTAATCAAGAAGTTTAAAATGGAAGAATCGAAGGAAATAGATACACATATAGCAACTACCACAAAACTAGATATTGATTAACTAGGTTCATAAGTTGATCAAAAGTTGTATAGTGGTATGATTGGTTCACTTTTATGTCTCACTGCCAGCAGACTTGACATTGTTTTCAGTGTAGGACTTTGTGCTCGTTTCCAGGCAAATCCAAAAGAATCACACTTGACAGATGTCACAAGAATATTGAGATACTTGAAGGGCACAACTGATCTGTGTCAATAGTATCCCAAAGGTAGCAAATTTAACTTAATTGGATATGCCGATGCTGACTATGCAGGTTATATAGTGGATACGAAAAGCACTTCAGGTATGGCACACTTCCTAGGATCTTGGCTTGTATCATGGGCTACCAAAAAGCTAAATTCAATAGCACTCTCTATTGCTGAAACTGAGTACGTTGCTGCTGCTTCATGCTGTGCTCAGTTGTTGTGGATCAAGCAATAATTGGTAGACTTTGGAATTTAAGTGGGATGCATACCTATGTTTTGTGATAATACTAGTGCAATCAGTATGACAAAAAACCATGTTCATCATAAAAGGACTAAGCACATAGATGTTAGACACCACTTCTTAAAGGACAACTATGAAAAATGGCTAATCTCCATAGAATTTTGTACAACTGATAGACAAATAGCTGAAATCTTTACCAAGGCACTATGTAGAGAAAACTTTGAAAGAAACGGGTTGGAATTAGGGATGATTAAGATCACCTAAGAGGTCAAGTTCAGAATGCACAATGAAAAAAAATTGAAAAAAAATATTTTGGCTAGGAGTTCTTAATCTTTGTTAATATTAGACTAATTCCTACTCAGTGACTTACTGTAAATAGTATTCTCCTGTGACATGTATTTATGTGAGTCACTAATCTCTTATAAATCTTCTATTTTGACATTTAAGGCATAATCAAGAGAATTTTCATTTGAATAACCTGGTTCATCAATGCATGCTCATGAGAAAGGTCGGGTATGTTTCTTTACTTTACACAAATAGAAATTTTTATTTTCAATCGTGAGCAAGAGTCATAGAAACACCAATCATCTCAAAATTCTATTAGTTGAGGCTAATTGAACCAGTGTCATTGAAAGTAGAATTCAAAGTATAACGGAACTCTATCTCCAAAACCCTAGTAATTCTAATTAATCCTAATTACTCATTTGGGAGACCAGAATTAAAAGCTGATTAGACCTCTACTGACACCTGAAAAGTTGCCGCTTCTGAAACTATAATGACCTCTTTTTAAAAACCCCTATAATCATTTCATAATCGTCATCTCAAAACCCCTAATCATCTACTCTCTTCTCCATACAATCAAAAATTGTCCAAAATTTTCTCAAGCTTTCCATAAATTCTTCACCAAAAATGACGAATCCCCAAGATAATCCTGGAACCCCACCACCAGTGTCACCTAAAACCACTACATTTTCCACACTTCCTAGTAAAACCCCAAAGCCCAAATTCCATCGCCATAAAATGATAGCAAGAAAAGATGTTGCGACTGGTCCCTTGAGGAACGCTCTAAACGAAAGATTGAAGGCAAGTCAAAAGAAAAGAATCCCCAGCAAAAGGAACTAATTCTAGTTCTGAGTCTAATTAATACATATCTGCCAGTGAAGGAGATGAACCTATGTTTTATGACAATGCCATAGATAAAGAAACCCCAAGATAGGTAAATCCAAGTGTTTTTCTTGGTGATGTAGGACAAAAGGTAGAAAATTGGTATGTTCTAATAGGGGCTGCAAAAGATGTATCTGGGGTGATTCTGTGAAATTGAGGAAGAATAATAAGAAGAAGGTGCTAGCAATATGTGGGAGTGGGGACGAAGGGGTCTCGAAGTTAAGGGGAAATGTATCAGGAGAAGTTGTTGACGGGTTAGTTGGTTTGAGCAAACAACCTGATGAACCTGGTCTATCTGCGAAGGAAACTCTGGTTGAGATGATGAAGAAGATTGGGGCTAGTTATGATCCCAAAAAACACAAGGCTTCCTCACAAAGAACTCATGTTGCATCCAAACCAACCAAGAAATCCAAACTCCCAACACCCCAAGTCTGCTCCTAGGGCTAGGATAACTAGGAGCAAGGTTAGGGAGAGTGAAGCTGAGTTTAAGAAAGCTTTAGAGGAGAGTAAGAGAAAGAGAAAAGAAAATGGGAAAGGGAAGGTAGGTGAAAGTACATCAGTTATGGCTGAGGAGGAGGAAGAGATTGAACGGGTCCATCAAGAAAGAAATACTACTGTGGAGGTTCCACTTGCAAGATAGAAGGAGACTAGGACTAAGAAGCCCTCAAAACCAGTTCCTGTTGAGTCCTCTCTTGCCAAAAGAACAAGATCAGCCTCTAAGGGAAAACAAGTGAGAGTAGCCGTAGAAGAAGAAGAAGATAAAAGTGAGTCTAAAGAAGAACAGGATAGGTATGCCAACTATGACAAAAGAAAGATATTGAAGGGAAGATTGCTGAAAGACCTGGAGGAGCCAGGCATGATAAAACTTGTCACAGCACTGGAGGCATAAGGCTGGAAGGACATGGTCCTTCAGATTGATGGAAAATTGGCAAGGAATGAACTTGTGGAGTTCATGGCCAATGGAAAAGTGAAGAATGGTTAGGTGACCAATACACTTAGGGGTGTCAAAGTGAAATTCAATGCTGAAAATTTTGGAAAGATTCTGGATATCCCTTGTGAGGGTTATGATGATTATACAAGGCAGTGGTGGCCTTGCTTGGATGGGTTGCCTTCTAAGCTGCAAATAACAAGGAATTTCTGTGACACCATAATAGCTGAAGAGGTGCCTGAGGTGAGGGCAGTCCATAAAATTGAGATGAGGCCAGAGCACAAAGTACTTTTAGAAATTTTCAACAAGTGCCTTCTGCCCAGACAGGAAAGAAGGCATACAGCTAATTATATGGATCTGGTGCTCATGCAGTGCATGAATAAAGGGAAGCAGATAAACTGGCTTGTCTTTATGGTGAAGCTGCTTGAAAGGGTGATAAATGGTTCAAAGGCTCATTCCATTCCCTATGGTTTTATCTTGACTTTTGTGCTTGAACGATTAGATGTTCCTTTGAAAAAGTGAGAAATGGACTCCGACAAGAAGCACTTTGGTGTCAAGACCCTTCAAGCCTGTTACAATCTGCTCAATGATGTCCCTGCTGAACCTGGTTCATCTGCCAAGACTCTTGTGAACAGCAAGGTAGAGCCTTGGTTCAGGAGGTTGGGACAAAGGATGCTGAAATTGCAAGGTTCAATGCCAGAATTGCTGATTTGGAGGGAGAAAGGAATGGGCTGAGAGCTGAACTTGCCACAGAAAAAGAAAAAAATGAAGGCATGCTCAAGCAAATGTTAAATCTGCTTCAAGCTGAACCCTCCAGCACTTCCAAGCCTTAGGTTCCATGTCCTTAGTGTCTAGTCTAGTAACCCTTCAGTTTCCAGTTTCCAAGTTTAGGAAGTTCTTGTTATGTTCTTATTTTGTTTTTTGCTCATGGTTGGATATGTTGTTTTTCTTGTTTGTGGACTGCATTGTAGAAACACCCCTTTAATCAATGAATTCACCATTTCTTGTTCTTGTTGAATTTGTTCTAGATAGTTATTTTTAAGATGATTTGAGATTAACTTGAATATGTGTTCACTTGGAGTTTCCCCAGTGGCCATGAGTATTAATTAACTTCGAGAATTCACAGTTTTAATGCAACTTTTTGATGATGCCAAAAGGGGGAGGATATTGTGCTTAAAATTCTAGTGATGTTTATGACCTAAATCTGACCTCCTTGATGATAAGCTACAATTTTCTAAGTGTTGATTTTCAGTTGAGTTCACAGGTGTCCTGATCATAATAAGAACAGAGTTTGTCATCATCAAAAAGGGGAAATTGTTGGCCCAAGTTTCAGTTGGAGTTTTAAATATTGACAAATGAACTTATGTTTATGACCTAAATCTGACCTCCTTGATGATAAGTTACAATTTTCTAAGTGTTGATTTTCAGTTTAGTTCACAGGTGTCCTGATCATAATAAGCACAGAGTTTGTCATCATCAAAAAGGGGGAAATTGTTGGCCCAAGTTTTAGTTGGATTAAATATTGACAAATGAACTTATGGAAGGACCTGGTCCATCTTGTACTACACGGTCTGAATCAATCAGTGCATATGTGAAGCACGTGAGGAAGATACGCACTAAAGATCACGCGTCAATATCTTCTAAACATATTCGAAAAAGTTGCATTTTGGATAAGGAGGAAAGTCTCCTCATGTGAAGAGAACTTGATCCTAAAATACGATAAAAGTTTGAGTTTGTATTGGCTAATGACTTAAATGAACTACGGATAAGAACTATAGTTGTAATAAAACTCTAACTACTAACTCAATATATTATTGTGTTGGTTCTCTTTTACATGCAACACACAGAAGCAGAAGTAAAGAATATTTGAGAGCAAATAAAGCGAGTGTGGTTTTTAAGCAATATATGCAAGATACAAGTGTGTACGCCTGAAGCTACATGAACTAAGAGAGAAGAACCAGTTCCATCTGTGTGTTCAGTTCAATTGTAGTAGGTTTTCATATTGTACATTTCAACTTTATTAGAAGCAATAGCAATATGTACCTTGTGTAATCAAGTTAGAGTTAACTTGATAGTGTCGCAGCAACTGAGGTTGTGCAACACACTGGAATAGAGTTTAATCCTTAGGATTACAAAGAGTCTTTGTAAATGTTGTTTGGCTCATTATTTTTAGTGGAGTTTGGGAAACTCCTACTAAGTAGTAGGTCGTGGTGTTTTCAGCTTTTGAGCTAGGTGTTTTCCACGTAAAAATCTCTGTGCATTTTACTTTTTGTTTTATTATTCCGCAAACTATTGTAGGTAGAACAGTTAGAAGAACCAGGTTTCTTCTAATGCGAAAATTAGGTACCAAATAAATCATCCCCCCTCCCCTCTTGTGTGGTATTGACGTTTATTAACATAAATTTCCTTGTTATATAGGAGGCTCCCAACTTCAAAACTTGCTTCCTAAATCCAGTGTTATCTTGCTCGACCTCACTTGAGTTGACTTACCTGTTTTTAAGATGTGTACCCATCTTCAAGAAAATTTTCTGGCCCAGTTTGATAATCCTCCTTGTGGCATATTTTTAGCCATCAATATTATTCCATGTTCCTGCTTCAAATTAAAGGAAATTTTGTTAGTTTAAAACGTGGTTAGTTGATGGCATTCTTGCTGAAAATCCTTCCACTGCATGGCTCTGTTTTGACCGGCTTCCCCGAACTGGCTCTGAATTACTTGACTTTCCAACTGACTTTCAAACTCTGACTTTGGACAACCGAATGTTCTGTACCTCTACTGTTGTTTCACCCCTCTGACCCCCTTTCTGACCTTTTAAATTTCCCATGACACTTCTCAATCGTTCCACCGATGAAACTTTCAGTGATTCCACATACTCCACTTTACATCATTTTGTTGTTGACATGCTCTGACCACATTGTGCTTTACAACTTTTAGAAGTTGGTAGTGAGCTTTAATTCCTTTCCACTTGCTTGGAACAAAACTGATATTGAAATATTTTAGACAGATACATTCCCCCAAAATAAAATAAAATGCAATGGTTTATGAGTTAAGGATATGAAGAATCCAAAACCGGATGACTGCTAAAATGAAAAGGAAAAGAAACTTATCTGACCGGAGCAGCTGGTTCGAATGGTCATGACATGTATTTCAGATTAACAGCCCAATTTGTTCAACCAATCATCTTCTACTTGACGTATCTTGTTTCCTCGAAATGTCCATAACTTCAACACCTTACCCAAACCTTGAACATGTTCATCCTGCGGTGCCTCAAAACCTTTTTCCATCAATAGACCTCTCTCATTAGTTCATTTCTCAACTCACTTTCGCCTCAAGGTGCCCATGAGGGTTTTCACCAATAAGACTCTCTCATTTTCATTTCTCTCAACTCACGTCGCCTTACGGTGCCTACGAAGGTTTTCACCAATAAGACTCTCTTATTTTTAATTTTCCCTTCTTGAACCAGAGTGTTGCCTCATACATGAATTTCTTTTACCTGCTTGACTTGGCATTTTTCAAAGACTGATCAGAAAGTCATTCTTTGGACCGTAATGTAGGCTTTTGGATGGGTTAGAAAAAAGTGTATAAGAGGCTCAAAACTGTTTCAAAATGGGTTAAAATTAAAACTTTCGAAATTCAATTTCTCACAACAATAACAACTTCTTCCCCAGTTTCTTGCTTGGGGACCTTTTATTTTTGTTTTGGTATGACTGAAACTCGGAGTAAGGCTACCTACGTACCATTTCGGGATCAAGTCAAACGTAGTTCACGTCATAGAATTACTTTGTTTTTGTTTGTGATTTTTCTTTTCCTTTTTTTTGTTTTCTTTTCTTTCTTTTCATTTTCTTTTCTTTTCTTTTCTTTTGTCTCTTTTCTATTCTTTTTATTTTCTTTTCTTTTCTTTTCTTCTCCATTCTTTTACTTTTCTTCTTTCTTTTCATTTAATTATTTGCAGTATTTGCACTTCTTATGTGTGTCATCGATTCCGAAAGAGGGGTATGAAAGAAAATAAGTAGGCTCAAGAGGGGTGACAAGGGATAAAAGTGTTTGGATAGCAGAACAAAACGTCTTCGTCATTTCAATCTTTGAAATAGGCAAAGTACAAACAAGTACATTCAAAATAAAGAAATCATACATAGTTTATCTTGATCGCATCGAAATTGGTGGCCATTTCTACATATTGTCCTTCTACATCTGTCAAATAATGTGCACCATTTGACAACATCCTAGTTACAACAAATGGTCCCTGCCAATATGGAGCGAACTTTCTCTTTGCTTCAACCCAATGAGGCAGTATACGCCTCAGCACTAACTATCTGGCTTCGAACTTCCTCGGATGCACTTTCTTGTTGTATATTCTTATCATTATTTGTTGGTACATTTGACCATGACACGTTGATGCCAACCTTTTCTCATTAATCAAACTCAGTTGTTCAAGGCAGGTCTTCACCCATTCATCAACATTGATCTCAGCCTCCGCAATGATTCGAAGAGACAGGATTTCCACTTCTGCGGTTATTACTGCCTCGGTGTTGTACATCAACAAATAAGGAGTCGCCCCCACCAAAGGACGAACGGTGGTGCGGTACCCCAACAACGCAAAAGGCAACTTCTCATGCCACTGTCTAGATTCTTCAACCATCTTACGGAGTATTTTCTTTATATTCTTGTTAGCTTCTTCAACCTCCCTATTTGCCTTAGGACGGTATGGAGTAGAATGCCTATGGGTAATTTTGAACTGGTCACACGTCTACTTCATCAAATGATATTAAGATTATCCCCATTGTCTGTGATGATCACCTTCGGTATCCCAAACCGACCAATAATGTTCAAATGCACAAAATCCACAACAGCTTTCTTAGTCACAGACTTGAATGTCTTAGCTTCCACCCATTTGGTAAAATAGTCAAGTTCCTCTTTTACCATGTTGTAGTAATCATGTTGATCTTGGACGTGAATCTTGAAAGGGACCACATAAGCCTTATGTGGATGATGTGACATTGACGCCAAAGTAGCCAAAGCATCAGCAACTTCATTATGAATTCTTGGAATATTCTTGAACTCTACTGGTTGAAACCATTGACGAAGCTCGTGCAAACATTTTCGGTATGGTATAAGCTTCAGTTCCCGTGTTTCCCATTCTCCTTGGGTTTGGTGTAGTAGTAGGTCCAAGTCACCCATGACCAGGACTTCCCGGACACCCATATCTACAGCTAATCTCAATCCCAAGATACATGCCTCATATTCTTCCATGTTGTTAGTACAATATAAATGAAGCTGAGCTGTAACAGGGTAGTGTTGCCCTGTTTTAGAAATAAGTACTGCTCCTATCCCCACTTCTTTCATGTTTGCAGCTCCATCAAAGAAAACCTTCCATCCCGTTTCTTAACTCGATCCAACTCATTAATGTGTATCACCTATTCATGCGGGAAATAAGTTTTCAAAGGTTCATAATCTTCATCAATTGGATTCTTAGCCAAGTGACCAGCTAATGCTTGTGCTTTCATCGTAGTCCGTGTCACATAGATAATGTCAAACTCCGTAGGCAAGATCTGCCACTTTGCAAGTCTCCCTGTGGGCATAGGCTTCTGAAAAATATACTTCGATGGATCCAAGGGGGATATGAGGTAAGTAGTGTACAACGACAAATAATGTTTCAACTTTTGTGCCACCCAAGTGAGGGCGCAACACGTCCTCGTTAGATGAATATACTTAACCTCATATGATGTGAACTTCTTGTTTAGATAATAGAAGACTTGCTCTTTTCTGCCAGTACCATCATGTTGTCCCAGTACGCAGCCGAATAAATTGTCCAAAACTATCAAATATAGAATCAAATGTCTCCTTGGTTCTTGCGGGAACAATACAGGTGGGTTTGACAAATACCCATTTATCTTATCAAAAGCCTCCTGACATTCATAATTCCATTTGAGTGCAGCATCTTTCTTTAACAATTTGCAGATCAGCTCATAAGTTGTCGTGAGCTGAGCAATGAACCTACTGATATAATTCAATCTTCCCCCCAAACTAACCACCTTAGTTTTGATCTTCAACAAGTCTAGTTCAATACCCGGACGGCTGACTATAAATCCCAACAACTTCCCAGTTGGCACTCCAAAAGCACATTTTACAGGAATGAGCTTAAGATATTACCTGCAAAGCCTTTGAAAGAACTTCCTCAAATCCCTGACATGGTCAGACCGCTGTCTAGACTTCACGATCACATCATCTACGTACACTTGATTTCCTTGTGTATCACATCATGGAATATTATTGTTATTTCCCTCATATAAGTTTCCCCAGCATTTTTAAAACCAGACGACATGACCCGATAACAGTATGTTCCCCACGGCGTTATGAATGTCGTCTTTTCTGCATCTTCCTCCTCCATTAGAATCGGAAGATAACCCGTGTGACAATCCCCAAAAGATTTATCAATCAATATGTGGATGCTTGGCATTGGAAAATAATATTTTGGACTTGCCTTGTTAAGATCCCGATAATCGACACACACCCTGGTCCTTCCATATTACTTCGGCACAGGCACCACATTAGCTAACCAGGTGGGATACCGTGTATCCCGAATGACCTTTGCATCAAACTGCTTGGTTATCTCTTCTTTGATCTTTACACTTATGTCTGTTTTGAACTTTCTCAGTTTCTGCTTGATAGGAGACAGTGCCGGATTTGTGGGAAATTTCTAAACCTCTAAATCGGTACTTAGACCTGGCATATCATCATACGACCATGCAAAAATATCCTTGTACTCGAACAATGCTTTGATTATCTCCTCCTTGAGTTGTGGCTCTAGATGAACACTTATTTTAATTTCATGAACATTGTCTTGGTCCCCTAGACTGCTTCTGTGTCATTTAGGTTAGGTTTGGGTTTTTTTTCAAAGTGACATAATTCTTTACTTATTTCCTCATAAGCTTCATTGTACCTTTAAGCTTTATTAGAAGAAATTGCAATAGGTACCTTGTGTAATCAAGTTAGAGTTAACTTGATAGTGTTGTAGCAACTGAGGTTGTGTGTCACACTAGAATTAGAGTTTCATCCTTAGGATTACTAAAAGTCTTTGTAAATGTTGTTTGGCTCATTGATTTTTAGTGGAGCTTGGGAAACTCCTATTAAGTAGTAGGTCGTGGTTTTTTTCACCTATTGAGCCAGGTGTTTTCCACGTATAAATCTCTTTGCACCTTACTTTCAGTTTTATTACTCCGCAAACTGCTGTAGGTAGAACACTTAGAAGAACCAGGTTCTTCTAATGTGAAAATTAGGTAACACACAAATCATCCCCCCCCCCCTTGTGTGGTATTGACGTTTATAAACATAAATTTCCTTGTTATATAAGCGGCTCCCAAATTCAAAAGTTGCTTCCTAAATCTAGTGTTATCTCTCTCGACCTCACTTGAGTTGACTTACCTGTTCTTCATATGTGTACCCATCTTCAAGAAAATTTTCTGCCCCAGTTTGATAATCATCCTTCTGGCATACTTTTCGCCATCAATAACATTTCATGTTCCTCCTTCAAATTAAAGGACATTTTGTTAGTTTAAAACATGGTTAGTTGATGGCATTCTTGTTGTAAATCCTTCCACTGCATGGCTCTGAATTTACAAGCTTCCCCGAGCTGGCTATGAATTACTTGACTTTCTGACTGACTTTCTGACTCTGACTTTGGACAACCAATTGTTTTGTACCTCTACTGTTGTTTCACCCCTCTGACCCCCTTTTTGACCTTTTACACTTCGCATGACACTTCTCAATCGTTCCACCGATGAAGCTTTCAGTAATTCCACATACTCCACTTTACATCATTTTGTTGTTGACATGCTCTGACCACATTCTGCTTTACAACTTTTAGAAGTTGGTAGTGAGCTTTGAAATTCCTTTCCACTTGCTTGGAACAAAACTGACATTGAAACATTCCCCCCAAAAGAAAATAAAATGCAATGATTTATAAGTTAAGGATAAGAAGAATCCAAAACCGGATAACTGCCAAAATGAATAGGAAAAGAAACTTATTTGACCGGAACAGCTGGTTCGAATGGTCATGACATGTATTTCGGTTTAATCGGCCCAATTTGTTCAACCAATCAACTTCTACTTGACGTAATGTGTTGCCTCGAAATGTCCATAACTTCAACACCTTACCCAAACCTTGAACATGTTCATCCTGCGGTGCCCTAAAAACCTTTTTCCACGAATAGACCTCTCTCATTAGTTTATTTCTCAACTCACTTTCGCCTCTAGGTGCCCGTGAGGGTTTTCACCAATAAGACTCTCTCATTTTTATTTCTCTCAATTCACGTCGCCTTATGGTGCATACGAAGGTTTTCACCAATAAGATAATCTCATTTTTAATTTTCCCTGCTTGAACCAGAGTGTTGCCTCATACATGAATTTCTTTTATCTGCTTGACTTGGCATTTTTCGAAGACTGACCAGAAAGTCTTTCTTTGGACCGTAATGTAGGCTTTCGGATGGGTTAGAAATAATGGTATAAAAGGCTCAAAACAGTTTCAAAATGGGTTAAATTACAACTTTCGAAATTCAATTTCTCACAACAATCACAACTTCTGCCCTAGTTTCTTGCTTGGGGACCTTTGATTTTTGTTTTGGTATGACTGAAACTCGGAGTAAGGCTACCTACGTACCATTTCGGGATCAAGTCAAACGTAGTTCACGTCATAGAATTACTTTGTTTTTGTTTGTGATTTTTCTTTTCCTTTTGTTTTTCTTTTCTTTTCTTTCTTTTCATTTTCTTTTCTTTATTTCTTTTCTCTTTTCTTTTCTTTTTCTTTTCTTTTCTTTTATTTTCTTCTCAATTCTTTTCCTTTTCATCTTTCTTTTCATTTACTTATTTGTAGTACTTGCATTTCTTAATTGTGCTATCGATTCCAAAACAGGGGTATGAAAGAAAATAAATAGGCTCAAGGGGGTGACAAGGGATAAAAGTGTTTGGTTAGCAGAACAAAACGCCTTCGTCATTTCAATCTTTGAAATATGCAAAGTACAAACAAGTACATTCTGAATAAAGAAATCATACGTATTATATCTTGATCGCATCCTAATTGGTGGCCATTTCTAAACATTTTCCTTCTACATCTTTCAAATACAGTGCACCATTAGACAACATCCTTGTTACAACAAATGGTCCCTGCCAATTTGGAGGGAACTTTCATTTTGCTTCAACCCAGTGAGCTAGTATCGCCTCAGCACTAACTATTCGACTTCGAACTTCCTCAGATACACTTTCTTGTTGTATATTCTTATCATTCTTTGTTGGTACATTTGACCATGACACACTGATGCCATCCTTTTCTCATCAATCGGACTCAATTGTTCAATGCGGGTCTTCACCCATTCATCAACATCGATCTCAGCCTCCGCAATGATTCGAAGAGACGGGATTTCCACTTCTGCAGGTATTACTGCCTTGGTGTTGTACACCAACTAATAAGGAGTCGCCCCCACCGAAGTACGAACGGTGGTGCAGTACCCCAACAACACAAAAGGTAACTTCTCATGCCACTGTCTAGATTCTTCAACCATCTTCCGGAGTATTTTCTTTATTTTCTTGTTGGCTGCTTCAACCTCACCATTTGCCTTGGGACGGTATGGAGTAGAATGCCTATGGGTAATATTGAACTGGTCACACGTCTACTTCATCAACGATGTTAAGATTAGCCCCATTGTCTGTGATGATCACCTTTGGTATCCCAAACCGACAAATAATGTTCAAATGCACAAAATTCACCACAGCTTTCTTTGTCAGTGACTTGAATGTCTTAGCTTCCACCCATTTGGTAAAATAGTCTATAGCCACTATAATAAACATGTGCCCATTTGACGTTGCTGGATCAATTGGCCCAATGACATCCATGCCTCATGCAACAAAATGCCATGGTGCGGACATTGTATGTAGCTCTCATGGCGGAGAATGAATCAAATATACATGCACTAGCGCTGATGTATTTGCGTACGAAACTTATACAATCCCTCTCTATAGTAAGCCAATATTAACCTACCCGTAGGATCTTCTTTACCAAAACATATCCACTCATGTGTGATCCACATACTCCAGAATGTACCTCAGTCATGATAGTCGTGCCTTTCCTTGCATCTATGAATCTTAAGAGTCCGAGATCTGGAGTTTGTTGAAAACTCCACCACTAAGAAACAATCCGCTTGACAATTGTCTAATCGCTTTTTTCTGGTCACCGGTGGCTTGTATCGGATACACCCCCATCCTGATATATTCCATGATGTCATGAAGCCAATGCTCACCGTCAAGTTCCTCTTTTACCATGTTGTAGTAATCATGGTGATCGTGGACGTGAATCTGCAAAGGGACCACATAAGCCTTATCTTGATGATGTGACATTGACGACAAAGTAGCCAAATAATCAGCAACTTCATTATGAATTCTTGGAATATGCTTGAACTCTACTGACTGAAACCATTGATGAAGCTCATGCAAACATTGTCGGTATGGTATAAGCTTTACTTCCCGTGTTTCCCATTCTCCTTGGGTTTGGGGTACTAGTAGGTCCAAGTCACCCATGATCAGGACTTCCATGACACCCATATCTACAGCTAATCTCAATCCCAAGAAACATGCCTCATATTCTTCCAAGTTGTTAGTACAATATAAATGAAGCTAAGCTGTAATAGGGTAGTGTTGGCCTGTTTTAGAAATAAGTACTGCTCCTATCCCCACTCCTTTTATGTTTGCAGCTCCATCAAAGAAAAGCTTCCATCCCGCTTCTTAACTCGCTCCAACTCATTAATGTATATCACCTCTTCATCAGAGAAATAAGTTTTCAAAGGTTCATAATCTTCATCAATTGGATTCTTAGCCAAGTGATCCGCTAATGCTTGTGCTTTCATCGTAGTCCGTGTCACATAGATAATATCAAACTCCGTATGCAAGATCTGTCACTTTGCAAGTCACCCTGTGGGCATAGGCTTCTGAAAAATATACTTCAATGGATCCAAGAGGGATATGAGGTAAGTAGTGTACAACAACAAATAATGTTTCAACTTTTGTGCCACCCAAGTGAGGGCGCAACATGTCCTCGCCAGATGAATATACTTAACTTCATATGATGTGAACTTCTTGTTTAGATAATAGATGGCCAGCTCTTTTCTGCCAGTACCATCATGTTGTCCCAGTACGCAGCCGAATAAATTGTCCAAAACTATCAAATATAGAATCAAATGTCTCCTTGGTTCTGGTGGGAACAACACGGGTGGGTTCGACAAATACCCATTTATCTTATCAAAAGCCTCCTGACATTCATAAATCCATTTGACTGCAGCATCTTTCTTTAAAATTTTGAAGATCAGCTCATAGTTGACGTGAGCTGAGCAATGAACCTACTGATATAATTCAATCTTCCCAACAAACTCATCACCTCAATTTTGATCTTCAACAGGTCTAGTTCAATACCCCGACGGCTGACTATAAATCCCAACAACTTCCCAGATGGCACTCCGGAAGCTCATTTTGAAGGAATGAGCTTAAGCTTTTACCTGCAAAGCCTTTGAAATAACTTCGTCAAATCCCTGACATGGTCAGACCGCTGTCTAGACTTCACGATCACATCATCTATGTACACCTGATTTCCTTGTGTATCATATCATGGAATATTATTGTCATTTCCCTCATATATGTTGTCCCAGCATTTTTCAAACCAAACGGCATGACCTGATAACAGTATGTTCCCCACGGCGTGATGAATGCCTTCTTTTCTACATCTTCCTCCTCTAATAGAATCTGATGATAACCTGTGTAATAATCCCCCAAAGATCCAATCTCATGTTTGGCGCAATTATCAAGCAATATGTGGATGTTTGGCAGTGGAAATTATATTTTGGACTTGCCTTGTTAAGATCCCGATAATCGACACACACCCTGGTCCTTCCATCTTTCTTCGGCACAGGCACCACATTAGCTAACCAGGTGGGATATCGTGTAACCTGAATGACCTTTGCATCAAACTGATTGGTAATCTCTTCTTTGATCATTACACTTATGTCCGATTTGAACTTTCTCAGTTTCTTCTTGATAGGAGAGAGTGTCGGATTAGTGGGAAATATATGAACCTCTAAATCGGTACTTAAACCCGACATATCATCATACGACCATGCAAAAATATCCTTGTACTCAAACAATGCTTTGATTATCTTCTCCTTGAGTTATGGCTCTAGATGAACACTTATTTTAGTTTCATGAACATTGTCTTGGTCCCCTAGATTAACTGCTTCTGCGTCATTTAGGTTAGGTTTGGGTTTTTCTTCAAAGTGACTTAATTCTTTACTTATTTCCTCATAAGCCTCGTCATCATCACATTCCACCTCATCATCACAATTGATATCTTTTATTTTTATTTCTAAGTAAGAGTGGCTTTTAAAACTGGGCCGAAGATTCCTCAAGCATGTCATTTCATTGATATCAGCATAAAAAGAACTATACATAAAAGAAAAGGAAAATGGAAACAAAATTAGGAATGAAGAAAGAAGAAAAATTGTATTTTATTGAATGTAATGATCATAGGTGTCACGCCTCCTTTTTTCGCTATACACCCTATTGATACCCAATTTTTCCCATGTACTTCTATACTCGAAATATTTCCAAAATAGTATATAGATGCATATATAAGCATCCATAAAAAGTTTGGTATTTTTCTATATTTTTTCAAGTATTTTTAAAGCCAATTTACGATTTATTTTGTACTATAAAATCCAATATTTACAGTCAAACCTAGCTATTTTTATAAGTAATCTATTTTATTCTCTCATTTACATAAAAATATAATTTATATAAATTATACAGAATTTACAAAGCCATTAGGTATTATTAAACTAAAACTGCATTAAATTGTAATTTTAGCCTATTTCTCGATTTAATAACTATTTCAAGTACAAAATCGTTCCTAATATTTTTAATTAATTCCAAGATATATTTTATTAACTCAGTACTTTCATTGGATTTTGTAGGATTGTTTACTATTTGTATAAAATTAAAATAGGGAAAGATGGCTATTTAAACTATAGCCCTTTAATCTTTCAATTTTAGCCCAAATTGGAACCCAAATCAACCCCATTTTATCCCCCATTTTCTAATCCAAATTCCAAAATCACCCGACCCAAACCCACCTAAATCTTACCCGCCGGGTCCCTTTTCTAATCCTGGCTGTTGATCTCACAGATCAACGGCCCACAATCCACTTACCAAAATTAAATCCCAAATAACCCCCAAGCCCAAATGAGTCTTCCAAAACCGCCGCCTTTGAATCCCTAAAGCTCTCAAATCCCTCTCAAACCCTAAATTGTCTCTGGTTATCTCACCGGCGTTCATGGCCGTCCAAGACCTGAAACTCCTTTATTCGTTCACTCCTCACCTCTCCTTGGTCATGGGTTCGAAGATCGAAACCCTACTTTGAAGCTGATCAGACCAGAGGTCCTCCAATGGGGTTTTGTAGCCGTATCTGGCCTTTCTTTGGCAAGCCATAAAGCCCTGGGCCCTTTGCCGACTCCGACGAGTCCATTCCAGGCTTTTCTCACTACTTCGAGACTTTTCCATGAAAACCCTAATGTTCGAGGTTCTTCTCTATGTTCATCTTTAAGATTCTCTCTAAAATCCTAGTGATTTTCTAAAGATATACAAAATATTTCTCATCTCTTCTTTGCCCATTCTTGTTTTCAAACTATTAGTCTTATAAAACCTAGGGTTTCTCTGACTTTCCATTATTTCTCTGATTTTATTACTTTATTTGCTGATGTGTATTCTTCTCTATGTCTTTGCTACAATTTTTAAACATTTTTCTACCATGACTCTAAGGTGTTTTTCTTTGTAATTTACTTTCTAGGGTTTTCAGTTCATGTATCCGACGCTTCTTTATGTTGTTCTGCATTCGTTCATCTTCATCTGTTATATTCCTTATGCTCTGATTTGTAATGGAAACCCTATTTTTAAGAGGGTTTTTCCATTATCTGTCTGTGAAACCTTAGCTACCTGTGGTTGTTTCCTCGTATTTTTTGCTACATGTTATTCTAATTGCTTCTAGTTTATGCCTGTTCAAACCTATGCATCTTTTATAGTACCACTTTTCCCCCTTCTCTGAAACCCTAATTGATTTTGTACAATTTATTTGATTCTCTAATCAAGTCCAGTTGTCTGACTAAGTTCAACATACTGGTATCGTGATTCCTTGATTTCTTGGGTGATTACTTACCTTATGTGATTTACTCGTGTGATTTTCAAATTCTTTATATGAATTTACCCTATATTTTGTGACTAGTACACGATTTCCTTTTCAAAATTAGACCTAAGCTTAGCTATTTCTAGCTGGTTCCCTAATTAAAGGGAGCCTTCTCCTTGACTTTTTAGGATTGGTACTGTTGAATATTTTCTTGCCTTATGTGTCGCATCTCTTTCAAACTATAAATAGGCCTTCACTTTTTCTCACTAGCACACACTGAAAACACGAGTACTCTCTAATTCTCACTGAAAACTCTCTTCTCTTCTACATTTTTTCTCTGTTACTTGCTCTCTTGCTAAGAATTAGCCGGCTGAAAGCCAAGGCTAATTATAAGGATATATAATTGCTCTATTATTCAAGTTACAACTGGTAGGCTCCTGACATTATACAATCAGCTTCCAACTAGTTGTTACTTGACCCTGCTCACTGTTTGTGTGTTTCAATTTGAGTTTACCATGTTCAGCACCTTTCCTTTCCCCCTAGTTTGTTAATTTGAACTTTAGCATGTTTAATCCCCTTCCCCTTTTCCCTTGTCTGTTCAGTTTAAGCTTGAACATGTTGAATCTCTTTCCCCATTTCCTTTGTATGTGTGTATTTCAGTTGCAGCATGTTTAGTTCTCCATTTTTCCTTGTCCATTTGTATTTTAATTTTCAGTTCAGCATGCTCAGTCCTTTCTCTTGGATGTTTATTGTTCATTATGTGGTTTGAGTACTTATACACCCCTTTTCCCCAGAATCCATTTAATTTAGTCTTATATACTTATGTGACTACTTTTTCCCTGATCCCTGTTTGAATAAGAGAGTGTTCTGGAATAGGGTGCCATCTCATTGCCACTCCTAGTTTAGAACTAAGGTTGTCAGCAACCTATACTCAAAGTAATCACATCCCCTACCCCTTTATTGTGTGTTTGAGCCTTGACAAAGGCCTATTCGTGTCCTAATCACCATACAGGCCCTAGTCAGACTTGTTTACAAGTCTGCTTCAGTTTGCTAACCATTGTAAGTGGTTAGGGGTTTGCCAGGCTCACTCCATAGGCTAGGTATGACCACCTCCTACAATGGTCTCCATCTAATCTATCACATTTACACTTATTCTTAGTGCTTTAAGTCCTACTTCCCCTTAGTAAGCATGGCTTAGGGGACCCGAGAGTCTCCTCTGAACTTGGATGCTTTGGGGCTAGTTAATCCACACCTGCACTACTCTAATGAGAAAGCCTCGGATTTGGGAGCACGGATTTTGTAAATGGCATACGTTGGACATTAAAGTTGCATTGCGCTTCTTCGGGCCTGTTGTAGTATTGATGTATTATATATTTCCTTTAATGTTATTTTTGGTCCAGATTCTTGTAAATAACTTGTAATAAAAGAACTTGGGCATCTAGTGAAAGGGAATAAGGGAGGGGTTTACCTTTCTCGCGTTATCTCATATAGTTACCATGGCTATAAGGTTTTACCTTTTTGCATCATCTCATGTAGATACCATGCTTATAGGGTTTTACTTCTTGTATCAATATCATATAGTTACCATATCTATAAAGGTTTACTTTCTTGCATCTCATATAGATATCATGTCTATAGGCTTTTCGTTATTGCATCAGCTGCATAATAGAAATCATGTCAATAGGTCTGCATTCTTACTGCCTCATATAGAAACCATGCTTATAGGTTTGCATTCTCATAATCTCACCTAGACAATATGTGTATAGGAACCATATAAACGCTAGGTAAAACAGTAGGTCATCCAAACTTGTAAAAATAAAGTAATGAACAAAGATCAATATGTATGTACAGTGCTTAAAAATGTTTCAGTCTGTTTACTTTTAAATCGGGCCCACGTCTGCCCCTTTCACATTACTCTGAACTTGTAATGTCCTTTTAATATGATAAATCTATGGTTTCGAACATTCTGCCTGCCTAAGTTTAATGCTTTAAGGTCTTTTAAATTTTTCCTCTTGCATCCTTTTGTATTCAAACCGTCCGGCTAAATTGTAAGTCATTTCTAAACCTTGCTGCAACTTCAACTCTCTTTTCAACAGACCTATGTCTGAAACTAATGTTCTCCTCTAAGATTAACTGATTTTCAAAAAATGTCAATTTCTAAAACGGACCCGGAGGGCGCAAAGAAGATTTTCTATCTATCTTCCATGTGTCAAACTAGTTTGCCTGCTCTTTAACCTCTTTTAAAGACCAAATCAGTACTTGAAGTCATGCTAAACTAGTTGCTTGCATTATTACGGGGTTTGTTTGAGCCTTTAATTGTCTTATCTGCATACCTCTTATGTGTTATATGTTTTGACTGTCGTCTTAGTAGTTTTACCTTTGAAACTCCATATATACCCTATCTCTCTCACCCCCTTCTTAGGATTAGAAGTCCTAGTACCCCAAGACTAACAAGGTGGGACGAGTATAAGCATGCAATAAGTAAACGACATCAACGCGTTAAATACCTCAACGGGGTGGGAAGGGTAGAATATGGAGATGTTGACGATGTGATAATATCATAAAGCGACCCCTCTTTGGGAATATGTGCGGGATATTGCATCGAATGATCCTTATTATAGTTAAAACTAGGACCCTTCTCTCTTTTGTTTGCTTTATTTAAATATTCTTCTATAGTAATGTTTTTTTCCAAATAAATCCTCTCTTTTATTTTAAATTTACGTCCTTCCTTTTCTTCAAAAGCTTTTTCAAGTTGTGTGAATGTTATATGTATGAGCCTTACTTGTTTAATTGATTCATCTTTTAATAAAGTCACGATCAACACGGCCGGGAACCACACGACTAGATCTTGAGGGGTGCCTAACACCTTCCCCTCGAGATAGTCTCAAGCCCTTACCCGAATTCTGGTTTACTTCTCAAAATACTATCTTCTTAAAGTGTCTTTCTTTTTCTTTAACCGTTTTGCTGCTTTATTACCTTGCTTTATTTCAATTGCGCCTTATATTCCGAGCATTTATTGTAATCATTATTGAATGAATGTGAAAATACATGTACTTATTTTATTGTTGTAATTGCATCATTCAACATCATTTTCCACTCGTGCCAAACAAATGCTATGGCAACAGTTATAATGAGTGGTTGCGCTTTTCCATTATTACAAACCTCCTAAATTTGGTAAAGGCATATTTGCGGTAAAACCAGTCAATCAACGGTGTAGTCGACGGTTCCGTGCCTTTCCCTCTTGAGTTGTCTGTTCAACGGTACCTTGTCTAGCATTTCAAAGTAGAAGCCTTACTCTATTTAAATGTTCATGCATCATAGTCAAACTTAGACAAGTCATTTATGTTGTCTGCATAATGACTCATTAGGATAGCCTAACCCAAAGGTCCATCAGGTTTTCTCAAAACCCAAACGGACATTCTTGTTATGTGCATTGATTTGGAGAACTAAATGCCTTTTTCTAATTATTGATTTAAATAGTCGAGTCCGGTGGGGTTAAGGGCCTAACTCTGTATTTTGTAGGAAATGAGGCGCGAGGTCCCCAGATTCGGTATGGTATCAAACATTCATCCAAGGTTGCTAAGCTAGTGGGACGATTTGCATGGTAGTGATCGGGTTCTTGTCCGCAAGCACTTAGGAAATCTTCCTTCACTCCTGGAAGTTAGGCTCGATAACAAGATTGCTGAAGCGGCTACTATGTTTTGGTATTGTAAACAACCTGTCTTCCGCTTTGGGGGTATTGAAATGACACCACTATTGGAAGAAATTGGGGGTCTAGCCGGAATACCTTGGGATAGCCCGGGGTTGCTTATGCCAGAAAACTACAAAGGCAGTGGGTTCTTGAAAATGATGGGGCTCAAAACGAATCCTAATCTCACCAGTCTGAAGGACTCCTCATATAATTCGACTTCATGTATGAATGGTTCGGACATAGCAAATCTTACCGCACTCACATGGCTTACTTCGCCCTCACCTCGTTGGGTCACATACATAGGATAGCCTTTATATTCATGTTCTATTTTCTGGGCATGATTGTCTTTCCAATGAAGAAGGCTAGAATCCACACAAGACTAGCCATGGTAACCAAAGCCGTAATGGAGGGTATCAACGGGAAAACACTCAGCATAGCACCCATGATCCTCGCTGAACTGTACCGAGCCCTAGAAAAATGTCAACAAGGGGCACCGCATTTTGAAGGGTGTAATTTGCTACTAAAACTCTGGATCATTGAGCATCTTCAGAAAGGGGAGCATAGACAGGAGATCATACGACAAGATTGAGATGACCATATCGATTTCCATCATCCAAAGCAAATGCACCCAGATATGTTCGCTCACCCGGAAGACGCCAGTGGATGGGTAGAACTATTGGAAAATCTGAGAGAAGAGCAGGTACAATGGATGTACGAGTGGTTTCCAATTGGAGAGTATATCATTCGGTCTAGAGATGTGCCATTCCTTGTCCTTATAGGCTTAAGAGGAACTTACCCTTATGTCCCTCTCCGAGTGATGAGGCAAGCGGGGTGAAAGCAGATTATACCAAGGGTGGAGAAGATGAGTCACTACAGGGCTGATTTCCAGGATGACGATAGCCCACACAGTGTCGGGCTCAGCATATGTAGCACTCCAAACTCATTTTGGAAAGGGAATATATATAGCCAGGCAGGTATCAGGTAGGGCATGCGCCGCTTTATCCGGGGTGGCCAGAAGATGATCACATTGGCTTGGGAAAAACGAGTTTCGTCATGGTCACAAGGTTATTAATAAGGAGGCTGCAGCAAAGGTCAAGTATAATCAGTTGGGCAAACGGATGCGAGAGTATGAAAGTGAACATCGGGAAATGGTAGAGGCACAAGAAAAGGTAATCAATGAGTGGAAGCACATGGCTATCCGCGCAAAACAACCGTTTAGGGTATTTGGAACGGGGTCTAGTGGAGCTGGAAGGCAAGTTTCTGAAAAGGATCAACGACTGTCAGGAAGCTGAAGGTAACAAAGGTGGGCACCTGGCTTGGGCTTACTTGTTGCTGGGACTGCGCGAGCTGATGAAACTGTACAAGGGAGGTAAAGATGCCGAACCTGGGGAACGTCCTTCTAGGACCAAATAGTTAGGATTTTTACTGCTTTCTTGATGTAATAAGGCCATAGGCCATTAGTGAAAATTTCTCTTTATTTCAGTTTGTTTTGACTCGTTCTATTTTTTATCAATAAAATGAGGCATTTGGTATTACGAGTTCTTAAAATCATATTTGTTGCTGGGCCTACCTCGGGCATAATGAGGCACCCAATTAGGAAACGACTTATATTCTTACAACAACGTGTTTAAATACCGCAATGTTTTCTTTCTCAGATTCCGCACGAACTTTTTACCTTTTTTGTTTTTCTTTTATTATTATTCCCCTCCCAAAAGGATAGTTCGTGCATTCCGGCACCATCAGTATTCTCAACAAGATCTAAGGGCCGTCCTCCAAGTCCTCTTAAAAACAGGAACAAAGGAAAGATATGAGATAATGAAGCAAAAAAAAGAAATTGAAGGAACTTCCCAGGGTACCTCGATCACCAAAGAAACTGCTGCTCACTTGAAGCAAACTTTGCTAAGGTTTCAAGAGGAGCTAGACCAGGTCCATAGTTTGGCAAGTTTATCCATTTCCCTTGCTGCTGCAGACGTCAACAATCAGGTCCCTACACCTCCACAGAAGATTCCAACCCAAGCTCGCAAAATGCTTCAAACCACCAGGATACCCCTATCTTTGTGGATACTGTGCCATACTATACACAGCCTATATCAGATGTGTCAGAATCAGATTCACTCATTCAGAACTTGGCTGCTGAACTCAAGAAACTCACTAGCATGGTTCAAGACGTGGAAGGTAATAAAGGTGTAGAGGGTCTAAATTATGAAGACCTTTGTGTTCAACCTGATGTCCAACTCCCAGAGGGGTACAAACCTCCTAAGTTTGAAATGTTTGACAGTACGGGTGATCCCAGGGTTCACCTCAGGATGTATTGTTACAAGTTAGTGGGAGTTGGAAGAGATAAAAAGATCTGCATGAAACTGTTTACGAGGAGCTTGAAAGGCGATACTTTATCTTGGTATATCAGCCAACATGCGAAGAAGTGGACGAGTTGAATAAACATGGTGTTCGATTTCATGGACCGTTTCCGGTTCAATACTGAGAAAGCGTCGGACGTGTTCTATATCCAGAATTTGAAGAAGAAGCCCACCGAAACCTTTTGCGAGTATGCTACTCGTTGGAGGTCAGAAGCTACCATGGTTAGACCGGCTTTGGAAGAAGAACAAATGAACAGATTTTTCGTCCGTGCTTAGGATCCACATTATTACGAGAGATTGATGCTGATAGAGGGGCAGAAGTTCGCTCATATCACCAAGCTAGGAGAAAGGATTGAAGAGGGGATCAAAAATGGTATGGTTACTAACCTTGAGGGGCTGCAGGCCACCAACAAAGCCTTGCAATCTGGAGGTACGTCGAAGAAAATGGATGTAAACTCCTTAATGGCTGCATAGAGAAACTACTCTCCCATGAAATATCAACCCTACCCTCCAACCCCATTCACATACCAATCCTCTCTAAATTACCAAGCACATTCACCTACCTGTCAAAATCCACATCCCGTCTACCAAACACCTACATCACAAACATATCAGCAAACTTCGCCAGTATATTCCCAACCCACACCCGAATACCAAGCTTACAACTCCCAACCTCCTCACTATCCATCACCGCCTACCCGCCAAAACTTCCCACAACCAAGACCAAACTTTGACCGCAAACCGCCCATACAATACACCGCTATTGCTGAACCCATTCTCAAAGCCGCCGGATATGTTACACCCATCCCAGCCATAAACCCAGAAGACCCCTCCCAATGGATCAACCGAAATAAAACATGCGCATACCATTTGGGGATGAAGGGCCATACCATCGACGAGTGCCGCTCATTGAAGGACAAAATCCAGACCATAATTGACAACAAGGTCATCGTAGCTAAGGAACCTACTCCCAATGTTCGCAACAACCCTCTACCAGAACAAAAAGGTGGAAGCATCCACATGATTGAGGTTGAGGACGACTGGGACCCCGAAGGGTCAATCGGTTTGATATTTAAAGGAGATGAGCCCAAGAAATCGGCAGTCACTCTTAATCCTATTGTTGTGCAAATCCAGCCATCTGAGGGCAACGTGGTGAATATACCTGTACCATTTGAGTTCAAGGCACCTCCTATAAAAATACCAAAACCAATTGAAGTGGAGTTCGGGACTCCAAAGGCGCTCGCACCAATTGAAGTTGCTATCGTGCCCCCAAGGGTGCCCATTCAAGTCACCATGTCAGACATAACCCCATTTCAGTCAAATGCCATACCCTGGGACTACAGAGCTGAGGCAAGAAGGAAAGGAAAATCACGCATAGGTGAAGTAATTTCCGTGCAGGGTATGACTAGAACAGGCAGGGTGTACACACCAAAGCACCTATGTGAGTCTAGCAAGCATGCCTCTGGACATCCCATTGAAACTGGACCTGACGATCTCTGGAGAAATAACACTCCGACACAGATCTCATTGCTGCAGAGTTCCGAGGTGCATAAGAACACCTTGATAAAGATATTGAGCGAGGCATATGTCTCGAGTAACATAACAGGAGGAGAGATGGAAAACATGGTAGGGCAGGTATTGGAAAGTCACAAAATCACTTTCCACGAGGATGAATTGCCACCTGAAGGGCTCAGTCATAACAAAGCACTACACATCACTATGCAATGTGAAGATCATTTCATCACCAGGATCTTAGTCGATGGAGGTTCTAGGCTCAACATTTGTCCACTGATCACCCTCAAAAAGTTGGGCAGAGTATTGCATGAGATAAAAGATTGGACTATTAACATTAAGGCTTTTGATGGTTCTCATAGGTCCACTCTCGGGGAGATTAGCATGTGTTTGCAAATGGGGCCCACTTGCTTTGATGTTGATTTCCAAGTTATCGACGTACCAACATCTTACAACTTACTGTTGGGATGACCCTGGATCCACGCCGCTGGGGCTGTAGCATCCACCTTGCATCAGGCCATGAAATTCGAATGGAACCATCAGGGAGTAATCATCCATGGCGATGGTAGCATATCCATCTACAGTCGCCAAACCATTTCGATGGTCGGAGGCAGAAGAAGAATAGGCGGAGAAACATATCATCATATTGAGCGGGTCAACGCAGTGGAAAAAGACAAATGGTGGACCAATAAGATTGAGATCGTTCTTAATTGGAGGGGTATGAACCAGGGAAAGGACTTGGTAAGAATCTTCAAGGTATCACCAAACCAATCCAATTGAAGAAACATGGTACTACCTTCGGACTGGGGTACGAGTACACTTGGTAGGAATTCAAAAACTGGTCACCACCATGGCGCGGCCCATATTACCCATTGGAACGCCTCATACCTCAGTTGGAGCAGACATCTTAGCCAGCCGACACTCTCAACGGGACAGAAGAAGACGAGGCTCTTGCGGCGATGAAGAATCTGTTTCTGGAGGACATGGAATGTTGTGTGGTTTTTGAAGAGGAAGGGCAGGAAGGCCTACCATTCAGGCATTGAACCGAGGGGAGCACCTCACCAACTGATCAATCATGACCACCATCGCCCGAGAACCTTCGGGGTAGCAAGGCTGAACAAGCATCATGCATCTTTGTTTTAGTTGTTTTCTTTATTTTCCACATTTGTCTTTACTTTCCAAAAGAGCTCCAATTTTTGAACATTTATGAATTTAATCAAAATCATTTTCAGTTTATCAAACATCTCGCTATTCAATACTTTTTCTCTGCTATTCACTTTATTTTCACACAGCATTACTATTACATATCTTGATGATGAGCCAACAACTGTAACTTGCGATGAGGCTATGCAACAAACGGACATAGACCAAGAGGAGGATGATATACCAAAAGAGGTTTTGAGAGAGGCCGAGAATTTTGAGAATAGACCTAAGTCCAACTAGGATGAAACCAAAGTCATCAATTTGGGAGATACAGAGAATGTCAAAGAAACGCGCATAAGTGTGCACTTATCACAGACAGAGAAAGAGGAATATACACTGTTCTTGAGGGAATATGAGGATATCTTCGCATGGTCTTACGATGATATGACTGGTCTCAGTACATCCATCGTCGCTCAGAAGTTGCCGACAGATCCTGCATGTCCGCCGGTAAAATAGAAGCTCAGAAAATTCAAGCTAGATATGACTTTAAAAATCAAAGAAGAGATCACCAAGCAGGTCAAAGCCATAGTTCTTCAAGTGGTAGAGTATCCAACTTGGTTAGCTAACTTTGTGCCAGTACCGAAGAAAGATGGGAAAGTTAGAGTCTGTGTCGACTACCGGGATCTCGACAGGGCCAGTCCCAAAGACAATTTCCCCTTGTCAAACATACACATTTTGATCGACAACTACGCCAAGCATGCGTTGCAGTCCTTTGTCGATCTCTTTGCGGGGTACCATCAAATATGGATGGATAAAGAAGATGCAGAGAAAACGGCGTTTATCACGCCTTGGGGAATGTATTGGTACAGAATAATGTCGTTCAGGTTGAAGAATGTGGGAGCTACTTACATGAGGGATATGACTAACCTCTTTCATGACATGATACATAAGGAGATTGAGGTATATGAGGACGACATCATCATTAAGTCCAGGAAGGCTGCAGATCACATAGAGGACCTCCGAAGGTTTTTCAACAGACTAAGGAGGTATAACTTGAAATTGAATCCCGCCAAGTGTGCATTTGGGGTCCCTGCAGGGAAGTTATTGGGTTTCATCGTAAGTCGCCGAGTAGAGCCGGATCCATCAAAGGTCAAATCTATTCTGGTGTTGCCACCGCCGAAGAGCAAGAGAGAGGTAATGAGTTTCCTGGGGAGACTCAACTATATCAGCCGGTTCATAGCTCAGTCTACCTTCATCTGCGAACCTATCTTCAAGATGCTGAAGAAGGATGCCGCCACCAAATCGACCGATGAATGTCAAAAGGCTTTCGACGGGATCAAGGAATACTTGTCTACGCCTCCAGTCCTGGTTCATCCTGAGCCTGGGAGGCCCTTATTTCTCTATATCGCAGTTTTTGATGGATCATTTGGTTGTGTCCTGGGAAAACATGATGAGACGGGGAGAAAGGAGCAAGCTATTTACTACCTCAGCAAGAAATTTACCCTGTACGAGGCTCGGTATTCCTTGCTAGAATGCATGTGTTGTGCTTTGACTTGGATAGCTCAGAAGCTGAGGCATTATTTTTGTGCTTACACTACCTACCTTATATCAAGAATGGATCCGCTAAAGTATATTTTTCAGAAGCCCATGCCCACTGGCAAGCTCGCCAAATGAAAAATTTTGTTGAGTGAGTTCGACATTGTCTATGTCACCCAGAAGGCAGTTAAAGGACAGGCTTTGGCAGATCATCTCACAGAAAATCCTATATGAGAGGAGTACGAACCATTGAAAACGTATTTTCCTGACGAGGAAGTAGCTTTCATATGAGAGTATATTGCAGAATCATATGACGGTTGGAGGATGTTTTTTCACGGAGCCGCAAATTTCAAAGGAGTTGGTATCAGAGTAGTCCTAGCATTAGAAAACTGTCAAAATTACCTGGTATATGCCAAGCTCAGGTTCCCTTGCACCAATAATATGGCCGAGTACGAAGCTTGCATCGTGGGGATTAAACTGGCCATTGATATGAACATTCAGGAGCTGTTAACGATTGGGGATTTAGACCTACTCATACACCAGGTTTGAGAAGAATGGGCAACCAAGAATTCCAAGATACTCCCTTATCTGCACCACATACAGGAGTTGAAAAAGAGGTTCAGAAAAACGAAATTCCAGCATGTTCCAAGAATACATAATGAGTTCGCAGATGCGCTTGCCACCTTATCATCCATGATCCAACATCAAGATACAAACTTCATCGACCCTATCCAGGTTAAGATTCATGATCAACCGGCATATTGTGCACATATTGAGAAAGAAGCTGACGGAAAACCCTGGTTCCAGGACATTAAAGAGTACTGAAAACAGGGAAATATCCAAAGCTTGCTAATGCTACTCAGAAGCGCACGCTTCGAAGGTTGTCCAACAATTTCTTTCACAACGGAGGAATCATGTATAGGAGGACTCCCGATTTGGGACTATTAAGGTGTGTAGATGCGATAAAAGCAACCAAGTCATTGGAGGAAATGCACTCAGAGACTTGTGGGTCGCACATGAATGGTTTTGTTCTATCAAAGAAGATACTCAGAGCAGGATATTTCTGGATGACCATGGAAATAGATTGCATTCAATATGTCCGGAAGTGTCACCGCTGTCAAATACATGCATGTGTGATAAAGGTCCCTCTGAATAAGCTCACTGCAACGATCTCACCATGGTCGTTCGCCAGTTGGGGAATGGATGTTATCAAACACAATCAAGCCTGGCGCATCAAAAGTACACAGGTTCATTCTAGTGGCAATTGATTACTTTACTAAATGGGTCAAAGCAGCATCATAAAAAGTAGTAACCAAGAAAGTTGTGGCAGACTTTGTCCGAGATCGTATTGTCTGTCAGTTTAGGATTCCAGAGTCGATCATCACTGATAATGGTTCCAACCTCAATAGCGACTTGGTGAAAGCGATGTGTAAAACTTTCAAGATCAGAAACAGAAATTCTACAGCTTATAGACCTCAGATGAATGGAGCCATGGAAGCAGCCAACAAGAACATCAAGAAAATACTAAGGAAAATGATCGAAAAGCATAAGTAGTGGCATGAGAAGTTGTCATTTGCTTTATTGGGTTATCGTACTACAGTTCGCACATCAATCAGGGCATATCCCTACATGCTGGTTTACGGTACAGCGGCACGTAATTCCCACCAAGGTAGAAATTATGTCCTTGAGAATCATACAAAAAGCTGAGCTAGATGACGTAGAATGGGTCAAGGGACGCTCGAACAGTTAGCCCTTATAGACAGAAAGAGAATGAACGTTGTCTGTCATGGTCAGTTATATCAGAACAGAATGTCCGGAGTCTTTAACAAGAGAGTTCGACCAAGGAAGTTCACACCAGGAAAGCTGGTGTTAAAGAAGATATTCCCATATCAAAACGAGGCCAAAGGGAAATTCTCTACCAACTGGCAAGGTCCATACATGGTTCACCGGGTTCTAACTGGAAGACCCCTCATCCTTGCAGAAATGGACGGAGAACTATGGCCAAAACCAATCAACTCAGATGCAGTGAAGAGATACTACATTTGATTGTATGCCTTTCTTTATGATGTAATTTGAACTACTTCTGACCTGATTCCCTTTTAAGAGGGGATACGTAGGCATCCGTATGGGTTCGGTCACATCTTTAATAAAATTCCATTTTCCCCCGCATTTGTAACTGGGGAAGAATTTTGAGGAGGAGCCTCAAAATTCCGAAGTCAGCTTGTCAATTTTCGCATCAATATCGACCCAGTAAACTGGGGCAGAAATTTTAGGAGGACCCTCAAAATTCTAAGGTCAATCCGCTTTCAGTCATTCAGCACCGCCATCAACAATGCCAGCCTAGTAAACTAAGGCAGAATTTTGAGGAGGACCCTCAAAATTCCGGAGCCAACAAGGTTGCCGTGCTTCGAACCACGTTGCAGTTGTGGTTCACCATAAAACAAAATTATCTTTTCTTTACTTATACTTATACATTTGCATCACGATTGCCAAATTTGCATGAAATCATCTAGATCACTATCGTTCAGCAACGCTACCCCGAATGGTACAGGACACCACGAGTCGAGGGACGCGAACTAACCTCCCCCTTTACAGAGCTCACAATATTTCTTTGGATGCAGGAACCCAGAATACAAACAGGCGATGCATGTGCTTTACAAAATTGGAGTTCCGGAAACCATTACATGCCTCGCGAAAGTTTACTATATACATTCAACACTTCCCATCAATCATAATATCACAATCATTTACCAGCTAAGAAAATCACCATTATCCTCTCCTTTATATTCCTGCATTTTGCATAAGGCTATTTTGTGCCTTCCGAGGATAAGTTCTACCTCTACCATGTATAAGGCTATCTTCTGCCTTTCGAGATTAAGCTCTGTCTCCATCTCACATTTTGCACAAGGCTATTCTCTACATTCTGAGGTTAAGTTCCACCTCCATTTTGCATAAAGCTATCTTCTGCTTTTCGAGACTAAGCTCTGTCTCCATCTCACATTTTGCATAAGGCTATTATCGATCTTCCGAGGTGAAGCTCTACCTCCATCTTGCATAAGGCTATCTTCAGCCTTCCAAGGTTAAGCTCTACCTCCATCATGCATAAGCCTATCTTCTGCCTTTCGAGACTAAGCTTTGTCTCCATCCTGCATTGCATAAGGTTATTCTCTGCCTTTCAAGGTTAAGCCCTTCCTCCTTTATTTCGCATTTGGCTAAAAAATCGCCACCCTATTTCATTTGGCTGAATATTGGTGCCCTGCATTTTAAGTTCTCGCTTTGGCTGAAACATCGCCACGCTTGTATTCATTCGGCTGAAATATTTCCACTTTCCCATGGGCTAAAATATCGCCAACTTATTCAAAGGCGTCATAGTTCAGAGGCACCATCCGCATATCCCGAGAACACCATTTCATGGCCTGTGAATTTTTGCTTTTATGCTCTACATAGCCTAGGACGTCATAGTCTGAGGACGCCATCCTAATCGTCCGAAGACAGCATTCATGATCCAATGGAATCTTTCATCACGTTTAAATTATGCCAAAAATCTGCACATCATTCATTTGCAAGTACATCGGCCGGCACGGCCACCCCAGCAGGAGCGATCCCGCTCCAGCTCTCCGCAGCCCGTCCGATCTCTGAACCCTTGACAAATCTCAAACCCTGTTGCGCTTGCTATTGTCCAAAATTGTCATTGGCATATCCCGCCAATGGTTCCTGAACTACATACGGCCCATTCCTGTAAAACCAAGGTGAGATAAGAACGAGAAAGTAAAGTCTGATTGCAAAGAAGAGAAGGACATGGGCTATATGACCTTGAGGAGCCTGTCGGGCTGAAATGAAGAACGGTCGAGGCAGAAAAGTACCCACATTGCCGCTCGGCATGAATGAAGTTGAATACCCGATCCTCTCGGACAGAGCTTAGTCTATGTAGGCAGCTTAGAAACCGTAGCACAGTCAAAATCCTTTTACAATCATCAATTCCGGTCAAAATTGGTCATCTTATCTTTACTCGACAACTCTTTCATCCTTCTCGGGTAAAGAGGGCAGTTGTTGATACCCAATTTTTCCCATGTACTTCTATACTCAAATTATTCCCAAAATAGCATATAGATGCATATATATAAGCATCCACAAAAAGTTTGGTATTTTTCTACATTTTTTAAAATATTTTTAAAGCCAATTTATGATTTATTTTGTACTATAAAATCCAATATTTAGTCTCAAATCTAGCTATTTTTCTAAGTAATCTATGTTATTCTCTCATTTACATAAAAATAAAATTTATATAATTTTTACAGAATATTACAAAGCCATTAGGTATTTTTAAACTAAAACTGCATTAAATTGCAATTTTAGCCTATTTCTCGATTTAAAATGTATTTCAAGTACAATATCGTTCCTAATATTTTAATTAATTCCTAGACATATTTTATTAACTCAGTACGTTCATTGGATTTTATAGGATGGTTTACAATTATTATAAAATTAAAATTGGGAAAGATGGCTATTTAAATTGTAGGCCTTTAATCTTTTAATATATGTTTTGCCCAAATTGGAACCCAAATCAACCCCATTTTTACCCCCTATTGCTTGATCCAAATTCCAATATCACCCGACCCAAACCCACCTAAATCTAACCCGCCCGTTCCCTTTTCTAATCATGGCTGTTGATCTCTCAGATCAACGGCCCACAATCCACTTACCAAAAATAAATCTCAATAACCCCCAAGCCCTAACCAGTCTTCCAAACTCACCGCATTTGAATCCCTAAAGCTCTCAAATACCTCTCAAACTCTAAATTGTCTCCGGCTATCTCACCGGCGTTCATGGCTGTCCAAGACCTGAAAATCATTTATCTGTTCACTCCTCACCTCTCCCCGGTCATGGGTTCGAAGATCGGAACCCCACTTCAAAGCTGATCAGACCATAGGTCATCTAATGGGGTTTTGCAGCCGTATCCGACCTTTCTCCGGCAAGCCTTAAAACCCTGGGCCATTTGCCGACTCCGACGAGTCCATTCCGGGCTTTCTTCACTACTTCGACACTTTTCTATGAAAACCCTAATGTTCGAGGTTCTTCTATGTGTTCATCTTTAAAATTCTCTCTAAAATCCTAGTGATTTTCTAAAGATTTACAAAATATTTCTCATCTCTTCTTCCCCTATTCTTGTTTTCAAAATGTTCGTGTTTTAAACCCTAGGGTTTCTATGACTTTCCATGATTTCTCTGATTTTATTACTTTATTTGTTGTTGTGTGTTCTTCTCTATGTCTTTGCTATAATTTTTAAGCATTTTCCAACCATGAGTCTAAGGTTTTTTGCTTTGCTGTTTACTTTCTAGGGTTTTCAGTTCATGTATCATACGCTTCCGTTATGTTGTTCTGCTTTCGTTCATCTTCATCTGTTATATTCCTTATGCTCTGATTTGTAATGGAAACCCTAGTTTTAAGAGGGTTTTTCCATTGTCTCTCTGTGAAACCTTCGCTGCCTCTGGTTGCTTCCTCAAATTTTTTGTTGTATGTTATTCTAATTGCTTCTAGTTTATGCATGTTCAAACCTATGCATCTTTTATAGTACCACTTTCCCCCTTCTCTGAAACCCTAATTGATTTCGTACAATTTGTTTGATTCTCTAATCAAGGCATGTTCTCTGACTAAGTTCAACATACTGGTATCGTGATTCCTTGATTTCCTGGGTGATTACTTGCCTTATGTGTTTTACCCGTGTGATTTTCAAATTCTTTATCTGAATTTACCCTATATTATGTGACTAGTACTCGATATCCTTTCCAAAATTAGACCTAAGCATAGATATTTCTAGCCGGTTCATTAATTAAAGGTAGCCTTCTCCTTGATGTTTAGGATTGGTACTCCTAAATATTTTCTTTCCTTAAGTGTTGCATCTCTTTCAAACTATAAATAGGCCTTCACTTTTTCTCACTAGCACACACTGAAAACACGAGTACTCTCTAATTCTCACTGAAAACTCTCTTCTTTTCTACATTCCTTCTCTGTTACTTGGTCTCTTGCAAAGAATTAGCCAGCTGAAAGCCAAGGCTAATTATAAGGATCTATTCTTGCTCTATTATTCAAGCTGCAACTGGTAGGCTCCTAACTTTATATCATCAACTTCCAACTAGTTGTTACTTGACCCTGCTCATTGTTTGTGTATTTTAGTTTGAGTTTGGCATGTTCAGCCCATTTCCTTTCCCCCTTGTCTGTTAATTTGAACTTCAGTATGTTTAACCCCCTTCCCTTTTCAGTTGTCTATTCACTTTAAGCTTTAACATGTTGAATCCCTATCCCCATTTCCCTTGTCTGTGTATTTCAGTTGCAGTATGTTTAGTTCTCCATTTTTCCTTGTCTATTTGTGTTTTAATTTTCAGTTCAGCATGCTCAATCCTTTCTCTTGGTTGTTTATTGTTCATTATGTGGTTTGAGTTATTATACACCCCATTTCCCCTGAATCCCTTTAATTTAGTCTTATATACTTATGTAACTCCTTTTTCCCCAATCCCTATTTGAATGAGAGTGTGTTCTGGATTAGGGTGGCATCTCATTGCCACTCCTAGTTTAGAACTAAGGTTGTCAACAACCTATAATCAAAGTAATCCCACACCATACCCCCTTGTTATGTGTTTGAGCCTTGACAAAGGCTTGTTGGTTTCCTAATCACCATACAGGCCCTAGTCTGACTTGTTTACAAGTCTTCACCATACAGGCCCTAGTCTGACTTGTTTACAAGTCTGCTCCTGTTTGTTAGCCTTTGTAAGTGGTTAGGGGTGTGCCAGCCTCACTCGGCTAGGCATGACCACCTCCTACAATGGTCTTCCTCTAATCTATCACCTTTAAACTTATTCTTAGTGCTTTAAGTCCTACTTCCCCTTAGTAAACCGTGCTTAGGGGACCCGAGAGTCTTCTCTGAACTTGGATGCTTTGGGGCTAGTAATTCCACACTTGCACTACTCTAAAGAGGAAACCTCGGATTTGGGAGCCCGAATTTGGTAAAAGGCTTACGTTGGACATTAAACTTTCTTTGCGCTTCTTCGGGCCTACTGTAGTATTGATGTATTATTCCTTTAATGTTATTTTTGGTCCAGATTCTTGTAAATAACTTATAATAAAAGAACTTGGGGATCAAGTGAAAGGGAATATGGGATGGGTTTACCTTTCTTGCGTTATCTCATATAGTTACCATGGCTATAGGGTTTTACTTTTTTTGCATCATCTCATGTAGATACCATGCTAATAGGGTTTTACTTATTGCATCAATATCATATATTTACCATGTCTATAAGGGTTTACTTTCTTGCATCTCATATAGATATCATGTTTATAGGCTTTTCGTTATTGCATCAACTTCATAATAGAAATCATGTCTATAGGTCTGCATTCTTAGAGCCTCATATGGAAATCATGCTTATAGGTTTGCATTCTCATAATCTCACATAGAAAATATGCCAATAGAAACCATATAAACGCTAGGCAAAACAGTAGGTCGTCCAAACTTGTAAAAAAGCATTAACGAACAAAAATCAATGTGTATGTCCAGTGCTTAAAAACGTTTCAGTCTGTTTACTTTTAATTCGGGCCCAGGTCTTCCCCTTTCACATTACTCTAAACTTGTAATGTCATTTTAAAATGTTAAATCTATGGTTTCGAACATTCTGCCTGCCTAAGTTTAATGCTTTAAGGTCTTTTAAATTTTTCCTCTTGCATCCTTTTGTATTCAAATCGTCCGGCTAAATTGTAAGCCATTTCTAAACCTTGCTGCAACTTCAACACTTTTTCAACATACCTATATCTAAAACTAATGTTCTCCTCTAAGATAACTGATTTTCAAAAACTGTCAATTTCTAAAACAGACCCGGGGGGCGCAAAGCAGATTTTCTATCTAACTTCCATGTGTCAAACTAGTCTGTTTGCTCTTAACCTCTTTTAATGACCAAATCAGTACTTGAAGTCATGCTAAACTAGTTGTTTGTAATGTTGCGGGGTTTATTTGAGCCTTTAATTGTCTTATCTGCATACCTCTTATGTGCTATTTGTTTTGACTGTCGTCTTAGTATATATACCCTATCTCTCTCACCCCCTTCTTAGGATTAAAAGTCATAATACCCAAGAACTAACAGGTTGAGACGGTAAGTAAACGACACTACATGTTAAATACCTCAATAGGGTGGGAAAGGTAGAATATGGAGATGATGACAATGCGATAATATTATAAAGCGACCCCTCTTTGTGAGTATGTGCGGGATATTGCATCGAATGATCCATATTATAGTTAAACCTAGGACCTTCTCTTTTTTGTTTGATTTATTTAAATATTCTTCTATAGTAATGCTTTTTTCCAAATCAATCCTCTTTTTTATTTTAAATTTACGTCCTTTCTTTTCTTCAAAAGCTTTTTCAAGTTGTGTGAATGTTATATTTGTGAGCCTTGCTTAATTGCTTCATCTTTTTATAAAGCCATGATTAACACGGCCGAGAAAAACACTAGTGGATCTTGAGGGGTGCCTAACACCTTACCCTTGAGATAATCTCAAGCCCTTACCCGAACTCTGGTTTTCTTCTCAAAATACTCTCTTATTAAAGTGTCATAATGCACTATAACCATTACGTGGAGACTCTTCAAATTCCATAACCCAACTCCCAAACGAGAAATAGAGTTGTTTTGCCCATGATGTCGTAAAACTTGATTTCATTTTTTCTAGCGAAAAAGGGGGCGTTGACACACCTGCAAGGGGCGTAAAGGAGTTTTTCCACTTAAAGGTCAATCGGAACGGGATTTATTTATTAAATATTCAGAGTCACCACTTGGGAGATTTATGGTGTCCCAAGTTACCGATTTGAATCCAAAACCGAAGAAGATTATGACTCTGCTAAAGTATGCGAACCAGAAATCCGAGTAAGGAATTTTGTTAACCCGGGAGAAGGTGTTAGGCATTCCCGGGTTTCGTGGTTCTATCACGGTCTCTCAACTATTGTATTTGATTTTTTCTAGTTTTAATACATGCTAGCTTATGTAGCTTTTATTTACAAAACCACTTTTACCACTATTCAATTTAAAGCACTTGCGACGTCGTGAAAACACGTGTTTTACCATGTCGCCATCAAGGCACTCGTAGTCATCGACACATTTCGACTTCATCGAGATTTGGATTTGGATCGCATCAATGCGCACCCGAGTTTAGGAAGATAAATTTAATTAAATCGCGCTTAAAGGTTCTAACGTAATATTGCTTGGGAAAGACCGTTGAAATTCGCTAAAGGGCCCTTCCAAATTCTAAATCATTTTAATAAACAATTGAGGGCCCCACATTTATTTTTGTTAGGTGAGGCTCGTCTCCATTTTATTACCATTTTTAGATCATTATTTGTTTTATAAGAATTACGACGTCATGAAAATGCATTTTTAACCCCGTCGCCATCAAGGCACCCGTGGTTATCAACACATTTTGACTTCGTCAAGATTTGGATTTGAGTTGCATCAAAGCACCCCCGATATTAAGAAGGTACTTTAATTAAAACGCTTCTAAAGATTCTATCGCATATTATTTTGGGGAAGGCCGTGAAATTCGCTAAGCGGCTCTCCTGAATTCTAAGTAATTGTATGACATAACTAAACAAGGGCCACGCAATTTGTACTATTGTTTGGCGAGGCTCGTCTCGAATTATTAAAGGGAAAAGCATTTAACTACGGATGTTCATATTTAAAACTAACTCGGAAATAAGTGTCGTAACTACGTCACGAGAACCTTACCCATGGTCACTCCTAAAGTTTTCCGGATCGAGCAAGCAAAATAAAATTATTAAAATGATAAATCAATATGTCCATCTTGTTGAAACACATTATTATATTGTTAAAACTAATATGTGTTCATCCTTGTAGGTTTTAATAAATGCCAAAACGAATTAGATGGAAAATATCATACATGCCAAATAGTCGTAAGTTATTATTGAAATACATCTTCATTTTATACTAAAGTATATTTGTTTTGTAGATGTGATATGCAAATGAAATAGCGGACCAAAATTGAAGAACAAGAAGTTCAAGACAAGATCAAGAGAAGCAATGAAAATAAATGAAGACTTAGTTGAGTCATATTTATATTGTGAACTTGATCCTACTCTAAATTTAAGTCTTGGCTTCTCTCAAAAAATCATATATAATTTTTGATACACTTAGAATAAATTGATTTTAATGTTTTAAATTGAATCAAAAAGGTTTTTAAAAAAGTGTCTTTAATATTTAAGACATATATTATATTTTTGGTATTTAAATAAACAATGAAAAACGTCTTGCAAGTGATTTTTTATCGATTATCTTGAGGAGATAATCGATTATCTAATATTTCCATTAAACTGGACGTTTTTACGCAACATAGGTTAATCGATTATCGGCCTGAAGATAATCGATTATCTTATGTTCGTTATTTCTCAACGACTAGAATTTCAAATGAGATAATCGATTATCTGAATCCGATAATCGATTATCGCTAAGATAATCGATTATCCAACATGAGTTAATCGATTATCTTATTATCCGTTGCCTGTCAAACGACTATATTTTTGAAAGGTTAATCGATTATCTGTTGAGATAATCGATTATCGTGTGCAGATTTGAAAACTTACTTAATTATTTAGCAACGGATACAAGAGATTTTGGGGCTATAAATACACCCCAAAACCTCTCATTTGACACACAACATCTGAGCAAAACATATACAAGCTTTCAAATACTCTCTATATTCACTTTATTATATTCAATTGCTTTTGATAGCCAATTACTTGAATTTATTGATGTGTTCTTGAGCGTACATCTTTACTCATATCTACTCTACAAGAGAGTTCTGTTTAAGTGAGTGTTAAGTGTTTTGCATACACTTGAAGGGAAATTCTAATCCCTTGTTGTTGTAAGAAGGAACGTTTTTATTCCTTCTGTTGAAGTCTTGAAGTGCGGTATCTTCGAGCAAGGTTGTTGAGGCTTGTGTGATTCAAGTTCTCAAGTTGTAACGGTTTGTTAAGCACCCGGAAGCTTAACAGGATTAGTTGAACCTCGAGATAGTATCTCGGGAGACTGGACGTAACCACATTTGTGGCCAACCAGTATAAATTTGGTGCACTTCTTCCTTACTCTTTTATTTCCGCATATGAGTTATTTTTTTTTTTCCTGCAAATTTTTATAAAACGCTATTCACCCCCCCCCCCTAGCGTTAAGCACTTATTCTAACTATTGGTATCAGAGCCCAACTCTCTGAAATACTTAACCGTTTGAGAGAAACAATCCATGGCTTCTACTCGCAGTTCTTATGCAGGTTTAGGTGAAGGTCAATGCACCACAAGGCCACCACTATTCGATGGCACAAACTACACTTATTGGAAGGAGAGGATGAGAATATTCATCCAGTCAAATAATTTTCTACTATGGAAAATTATAAATAATGGTGAGCTAATTCCAACCAAAAAGGTTTAAAATGATATAGTTCCAAAGACAGAAGAAGAATATGATGCCGACGATATTAGAAAGGTGGAAAATAATGCTAAAGCCATCAACATGATGTATTGTGCCGTAAATCCTGATGACTATAGAAAAATCTCATGTTGTACCACGGCGAAGCAAATGTGGGATAAACTGGAAATCACCTATGAAGGCACTGACCAGGCAAGAGAAGCAAAAATTGATATTCTTATTCACGAATATGAACTGTTTCACATGAAGGAAAATGAGAAGATCGATGACATGTTCGAACGATTTTCAAAAATCGTTAATGATCATCATGCCCTCAAGAAAACTTTCACGGATAGGGAACTTGTCCGTAAAATTCTTCGAAGTCTCAATCCGGAATGGCTCTCCAAAGCCGACGCTATTCAAGAGTCAATCGGCGTTACAAATGTCACAATCGACGGGCTTAGAGGTAACCTTAAAACATATGAATCTACTATTCTTAACCCTCCTTTGGATGATCAAAGGAAAAGGAGAATTTCCCTAAAAGCAAGCACGGCTCAACCTCAAAATGATGAAGACTCAAGTGACGAAGATAATGAGTTCGGACTCGTTATTAAGAAGTTTCACAAGTTCATGCGAAAGGAGTATGAACGAAAAGGGAAGCGACAAGGAGGACCGCTAAAATGCTACGGATGTGGAGAACTTGGGCATATCAAACCAAATTGCCCAAATATCAAAAAGGAGAAGAAACCCGAAAAGAAGCAAAGGGCATACATCTCTTGGGGAGGCGACTCCGGAGACGAATCAAGTGACGGAGAAGAAGAGACCGCAAACTTGTGTCTAATGGCACATGAAGAAGATCAAAACGAGGTATGTACTTCTTCTAAAAACTATTTCACTTTTGAAGAAATGCAAGATGCCTTCGATGAATTGTATGTTGAGTTTATTAGCGCTTCAAAATCTATAAAAGATTAAAGAAAACAAATTTCTTCTAAAGAAAATGATTTTGAAAAACTAACTCTTGAAAATGAAAAATTGAAAAAGGAAAACAAGTTTTACGGCAAAAGAAGCGCCGATAAACCCGAGAATTCAAACGAGGGTTGTAAATCTTGCAAATCTCTTAAAGAGGAAGTAGATAGCCTTAGAAGCACTTTGCATAAATTTATTTCTTCGCATGAAAACCTCAATGATGTTCTTGTTAATTTGAAGTCGACTAAGCACGGTATAGGTTTTAAAAACGAGCCAAAAGAAAAAGTTGAGTCCATTCCTAAACCGCCTAAGACTCAACCTAGGCCGAATAAAATAAATGCCAACACTCAACCTAGAAATATTAATCCTAGAGTTGCTAATTATCCTAGAACTAATGATAAAAGAAATGTTGGTATGCATAGAACACCTAGACAAGACTTTCGAAAATTGCATCCAAACAATTTTTCTAAAAATAGAGTGAATAAATATAGACCTCCAAATTACTACCATCCTAGAAGAATGCATAATCCAAATGTAATTTGTCATTATTGCAATAAAGTAGGACATATAGCTCCTGCTTGCTTTACTCGACATAGGTTTTTCAATACAAGCCAACCACAGCACCATGTTGCACCTAACACAAAAGGACCCAAAATGGCTTGGGTACCAAGATCTCATTAATTTGTTTTGTAGGTGTGTTTGAAGGGATCAAGTGTACTTTGGTACCTTGATAGTGGATGCTCCAAACATATGACTGGAGATGCATCAAAATTCCTTCAAATAAAATCTACGGAAGGAGGAAACGTTGTATTCGGAGATAACAACAAAGGAAAAATAATTGGTATCGGCTCCGTCGGTAAGGACGAATCCTCCTCTGTTAAAAATATTTTGTCAGTTAAAGGCCTTAAACATAATCTCTTGAGCATAAGTCAATTATGTGACAAGGGAAATCTTGTATTGTTTGATTCCGAAGAATGTTTAGTTTTTCGTCGTAGTGATTTTAAAATTATTCGTCGAGGTATTAGAATAGATAATATATATATATATATATATATATATATATATATATATATATATATATATATATATATATATATATATATATATATATATATATATATATATATATATATATATATATATATATATATGGTTGATCTTGAAAACTCTTCATCAAGTTTTGTGAATTGCCTTTTAAGTAAAGAAGACGACATGTGTTTATGGCATCATAGAGTAGCTCATATCAACAATGAATCTTTCAAACGAATTAGTTTCCCAAGATTTAGTAATTGGTCTTCCAAATATAAAATTTGAAAAGGATTCTTTTTGTGATTCTTGCCAAAAAGGGAAACAAACAAAAGTATCTTTTAAATCTAAAAATATTGTTTCAACCACTAGACCTTTACAACTTCTTCACATGGATCTTTTTGGACCATCTCGAATTGAAAGTTTTGGTGGAAATCTCTATGCTTTTGTCATTGTTGATAACTACTCTAGATTCACATGGACTTTATCTCTTGCTTATAAAAGTGATGCCTTTCAAGCTTTTAAAAGTTTTCTTAAACGTGTTCAAAATGAAAAGAACACAACCGTCACTTCTATAAGAAGTGATCATGGGGGAGAGTTCGATCATAATCTCTTCGCGGATTTTTGTGACGAACTCGGTATTGAACATACCTTTTCGGCTCCACATACACCACAACAAAATGGAGTGGTAGAACGTAAAAATCGATGTCTCGAAGAGATGGCTAGAACCATGCTCGATGAGGCTAAAATTTCCAAGAAATTTTGGGTGGATGCCGTGAGTACCGCAAGCTATGTTTTAAACAGAGCTGTCTTAAGGCCGATACTCATGAAAACTCCCTATGAACTCAATAAGGGAAGAAAACCAAATATTTCCCATCTTAGAGTCTTCGGTTGTAAATGTTTTATTCACAACAACGGGAAAGATAACTTGGGAAAGTTTGATGCAAAATCGGATGAAGGAATTTTTCTTGGTTACTCATCACGCAGCAAAGCATATAGAGTATTCAATAATCGTACTTTAACTGTTGAGGAGTCCCCTTATATTGTATTTTGTGAAAATGATGCTCGCTTGTCGAGAAAGGATTTTTGTGATCATCTTGCAGATTCTCTAAATAAAATAAGTCTTCAAGACAAGAAGCAAACGGAGGATTCAAAGGAAGATGAGGTCGTGGAACAACCATCGGAACAAGAATCATCACAAGAGGAATCGATGATGCCTAAGGCTTGGAGGACGTCTAAAGATCATCCTCTCGACAAGGTAATTGGCAACATCGAGAAAGGGGTAAATACACGAAACCTTCTTAAAGACACCGTAGGTCATATGGCTTTTGTTTCACAAATTGAACCTACAAACATTTCCGAAGCAATTAGGGATGAGCATTGGACTTTGGCAATGCAAGAGGAGCTTAACCAATTCAAACGTAATGATTTTTGGGAATTGGTGCCAAGACCCGATAATCATACCATAATTGGTACGAAATGGGTTTTTCGTAATAAATTAGATGAAAATGGTATAATCACTAGAAACAAAGCTAGGTTGGTTGCTAAGGGTTATAATCAAGAAGAATGAATTGATTATGAAGAAACTTATGCACCCGTAGCTCATCTAGAAGCCATTCGTCTATTACTTGCTTTTTCATCTTCAATGAATTTTAAATTATTTCAAATGGATGTCAAAAGTGCCTTCCTCAATGGTTTTATTCAAGAGGAAGTGTATGTTGAACAACCCCCGGGTTTTGAAGACTCTAAATCTCCGGATAATATCTTCAAGCTTAAGAAAGCATTATATGGTCTTAACAAGCTCCTCGAGCTTGGTACGAACGCTTAAGCAAATTTCTCTTGGACAATGAGTTCAAAAGGGGGAAAGTCGATACTACACTTTTTATCAAGAATAAAAACAATGACATTTTATTAGTTAAATTTATGTCGATGATATTATATTTGGTGCTACTAACGACTCTCTATGCAAGGAATTGTCTAAGTTATTGACTAGCGAATTCGAAATGTCAATGATGGGTGAGCTGAATTTCTTCTTGGGGTTGCAAGTGAAACAAATGAAAGAAGGAACTTTCATTTGTCAATCTAAGTATTGCAAGGAATTGCTTAATCATTTTGAAATGAGCAACGCCAAAGTAATGGCTACTCCAATGAGCACATCCGACCATCTTGACAAGGATGAGAAAGGTAAGGAGGTAGACACCAAGAAATACCGAGGTATGATCGGATCTCTACTTTATCTTACTGCAAGTAGACCGGATATTATGTTTAGCGTTTGTCTATGCGCTAGATATCAATCTTGTCCGAAGGAGTCACACCTTACTACGGTAAAACGGATAATGAAGTACCTTGTTGGAACTATGAATGTGGGACTTTGGTATCCCAAAGGGTCTTCATGCCAACTTATTGGCTATTCCGATTCCGATTTTGCAGGTTGCAGGTTGGACTGCAAGAGCACTAGTGGCAATTGCCATTTTCTCGGTAGCTCCTTAGTTTCTTGGTTTAGCAAGAAACAAGTTAGTGTTGCGTACCACAACCGAGGCTGAATATATAGCCGCGGGGAGCTGTTGTGCACAAATCCTTTGGATGAAACAACAACTCTCGGATTATGGTCTTAGTGTTGATCACGTCACTCTTCAATGCGACAATACTAGCGCCATAAGCTTGACGAAGAATCCTATTCTTCATTCAAGAACAAAACACATAGAAATTAGGCACCATTTTATAAGAGATCACGTTCTTAAAGGTGATGTCGAAATTGAGTTCGTTGAAACTAAACATCAATTAGCCGACATCTTCACCAAACCTTTAGATAAAGAGTCGTTCTTCCGTATTCGTAGTGAACTCGGAATACTTGACTCTACGTTGATCTAGTGCATACACTAAGGTTGCATTTATTTCTTGAATAATTACTGACTTGAGCGTCGGAGACGTTTATTTTCTTTTGCAGGTATCGCCCTAAAGCCAGGGGGAACTAAGTTGAAATTTCCTTAAGCCTTGTTGAATATTTTTTTGGGGTTTGATATCAAAATTTTTAAGGTCGAGTTTAGCATAATCGATTATCACATAGAATAATCGATCATCTTTTAAAATATGTTTTACTTATCTTTCAAAATAATCGATTAACTTGGGAAGATAATCGATTATCGCTCCATTCTGTTTTTCCGACCGTTTCTGGAATTTTTAAAATAATCGATTAACTTAACTGATAATCAATTATCGCATTTCCGCAGTTCAAGATAATCGATTATCGTTCAAGATAATCGGTTAACCAACGGCCAGCTTTCAAAATTTTTACCGTTTTATAGCCGTTTATACCCTATCAAATCAGAAATTTTTCACATTTATTACCCTTATTTCTTCACCTCTATAAATAGGGATGTCTTCCACTCAATAAATACACTCAAAAAGCAACTCTCTTCATAAAACTCTCTTCAAGAAGCATCAAAAAGTCTTCAAAAATTCTCTTAAATTCTCATTTCTCATGGCAAATAGAAATACCAAACGATCTCGTGCCGTAAAGAATGTTGCTTCTTCTTCTAATATTCCTCCATCTTTCCATTGCTACCAAGATGGTTCCTTTTTAAGGTTCGAACAAGAAAGCGAACTTCTACGATTTCTTCAAAAATTTGAAAACCGGGAAGTCCTTCCACCTCGTTTCACAACCGGTAGATATCTTGCTGATTCCGCTCATTCTTCCATACTTCTTCAAAGCCAAATTATCAATTTTGTTTATCTTTCATATTCCTACATTCATCCTCCTTTGATTCGTGCATTTTATTCAAATTTGAAAAAGGATGAAAATGGTGAACTCTCTACTAAAGTTAATGGTGTTTCTATTCTTTTGAGTGAGGAAAATATTCAAACCCTCACAACCCTTCCTCGATAGGGCCAAGACATCATCCACTACACCGGGGACGAAGGAGTCTTGTTTGATGAACAAGTTCTTTTCCAACAAATTGGAATTGGACACTTAGAATGGTCTCCGGAGCTTCGTCGACCCTCTATTACAAATATGCATCCGGAATTTCGCTTAATCTTCTATATCATCACTAGAATTCTCAAGCCAAGAAAATACAATCATACTACAATTGGGCGCGAGGACGCCAAAATTATGCATGCAATTATTACCGGGGCGCGCATCAATTGGTGCAAGCTTATTCTTACTCACATGCATGATCCAATAAGTGATGACAAACCTCTTCCATATGCTCTTCTTGTAATGATCATCTTTGAAGCATTGGAAATCAATACTAATGTTGGTCCGAAGAAAAATCGCACCAAACTTTGGGAAATTCAAGAAACATCCTTCCATGGTGGAGATCATCCCCCTCCTCCTCCTCCGCCTACTCAACGAAGTCGTCGCCCTCATGCTCCCTCGGATGTTTCACTTCAAACCATTTCGGAGCAACTAGCTTCACTATCAACTTCCATGAATTGGATTGATAGAAATGTTTCCCGCACGGAAAAAAACGTGCGAAGATTGAGTAATAAACTTCACGGGTATTTTGACCACGTCAATTATCCCTATACTCAAGTTTATTCCTCAAATGATTCAAGTGATGAATTCGACGACGATAGTTCTTAGTTCTTATTTTTTATTGTTGAAATTTATTTTGTATTACCTCTTTTATGTAATTTTTCCTTTTCACTAATAAAATCATCTTTTTGTTAATGTCAAAAGGGGGAAGAAGGGTATACGCATATGCATTTTTCTTTTAAATATTTTTTTAAAATATTTTTGGCATAAATTGAGAGGGAACTCAATTATAACTTATCTAATTTTTGGCATAATCAATTTGTATTAATTTTTAATGCATATCCCCATAACGGTTTGCCATTATCAAAAAGGGGGAAATTGTTGAAACACATTATTATATTGTTAAAACTAATATGTGTTCATCCTTGTAGGTTTTGATAAATGATAAACCGAATTAGATGGAAAATATCATACATGCCAAATAGTCGTAAGTTATTATTGAAATACATCTTCATTTTATACTAAAGTATATTTGTTTTGTAGATGTGATATGCAAATGAAATAGCGGACCAAAATTGAAGAACAAGAAGTTCAAGACAAGATCAAGAGAAGCAATGAAAATAAATGAAGACTTAGTTGAGTCATATTTATATTGTGAACTTGATCCTACTCTAAATTTAAGTCTTGGCTTCTCTCAAAAAATCATATATAATTTTTGATACACTTAGAATAAATTGATTTTAATGTTTTAAATTGAATCAAAAAGGTTTTTAAAAAGGTGTCTTTAATATTTAAGACATATATTATATTTTTGGTATTTAAATAAACAATGAAAAACGTCTTGCAAGTGATTTTTTATCGATTATCTTGAGGAGATAATCGATTATCTAATATTTCCATTAAACTGGACGTTTTTACGCAACATAGGTTAATCGATTATCGGCCTGAAGATAATCGATTATCTTATGTTCGTTATTTCTCAACGACTAGAATTTCAAATGAGATAATCGATTATCTGAATCCGATAATCGATTATCGCTAAAATAATCGATTATCCAACATGAGTTAATCGATTATCTTATTATCCGTTGCCTGTCAAACGACTATATTTTTGAAAGGTTAATCGATTATCTGTTGAGATAATCGATTATCGTGTGCAGATTTGAAAACTTACTTAATTATTTAGCAACGGATACAAGAGATTTTGGGGCTATAAATACACCCCAAAACCTCTCATTTGACACACAACATCTGAGCAAAACATATACAAGCTTTCAAATACTCTCTATATTCACTTTATTATATTCAATTGCTTTTGAGAGCCAATTACTTGAATTTATTGATGTGTTCTTGAGCGTACATCTTTACTCATATCTACTCTACAAGAGAGTTCTGTTTAAGTGAGTGTTAAGTGTTTTGCATACACTTGAAGGGAAATTCTAATCCCTTGTTGTTGTAAGAAGGAACGTTTTTATTCCTTCTGTTGAAGTCTTGAAGTGCGGTATCTTCGAGCAAGGTTGTTGAGGCTTGTGTGATTCAAGTTCTCAAGTTGTAACGGTTTGTTGAGCACCCGGAAGCTTAACAGGATTAGTTGAACCTCGAGATAGTATCTCGGGAGACTGGACGTAACCACATTTGTGGCCAACCAGTATAAATTTGGTGCACTTCTTCCTTACTCTTTTATTTCCGCATTTGAGTTAATTTTTTTTTTCCTGCAAATTTTTATAAAACGCTATTCACCCCCCCCCCCCCAAGCGTTAAGCACTTATTCTAACACATCCTTGTTGTCCACCCCACGTTCAAAATGACAAAATTTATAACATTCTTTGCATTTGCATAATGCTATATCTTCCAGATAATTACTACAACCACAAACTTCCAAGACAAATAAACCAGATAAAACAAAGAGGCCTAAAATCCATATTAACATGGACCAAAACCAGAAAGGCTATTGAAATTTCCATGTCTCGCACAACTCCAAAATCTTTAGTGCCTTATTTTTGTTAAGAAAACTTAGTGATGGATTAATGGTCCAGCAATCATAAGACAAAAATATACAAATTGTTTTCAATTGAAAATTCAAATAAAAAATCTCAACTCTAATCGGAAAACCAACGGACGGAACCTCGACACCTCTGGCGTGTGACTGTGTGTAACTGTGTATATGGTCGTTGTGCAGGAGGGTGGTCGTCAATGTAGCTAGTGTAGGTTGTTAGTTGTTACTGGGTTGCTGCTCAGAGAAGTGACTCCATATGTTCCGACGAGAGTTTTACGCGCGAGACGCAGCCAGGAACCAGTGAAGAAGAAACCGAAAGGTAAGTGAGGGGTCGTGTGTTTTATACTGTTGCGGCTGCGTTGCCTTCTCCTCTCCTCTTTCTATAATGTGTGTATTGGTGGGTATTTAAGTATGCAAAAAATCTATATCACTACTAGTTAAAGAGCAATGAAAAAAAGGTAAAATAAATTTGCATGTGTGTGCTGTGAGGTGAGAGACGTGACTGAGTCCAAAAGGTGGTTATTTTTGGATAAAATGGAGTCTTTGCCAAGTGGCACTTTTGTATTGGTTCTTTTCTTAATATTTTTTTTATTTTTTTTCCTTTTTCTTAAAACAAAAGATGAATAAAAATACAAAAATAGAATACCACTCCTACTAAATTAAAGCAAACATAAGGTAAGATCAAATATATTCTAAGCTAGATACAACTATATATTTTTTTTGGAAAAATTTTTTTCTTTGTAAAAATGAAAATAAAACTAATACTCGAACCATATGTAACTTTTTTTTGTAATTTTTAGTTTCTTATTTTAAAATAAAATTAAAGAGTCAAAATTACTTAAAATATGTATATTATGTCAAAATTAAATATTTACGTGCTAAAATATAAAAAATCTTGGGAAGTGTCAAAAATCACATGTATATAGCAACCCCTCTTTGACTGAAAAAACGAAGAGTTTTCAGACAAAGAACGACTAGACAAGTTTTTCGACCCGACCCTTATTTGGAGAGATTAGAAATGAGAAAAGGAAATGTGACTGAGCCCTGATATTTGAGTTGCCTACATATCCTTGGCTATAAAGGAATCAGGTCACATGTAATTCAGATATGAGTGAGGTGACGGAGTATGCCAAGGTAAAGAGTCAGCCGAGGTGAAATTCCTTGTTGTTACTTCAACTGGTCAACTAAGATGTTGTTCCTTTTCTCCAATTTGCTGAACTTGAACAAACTTGAACTTGAATGTATTCCTCAGCTATCCAGGCAGGCTCCTAGCTTCACAAAAATATACAAAACAAAGAAAACTTTCTGCCCCAGTTTAGAAAATTGGGGCTTGTTACCCTATATTAATAAGAATTAAAATTAAAACTTGAATTGTAATACCTCTTTTCTCCAGGCGGGCTCCTTACTTCGATAACTTGAATATATTCCTCTATTATCCAGGCGAGTTCCTGACTTCAGCAACTTGAATGTATTTCTCTATTCTCCAGGCGGGCTCCTGACTTCATAAAAACAGACAACAAAGAGAACTTTCTGCCCCAGTTTGGAGGCTGGGCGTTAGGTTACCCTATATTAACAAGAATTTGAAAATTAAAGCTTGAATTGTAATACCTCAGTTCTCCAGGCAGGTTCCTGAATTCAAAGCTTGAAATGTATTCCTCTATTCTCCAGGCGGGCTCCTGACTTCAAAATAGACAAAGAAATCTATTGAAAGCTAAAATCTGAATTGTAATACCTTTGTTCTCCAGGCGGGATACTCACTGCTAAAACTTGAATTTGAAAGTATTCATCTATTATCCAGGCGGGCTCCTGATTGCTGAATTTGAACTTGAATGTATCCCTCTGTTATCCAGACTGGCTCCTAACTTCACAAAAATAGACAAACCAAAGAAAACTTTCTGCCCAGTTTGGAAACTGGGTAGATGTTACCAGATATTAATAAAAATATGACTAAAACTTGACCTGAAATACCTCTGTTATTCAGGCGGGCTCCTAATTTCCGAAACTTTCTGTGTTCCCTCGCTTTCCATGTGGGATCCTACAACCAAACAAATAACATTTTTTGCCCCAGTTTTCACTAGGAAGATTTGTGAGTTGTTAGAAAAATTGTAAGCCACTTATACTACTGATGCAATGATGAGAGTAAACCAAAGACTAGACTAGGATGTGCATCTCCTATGAGTAAAACCAAAAAGTTGACTATCAAATGTGTCTGCTAAAATAAAACCTGAATGAACCAAACTAGGAAGTATGTCTCCTACGGGTGAATTTAAATAACCAAGACTAGGAAGTGCGTCTCTTAGGGGTGAAAACTTCAGTGACTAAAACTAGGAAGTGCGTCTCCTATGAATGTACTCTCAATTCAGGAAGTGTGTCTCCTATAAGAATAACATAAATGACTTTGATTAGGAAGTGTGTCTCCTACAGGTAAAACTTCAGAAGGGGTGAAACTTCAGTGACTAAAACTAGGAAGTGTGTCTCCTATGAATGTACTCTCAATTTAGGAAGTGCGTCTCCTATAAGAATAACTTAAAATACTTTGATAAGGAAATGTGTCTCCTACAAGTAAAACTTCAGAAGGGGTGAAACTTCAGTGACTAAAACTAGGAAGTGTGAATGTACTCTCAATTCAGGAAGTGTGTCTCCAATAAGAATTACTTAAAAGACTTTGATTAGGAATTGCGTCTCCTAAAGGTAAAACTTCAGAAGGGGTGAAACTTCAGTGACTAAAACTAGGAAGTGTGTCTCCTATGAATGTACTCTCAATTCAGGAAGTGCGCCTCCTATAAGAATAACTTAAAAGACTTTGATTAGGAAGTGCGTCTCCTACAGGTAAAACTTTGGTGAACCTGACTAGGAAGTGCTTCTCCTAGGGGTGAAACTTCAGTGATTTAAACTAGGAAGTGGGTCGCCTGTGGGTGAATTTAAAATTTAGGAAGTGCCTCTCCTATGGATGAATTTAAAATTTAGGAAGTACGTCTCCTATGGATGAATTTAAATTTAGGAAGTATGTCTCCTAAAATAAAACATAGCCTGAAAACCCCAGACCAGGAAGTGCGTCTCCTAAGGGTGGAACTTCCATGAATCAAACTAGGAAGTCCGTCTCCTATCAATGAACTATCAATTTTAGAAGTGCTTCTCCTATGGGTAAAACTTCGATAAACCAGACTAGGGAGTGCGTCTCCTATGGTTGAACTTAATTGACCTAAACTAGGAAGTGTGTCTACTAGAGGTGAATTTAAATTTAGGAAGTGCGTCTCCTAAAACAAAATATAACTTGAAAGGCCCAGACTAGGAAGTGCGTCTCCTAGGGGTGAAACTTCAATTACTCAAACTAGGAAGTGCGTCTCCAATAATTGAACTTTCAATTTAGGAAGTGCGTCTCCTATGTGTAATATATCAAGTTAGGAAGTGCGTCTCCTAGAGAAAAATATAATTTGAAAGACTTAGACTAGGAAGTGCGTCTCCTAGGGGTAAACCATCAGTGACTCAAACTCATATGATCCAAACTAGGAAGTGCATCTCCTACAGGCTAACATCTCAGTTTAGGAAAGTCGTCTCCTAGCACAAAATATTACTTGAAAACCCATACTAGGCAGTGTTTCTCCTAGGGATGATGTGTGATCTTTTCAATAGCCTTTGCGTAAGAAGAATTGGGGCATTACACCTGAAAAATTTAAACCTTCCAAGCTTTGATATGAACATAGATTTTCCATGTTTTAGACAAAGAAAACTTGTGAGTTTAAATATGGTGGTTGGTTTGTGACCTTGACTTTGCTGTGATTGCTCCTTCACTTGCCATGATAACGTTGATTTCACCTTGAAAGACTTTGCTTGTTCCTTGACTAACCTCTTTCTTTGTCACCCTTATCACAAAAATACCTCGTATTCGTTCAAACCTAATATCCTCCTTCTGTTGCATTGCTCATAAACCGATATTTGCCAAACCTTTGTGTTTCACATAAATCTCAAAGTACGACAATTGCCACCCACTCATTGTGCATGTTGTTCTTTTTTTACTTAAACCACCGGCCTTGGCCTTGAAGTCTATTGCTCATTAACTTCCCATGTTAGCTGACTTCCATTCGAAAACCTTGCTTGTTTATTGACTAACATTTTTCTTTGTCATCTTTATCACTGAAAATACCTCTTCTCCATTCAGACCCAATATCATATATCTGTTGTATTGCTCATAAACCGAAATTTGCCAAGCCCTTGTACTTCACACGAATCCCAAAGCAGGTTATTTGTTACCAACTCAATGTGTTTGTTGCTCTTTCCTGACTTATGACACTTTGATGTACTAGCCAGATCTTGTCTTGTCCAATTAGAAAGCTAGTGGCAAATTTTGAAGTCATTTCTCACTTGTTTTGACAAAACTGACTTGGAAAGAGGAAGTAATCTAGACAAAAGAAACTTAGTAAAATACAAGGGAAAGAGATGATCCTAACAAGAAAACTACAAAGGAAAAACTTATCACATGTGGATACCAACTCTAACGACCATGACATGAACATGTAGATATTCTCTTAATCAAACCTGATGTTCAGCTCTTGTTGTACCTTTTCGCGGTGAAAATGGGCTTAAATGCCCCACTTATCCAATCTGATTCACATTCCTTATTCGACTTGTAGTGCCCGAAGGGTTTTCACCATCAAGCCTCTCTCATTTTGTTCTTTTTCTCAACTTACCGTTGCCTCAAGGTGCCCATGAGGGTTTTCATCAACAAGACTCTCTCATTTTTATGTTCTCTCAAGTTTCATCGCCTTGCGGTACCCGTGAAGGTTCTCATCACGAAGATTCTTTCACCTTCATCTCTCATCAGCTTTCATCGCCTTGCGGTATCCGTGAGGATTTTCCTCACTAAGACTCTTTCATTCTCACTTTTCTTCTTTGGACCATAGAGTTGCCCGTGACATGAATTACTGTCACCTGCTTGACTTGGCATTTCTCAAAAACTGATCGAAAGGTGTTTCTTTGGACCTTAATGTGGCTTTTTAATGGGGTTAGAAAGAAAGGGTATAAAGGCTCAAAAACAATTCAGAATGGGGTTAAAAACTACAACTTTCGGAATCAAATCTTTCACAACAATCACTACTTCTGCCCCAGTTTCTTACTTGGGGACTTTTTGGATTTTATTTTGTTATGAATGAACCTCGAAGGAAGGCTGCCTATGTACCCTTTCGGGATCAATTCAAACGTAGTTCACGTCATAGAAATTACTTTTGATGTGAATTTTCTTCTCTTTTCCTTTTTTTTCTTTTCCTCTTTTCCGTCTTTTTATTTTCTTTTCTTCTCTTTTCTTCTTTTCTTCTTTTCTTCTTCTTTTTCCTTTTTTCTTTCTTTTTCTTCCTCTTTTTCGTTTTCGTTTCTTATTTTTTTTCTTCTCTCTCTTTTCGTTTTTTTTCTTTTCTTATCTTTCACGCTTGTGTCTTTTATCCTTGCTACTGATTCTAAAAGAGGGGTATGAAAGACACTAAATAAGGGTCAAAAGGGGTGACGAAGGGTAAGGTTTTTAGATAGCAGAATAAAGTGCCTTCGTCATTCCAATATTCAAAACATTCCAAGTACAAACAACACAATTAATCAAGCATTCGTAACATCTTCTGATAGTGCCAGACTTGATAACCATATCCGCACATTTCCTTCTTCATACGTTAAATACAACACACCATTGGGCAACACTCTTACTCTCATTACCACGAAAGGCCCCCTGTCAATTTGGCCAACTTGCTTTTATGGTTTCTTAATGTTTTACTTGCCCCGGTTTCACATGGTTCGGGCTTCAAATGGTCTCAAAGTTTCCAAATCTTTTCTTATTTCCCTCAAGTGCCCCTGCCATCTTCAAAATTTTTTCAATGCTTCACGACTAAACTAACTTTTGATCTCAAGCTGAGAATTACACGCGCATGTCATGTCACCAGAACCAGCATTAAACAAAAGGATAGAAAAGAACTAAACAAAGAAAAATGACTAGAAATAATAAAAGACAAGGAATTGCATTAGGCAGATAGTAAAACGGTTCGAACAATAAAATAAACAAACTAAACTGGGGTTACAACCGTGGAACAAACCTAGACAACACTAAACGAGCTACTGCAACTACACAAACTAGGCAAAATAAAAGGATAGAAGGGCTTGACTTACAAGACAATATCCGGATTACAACCCTGAAATAACCCGGACAACAGAAATGACAACAAACTAAGCCACCAATCTCCTCTCCGGCTAACCAAAAGATGGAGTCTTTCCAATAACCAAGCACGGCATCTTAGCCACTGAGTTAGGCATCAATACTACCGAGACCATTACCAACTTCAATATCATCAACTTCAGTGAACAAGTTCTCAAGAGGATTCACGTGCTCCCTGTCACTGTCATTGATCTCAATTACCCCTTCTTGAATCATTCTTTCTATTTCCTTTTTGAAAGAACGACAATCTTCAATGTTATTCCCTTGGACATTAGAGTGGTACATGCATCGTACAGTAGGATGAAATCCTTTTGCATATGGGTCTGGAGTATAGCCGAGGAGCGACTCAATCAGGCCATAATGCTTTAACTTTTCAAACAAGCTTGTGTAGGACTCCCCAATTGGCGTGAAGCTATTTCTTTGCCTTTGTTCCCCTCCCTGACCCTATTTTCTTGGGTTTTTGGGTGTGCTCGAAAATGTTGTGAAGGCAAGAATACATTTTGTGGTGCTGGAGCTTACCTTAGGGAGTGACCTGGTGATTGGACATATGACCGGACATTGTTCATAGGATAATACTGAGGTGGATTATGTGGAGCTCGGGGAAAGGTTTGGGGTTGGAGTTGAGGCTTGGTGTATTGTTGAGGCGGATCCTTTGGTCCATGTCGTGACTCTGAAACAACCATGGCAACATCGTCGACACTAATCGGAAAACCAACGGACGGAACCTCGACACCTCCGGCGTGTGACTGTGTGTAACTGTGTGTATATGGTCGTTGTGCAGGAGGGTGGTCGTCAATGTAGCTAGTGTTGGTTGTTAGTTGTTACTGGGTTGCTGCTCGGAGAAGTGACTCCATATGTTCCGACGAGAGTTTTACGCGCGAGACGCAGCCAGGAACCAGTGAAGAAGAAACAGAAAGGTAGTGAGGGGTCGTGTGTTTTATACTGTTGCGGCTGCGTTGCCTTCTCCTCTCCTCTTTCTATAATGTGTGTATTGGTGGGTATTTAAGTATGCAAAAAATCTATATCACTACTAATTAAAGAGCAATAAAAAAAAGGTAAAAGAAAATTGTGCATGTGTGTGCTGTGAGGTGAGACGTGAATGAGTCCTAAAGTTGGTTTTGGATAAAATGGAATCTTTGCCAAGTGGCCCTTTGTATTGGTTCTTTTCTTAAATTTTTATTTCTCATTTTTTTTCCTTTTTCTTAAAACTAAAGATGAATAAAAATACTAAAACAGAATATCACTCCTACTAAATTAAAGCAAACATAAGGTAAGATCAAATATATTCTAAACTAGAGACAACAATATATTTTTTTGGAAACTTTTTCTTTCTTTGTATAAATGAAAATAAAACTAATACTCTATCCATATGTAACTTTTCTTTTGTAATTTTCATTTTTTTTTAGTAAAATAAAGTAAAAGAGTCAAAAGTACTTAAAACATGTATATTATGCCTAAATTAAATTTTTTTTGTGCTAAAATATATAAAATTTTGGGGAGGGTTAAAAATCACATGTCTACAACAGGATTTTAACCATCCAAATGGACGGTACATAGAAACTGAATTACAAACGCTGGAATTATCCAGGTGAATAAAAGGAAAACGAAACTCACTACCACGACTCCCTTCGAGTTGGAAGAGGAGTAGCTTCCCAATTGTTGATATTAGCACGTGGTCCGATGTACTGTATATCTGCTTTGCTCAACCCTTCCCCGGCCTCAACCATGTTCACTTCAGCAAATACCCTCTCGAAAACCTTATCCAAGTTCCCCTCTGCACCAATCAGTGGACCCGACACCTTTGCCAATAACTGCTTTCTGACACCCGGCCTGACGAAAAACCTGGATAGGCGTGGAATCAATTTGGGAAGAACCCAAGCTTTCTTTTTCAATTTACTGGCCCTTTCAACATCTACCGTTGTTGGCTTGAACCCCAGCCCAAAGGTGTCCAGAATCTTGGGCAAAGAAACAGGTTGAACGATACCGTGGAGATCAGCCCCTAGACTTTTTCCTTGCACGAACCCATTACTCATCATCTCCGAAACTATCATGATGGTTGCATCTGCTATTCTAGGGAGTGGGATACATTTACCCTCCGTCACCATGTCCACTGAGACTGTATCAAAGACTTGATAAACCCACAGCCCCTTATCATCATCGGTCTCTATGAAGGGCACAATGGCATCACTTACAGCACATGTGTTGCCTTCTTTTTGTACCACGAACTCTTGTCTATCCCACTCGAACTTGACCATTTTATGCAGTGTAGAAGGCAGTGTGGATCCATGATCTCCCCAACAGCAGGTTATAGTACACTACTACGTCTACCACTTGAAATTCCATGGTGAACTCGACCGGACCAATTGTCTATTCAAGTATGACATCCCCCACTGTGTCCGTACCACCACCGTCAAACCCTCGAATGCAGACAGTATTCTTATGAAATTTAGACCCGACCCACATTTTATTAAAACACCTTCTCCCTCATATTTATCACATTTCTGATCAAAATAAGAGAGAGGGAGAGAGGGTTCTTGAGAGAGAAAGTAAGTTCTTCATCATCTAGTCTTTCAAAACCATTGGAGCTCGGTAAATTCTTGGTGCATTGTCTTCTTTACTGATTTCTAAGGTAATATCCCTAACCCATTTCCCCCAGATATCAAAATTTAAGCTTCGGAGGGGAGCCCCATACACTTGTTTTGAAATTCTTCATAATACTCTCATGCATGCTCCTAAAACCCTAGAATCTAGCTAAACAAGGAATTGGGTAATAACTACGAGTTTAATTTCTAAAACCTAAATGTTGCTCATGGACTAGATTGACTTCTTGATTGCTTGGCAAATTGGACTAGAGGTTTGAAGGGGATAATCAACTCCAGGTATGTATGTCTAACTTTGATCCTTGTGAAATCACCCTGTGTTAGTTGTGAGATTATTTGATAATTGACATTCATGTGGGGATCATTGTGAAACTCTTGTGACGCAAACTTTTGTGGTAACACTTTGTGGTGGAAGTTGAGGAACTTGTATTGAAATAGTTTGGAAATGATGGAAGTGAAAATATTATGGAACAACGTGTATGATTGGTTGTGAACAAGTGTTGTGGTAACCCAAATTGTGTACAAAGTTGATGAACATGAGAAAATTGTTGTTGCTTGTTGTGGAAATAGATTACCTTTGTTGTGGTTCTATCTTAACAATGTGCTATAGTTGATTTCTTGTAATTGTTGTTGTGTTGTATGTTGTTGTGAATTGAAACTGTCAGGCGAGGTTGGGTTGCGCGCTGCAACACGGTGAAATAAGGTGTGGGTCGGGGTGATAAGGGTGGCCGAGTTTATATGGATGGATGAGGTAATAAGGGTGAAAAATAGGATATAATATCTCTATTGATATGAATACAAAATTATGAAATGGGAGTGGGTTGCACGCATGCAACAGTACTATATGAAATGGGATAAGGTTGAACGCCTGCAATGGTATTACCAAAGTCAACTCAAATAGATTACAACACACTGGCCAGCACCATACATCTGGGTCCTTAATCACGATACAAACCCACAAGATCGTGAAAATACGGATCATGGTCCATTTGCTCTAAATATAGACCGAAGTCAACTCATATAGATTTTTAAGGCAAAATTATATATTTTATTAATTTTTTACATAAAAGCTTTTCGAAAAAATATCCAAACTGCGTGCGCAAATCCAGAAGGGTATAAAGAAGCTATTGGAGGCTTCGAACATAATATTACGATTTAAAACTCTAGATGACCTATCGGGTCATCACATATACATATATCTATCATATATACCATGGACACCAATCCTTTAATGAGAACTTGGGGACGAAATGTGAAATAGGTGGGGTTTTTTAAGGGAGGTGGTGGTGGAAGAAGAAGAAGAAGAAGAAGAAATTTAGAGGGGTAAAATAGAATAGGTGCAATGAGGTGGCATGCCATGTGGCATCTACCTCAGTGTTAGGCAGACCACGTGGCATAATTTTTCCATGGTGGAGGATTTTAACGGTAGAGGGGTATTTTTGCACCAATTCTATGAGCGGGGACTTTGTGGACTGATAGTATAATGCAGGATATAAATTAATATTTTTTAATAGTTGAGGGATATTTTTGAACCTTGTCCGTTTAATATAATATATGTTATTTTGAAGAAACAGATGAAAAAAAGGTAGTTAAATATTCAATGAAGAGAGATTATAGCTTAAGACATAAATAAAGGTAAAATATTCAGAATTCCCACCTAATTATGGTTTTCTTAATGAACATATAAAAGAGAAACGTTACAGATGATTTGAAACGGAGGGAGTATGTGTTTTTCGGAATGAACTACCATCCCAATTTGTATGTTAGACTTTTTTTTGTCCATCTATTCCAAAAAAAAATCATCTTTTTTAGAACCCCAACTAATTTTAAGCTTTTATCTTATCCTTGATAAGATAATTTATAATATATATATATATATATATATATATATATATATATATATATATATAAATTAATTTAGACCATAATTTGTAATAGTTTTTCTTTTAAAAATTTCGTTCCCAGCCAGACATTACTACCTAAATTACGACAAAGGTAGTAATATAGAAATAATACCACATAAAATAAAATGGAAGGAACACTAGTTAAGTCCCTTTAATTTACGACAATAATAATAAATTTGGTGTAATCCTACACGTGAAGTCTGATATGGTAGCGTATACATAAATCTTACTCGTACCTTGTGAAAATCAAGAGATTATTTCCAACAACTATGTTAATCTAGTAATTAATTTAGATATTCGATTTCATTTTACAGTACTAAGGGTTGGCAATCAATCAAAGACTTAACGAAATGTTATCAAAAGTATTAATAAAAGTTAGAGATTCTAACAGGTATATAAATATAAAAGATTTGCAATACAAAGAGAACAAATAATTTATTAATTAGATTTCCATCAAATTAAATAAGCATAAATTGAGATACTTAACTATTTCACTAAGAATTTTTAACAATAAATTGAGATTTACAGCACACTGGCCAGCACCATACATCACATTTTGAGTCTTTCCTTTGAGGCATCGTCAGACGAAAAGAGCGGCTAATTTTATCTTAAGTAATAACATCAATTCCTTTCACTCTCAGTGATGGGGAATCTTCAAATGAAGATTCACCTAAACTACGGCATACAGAGAAATTAAGGAAGAAGATGACTATAACCATTGCTTTGGTAAACTTCATGCTTATATTGCAAATTAGTTATGATTTAGTGGTTGTGTTAAACTTGCTACTGCAAAATAAATTATATATAGAGAGCTTGAGATTATTGTTATCTAATCCTATACTTAGGGCTGGCAAATTTTGCCCAAGCCCATATGACATGGCCAAAGTTGGGCTGATTATTTACCTGCCCATTTAGTGAAGAGGAAGTTTTATAACTGTTCAATATTGCAAAATCTTAGTAGAATTAATGAATTGACAAAAGTAGCAGCAAAACATCTACATTCCAGTCCATAATGGAATCGCAGACCATGAATCACGCTTGTACCAATCTTTTTCTATTTTGTAGCTAATAAAAGATTATTGCTCCTATTTTGGCTGAAATAATTTATTCTTAATTTATTGCAACGGTTCCTTTCATACATGGACTGATATTTTCCACCATTAAAACCTAGCAAAAATAATTTTTTTGGTATAAAATCTATAACTTTGTCTCTATTATAAAACCTATTTATTTATTTGTTTACCTTATACATTTTGTATATTATGAAAGTTTATATTGCACAGGAAATGAAAGATTATATATTAAGTATATCAACATTATAAACCATGCACGCTTATTCACTTACATATAAACAATTTTATAATAAAAAATTCTTAGGGATATCATTATGTATAATTATCAATAACGTATAATCTTAGAATAAATTAGATATATTATTTGTAATACTCTATATATTGACTTATTGTATAACGACCCGACCAGTCGTTTTGAACCCTAGCGCGTCGTTCTGCAGTCTGAGGTCATGAGCAGCTTCATTTAAGGAATTATGACTCGTACGCGTGGCCGGAATTGAATTTCGGGAAGTTCAGAGCTGATTTGGAAAGAGAATTCTTATTTCGAATGCTTAAAGTTGAAGGAAGGAAATAGGATTGGAATTTTTAGTAAATGACCTCAGAATCGGGATCTGAAGGTTCCAGCAGATTCGTATGATGATTTAGAACTTGGGCATATGCCCGGTTCGTATTTTAGATAACCTGGGAGCATTTTGGCGCCTATTGTGTAAGTTATCATTTTGGGAGAAATTTTCTAGGTTTGGCATGAAGTGAATTTCAGTGTTATCGATGTCCGTTTAGGATTTTGAGTCTGGGTGTAGCTCTATATGGTGATTCTGGAATTGGAAGCGGGATTAGAATTGAATTCGGAGGTCCGTAGGTCATTTTGGAGCCATTTGGCTAAAGATAGAAATTTGAGTGTCTTGATACGTTTGACCAGAAGTGGACTTTTTGATATCGGGTTCAGAATCCGATATCGAAAGTTGGAGTAGGTCCATAATATCAAATATGATTTTTGTGCCAAATTTGAGGTCAATTGAACACGATTTGATACGTTTAACCATCTGAAGTAGAAGCTTGAAATTTCAAATTTCATAAAGCTTGAATTTGAGGTTGATTCATGATTTTAGCGTTGTTTGATATGATTTGAGGCCTCGAGCAAGCCCGTAATGTATTATGGGACTAATTGACATGATTGGTTTGGGTCCCGGGGGTCTCGGGTGGATTCCTACTGGTTAACTGATCAAAATTAGGATTTTTGGACAGCTGAAGGATCTGGCTGATATTTCCGCTTCTGCGGAAAAGGGACCGCAGAAGCGGGAATGGGAGCCACAGAAGCAGATTTTCAGTCAAGGCTCAAGGACTGCAGATGTGGTCGAGATCTCACAGAAGTGGGACCGCATCTACGGAAGGCAGAAAACAGAAGCAAAAATGGTCGGTCTAGTAGAAGCCGCAGAAGCGGTTGATGATCCGCAAAGGCGGGACCACGGAAGCGGAATTTATTCCACAAAAGCAGATAGCTGGGAGCAGATGGGGTGTTTTAAAATCAGGGTTAGTCCATTTTCTCTCATATTTTCATGGCTTGGGCAACGTTTGGAGAGTTTCAACATAGGATCTTCATCATTAATGGTAAGGTAAGTTATCCCAAACTATTTGGATCTAAATACATCAGTTATGTATGGATTTGAACATGAAAATTGTACAAAAACTTGGGGTTTGAGGAAAGACCTAGAAAATTATTGTTCTTGGTATTTGACCACTATTTTGGGTATGAATTTATAGAAAATCATATATTTGAGTTCGTGAGTTTATGAATAAAGTTTATCTTCGAAAGATAACGGATCCCGGGCACGTGGCCCCGAGGGCATTTTTGTCTACTTTCCAATCGGGGTTAGGAATTGATATAAATTGAATTATATTGAGTTCCTTAGCATATATTAATGGACTTGTATAACCATTTGGCTAGTTTTTGAGAATTGTGCGTTGGTTCAAGTCTTCGGAAGAATGTAGACTGCTGGTTTTGGGTCTTCAGAGCGAGGTGATTATCCTTTCGAACCTTGTAAGAGAAAATTGTCCCCGTAGGTGAGTTAATTGGTTATGTGCTTATATTTGTAGGTGATACGTACGCACGAGGTGACGAGATTCTGTGCGTACCTACTCATATGTTATTGTCTCGATATTCTAGTACCCAAAAGCATTTTATACTTGGAAAAATTTAAATCCAATTGTCAGCTTGTACTTCTTAGATCAGAATTAATTAGTTAATAAATTTCTAAAAAGATTAAACTCCATTTTTATTAAATTGTTAAAAGGGAATTGGATTTTAATTGGGATAAGTGTTCCCAGATAAATTACTAATTGGCAATTTGAGCATGAGTTTTGATGTGTACCTGCGTCGCATGTATGATTTGCGAGCAGGATATGTGTTTAAATTTTGGAATGGTCCGAACGCCTTCGCAGATTAAATAAATGCATCTATGGTTCGGAATGTTTTGTAAGGCCCCGTGAAAATGAGTGCTCAGATGTTAGTAGCTCATAGAGTCGAGTCTACCTACGTGGATCGGATCTTTTTTACCGTTTCACTTAAAATGTGAGATTGAAATTTTCCAGAAAACTTTAAAAATGTGGTCTAGAATGAGGTAGCAGATCAGCTATGCGGACTGTATTCCTACCGCAGAATGAATCGGAGAGCAACCAATTTTTGATGTCAAATATGCGGTAGATCTCCGGTCGCATAATCAATATGCGGACCGCATATTGATCGCATATGGTCCCTGCAGAAATTCAAAGGTCAGGTGTGGCGGACTTCGTCTCTAAGTGGCCAAATTGCCAGCAAGTAAAGGCCGAGAATCAGCGGCTGGGAGGGCTGACTCAGCTTATAGAAATGCCGATGTGGAAGTGGGAAATGATCAATATGGACTTCGTGACAGGACTACCTCATACTCAGCACAAGTTTGACTCAATTTGGGTAGCTGTGGATAGGCTCACCAAATCAGCTCACTTTTTGCCAGTCAAGTCCACCGATACTGCGGAACAATATGCTCGGTTGTATATCAAGGAGATAGTTAGGCTTCATGGTACGCCACTTTCTATCATTTCGGATCGAGGAGCTCAGTTTACAGCTAACTTTTGGAGGAAATTTCAGAAAGGTTTGGGTACTCAAGTGAATCTCAGCACGACTTTTCATCCGCAGACCGATGGTCAATCAGAGAGGACTATTCAGACGCTCGAGGATATGTTGCGGGCAAGTGTCTTGGATTTTAAAGGTAATTGAGATGATCACATGCCCTTTATAGAGTTTGCTTATAATAACAGCTTCCATGCTGGCATCCAGATGGCCCCACTCGAAGCATTGTACGGAAGAAGGTGTTGGTCCCCGATCGGGTGGTTCGAGGATGGTGGAGCAGAATTAATAGGGTCGGATCTCGTGCATCAGGCCATGGAGAAGGTAAGAGTCATTCAGGAAGGGATGAAGACTGCTCAAAGTCGCCATAAATCCTATGTGGACGTGCGTCGAAGAGAATTGAAGTTTCAATAAGAAGATTGAGTATTCTTGAGGGTGTTCCCTATGGAGGGAGTCATGCGCTTTGGGAAGAAGGGAAAAATAAGTCCTAGGTACGTCAGGCCTAATCAAGTCACTCAAAGGATCGGTCAAGTTGCGTATAGGTTGGAATTTTCCCCTGAAATATCCTTGGTGCACCCGGTGTTTCATGTATCCATGTTGAGGAAAGTTGTGGGTGATCCGTCTAAAATTGTGCCCGTGGAAGACATCAAGGTTATAGAAGAGTTATCATATAAAGAGATTCCGGTTGCTATTCTGCATAGGCAGGTCCGAAAGTTGCGGAACAAGAAGATTGCTTCAGTTAAGGATTTTATGACGAAACCATCAAGTCGAGGAAACAACGTGGGAAGCGGAGGATGAGATGCAAAATAAAATATCCCCATCTATTTGAGTAAGTCTAGGAATGATCATGCGAATCTTTTCCCTAGGAGAACTAGCGTTGTGTCCCATTAGGTGTAAGAAACCTTCCTTCTCTTCCCAAATGCCTTGCTATTGTAGCTTCTCCAAGTTGTGCTAACTACTTTATGTGTTGTAACTATTTGAGCAATCTGCAGTCCTTTTTGGTAATGAAAATTTTGTGCTCCCATGGTAGGTGATGTATGGAAGTAATAATTAGTTTTGCATGAAAATGGTGTATCAAAGTGTTCTAATTGTGTAATGATTAGTTTTGCATGGAGGAATCGAATTGAAATGAATAATTGTGTCATACCATTCTGATAGGTAAACGGTTTTAATAGTACATGCAATTAATGCTTAATTTGATTACATGTAGTGTGCCAAAATGGTTAAAAACTGTATCGAGAGGTTGAATATGTGCAAGTATGAAGACCGTGCATTTTTATATGGTTGTAAAGGTAGAAAGTTTGCGTAGTAATACTTTGGAATATGTTTTGGGGGCTCTCTAACATGTGGTTATGTCCATATTACAAAGGAGACTCTGCCAAAATTTTTCTAAAACAAACTCGAAAGTTAATAAAAGTGTAGGAACTTGCATATCATGTTTTCAACTCATTTGGTCCCAGATTCCTCATTTGAGGACGAATGATGTTAAGCGGGGGAGGATGTAAGGCCACGTGAAACTCTTGTGATGCATACTTGTGTGGTAACACTTCGTGGTGGAAGTTGAGGAACTTGTATTGAAAGAGTTTGGAAATGATGGAAGTGAAAATATTATGGAACAACGTGTATGATTGGTTGTGAAAAACTGTTGTGGTAACCCAAATTGTGTACAAAGTTGATGAACATGAGAAAATTGTTGTTGCTAGTTGTGGAAATACATTACCTCTGTTGTGGTTCTATCTTAACAATGTGCTATAGTTGATTTCTTGTAATTGTTGTTGTGTTGTAAATTGTTGTGAACTGAAACTGTCAGGCGGGGTCGGGTTACGCGCCGCAATACGGTGAAATAAGGTGTGGGTTGGGTGATAAGGGTGGCCGAGGTAATAAGGATGGACGAGGTAATAAGGGTGAAAAATGGGATCTAATATCACTATTGATATGAATACAAAATTATGAAATGATGAATGTGGATTGTGAAAGGAGACATCAATAGAGTTTGTAACCTGTGGGGAACTGATTGCCCCTTTGTTTGACTAATTGTATCTTTTGTTGTGAAATGTTTGGTTATTTCTCCATGGTTGTACTATTGTTGTTCAGTTTTATACTTGTATATGCATTTTGGCTTGAGTTTACTTGGGACAGAGTTTGTTCATACATGCCAGTACAATACAAATGTACAAACACCACTTTTGCCGGGGGTGCTACATTCGTGTTATGATTGTAGGTGGATCTGTGGTAGGCACTCCAGTCCACCATCCATAGCTGCTCCTCCTTTCTATCAGCTGTGTACATATTGGTGAGCCCCTCTCCTTCTAGGGCCCTGCGTGTTTCAAGCCACCTCTATTTTTGTAATAGTAGTTTCGTGATGTCATTGCAAAGGTATGGCCGGGGCCTTGTTACCGGCAAGTATTTTATTATCTTCTCCTAGAGGCTCCGTAGACAGTGTCATGTGGGTTAGAACTTATGTATATAGGCGTATGTTTTGGGCGCTGAAGTTTGTACACCATATTCATGTTAATCATAATGTGGGTTTTGTAAAAGATGTTCCATGTTAATCATAATGTATGCTTATAAAAGAGAATTCATATTTTTTTTTCAATTTCTTTTGACTAATTAACAAAGAATAATGTGGGACAACGCATGGGAAATAGGAAAGGCACCCAGGTCCGCTCGACTGGGGCTACCCGGTTGGGCGCCGGTCATGCCCCTCGGCTTTGGCGCGTGACATGTTCGTCCCTCGGTAGTGCACAATTTACATTTTTGTTGGAGCAAGCCATCAACCTCGGCGTGATATGCGCATGATCTTACTGCTTACCTAAAATACTTGATATTGATATTGCCTTTTGGGCCTGACATAAATTGCTAAAGACAAATGAAAAGAAATCTTGAAATCCAGTGTTAATTGTTAAAGGTTTTTACCTGTTTTACAACTTTGTGTGTTAGAGCCTGCTATATAAATCTATGATTTCTCACATTTTAGTACATTATTGTTTGACCATTAATAAGTGTAAAGGTCAGCTTCTCTTCTCTACTTCTTCGATATTAGGCGGGATACTTGCTGAGTACACGTTATTTTCATACTCATACTACACTTACTGTGCATTTTAGTTGCGCAAGTTTACTGTATGGCTAGTGGCGTAGTGGCATGGCAGCATGGTTGACACAGAGACTAGGTGAGTTGTGTTTCCTCAAGGCGATTCTGCAGCTAGTATAGTCTCTTTCAGGATTTTATTTACTTTCTGTCCAATTGTATTCCGGACACTTATTGCACTATTTTGTTTCTCTTAGAAATTGCTCATGTGCATGTGACACCGGGTTCTGGGAGGTATTTGGGTTTTATTGAGAAACTTTGAAAGTTTTTAAATATTCGATTATTTATTTCAGAAGAATATACTGGTATGTTGTTTCAAACGTATAAAAGAAGAGTTTTCAAAATTGTTAAAACATGAATTTTATTATGTCTTTTAGTTGGCTTATCTGACAGCGGTGTCCGGTGCCACCACGACCCTTAGTGGATTTTGGGTCGTGACAACATGGTATCAGAGCTCTAGATTCCCGTTGGTATCACGAGTCATGAGAAAGTCTAGTAAAGTCTTGCGGATCGGTACAGAGACATCTATGCTTATCATTGGAAGGCTACAGGGCTGTTACGAGTACTTCCTTTCTTGATTTCCTTATTGTGCGGTTTGATTCCTTTGAGACTTATTCCTTTGATTCATTCCTACTCAATCTTACGCGACGCGAGCACCTATTATAAATCGAAAATTGAAGGATTTTAATGGCACTACAAATATGGTGCGGGATGATTCAACTGATTGGACTATTATCACCGCCTTATGGAAGGATATTCTATTGTTTTAGCTCAGTGCAGAACTTCTGAGAGCCTTAAGGATAGGTACATGTTTTTCATGATTCATATGAGCAATTATTCCGCAGTATTGTTTTGATGGTAAGATGTTTGCCTACGAGTCGGGACAATGAGTGGCTTAAAGGGAGGTTTACTCCATACGTGATCTAGAGATTCGGCATTTTATTCGCGGCAGGGGAAAGGTAGTCGGACAAAGGATGGTCATATATGGGCTGGTGGAAGTAATGAGACTTGGTATTTGAAAGCGTGGTGGAGCTTTCATCTGTGATGGAGTGTCGCGGTCCTAATTGAATGAATTAAGTTTGTCGGTGTTATAATCTGCTACAATTTGCCTTTGAGGCAAGATATTGTGAAATAGAATTGGAGATACAACTTCAGATATCGCATGGTGCGGTGGTTCAGGGTCGAATATGTATTTCTAGTGTTGACAAATCGATAAAGATGACATTTGAAAAGGTTTAAAAGTTAGCAGCAATTATAGGTTCAAGTGCCACGAAGATAGAGTTTATTTAAGGCAGCAAATGAGCAGTAAAGTATGAGGAAAGATGTGTGGGAAATGTCAGGTGGTGTTAAAAACTTCTAGAAGGCCAGGTATAAGAAGTGCATGTCAATTGGTTGATTAAAGAATCGAGTTTTCCCGAAGTTCAAGAGTGGAAAAGTTGCACATAGGCTTGGTAGTAGGATGACTACACGCCTAAGGAGATTTTTGAATGATCTAGGATTTTAGCAACTGGCAATTGAAGTCTGCAGATGTATATCGAAGTATGTGCCATTATGCGACAGGAGATTTGCTATAACGAAAAGGAGCCGCTTGAAATGAAGAACGATGTAGCACAACTAAGAATTTTGAAAGGTTTTTCCGCATGTTTAATTTATGTCCACGAGGAGTGAATGGACTAGTTCAGCCAGAGAGTGAGCTCGCACCTAGGATGGGTTATCGGAGTCATAGTTACTGTACCCCGTGCGACAACATTGGAAGATGTCGTGAAGTGATTTCTATAGGTGGGTCATCCCTTGTGAGCAGGTTAGAGGTTGCGTGATTGGCGAAGATTTTGCAAAGAGTTCTATCAGTTGTCTAGCAAAGAGACCAGTCATACAAATGTGGTTGATGATTCAGTGATCAATAAAAGTGGAATTGTGGCTGTTGATTGCGCACGGTTATGGCAATGAGAGGTAAAGAATTCGGGTAAACTCCAGTGTTGTGTGTTAATGGCTTCAAGCTAAGTGGGAGAGCCCCACTGCGTATGATTTGGGTTGCATGGTTAGCTACTTGCGAGATTTCGAGTTATTAATATATTTATGGGTTATCTCAGCCACAGAAAAGGACCATATGTGGTAAATTGAGTAGATGAATTGTTGAATGCACGCTATGGTTGGCCTTATTAGCTCATGTTCAAACTTGAAGAAGGATTATGGATTTATACTTCGTATAGATGCAGGTTTCAGAGGAAGTGATTTCGCCGGGTGCTTCGTCGAGAGGGTATTCTCGTGTTATAATATTTATGGAGTGAATTATATTCGGGACCATGTAGGAGCGGGTGGCTCTCAATAATTATCCTAGTGAATTCAGAAGTTAAGGTGTGATGCCTAACGATTTTGAGCTTATATATGACTAAGAATCAAGCTTGGGAAGAAGCTTATGAGAAGATGCACAGAATGTTCGATGAAGTTTTGGCTTGCGATGCAGCGATTAGACGGTATGAAATTGTTCATGGGATTTGAGACAGCACGGTCTCGTGTTTCAAGGTCACTCGGGGTGAGTGTAGATGGAGCATGTTAGGTGTTGAATGGAGTTAATATTATTTCCAACGCAATCAAAGATAAATTGGAAGGATGTAGATTGATTAGCCATAATTGAATTGGCATATTGGGTCAATGATCAGTTCATTCAGTATGATCAAGTTATGCGTATGATTTTTGGCGGTACATGTGAGGCTGTCGGCCACTGTAATTGATGTTATTCAGAAGCATTCTTCTGTTATGACTTGATACGTGGGAGCGGATTCCAAAAGAGCTATGGTGGCTTAGACAATTACTTTGAAATTTTCATATTCCACGGTTATAAGAATTCACATGTGTGCTGCAATGGTTCTCTTGAAGTGATTTAAGTGAAAATCTCATATGTGAAGAGGTGTTAAAATATTAATGGTTTTGGAGTTATGATGAAAATTGTGTTCTATCATATATTGGCACGTTGGGTGCAGTGAGTAGCATGGAAATTCGAAGTGAGGATCAAGGTTGCAGTATAGTGCTAGTAAGGATGTCACGAGCTCAGATAAGCAAGGAAAGGATTGAATGTTTAAAGTAGATTGGTATTGTCTTCAGCGTCACCTGAGATCGATGTGTTGTGGAAGAGGCTTTGCATCCTGGTTAAGGATTTTTTATCGCTTTTCAGCATTAGTGCGGCCGGTGGCTTAGATGTACGGACCCGTTATATATTTCAGATGATTATGGGAGCATGTCCCATGGAAATATTTTATAGGTTTGACATTAGTCACTTGATTGATTAAAGATTTCAACCAAGTATGAGGATTGTGGTAATATCATTAAAAATAGAATTTATGCCTGGAGGGCACTCTGTTTATTGGGTTATGGACTGAGGAGTTTTGATCCAGTTATGACGGTTATTCTTATGTATTATGAGGAATGGGGAGTTACTGTGGACCTTGAAAGGTTAGTAACCTAGTTGGTGCAATCAGAAATCGGCTTGAGATCAGTGGATTGATTTAAACGTGAACAAGGGTTTATAGCGGGCCAGTTGTGTTCGTTTCAGCGAGCGTTCCTTATGGAAGAACAGTCAGAGTGTTGTTTTGTTGTCAACTATTTCAGGTAATGAATGTGCTGTATGAGTTGTGAGACAGCTTGGTAAATTTCTTATGTGTTGAGGTTCCGCGTGGCGATGATGTTATATGATGAGAATGGCTCTTGAGATTCATATTTTGTATCGCACCTCAGTTGTGACCGATTGTGGATTATAGCATTACATGTCACCCCAGGGAATGGAATTATACACTTGGCGTGTTTATGACCAATATTCGGTATTTTGTCATAATAACCGATTTGGCTCAATGTGCAATCTCTTTATGGGAGATCTATGTGTGGATCGGGTGGACTCCATGGGTATGTTAGTTGGATCTAGTTGCCGCCGCAATAGTGTGATGTTGAGTATAGTTTTCGATATGCTATTTTTGGGTGTCTCTCTTCCTATCTTCTAAGGAAAGTCCGTATTACTGTGGGAGTTAAGTTATTCTTTCTAGAGTTCAGTTTTCTTTTATTATCGCGTTCGAATTGGTAGCCTATTGGCATATTGTGGCATCATACAGGACTCTTGATCATGTCCAACATGGCTCATTACTCGAGAAGTTCGTACTAGGTGAGACGAGATTATTGGATTTAGGATCAGTGCAATCTCATTATATGAAGTATATTAAGAAGCAAAGATCATTATTTGGTTCATAATGTTGTAATGTTTCTTGTCAGAAGAATATACTCAATGATTTATTGACTCAACAGTTGATTATGAGTTTCTGCGGATCTCTTTCATTATGGCGGTATTGTAAGAATTAAAGTAAGAGCTGTGTATGTTACGGGTGAAATGGGAACATCTGATTTGTTGAATTTTGGCTAAGTTGATAGAAAAAACAACTCAGTTGAGAGCTCCGTGACTGGTTCAAGGGAAGGTCAACCAATGATTGATAGGCCATTCCCTCCCTATCCGTCTCTTAATCCCAGAATGCTACGTGTAAGATCTTTAATCCGAACTTTTCCATTATTATGGTCCGGTGAGTAATGCGACGCAGGGTGGGAATTCAGCAAGGTTATGCAGTCATGTTTGGGTGCAGCATGTAGTGATTTATATGGTGATCTTATGTTCAAAACAGGCCGGGCATAGAATTTCGGATGTTGAAATTGGGCTCTAAGGCCTACTTTCTTGGATAAAAAGGGAATATCTTTAGAACTGATCAAGCTGATGTGCTCAACTGAGTTGTCGTAGCATGGGAAGGTGCATGAGATGTTAAACAGGGATTTCAGAATACATTAGTGTAGTTCTCAGAACATTCAAGGACGAACATATGTTTAATTGGGAGATAATGTAATGACCCGGCATGTCATTTTGAGCCCTAACACGTCGTTCAACAGTCTGAGGCCATGAGCATCTTCATTTCAGTATTATGACTCGTACGCATGGCCAGAATCGAATTTCGAGAATTTCATAGTTGATTTGGAAAGAGAATTCTCATTTAGAAAGCTTAAAGTTAAAGGAAGGAATTAGCATTGGAATTTTGGGTAAATGACCTCGAAATCGGATCTGAAGGTTCCAGCATGTTCATATGATAATTTTCAACGTGGGCATATGCTCGGATCAGGTTTTAGATAACCCGGGAGCATTTTTGACTCCTATTATGGAAGTTAGCATTTTGGGCAAAATTTCTTAGGTTTGGCTGAAGTCCATTTCAGTGTTATCGACCTCCATTTGGGATTCCGAGTCTGGGATTAGCTCCATGTGGTTATTCTAGAATTGGGAGCATGATTGGAAGTGAATTCGGAGGTCTGTAGGTCATTTTGGAGCCATTTGGCTAAAGATAAAAATTTGAGTATTTTGAAAAGTTTGACCCGGAGTGGAATTTTAGATATTGGGATCGAAATCTGATTTCGAAAGTTGGAGTATTCCGTAATGTCAAATATGACTTGTATAAAATTTGAGATCAATCGGACGTGATTTGATAGGTTTAAACATCGGAAGTAGAAGCTTGAAATTTGAAAGTTCATAAAACTTGAATTTAAGGTTGATTCATGATTTTAGCATTGTTTTTTGAGGCCTCGAGCAAGTCTGTAATGTGTTATGAGACTCGTTAGTATGATTGGTTTGGGTTCCGGGAGTATCAGGTGGATTCTAGGTGGTTAACGGATTAACATTGGGATTTTTTCACAGCTGAAGGATCTGGTTGCTGGGATTTCTGCTTCTACAGAAATGGGACAGCAGAAGTGGGAAAGGGAGTCGTAGAAGCAGATTTTCGGTCAAGGCTCGAAGATCGCAGATGCGGTTGAGATCCGCAAAAGGGGGACCGCATCTGCAGAAGGCGGAATACAGAAGCAAAAATGGTCGGTCTAGTGGAAGCCTCAGAAGCGGCTGATGATCCGCGCAGGACCGTGGAAGCGGATTTTCTTCCATAGAAGCGGAAGTAGCTGGGAGTAGAGGGGGTGTTTTTAAATCGGGACTTGACCATTTTCTCTCATATTTTCATGGCTTGTGTGATTTTTGGGGAGTTTCAAAAGAGGATCTTCATCATTAATGATAAGGTAAGTTATTCCCACCTATCTGGAGTTAAATACATCAATTATATATGGGTTTGAGAATGAAAATTGAAGAAAAGCTTGGGATTTGAGGGAAGACCTAGAAAATTATTGTTCTTGGAATTAGCCACGATTTTTGGTATGAAATTTAGAGAAACTCATATATTTGAGTTCGTGAGTTTATGGGTGAAGTTTATCTTCGAAAAAATTTTGGATTTCGGGCACATGGGTCCGAAGGCATTTTTGTCAACTTTCCGATCGGGGTTAGGAATTGTTCTAAATTGGATTATAATGAGTAACTTAGCATATATTAATGGATTTCTTCAATCATTTTGCTAGTTTTGGAGCATTGTGCATTGGTTCAAGTTTTCAGAAGAATGTAGAATGCCGATTATGGTTCTTTGGAGCGAGATGAGTATCCTTTCTAACCTTGTAAGATCGAAGTGTCCTCATAGGTTAGTTAATTGGTTATATGCTTCTATTTGTCGTGACTACATATGCACGAGGTGACGAGATTCCGTGCGTACCTACTATTATGCCATTGTCGGGGTAGTCTAGTACCCAAAAGCATATTGTACTTGGAATAATTGAAATCTTATTGTCATCTTGTACTGCTTAGATGACATTTAATTAGTAAATGAATTTCTAAAAAGATTAAACTCCATTTTTTTTAATTTGTTAAATGGAATTTGGCTTTTAATTGGGATAAGTGTTCCCGGATAAATTCCTAATATGCTATTTGCGCGTGAGTTTTGATGTGTACCTAAGTCGCATGTATGATTCGCGAGTAGGATCTGTTCTTAAAGTTTTGAACGAGCCGAACGCCTCGGCATTTTAAATAGATGCATCTATGATTCAGGTCATTCGACCCTCTGCAGCACACAATTTCCATTTCTGTTGGAGCGGGCCGTCGAGCTCAGCGTGATATGTGCATGCTCTTACTCCTTACCTAAAATACTTGATGTTGATATTGCTGCTTGGGCCTGACATAAATTGCTAAAGACAAATGAGAAGAAATCTTAAAAATCCTTTGTTAATTGTAAAACGTGTTTACATGTTTTACAGCTTTGTGAGTTAGAGCTTGCTATATAAATTCATGATTATTTCACATTTTAGTACATTATTATTTGACCACAAGCAAGTGTTAAAGTCGACCTCTCATCTATAATTCTTCGAGATTAGAGAGGATACTTGCTGAGTACACATTATTTTTGTACTCATACTACACTTGCTGTGCATTTTTGTTGCACAAATTTACTGCGTGGCTAGTGGCGTAGTGGCATGGAAGCATGGCTGACACAGAGACTAGATGAGTTGTATTTCCTCGAGGAGATTCCGCAGCTAGTATAGTATCTTTCAGGATTTTATTTACTTTCCGTCCAATTGTATTCCGGACGGTTATTGCACTATTTGGTTTCTCTTAGAAATTGCTCATCTACTTGTGACACCGGGTTTTGGGAGGTATTTGGGTTTTATTCAAAAATTTTACTATTTGTTAAATATTCCATTATTTATTTTATAATAATATACTGGTGTGTTGTTTCAACCGTATAAAAAAAGTGTTTTCAAAATTGTTAAATTAAGAATTTAATTAAGTATTTCAGTTGACTTTCCTGACAATGGTGTCCGACGCCACCACGACCCTTAGTGGATTTTGGGTCGTGATATATTATGTGCTTCATCTATATTTATTTATTTGTAGGATAAATAATACTACTTATATTTGTTTGTAACTTTCTTTCCATGTGGAATCTTGCAACCAAAACAAACGAAATTTTATGCCCCAGTTTGCACTAGGAAGATTTGTGAGTTGTTAGAAAAATTGTAAGCCACTTATACTACTGATGCAGTGATGAGAGTAAACCAATGACTAGACTAGGATGTGCGTCTCCTCTGAGTAAAACCAAAAAGTTTACTAGCAAATGCGCCTGCTAAAATTAAACCTGAATGAACCAAACTAGGAAGTGCGTCTCCTAAGGTGAATTTAAATGACCAATACTAGGAAGTGTGTCTCTTAGGGGTGAAAAGTTCAGTCACTAAAACTAGGAAGTGCGTCTCCTATGAATGTACTCTCAATTCAGGAAGTGCGTCTCCTATAAGAATAACTTAAAAGACTTTGATTAGGAAGTGGGTCTCCTACATGTAAAACATCAGTGAACCAGACTAGGAAGTGCGTCTCCTAGGGGTGAAACTTCAATGATTTAAACTAGGAAGTGCATCTCCTATGGGTGAATTTAAAATTTAGGAAGTGCGTCTCCTATAGGTGAATTAAAATTTAGGAAGTGCGTCTCCTAAAATAAAATATAGCCTGAAAAACCCAAACCAAGAAGTGTGTCTCCTAGGGGTAGAACTTTCATGATTCAAACTAGGAAGTGCATATCCTATCAATGAACTATCAATTTAGGAAGTGCGTCTCCTATGGGTAAAATTTCGATGAACCAGACTAGGAAGTGTGTCTCCTATGGTTGAACTTGAATGACCTAAACTAGGAAGTACGTCTCCTAGGGGTGAATTTAAACTTAGGAAGTGTGTCCCCTAAAACAAAATATAACTTGAAAGGCCCATACTAGGAAGTGCGTCTCCTAGGGGTGAAACTTCAATTACTCAAACTAGGAAGTGTGTCTCCTATAAATGAACTATCAATTTAGGAAGTGCGTCTCCTATGGGTAAAATCGCAACTTAGGAAGTGCGTCTCCTAGATCAAAACATAATTTGAAAGACTTAGGCTAGGAAGTGCGTCTCCTAGGGGTGAAACCATCAGTGACTCAAACTCATATGATCCAAACTAGGAAGTGCGTCTCCTATGGGCTAAAATCTTAGTTTAGGATGTGTGTCTCCTACAAAAAAATATTACTTGAAAACCAGACTAGGCAGTGTTTCTCCTAGGGGTGATGTGTGATTTTTTCAATAGACTTTGCGTAAGCAGAATTGGGGCATTACACCTGAAAATTTCAACCTACCAAGCTTTGATATGAACATAGCTTTCGTCCTTGTTTTAGACAAAGAAAACTTGTGAGTTTAAACATGGTGGTTGGTTTGTGGCCTTGGCTTTGCTGCGATTGCTCCTTCACTTGTCATGATAACTTTGATTTCACCTTGAAAGACTTTGCTTGTTCCTTGACTAACCTCTTTCTTTGTCACCCTTATCACAAAAATACATCTTATTCGTTCAAACCCAACATCCTCCTTCTGTTACATTGCTCATAAACCGATCTCTGCCAAACCTTTATGTTTCACATAAATCTCAAAGTACGACAATTGCCACACACTCATTGCGCATGTTGTTCTTTCTTGACTTAAACCACCGGCCTTGGCCTTGAGGTCTATTGCTCATTCACTTGCCATGATAACTGATTTCCATTCGAAGACCTTGCTTGTTCATTTTCCTTAGTCATCTTTATCACTAAAAATAGCTCTTCTCCATTCAGACCCAATATCCTCTATCTGTTGCATTGCTCATAAACCGAAATTTACCTAACCCTTGTACTTCACACGAATCCCAAAGCATGGTGTTTGTTACCTACTCAGTTCGCTTGTTGTTCTTTCTTAATTTATGACACTTTGATGTACTAGCCAGATCTTGTCTTGTGAAATTAGAAAGCTGGTGGCAAATTTTGAAGTTATTTCTCGCTTGTTTGGATCAAACAGACTCAGGAAGAGGAAGTAAACCAGACAAAAGGAACAGAGTAACAGACAAAGAAAGAGATGATTTCTAACAAGAAAACTACAAAGTAGAAACCTATCTGATGTGGATACCGACTCTAATGACCTTGAGATGCACCTGCGGCCTATTCTTTTAAGCAAATATGATGTCCAGCTCTTGTTGTACCTTTTTGTCGTGAAACTAGGCTTCAATGCTTCTGCTTATCCAATCTGATTCGCTACCCTTATTCGACTTGTAGTGCCCGAAGGGTTTTCACCATCAAGCCTCTCTCATTTTTTTCTTTCTCTCAACTTATCGTCTCCTCAAGGTGTCCGTAAAGGTTTTCACCAATAAGACTCTCTCATTTTTCATTTCTCTCAGCTTTCATCACCTTGCGGAACCCGTGGGTACATTCATCAGTAAGACTCTCTCATTTTTCATTTATCTTTCCTTCTTGGACCGGAGTGTTGCCCCTGACATGAATCATCTCTACTTTCTTGACTTGGCTTCTCTTGAAGACTGATCAGGAGGTCTTCTTTTGGACCGTAATGTGGGCTTTTGGACGGGGTTAGAAAGAAAGGGTATAAAAGGCCAAAAACAATTCAAAAATGGGATAAAAAATTACAACTTTCGGAATCAGATTTCTCACGACAACCACAACTTCTGCCCGAGTTTCTTCCCTGGGGACTTTTGGATTTTTTTGTTTTGGTATGACTGAACCTTAAAGGAATGCTACCTACGTACCCTTTCGGGATCAAGTCAAACGTAGTTCACGTCATAGAATTACTTTTTTTTCTATTTCCTTTGTTTTTCCTTTCTTCTTTTCTTTATTTTCATTTTTCTTTCTCTTTCTTTCTTCTTTCCTTCTTCTTATTTTCCTCTTTCCTTTTTCTTTCTTTCTTTTGTTTCTTCTTTTTCCTTTCTTTCCTTTTCTATTTTCTTTTCTTTCTTTCTTTTCTTTTTTTTTCTTTTCTTTTGCGTATTTGTGGCACTTGCATTTCTTTATTGTGGCGTTGACTCCAAAAGAGGGGTACGAAAGAAAATAAGTAAGGCTCAAAGGGGATGACACGGGATAAAAGTGTTTGGATATCAGAACAAAATGCCTTCGTCATTCCAATCTTCAGAACATGACAAGTATAAACAACACAATTAATTAAGCATTCGTAACATCTTTTGATACTGCCAGAATTGATAACCATATCCGCACATTTTCCTTCTTCATCCGTGAAATACAACGCACCATTTGGTAACACTATTACTCTCATTACCACGAAAGACTCCCTGTCAATTTGGCCAACTTGCTTTTACGATTTCTTTATGTTTTACTTGCCCTAGTTTCACATGGTTCGAGCTTCAAATGATCTTAAGTTTCAAAATTTGTTCTTATTTCCCTCAAGTGCCCCTGTTATCTTCAAAATTGTTTCAATGCTTAATGACTAAACTAAATTTTTAGCTCAGGTTGAGAATTACACGTGCTTGTCATGTCACCAGAACCAGCATTAAACAAAAGCATAGAAAAGAACTAAAAAAAGAAAAATGACTAGAAATAACAAAAGACAAGGAATTGCATTAGATAGATGGCGAACCGGTTCGAACAACAAAATAAGCATACTAAGCTGGGGTTACAACCTTGGAACAAACCTATGCAACACTAAACAAGCTACTACGACTACACAATCTAGGAAAAATAAAAGTATAGAAGGGTTTGAGTAACAAGACAATATCTGTATTACAACCCTGAAATAACCCGGACAACAGAAATGACAACAAAATAGACCACAAAAGCTCCTCCCCGGATGACCTAGGAATGGAGCGTCTTTCCAATTACCAAATACGACATCTTAGCCACTGAATTCTGCATCACCAACATTAGGAACTTTACAAACTTTCGTCAGATCATCCTCAACAAATTGTTTTTGGGTCTCCAGGGCTCTAAGAGAATTCTTACATTCCTTTTCAAAACAAATCATATTCACCATGTCTACCCCATTACGTGCAAGCGATGGCTTTTGGCTGGTGTCCGATGCATCTGAACTTCGTACGATGATGTTACTCGTGTCATAAGCTCCTGAATTTCTTTCTTCAGCTTCCAACACTTTTCTATGTCATTCCCCGGAGCATTTGAGTAATATGCGCACCTTTGGGAAAAATCCAACTTCTTCGACAGAGTGTTTGGTATTTTTATCTGAATAGGCTTCAAAGCACCCGAACTCCTTAGCCTCTAGAATAGATTGGCGTATTACTCTCCCAAGGGAGTGTAGGTTTTCCTTTTCTGCAACTTCTCATTCCTGAATGCCTGATTTTGCTGGAAACCTGATCCAGGGACGTAGCGTCGGGCGGGTCACCTTGTGCACAAAGATATCTGTGGGGCTGACGTCGAGGCTGAGAGGGTTTAGCAAGAACGGTCACTGGACCCTGTCGCCAATGGAAGGAATGACCTGGTGGTTGGACATATGACCGCTCATTGTTGGGAGGATAATGCTGAGGTAGATTATGTGGAGCTCGGGGACAGGTTTAGGGTTGGAATTAGGAGTCAAGACGCTTGGTAGGAACAACCACTAGGCCATGTCGTCGGTGGGGCTCAACGATATCTTTTTCATCAATGGAAGGAGTATCCTGAGCAACTTGTTCATTCCATCTGACCCAAAATTCCCTAAAACTTTCCTTGGGTTTCTTTGTCGTCTGAGATAGGGAAGACTGTCTTGGAACAACGTCTTTATTGTGCTGAAAGTATCGCACAAAATTGTGATCCATGTCACCCAACGTGTGCCACTTCATGACATCCTGACGATCATGCCATTCCAAGGCTGCCCCAGTCAGGCTCTTACTGAAATGGGACATCAACAACTCATCTTCCTCACCGACATTCCTTGTTTTATTGCAATAATCCCTGAGGTGGGCTACCAGGTCTCCCCGTGTTCAACCCTTTGCCAGCCACTGCCTTACTCTTTGACCTTGTGTTGTAGAGAAGAGTTACCACTTTAAAACAACAAACCAACCACCGTTCTACTATATATATAACAAATGAAGCCATCACGTTAGTGTTAGGGCATTTAACAGCAAAAATATCACATTGTGTGCAAGGCACCTAATCACAGTTATCGATTCTAAAATGAATTCGAGGGTACAAAGGTCAGTTGGAATCATCCCAATTTGTTCATTTCAACCCTCTCTTTTCTTTGCTTTTCTAGCACTTTCTTGATCATTTTTCTTCCTCCTTCTTTTTAGTTATCACTCTTTTCTTTCCTCTCATTTCTCACATCCCATAATTTCACCTCTTTTTTTTTCCTTCTTTTTCCTTTTTCTTCTTCTTCTTTTCTTTTATTTTCTTTTAATAAATAAAAAACAACTCGATCGAACCTTATGTAGGTTGCCTACGTATCATGACGCCGCATAAATCAGATCTTTGCGTAGTTCAGGAAGATCGAGAATAAAGCAAACAAACTAACACTTTGTTTCTTTTTTACCTTAATGACTACTCTGAAAAGTAAAGGGAAATAAAAGAAGCAAATCTTTTTGAATTTTCTAGACTTAATGTTCTATAAACTATTCTAAACTCAGGCTTAACGAGCACATATTTTTTTTCTTTTTTTGAAACAAACACTCTACCGGAAATTATCAAGGAAAAACACTAGAAGAGAAAAAATATTTTTTGACTCTTTTTAGGCAGAAAATCGAAAGAATAAACAACAGAAAAATACTTTGAATTTTCATTTTACATCTTGACATGATATTTCAAAACAAACAATGGAAAAGATAAAACATAATATTTTTGGATTTCAATTTTTAATTACCTAAAGAAGAGCTTCTGAAGATAAAACAAAAGATAAAGCACGTTGTTTCTTTCTATGTTTAATATTCTAAAGTTCTAAAGAAAATAAAAAGAATTTTTTATTATTATTTTTCATTATCTTCCCGAAGGAGAACCTCAAAAGAAATCTTTTTGGATTTCTTTGGAATTAATACCTTAAAGAAAAGTTTCTAAAGAGGTACTAAAAAAACATTCTCTTCTCTTTTTTTTTGTTTGGATTTTTAGTCTTAATATACTAAGGAGATATAGAAACAACCTATTTTAAGTCCTAGATATTAATTGACTAAAGGAAAAACCACCTCAAACCAATTTTTTCATTTCTACAATTAGTATTCTAAAGAAAACTTATAACGAAAATATAAAATGCAACATCTTTTTTTTTTTTGTTTTGGATTTTGATTTATTACACACCTTTGTAAAATAAAAGGTACAATAATAATAATAAAACTCGACATTACTATACAAAGTAAAAGGTAAAAAATGACATAAAAGGAAAAACAGAGTCAAGACATAAGAAAAGGAAATCTTCTTTTAATCAACTCTTGAACGGAAGATCCTGACTAGAAGTCCTGGGCTCTGTTCTGCTCAAACACCAGTAAGTAAATCCACACTTGTATGATAAAACTTAAACCAATACTATGTAAGATAAAAACATTCCCTATTAGACACACGCAAGACATTATTGAGGGTATTTTTGCAAAATGGTTTATTTGGCCAAAAGGTGGCTAGAAATGCAAAAATTTTGCTAAGACCCCACAAAGCCTAGAACCTAAAATTTACCAAGAAGACCGGACGCTATGTGGGTTGCTACGTATCACGCCCAAAAAGACGAGAATCAGGTATGCGTGGTTCGAGCCGATTAGATACGGGCGAGAGTAAAAAAAATAACTAATTTAGAGAAAACATATATACTTTTTTTGATTTTTCTTTTAAAATGATGAAACATGAAAAAACTTTTTTGAATTTTCTTTTTCCTTTTTTTTTATTTTGATTTGTGACTTTCAAAAAACGATTTTATAAAAAAATACAAAATCTTTTTGAATTTTTCATGCTTTTTTTTTCTTAATAAAAAACAAAGACATAACTAGGTCCTACTTGTTTTATTTTCACACTTCTCCTTTTTTTCTTTTTCCTTCCGTTTCTTTTTTTTTCTTTTTCACTTTCATTTGCCCTCAACTATCATTGGTCCGCCAAATGATCCTTTTACCCTTGAATAAATACAAAATGTAGCACATAGGATGCATCAAGATGGTCTGTTCATTTCAGGTTGCTTGTCCTAGATGGACCCAACCCTTGTGTTGAGTCACCTAATTCAAATGCAACATGATGCAACTAAGCATTCCTATTAGGGATCCGGCATGAAGTTAAGTTATTCTAGGTTCAAAACCTGGGTATGTGTTCTAGATTGTGTACCCTAGAGGACAACTCGAGTCGAGGAGGGGGCAATTTACCGGGAACCAAAAGGCCATGGTATGACACTAACAGAATAGGGAGTCTCAACCAGTAATAACATCCCCGGAGGTAGAGAGAGAAGGGTGTCGGCACAGTTTATATACAGTTTTAGATAATATCAAAGCGGTAACATTTAGCATATTAAGCACAAAGCATGTAAGAAAATCAGATATAACCAAATACAGCAATTTATCTAAGCTCGAATTCTGAACCCTGAACAAAACGTTCTGGCTTCTTATCCCCAGCAGAGTCGCTAGAGCTGTCACACCTCCTTTTCGCAATACACCCCTGCAAAAGGGCGTAAAGAATTTTTTCCAATTAAAGGACAATCAAAACGGGATTTAGTTATTAATTATTCAGAGTCGCCAAATGGGAGATTAATGGTGTCCCAAGTCACCGGTTGAGTCCTGAACCAAGGAAAATATGACTCTATTACAGTCCGCGAACCAGAAATCCGGATAAAGAATTCTGTTAACCCGAAAGAAGGTGTTAGGCATTCCCGGGTTCCGTGGTCTTAGCACTGCCGCTCAACTTTTGTATTTGATTTTATCTGATTTTAATACATGCTAACTTTTGTGCCCTTATATTTAAATACCGCTTTTACCATTATGTTTTTTAAAAGACTTGCGACGTCGTGAAAATACGTTCCGACCACGTCACCATCAAGGCACCCGTGGTCGTCAGCACATTTCGAATTCGTCGAGATTTGAATTTTGGTCGCATCAATGCACACCTGAGTTTAGGAAAGTAATTTAATTAAAATGCACCTAAATCAACAACGCGTTTGCACTTTGCAAGGGCCATAGAATTTACTAAATGGCACAACTCGAATTCTAAGGGCTAAAATTAATTAAATGAGGGCCATGGGTTTTAAGATTTTATCTGGCATGGGACACCTCAAATTATTTCAAAAGAGTGTACTTTTTTTAAGCAACAAGGACCTAATAATTATATTAACTAGGCAATATTAGAGTTCTTACAACGAGGTTCACCCAAAGGGGTATGTCCTACTTGACTATTACAAACCATGTCTCTTAGGACATTAAGGTTACTAAAATGAACTAGATTAGAGCATATTGTCTTGCTTAGCCTTTTTGTTACCAAAGACCTTTCTTCTAGATCCGAGATATGAGTATCATAAACTTAAGGGAGGGATAATGCAAAATAGTAGAGTCCTTGGTGCCCGGAATCTCCTTGATTGCCCTCTTAGCCATTAGGCATGCTGCCTTGTTGGCCTTCCTGAATGTGTGATGGATTACTTGGACCTCCAGTTGGATCATTAACAACCCGCAATCAAAGATGATGGTATCAAACAATGGTAAACCATTTCTATTACATTGGTGGAATCCATCTCCACTTCGATGTTATAAAGTCCTTGATTAATAGCCAATTCCAATCCTGCCTTTAGTGCAAGAAGCTCTCCATGGATTCGCGATAATCCCTTGGCAATTCCCTGGAAACCAGTAATCCAAAAGCCTTTAATGTCCCTAATGATCTCACCCAACCCTTCAAGGGAATTTGGTTGGGAGAAGGAACTATCTGTGTTGAGTTTGAAATTACTCTTCTTTGGTTTGATCCAACGAACCCTAATATGAATGGAAGAGTGTATGATAAGATCTTTATATGTTAGGAGTTTATATTATACTGCATGGTTGATAGCCGATTTAAGAAAGGCTTTATTGAGCAGATTATTAAAAAGATTGTTATTTCTGTTGGTCCAAATATTCCAAATGATAAAGGGAAAGAGTTCCTTCCAGCTAACAATGTTATTAGCAAGGGGAGGGTTTTTGTTCCTTAGTAAGTCGAGCAGTTTTGATTTTGGGGTATAGATTTAGTGTCGAGTTTAAGCGAGCACCATAAATTCCGGACTGCATGACAGCTTAAAAAGATATGCTCAATAGTTTCTTGTTGGATTTTGCAAACGGGGTCAATATTTACGCCTATATGGCTAAGGTAACATCTGGTATGGAGTTTATTGTGGGAACATTTCCATAGCAGATATTTTAATTTATTGGGGCGGTCTAACTTCCGAATGCATGATAAATCTCCCTTGGGCACGGCTTGACTATCAATAATAGAATAGCAAGATTTAGACGTAAAGAGACTGTTAGAATTCAGAGACCAGGTAGGGACATCCTAGCTTCTATTGGAAGGGATAAAAAGTAGCTATTACTTTATTAATAAAGGACTCCTGAAGATGATATGGAAACTTGGTGAGATCCCACTTATTAATGTTACGCAAGTCATTGATAGTAAGAGTCATCTCGGCTTTGGTTAAGGGGCCAATAAAACATTTTCTAAGGGGAGGAGTATTACGAAACCAGTTGCTAGTCCACAAATTCATCTTTGTGTTTTGATGTGGAATCCACTTAGTGCCCTTATTACAAATCTGCCACCCTTTGAGTATATCAGACCAAATAAAGGAAGAATTATTCAAAGTTTTCTTGTGACCATAGAGATCGAAAAGAAATTGGGCCCAAGGTTCTTTATGGGTGTTAATAAGTCTCCAGGAGAGATTAGCAAGATTACCATGGTTTTTGCTCTTGGCTTTCCGGATACCTAAGCCACTTTCATCTTTTGTTCTAGTAACAGTTTCCCAATTATAAGATGGAGCTTTTTCTTTTCGTTATTAGTACCCAAAATAAAGTTTCTTTGGATCTTGTATATTGTGCCTAGGGTTTTCTTAGGCAGGAGGGTATATTGCATTAGGTGATTTGATAGGGAATTTAGACAAGCATTTTCTAGCACGGTTGTACCTGCCATGTTAAGGCAGTTTGCTTTCCAGTTACCTAGCCTAGTTAGCATGTTGTCCAGAATAAATTGGAAATCCTTGGCCTTGGGTTTCAAACTCGTTATACGGAAGCCTAAGTATTTTCCAAAGGAATTGGTGATTTCCATACTAAAAATATCTTAGATCTTCGAAATAGCATGTTGGAAACAATTTCTAGAGACAATTATTTTGAATTTAGTCAAGTTAATAGATTGACCTGGTAGAGAGCAAAAGTGGTCAAGACAACCTTTGATTGTAGTAATAGTTTTGTCATTTATTTTGGCTAGAAGGGTAAGATCGTCAGCATAGAAAATATGCGATAGTTGAAGGTTTCTCTTTCCCATAGAAATAGGGCTCCATTCACCTATATCAACCTTATGGTTGATGAGAATGGAGAGCATTTCGATACAGAGGACAAATATATAGGGGGACAAGGGGTTACCTTGTCCTATACCTCTACTAGGGGTGAAATAAGGGGTCATATTCCCATTTACTAGGACAACTATTCTAGAGGTAGAAATGCAATTCATAATTAGTTTAGTAAATTTAGGAGGGAATTTGAAGAACAATAATGTCTTATGAATGAAGGACCATTCGAGGTGATCAAATGATTTTTTTAGATCAATTTTAACAAGCACATTGTGGTACATACCCTTAAAAGTATCCATTTTTAACATAAGTTCTTGAATGATCAAAGCATTATCACTAGCTCTTCTATTTTTTAGAATGCTTGTTTTATAGGGGCTAATAATGATGTCTAGAAAGGGTTTAAGGCGGTTGCAAATTATTTTTGGAATGATCTTGTAGATGGTATTACATAATCCAATTGGTCTAAAATTCTTAAGATTGTTAGTATTGGGAATCTTCGGGATTAAACATAGATGGGTGTCATTAATTACTTCTGGTATAGTCCCCTTGGTGAAAACTTTCCTACAAAGATTAATAACTGAGTGGCCTATGGTTTTCCAAAAATTTTGGAAAAAGAAGGGATGCAAACCATCGGGGCCCAGGGATTTTAACGGTTTTAAAGAGAAACATGCTTGTTTGATTTCGGATATTGTGATCGGGTTATCTAGAGATGCTAGGTTGAAATTGGAGAATGAGGTTGGGGTTTTCAGTTTATTGTCCCAACTACTAGACATGTGAAAAGTTGTATAAACAGCCTTGAAATAATTTATGGTGTGAGATATAATCTCTAAAGGGGCATCAATCCATAAATTTTGATCATTTTTAAAAGCACAATTTATTAACTCTCTTCCTATTAGTGGCGGACATGTGGAAAAATCTAGTATTTGCGTCTTCTTTATTAAGCCAAGAAATTCTTGATCTAAGTTTCGAGTAGTCTTCTTCAAATTTCAAAATAGTATTGAAGTCATAAATGAGAAATTTTTCCATCGATTGAAGGAAGGGACTATGATAATAGCTAGGAGACTTTTGTATACCATTCAACCTAGCTTAATTTTTTCTTTTTCTTTTAAAGGGATCTCCAAGGGTATTATGTTTCCAAAGAGTCACATTATTTCTAAATTTAACTACTGCTTCCCTAATAGAATTAGCCATCAAGGATTGTTCGACCACCTTGTGGAAAGAGGGATGCTTACACCAAAAGGTTTCTAATCTAAAGGGTTTAGGGTAAGGGATAAAAAGTTTAGGAGTAAGATTTATAAGAAGGGGGTTATGATCAGAGTGAGTCTTAGGGAGATGGACTATAGATGCTTTAGAGAAGTATTGAACCCAAAGATCATTACTAAAAACTTTATCAAGTCGTTCAAGAATTAATTGATTATTTTTAAATCTATGATTTGACCAAGTATACTTACCACCCTTAAAACCAAGATCAATAAAATTACAAAAATTAAGAAGGACCAAAGTTTTAAGGCACGGTTTCTATTAAATGGCTGACCACCAATTTTATTATTTGAACTAAAGATGTCATTAAAGTCATCACCCATAAGCCAAGGTCCATTATAATTTTTAGAAAGCTCCTTAATGTTTTCCCACATGATGTCTCTGTTAGAAATATTTGTACTAGCAGAAATACATGAGAAGAGCCATTTAATATTAATAGGACGTACCTCTATGGTGGCATGGATTTCATGGTTCCTTCTAATGAAATTATGCACGGTTACTTTAGAGCTATACCAAAGAACCACCATACCTCCACTTTGACCGTTGGGAGGAACCTCAATGAGTTCCAAGAACCCAAATTCATTCATTAAGTTAGTATGGTTTTGAATCCTAGTTTCTAGAAGAGCTACCATACATGGCTTGTGAGTTACCATCAAATCTCTAAAGTTCCTTATAAACACATCGTTGTTTCCACCTCTTATATTCCGAATTATGAAGTTAATAGCATTAGGCATATTAAACATATGAAGAGGCTTGTGTCCATTCTCCATGGACGAGTTAGAGAGTCTCCTTAGAGTTGGAACTAGGATCATTGCTTTGTTTCCCACAGTGTGGTCTTGGAGGGGGGGGGGGGGACGAATGTCCATTGCACATTTGAAGAAGTCTGGGGGACATGCCAGTATGTGCCTTTTCTCCTGATTCTCTTTGAACAAGAACACTTTTACCTCGTTTAGGCTTCTTAATTCCACCACTGACTCCCTAAGTAGGTCTACTGGAGGGTGCATTACTTCTTCTACCTGATTTTCTAGATTTTGAAGTTGATATATCGGAGGATCTGGAAGTATGTTCTGCATGTTCATTTGCATATTGTGGGGAGGGGCTGGGTTCTGAGGTGGTTGCTGAACTCCCTACTGCATCAGGATAGGGTTCAGGGTTGTCAATGCTTCTTGTGGGAAGAAGGGAAGGTCTAAGCCTAGATTTTGAGGGAGAATTGGGACTGGATTGAATGGGGGTGATAGATTCCATTAATTTCTCATCTCTTGGGCTATATCCTGGTTGAGAGCAGGTTCTAGAGGTTGCAGTATGTTGTTGACACAAACATGGTTTAGGTAGTTGTTCATGGCTAGGTGAAGGCCGTCCAATATCAACTGAGCTAGATATTGAGGGTTTTGTATCAGGATGATACTTTCCTGGCCATTTACTTTTGCATTGAACATCAGACCAGTCCCTGCTTGCCCCAACTCTATCCAAGATAGTGGATGATGGTCTTGTAGGAGTGGAGGATGAGCATATATGATTGGGGGATTAGGAATTTGTTGTGGAAGAGGTGGCATGTTTTCCATATTCAGAGGGTTGTTGTATCGTGTTATCTGAATTAGTCGATATCTTCTTCTATTGGGAAGAGGAAGCCTTGGCATTATTATGAGAAGATGGTTAGATTAAATTTGAAGAGGGAAGGGAGATGGCAATGATTGCATCTTATTGCATGCAATTTGCAGGGTTTGGCGTGAGAGAAGTAGCAAGATATTGTGAGGATTCTGCATGGGAAATTTTGGCCTTTTGGCCACAGTGTTCTTCCATCTGTTCATCATGGGAGATAGGGTTACCAATCATAGGGGTGGCTGAATAAAAATTTTGTCTTTAGAAATGGTAAATGAAGAGTTAGGTATAGGGACACCTGGGGGGGGAGGGATAGAGGTACTTTACCTACTATGGGTGACTGTATTAAGGGGTCTAGGGGAGAGTAATTAATATCTTTAACAAATAATTTTTTAGGGGTATTATTGTCCATTGCTGGGTCATTGTCCCTCAGAGGATCAGTAGGGTTCTTAGACTAGCGAGTTTTGTTAAAAACAGATTTCGCCGAAACACTTTGGCTATGGTTTATTATCGAACTTGGCTTGGGATAACGTTCAGTATTACTGATTTTCTGGACAAATTTAAGTTTTGAGATTGGATATACTTACCTGTAGTGGTTTTAAAATATCAATGTCTATACCTGAGCTTGGAGATCTATTGAGAGGATTTGTTTGTCTCTTCACCTGCATTTTTTTAGCTTTTGAAAGATATGATATGCTATCCCTCGTCTTCCTTGGACTGGTACATGACTTGCTCTTCTGATAACTTGCTACCTACCTTTGCTTGAACTGGAAAAGGTTTTTTAATGGACATTTAAGCATAGCATGACCTACCAGACCATAATTTGTACATAGGATTTTATCCCCTTCGTACTCAATCAGTTGTTTATGATTCTCAATGGTGGAATTTTTCTACTGGCCGATCCAGTGGAATTTCAGTGCAAAGACGGGAATATCGACCTCTAAGGGTGGCTGATGTGCAAGCATCCACCTTTAGAAGTCTACCGTTTGAGTTGCTAATCTTTTGTAAGATAATACCATCGTAGAATTCCGTTTAGAGGTTTGGAAGGCGGATCCAAATGGCTGTGGAATTTTGGTTTTCATTAGTAGCTTTAAAATTTGGTTTCCACCACTGACAAGAGAGGAAGTGGCCAAAGATGAACCATAGACCATTTTGAAGGACTGATATCATGCTCTCTTGTTTTTGAAATTTTGCAACATAATAATCTTAGCCTAAATCAATCAAAGGAAAGTTTTCAGCAACTTTCCAGAGATCGTAGATTTTTTTCTTAAGGATTTGATGAAGGAGTCGTTTTCCTTGCAGTTTTATTATTAGAGAATATTGCCAGGGCATATATATTCTTCTTTTATCCTCTTGTGAGAGAGAGACTAACCTATCATTCAAGGAACCTTCGTCTAAACTTGTCAGTAAAGAAGATTGTTTGAGGGTTACACCTAGCGCCAGCATATTGGGAACTATATCCAGTGTAACTCCTTCAGTAATTGGAACGTCCTTGAATGAGGTTTTTTATATGAAATAGCACAATAACATGAATAAACACTTCACTAACCAAGTAAAGAAACCCAGCAACTATATGAAATAAATTTTAAAAAAAAAAACTTTAACGCTTCCTTTCACTGATTAAAGTTTAAGCGCCTCAAAACAGTGCCGGATAAAGTTCTAATGTATATTAAAACATCAAATCACATATACTTAACAATATTATAAACATATTCATAACCATATTAAGCATTCGAGGCAAATAATTTTAAAAAATACAAATGCATATCTTCTTTTACTCTTTTTTTTAATTAGCAAAATTTATAAACAGAAAGTTTCAACACTTAAATTTCGAACAACAAACCACACAACAGTTCATCCAAAATTGTTATTTCCTCTTATTTTAAAAAGAACAGAATGCTTGTAATAATAAGTGCAGACCTACACTAGACACCTTCGTCACTGTTCAAACCCAAACGATAGATTTAACAGTAATGGACAAATTTGATCAAACCATTAACACTGAAATCATGAGCAGTAAAGCAGAAACAAGCAAAATCAATAGTAAAGGAGAAAAGAGATGAACCTGAAAATTGCTTTCTTCAATATTTATAAAGAAATCTCAACTGCACTTACAACGAACTATTCCGAAATACGAGTGACAGGAGTAGCGTTGGTTCGAGCTCATAGATCCGGACCGGAAACCTCATACGGACATCGATGGATTCGCTTCCAAGTTGGAACTAAGGCTGTTGGTTGTCGCGGTTCCGAACCGGAACCGGACCGGAACCGTGGCCCTGCCGGTTCTGCCGGTTCCGGTTCTACCGGTTCCAGGGAACCGTCGTGGGCCAGTTCTACCTGTTAAAACCGCTAGAACCGGACCCGCCAGACCCAGAACCGGCTGGTGGTTCTGGACCGGTTCTGGCGGTTCCGCCCGGTTCAGGCGGTTTCTTTTTTTAAAATTTTTTTTAATTTCCAAACGGCTCCAATTAATATGCGTAGAAATAAGTCAATAATTGCAATACAAGTGCTCACATTATCCATGACAAGTGCTCACATTATCCAAGAATATTAAAAGGAGTTGCTCACAAGACAAGTGCTCACATTATCCAAGAATATTAAAAGGAGTTGCTGTAAAATTGTAGCCAAGTGGGGAAATAGAGACCATTTATTAAAAAATTTTGTGGCCACTTTGGAATATAATAAACTTTAAAAAATTAAAGGGGCTAAAATATAAAGCCATAAAGTTAATTGGGAATAGTGGTGAAAAAGAAAAAGGTATTCACCCGTGCATTCACATTTTCAGTCCTTTGCAGTTTGCCCCCACCTTTTATTAATACATACCCTTTAACAATTATCAATTATTTTTTAAAATTTGTTTTTCATACATTTTTTCAAGCAAGACTACAAATAGCGAAATTATAATTACAACATTCTTTTATATACATTATATACAATATATACTACTTACTACAATACACTATATACATAATAAACAATATATACTAATTACTACAACACAATATATACATAATATACAATATATACTAATTACTACAACACATTATATACTATACTAATAACTTAGTACACCATATATAAAATATATTCTACACTAAGGCTGTCATTTGTCGCGGTTCCGAACCGGAACCGGACCGGAACCGTGGCCCTGCCGGTTCTGCCGGTTTCGGTGGCCAAATATTCCAACCCCTACTTCGTCTACATCACAATCGTCTAAAAGAGCTGCTGGCTTAACAGCTCTTAAATCGTGGACGGAGTTCGGGGTACTCAAGGTGATAATTTTGATGAAATTTCCCATCTAAATGAGCTTCAAGTTTACTTGTCACAGGGACTAGAAAAGGAGAATCCAGACGGCTCTTTCGACCTTTTGGAATGGTGGAAGTCAAGGGAAAAGCATTTTCCCGTTCTTGCAAGGATGGCTCGGGATGTTCTGTCAATTCAAGCGTCAACTGTTGTATCGGAGAGCGCTTTTAGTCAAGCAAGACTACAAATAGGTGAGCACAGAGCGTCGATGCGGGAGAGCTTGGAAAAACCAGTGCTTTTTAGAGATTGGATCCGCGCAGAAAGAAGGAACTTTGGCATAGCAGAATCACAACCAGCAATAGATGAGGCATATGAAGAAATGATAGCAGAACTTGCTGAGGAAGCGACTTCACCTGGAAGTGGTGATGAACAAGCTTCATTTCCACCACCGCCAACACAACCACCTCCCAACCTTGACGGATTTATGAGATTTGTTAGAAATACAATATAAATTAAGATGTAACTTGTACATTGGCACATCTTCTTTTAGTTTTTTTTCTTTTAATGGTGGTATTAGTACCATGTTGTGCTCACTCCATTGGGGGAAGGAAGACTAAGAAAGATATGCCATTTTGGTCAATAAATATGCTCCTTGAATATCTTTTTTCTCAATATTTCTTTGTCTTTACTTCGATATCAATCCTTGAATATATATATAACATACAATACATAACATACAACACAATATACTAATGACAACATTCTTTTATCAACATATACTACTTATATACAATTTATACTAATTACTAACTACAACACAATATACACTATTTGTATACAATATATACTACTTACATACAATATATACTACTTATATACAAAATATACTTACTTATATATAATATATACAACCTCTACAACACAATATATACTACACTAATAACTTAGTACACCATATAAAATATATTCTACACTATACTAATTACTACTATACAAGATATTGAATTAAAAGAAAAAAATACAAACCCGCCAGACCCGCCAGAACCGGAACCGCCAGAACCGGAACCGCATGGTACCTGGAACCGTCACGGGCCGGTTCCACCATGAGAACTGCCAGAATCGGAACCGCCAGAACCGCCAGACCCGGAACCGCCAGAACCGAAACCGCCAGAACCGGAACGCCACACCCAAATAGACCCAGAACCGGAACACAATACAGCCTTATTTGGAACCCCATTTGTTGATCTTTCACACTGCTGCTGCTAGGAATAGCAGCGAGGTCCGATGGTTTTGAGGTGGCGAGAGAATGGTGGCTGGTTTGGTGTGTGGTGAAGGACATAACAATGGTCTGTTGCGTAGGGAGGTGTTTGGTTGACAGGTTGGTTTGGCTAGTCGTTTGAGATGAGAAGATGAAGCAGCAAGTGCTGCTGCTGGATGGGGAACTGGGATAGAATGAGCAGCAGCTAGTTCGACGAGCTGGGACGCAGCTGGTGGCTGATGGAAATGGAGGAAAGGCTGGCTGGAGACAATGTAAGGATGAAGAAGAAGACTGGCGAGGGTGGGTGAGGCTCTGGTTCAATCAACGCTGAAGAAGATGAAGCTAGGGGTGTTGGTTTTTTGGTGTTATGCGGCTCTTTATTGCTGAAGAAGAAAACAGGACATTTGGGGAGCGCCTCTATCTCTGTATTGCGGCTGAGCTGGGGAGGGATCTAGGTTGCTAGGGTTTTTGTTGAAATAATAATTTATCCAAAAAATATTGATCAACGGCCATGTCTTTTGAAACACATGTTTTAGTTGTTAATATGAGATTTTAAAATAAACTTCACCTACCAAGGTTAGGCACCGGCCATGGTGTGTTAGATTTTTGGTTCTTTGTTTCACATTATTTGTTCACAGTATGGGTTAACTAATATAAATAGTCCTTGTAATTCATTTGGTTATTATCAACTTTTCAAGCAAGTATTGAGTGATTAATAGCTTGAGTGTAAGGAGTGTTTGTAAGAAATACTTTTGTATTTGAGAGTTTCCGAGTTGTATTAATAAATCCCTTTTCGGTATTCTTTTGTCTCCATAAATTGTTTTGGGAATCATTAATTTATTTTTTTGGTTCCTACATTTGGTATCAGAGCTAGTGTGAGTCTTGTGAGGTGATAGGAAATTGAATCATGTCAGGCAATAACTCGATTCAGTTTCAACTCCCAAAACTCAACGGCAAAAATTACAACAATTGGGCTATCCAATTGAAAGTATTTTTCCGATCACATGCTTTATGGGATGTGGTGGAAAATGGCTATACCGAAGTTCCAGACGCCAAAGAGTTCGAGGCGTTGAAGAAGGAAAAAAAGATGCTTTAATTGAAACTCGAAAAAAGGACCAGAAGGCATTGTACGCTATCATTCAGGCTGTCGATGAACTGGTATTCGAAAAAATATCAGCGACAGAGACGTCAAACCAAGTGTGGGTTATTCTGCAGAACGCCTAGAAATGTGACGATCGAGTGAAGCGGGTCTGGTTACAAACACTCTGTGCAGATTTTGAGTTCTTGTGCATGAAGGACTCAGAAAATGTTGCAAGCTACTTTGACCGTGTGCAGTCAGTCGTAAACCAATTGCAAAACGGTGAATCGTTTGACGAGCAGAGGGTGGTAGAAAAAATCATACGCTCTTTGAGCACAAGATTTAACTACGTAGTAGCTGCAATCGAAGAAGGTCAAGATACAACAGCTATGTCGGCAGACCAGTTGTTGGGTTCGTTAAGTTCTCATGAGCAGAGAATAAACCAGACGGCGAGTAGCAGTAACCAAGAACATGCTTTGCAAAGCAGCTATGTCCCAGGAAATCGCGGTGGCAGTCAACGCAACAACAGCCATGGACGCGGAGGCGGACAAGGTAGCGGGAAAGGTGGAGGAAATTGGAAAAATAATTCTTCTGGTAAAATTGACAAGTCCAAAGTCAAACGTTACCGGTGTTAACAATTTGGGCATTACAAAAGGGAATGTCCGCGTGGCAACCGACACGGACGAATGCAGCAAGCGCATGTTGCAGAGGAAAGTGACAATATGGTTCTAGCATGCAACGCTGGAGAACCAAATAAAAATCACTCAGATATTTGGTTTCTTGATAGCGGTTGCTCGAATCATATGTGCAGATGCAAGGACCTGTTTACGAAGCTAGAGGAGTACGAAGGCGGTGAAGTCAACTTTGGCAACAAGACGAAGGTGAGTGTCAAAGGTAAGGGTGACATCAAAATCCAGTCAAAGGATGGTATGGATGTTACTGTCGCTGATGTTTTCTTCGTACCTGGGCTTTTCTGGAACTTATTAAGCATTGGGCAGCTTTTAGAAAAGGGGCACAATATTCTTTTCCAAGACGGAGTCTGCACGATCCGGAGCAACAACAACAAGTTAATCACGAAGGTAGAAATGGCCAAAAACTGAATGTTCTCTCTTACTCTTAATACGAAGGGAGTAATGAATTTTCAAGCTGTGGCAATGGATAGCAATTGGCTATGGCATCTTCGGTCTGGTCACTTACACTTCAGAGGCTAGAAGTTGTTGGCGCAAAAGAAGATGGTGACAGGTTTACTAGTGATTGATATTCCAGATCGAACGTGCGAAGGATGTCTACTTGGAAAGCAGTACAGAGACGCGTTTCCAACAGGGAAATCCATACGGGCAGAGCAACCATAGGAGCCAGTACACGCGGATCAGTGTGGCCCAGTTGAGGTAGAATCTTTTGGAAAAAAAACAGTACATGCTTGTTTTCTTAGATGATTTTACAAGAAAAACTTGGGTTTATTTTCTGCGTGAAAAATTTGAAGCATTCGGAAAGTTTAAAGAGTTTAAAGCCTTTGTTGAAAAGCAAAACGGCTTTAGCTTGAAGACTCTGAGATCCGATAGAGGCGCTGAATTTACCTCTAACAAATTTCATAATTACTGCAAGTCCCAAGGAATTCTTCATTAGTTAACTGCCAGTTATACACCGCAGCAAAATGGTGTGGCAGAAAGAAAGAATAGGACGATCTTTGAGATGGCACGAAGCATGTTGAAGGCGAAAGGCTTACCAAAGGAATTTTGGGCGGAATCTGTTGCTTGTGCAGTGTTCGTGCTGAATCGGTGTCCGACAAAAGCTGTGCTCGGGAGGACTCCGCAAGAAGCGTGGAGTGGCAACAAACCTGATGTTTCTTTGCTGAGGGTATTTGGGTGTATTGCATATCCCCATGTACCAGATGAACGTAGGAAGAAGCTGGATGATAAAAGTCAAAAGTGCATCTTTATTGGCTACAGCGAAGGGATTAAGGGTTATAGACTTTTTAATCCTGTCAGCAGGGAAGTCATCGTTAGCAGCGATGTGCAGTTCGTAGAAGATGGAGCTTGGAACTGGAGCAGAAAATATGACACTGGAAGAGGTGTGCTGATGAAAATAGAAGAGGCAGAGGAGCAAAATGTCTTAACCCCAGAATCCTCAGAAGATATTCCATCTCCGGAGCCAGTAGTGATTCCATCTCCGCATGCAGTAGAGATTCCATCTGCAGAATCAGAAGAAGAACTTGAACGAGAAGAGCGGCCTCGTCGACAAACAAACATGCCACCACGTTTCAAGGATTTTGATATAAGGAGAAATAAAGAAGGTGTTGACAATGACAGCAGTCCTGACTTTACCGATGAAACATTGGTAAATTTTTGTCTTTTTGCAGATTGTGATCCAGTTTCGTTCGAGGATGCTGCTGATAATGAAAGGTGGATGAAGGCAATGAATGAAGAAATTCATTCCATTGAAAAAAATGACACATGGTAATTAACTTCTTTGCCAGCCAGAAAGAAGCCTATCGGTGTCAAGTGGGTGTACAAGACCAAGTATCGACCCGACGGTCAGGTGGACCGATTCAAAGCAAGATTGGTAGTCAAAGGCTATCGGCAAAAGCCTGGAATTGATTACTATGAAATCTTTGCAACAGTGGCCATAATGGATACTATTCTCATGATAGTAGTACTTGCAGCTCAGAACAGGTGGAAGATCCATCAAATGGATGTCAAGTCAGCTTTCCTTAATGGCTTTCTTGAGGAGGAGGTCTATGTTGAGCAACCACCAGGTTTTGTAAGAAAAGGACAGGAGAATCAGGTCTACAAATTGAAGAAGGCATTATGCGGATTGAAAAAGGCACCACGAGCTTGGTATACGCGCATTGATACGTACATGTTGCAGGCAGGATTCCGGAAGTGTCCTTATGAGCATACATTATACATCAAGTCAAAAGTGAATGGCGACATGATGTTTGTATGTCTTTATGTTGATGATTTGATTTTCACAGGCAATTGTGAATAAATGTTTGCAGAATTCAGGGAGGCCATGACTAGTCAATTCGAAATGACAGACATGGGGCTTATGTCTTACTTCTTGGGCATAGAAGTACAACAACGTAAAGATGGCATTTTCATTTCGCAAAAGAAATATGCCAATGATGTCTTGAATAAATTCAAGATAGAAACTGCGACTCCAATCCGAACTCCAGTTACTGAACGCCTGGAAATGAAGAAAGAAGGAAGCAGTGAGCTGGTTGATCCAACTTATTTCAAAAGCATAGTTGGAAGTCTGCGTTATTTGGCTTCAACTCGGCCAGATATTGTTTATGGCGTGGAAATTATCAGTCGATTCGTGGAGACACCACATCAGTCACATTTGCAAGCGGCAAAAAGGATTTTGAGGTATATTAAAGGTACCCATGATCATGGAATTTTCTATACCTACTCTGACAACTGCAGTCTAGTAGGATATACAGAGAGTTATTGGGCAGGTGATGTGGAGACTCGAAAGAGAACTTCAGGTTATGCTTTCTTTGTTGGGAAAGGAGTATTTTCATGGTCATCAAAGAAGCAACAAGTAGTTGCTCTTTCTACAGCAAAAGCAGAGTACATGGCAGCGACTTCTGCAGCTTGTCAAGTAGTTTGGCTTCGAAGGATGCTTGGAGAGCTGAAATACGAGCAGATTGGTCCGACAAGAATTATGTGTGATAACAGGTCAGCAATCGCATTAGCCAGGAATCCGGTATTTCATGGCAAGAGTAAGCATATCGGAATTAAGTATCACTACAAACGGGATCTTGTTAAGGATGGTGAAATCGAACTTGAGTTCTGCAGATCTGAAGATCAAATAGCGGATATCCTTACAAAACCGCTGAGAGCAGAATTGTTCGAGAATCTGAAGTCAATGCTTGGTATAGTTAATTTTTGATTAATTAAGGGAGGCTGTTGAAATAATAATTTATCCAAAAAAATTGATCACCGGCCATGTCTTTTGAAACACATATTTTAGTTGTTAAAATAGGATTTTAAAATAAACTTCACCTACCAAGGTTAGGCACTGGCCATGGTGTGTTAGATTTTTGGTTCTTTGTTTCACATTATTTGTTAACACTAGGGGTTAAATAGTATAAATAGGCCTTGTAATTCATTTGGTTATTATCAAGTTTTCAAGCAAGTATTGAGTGATCAATAGCTTGAGTGTAAGGAGTGTTTGTAAGAAATACTTTTGTATTTGAGAGTTTCCGAGTTATATTAATAAATCCATTTTCGGTATTCTTTTGTCTCCATAAATTGTTTTGGGAATCATTAATTTATTTTTTGGTTCCTACAGTTTTAGGGTGTTCATGGTAATGATGATTGAAGAAGAAGAAACAACGTATGGTCTCCTCCCTTATCACTGTAGCGGCGCTGCCCTCCTCCCTTTTTTAATTCATCCGTTATTTTTCTTATAGAGTAGAATTTAGGCTTTGGGTAGGGTCGGGTCATGAGTTTTATGGCAGTTAGGCGAGTTTGGGCTTGGATTGTTTGAGAATAAGGCAAAAGAACTATACTTGGGCCATTGTATTTGCTCTTTGGGGTGGCCCATATTAAATTTAACACCAAGCTTTTTCAATTTCTTGGCTCTTTTATTTCCTTTTTCTTTGACTAAAATCCTAAATTAATCATTTTGTAGAAATTAAAAATCTTAATTTAATTTTTTTACATTAAAAAAACTAATTAACTTAAAACTAAAGAGAAAATGCTAATTTTAAAGACTAAAAGATAAATATACAAAAGTGACAATTTTTTAAGGATTTTTCTATGATTTAAAAATGTTTAAAATGCTTAAAATGCAAATAAATAAAGGAAAATTCCTAAAAGTAACAAGTTATTTTTGGACTATTTTTAGGAGTTATTTTCATGTAGGGAAAAAATCACGTGCTCACAGCTGCTAAGGTCAGGCCGGCCTTGGAGGAAGAACAAATGAACAGGTTCTTCGTCCTTGCTTAGGATCCGCAATACTATGAAAGGTTGATGCTAATAGAGGGTCAGAAGTTCTCCGACATCATCAATTTGGGAGAAAGGATCAAAGAAGGCATCAAAAATAGTATGGTCACTAACCTCGAGGCATTGGAAGCTACCAACAAGGCTCTACAGTCTGGTGGCTCGTCGAAGAAAAAGGATGTAAATCTGTAATTGCAGCGGAAAGGAACAATTCCCCTATGAAGTACCAAACCTATCCCTCAGCTCCACATACATATCAACCTATCCTAAACTACCAACAACCATCACCCACTTACCAAATTCCACCACCTGCTTACCAATCACCTCCACCACCCATATATCAACCCACTTCACCCAGATGTTCCAAACCCGCACTTGTGTACCAAACATACAGTTCCCAAACTTCTCACTACCCGTCACCACCTACCCGCCAAAACTTTTCTCGACCCAGACCAAACTTTGACCGTAAGCCTCCCAGACAGTATACCGTCATAGCCGAGCCAATTGACCAATTATATGAAAAACTCAAAGCAGCCGGTTAAATTTCACCTATCACAGCCATAACTCCAGAAAATCCTTCAGAATGGATCAGCCCTAACAAAACCTGTGCATAGCATTCCGGAATGAAGGGACATACCATCGACGAGTGTCGCTTGTTGAAAGACAAGATCCAGACCTTGATTGATAACAAGGTCATTATAGAAAAGGAGCCCACTCCCAATATCCGCAACAACCCTCTACCTTATCACAAGGGTGGGGGCATCCATATGATCGAGGTTGAAGATGATTGGAACCCCAAGGGGTTAATCGGTTTGATAGCTAAAGGAGATGAGCCTAAGAAACCAGCGGTTACCCTTAATCCCATTGTTTTCCAAATCCAGCCCTCTGAGGTCGATGTGGTAAACGTGTCTATACCACTCGAGTTTGAGGCACCTCTTGCAAAGGTGCCAATACTTATCGAGGTTCAGTTCGGGATTCCAAAGGCATCTGCACCATTTGAAGTTATTGTGTTACCTCCTCGGATGCCAATTCTGATTTCCATGACAGATGTGACCTCGTTCAAGTTGAACGCCATACCTTGGGATTACACATCTGAGGCTAGAAGGAAAGGAAAACATATATTGGGGAAGCAATCGCCGCACAGTGCATGACCAGGACAGGCAGGGTATACACCCTGAAACATTTAGCTGAGTCCAGCAAGCAAGCCTCTGGGCGGGCTAATGAAACTAGATCTCATAACCTTTGGGGGAAGATATAGGCCAAAGAGTACTCAGTCGTTGAGCAATTGAACAAAACGCCAACACAGATTTCTATTCTGGCTCTTCAGCAAAGCTCTGAGGTACATAAAAATACCTGAATAAAAATACTGAGCGAAACTTATGTTCCCAACAACATAACAAGAGGCGAAATGGAAAATATGGTGGGTAGGTACTGGAAAGCCACAAGATGACCTTCCACGAGGATGAAGAATTACCACCAGATGGTCTTAGTCATAACAAGGCATTGCACATCAATGTGCAATGCGAGGATCATTTTATCACTAGGATCTTAGTCGACGGGGGATCCAGCCTTAACATCTGTCCGTTAATCACTCTCACGACATTGAGTAAAGGAGTGCATGAGATCAAAGACGGAGTGATCAGTGTCAAAGCTTTCGATGGGTCGCAAAGATCCACCATCGGAGAAATTAGAATATGCCTACAGATGGGGCCGACCTGGTTCGATGTTGACTTTCAAGTCGTAGACGTATCGACATCCTACAATTTGTTGCTGGGATAACCCTGGATCCATGTCGCTGGGGCTGTGGCTCCAGCCTTCAATCAAGCCGTAAAATTTGAATGGAACTATCAGGAAGTGATCATTCATGGCGACGGTAGCAACCCTATATATAGTCGACAAACCATCCCGATGACCGGAGGTAGAAGGAGAATCGGTGGGGAAATATACCACCACATTGAGCGGGTCAATGTCATATACAAGGACAAATGGTGGGATAACAAAATCGAGAGCATTCTGAATTGGAGCGGGTACAAGCCCTTAAATGGACTTGGCAAGAAACTCCAGGACATCACCAAGCCTATCAAGTTGAAGAAGCATGGTACCACTTTTGTCCTGGGTTATGAGTATACTTGGGAGGAGTTCAACCATTGGTCACCACCATGGCACGGTCCCTACTATCCACTGGAACACCCCACACCTCAGCTAGAGCAGACCTTTCTGCCATCGACCTTATATTTGGATCAGAGGAAGATGAGGCACAGGCCGCAATGAAGAACCTATTTCTGGAGGATGATATAGGTTGTTGTCTTATATTCAAGGAGGAAGGTGAGGAAGGCCCTTCCATTCAAGCTGTGAACCGAGGAGAATGCCTCACCAATTGGTCAGTAAGGACCACCAGTGCCCGAAGAGCTTTGTTGTAGCAAGGCGAAACGACGCATTATGCATCACATTTTACTTCTAATTAACTTTACTTTTCCGCATTGTCTTTACTTTTGAAAAGAGCTCCGATGTTTCAAACAGTTATGAATTTAATGAAAAGCATTTTCCAAGTTTATATTTACATCTCTCTCTTATTACTTTTCTCTATTATTTACTTTATTTTACACAGCATTACTATTACATGTCTTGATTATGAACCAACGACTGTGACTTGCAACGAGGCAATGCAACAAACCAACATAGATTTAAAATAGGACGAAATACCAAAAGAGGTTGTCAGGGAGGTCGAGAATTTTGAGAACATGCCTAAGTCCAATTTGGACGAAACTGAGGTTGTTAACCTGGGAGACGCAGAGAATGTCAAGGAAACACGTATCGGCATACATTTTTCACCACCATAAAGGAAAGAGTATACAGAGTTCTTAAAAGAGTATGAGGATATCTTCACCTGGTCGAATGATGATAATACCGGTCTCAACACATCCATTGTGGCTCACAAATTTCCGACCGATCCGACATGTCCGCTAGTATTATATAAACTCAAAAATTTCAAGCCAGACATGAGTTTGAAAATCAAAGAAGAAGTTACTAAGCAAGTCAAAGCCATGGTTCTCGGAGTGGTAGAGTATCCGACATGGTTAGACAAATATACACATATTGATTGACAACTGTGCCAAACATGAGCTGTAGTCATTTGTCGATTGTTTTGTCGGATACCATTAGATATGGATGGACGAAGAAGATGCAGAGAAAATAGAATTCATCACACCGTGGGGAATGTACTGTTACGAAATGATGTCGTTCAGTTTGAAGAATGATTGTGCTACCTACATGAGGGCCATGACCACCATCTAATATGACATGATACATAAAGAGATTGAGGTGTATGTGGATGACGTCTTCATCAAATCCAAGAAAGTTTCATATCACATGGAAGATTTGAGGAAGTATAACTTGAAACTGAATCCAGCCAAGTGTGCCTTCGGGTCCCCGCCAAAAATTTATTAGGTTTCATTGCAAGTCGCCGAGGAATAGAATTGGATCGAGGTGAAAGCCATTCAAGAGATGCCACTACCAAAGATCAAGAAGGATGTAATGAGGTTTCTAGGAAGACTCATCTATATCAGCTGGTTCATAGCCCAGTCCACTTTTATTGCTGAACCTATCTTCAAGATGCTAAAGATGGATATTGCCACTAAATGGACTAACAACTGTCAGAAGGCTTTTGAGTAGGAATATTTGTCAACGCCGCCAGTCTTGGTTCCACTCGAGCTAGGGAGACCTCTATTGCTTTATCTTGCAGTATTGGATGGAGCATTTGGGTGTGTTTTACAATAACATGATGAAATCGGAAGAAAGGAGCAAGCCATCTACTACCTCAGCAAGAAGTTTACCCCGTATGAGGCTCGGTATTCCTTATTAGAGCGCACTTGTTGTGCTCTAACCTGGGTAGCTCAGAAACTAAGGCACTAGTTTTATGCTTACACCACTTATCTCATATCCAGGATGGATCCATAGAAATATATCTTCAGAAGCCTATGCCTACCAGCAAGCTCGCCAAATGGCAAATACTGTTAAGCAAGTTTGACATTATTTATGTTACCTAGAAGGTCGTCAAAGGACAAGCATTGGCAGATCACCTTGCCAAGAATCCTGTAGTAGAAGGATACGAACTTCTAAAGACTTATTTTCCTGATGAGGAGGTAGATTTCGTAGGAGAAGACATTGCAGAATCCTATGATGGTTGGAGAATATTCTTTGACGAAGACGCAAATTTTAAAGGATTTGGCATAGGGGCGGTCCTGGTAACAGAAACCAGTCAACATTACCCGGTGTTTGCCAAGCTCAGATTCCTATGCACCAACAATATGTCTGAGTACGAAGCCTGCATCTTGGGGCTCAAATTGTTGATTGACATGAATCCGGAACTATTAGTGATCGGAGACTCGGACCTACTCATACATCAAGTCCGAGAAGAATAGGCGACCGAAAATTCCAAGATACTCCCCTATCTATACCATATACAGCAGTTGAAGAAGAGATTCAGAAAGACAAAATTCTAGCATGCTTCTAGAATACAGAATGAGTTCGTTGATGCCTTAGCCAATTTATCATCTATTATACAGCATCCAGACACAAACTTTATTGATCCCATCCAGGTCAAGATTCACGACCAACAGGCTTATTGTGCTCATATCGAGGAAGAAGCTGATGGAAAACCTTGGTTCCATGATACCCGAGAATACTTGACGACAGAAGAATAGCCTGAACTTGCCAATATTACTCAGAAACGCTCACTTCGAAGATTGTCCAACAACTTCTTTCACAGCAAAGGAATCCTGTATAGGAGGACTCCCGATCTGGGATTATTAAGATGTGTCGAGGCAAGAGAATCAACCAAACTATTTAAGGAAGTGCACGCAGAGACTTGCAGAATGCACCTGAATGGTTTCATTTTGGCAAAGAAGATACTCCGAGTAGGATATTTTTGGATGACTATGGAAACAGACTGCATCCAATATGTCCGAAGGTGCCACCGTTGTCAGATACATGCAGATATGATAAAAGTTCCTCCTAATGAGCTTACTGCAACAAGCTCACCATGGTTGTTCGCCGCTTGGGGAATGGATGTTATAGGACCGATCGAACCAGCCACGTCAAATGGGCACAGGTTCATCCTAGTAGTAATTGACTACTTTACCAAATGGGTTGAGGCAACATCACAAAAAATAGTCACGAAGAAAGTAGTAACAGATTTCATCCACGATCATATGGTTTGTCAGTTCGGGATTCCAGAGTCAATCATCACCAATAACAGTTCCACTCTCAACAGGTCCTGATGAAGGCAATGTGTTTAACCTTCAAGATCAAGCATAAGAACTTTATAGCTTATAGACTTCAGATGAATGGAGCTGTAGAGGCAGCCAATAAAAACATCAAGAAGATACTAAGAAAGATGATCAAAAGGCACAAGTTATGGCACGAGAATTTTTCATTCGCCTTATTGGGCTATCGTACCATGGTCCGCACATTAACCGGGGCCACTCCCTACATGCTGGTCTATGGTACAGAGGAAGTCATCCCGCTGAGGTAGAAATTCCCTCCTTGAGAGTAATACAAGAAGCAAAGTTAGATGATGCAGAATGGGTCAAGAGTCGTTACGAGCAGTTATCCCTTATAGATGGAAAGAGTATGAATGCAGTCTGTCACAGTTTGTTATATCATAATAGAATATCCAGAGCCTTCAACAATAGAGTTAAGCCAAGAAAATTCAAACTGGGACAGTTGGTATTGAAGAAAATATTTCCGCATCAAGATGAAGACAAAGGTAAATTCTCTCCCAATTGGCAGGGTCCGTACATGGTTCATCGGGTTCCAACTAGAGGAGCCCTTATTCTTGCCGAAATGGACGGAGAAGTCTGGCCGAAGCCAATTAACTCAGACGCAGTAAAAAGATACTAGATTTGATCAAGTGCTTCTCTTTCATGATGTTTTTGAACTACGCCTGACCCAATTCCCATTTAAGAGGGGATGTAGGCAACCATATAATTTCGGTCACATTTTAATAAAAATTCCATTTTTCCCCGCAATTGGAACTGGGGAAGAATTTTCAGGTGGACCCTTAAAATTTCGAAGTAAGTTTTTCAGTCTTTTCATCTGCATCAACCTAGTAAATTGGGGCAGAATTTTGAGGAGGACCCTCAAAATTCTTGAATCGATCCGTTTTCAGTCACTAAGCACAGCCGTTAGCAGCACCAACCCAGTAAAGTGGGGCAAAAATTTTTAGGAGGACCCTCAAAATGCCGAAGCAAGTGAGGTCGTCGTGTCTTGAACCACATTGCAGTTGTTGGTTCATCCAAAACAAAATCATTATATATATAGATATATATATATATATATATATATATATATATATATATATATATATATATATATATATATATATATATATATATATATATATATATATATATATATACATATATATACTTGCATTATATTTACTTAGTCGTGCATAAATGTAATTTGCATTACCATCATTTAGCAACGCTACCCCCGTGATACACGATGCCACGAGCTAGAGGATACGAACTAACCTCCCCTCTACAGAACTCACAATATTTCTTTGGATGCAGGAATTCAGGACACGGGCGAAACTACATTTTCTTTTCAGAATCGAAACCCTCAAAGGGTCACCATCCACACCCAACATTCCCCAGCAGCATTAATATCGCAATCATCTATCAGCTAAGAAAACTTACTATTATTCATTCTTTTACATTCCTGCAATGCATAAGGCTACTTTATGCCTTCCGAGGTTAAGCTCTACCTCCATATTGCATAAGGCTACTTATCTATCAGTCAATACCGAGCTCTGTCTCCATCTGCATTTTGCATAAGGCTATTCTCTGCCTTCCGAGATTAAGCTCTACCTCCATATTGCATAAGGCTGCTTATCTGCCTTTCGAGACTAAGTTCTGTCTCCATCTGCATTTTGCATAAGGCTATTCTCTGCCTTACGAGGTTACGCTCTACCTCCATATTGCATAAGGCTACTTATATGCCTTTCGAGACTAATCTCTATCTCCATATGCACTTTTGTATAACGCTACTTATCTGCCTTCCGAGGTTAAGCACTACCTCCATCCTGCATAAGGCTACCTATCCGCCTTCTGAGACTAATCCTTGTCTCCATCTTACATGGCTGAAATATCACCATCTGCATTTCAAATTCTTGCTATGGCTGAAAGATCGCCATCCTTTGCACTCATTCGTCTTAAATATTGCCACTTTATTTTCAAGCGGCTGAAATATCACCACCCGCATCTTAAATTCTTGCTCTGGCTGAAAAATAGCCACCCTTTGCATTCATTTGGCTAAATGATTGCCACCTTCTCATGGGCTGAAAGATCGAAAACTTATTCAAAGGTGTCATAGTTTGGAGGCACCATCCGCATAGCCCGAGAATACCATTTCATGGCCTGCAAATCTTTATGTTTATGCTCTTCAAACCCCAGGACATCGTAGTCCGAGGACATCATCCTAATCGTCCGTAGACAGCATTCATGGTCCAACGGGAACTTACATCATATTTAAATTACGCAATATATTCATTTGTTCATTTACAGGTACCCTGGCTAGCGAACAACCGTCTCAGAAGGAACAATCCCGCTCCGGGTTCTTCCTCAACCTATCTAAACCCAAATGTCTTTTCAAACCCAACCATTGCATCCATCTTTTTGAACCTCCATCGACACATTTTGTCAATGGATCCCGAACTACATATGGCCTGATTCCTGTAAAACTAGGGATATGTAGGCAGCTCAGAAACCAGAGCACATTCATTATTCTTTTACGATCGCCATTTTCGGTCAAAATTGGCCATCTTATTTTTATCCGACAACTCTTTCATCCTCCTCGGGCAAAGAGGGCCAGCTGTTGATACCCAATTATTCCTCATATATTTTTTTATATATACCAAAATACTTCCCAAATAATTCATATGTGCATATATGAGCACACCCATGAGTTTTGGTATTTTAATGATTTTTAAACCAAATTATCGCCATATATTACAAAAATTATCAAAATTATTCCCAAAAATTATATTTTGGTGAATAACTTATTTTTTCCTCATATTTACAATTAAATATATTTAATATGATTTTTCCATAGTTTTACGAATTTATTTGGCATTTCTAAAGTTAATTTATATATAATTGAAATTGTAGCCCATTTTGTAATTAATCGTATTTTGGAATTGTAAAGGTACTCCTGATATTTATAGACTATTCTCTATATATTATTAACTAGTTCAGTATTTTTAATTTTGTTTTTAAATTATTTTTACTATTTTTAATTAATTAAAAAGGGAGAAAGTGGCTATTTATGAACTAGCCTATTTTTATTTCAATTATAGCCTCAATCCACCCCCAATTTTAAACCCAATTCAGGCCAACCCATATCCTATTAAGACCAACCCATTAACCCGTCCCAATATCGGTTCAATCTGAACCGTTGATCAAATGAGATCAACGGTCCAAATTTAATTATCTAAAATAAATCCTAAGGCTACTCCATGACCCCTCATTTTCATTAGAGACTGGTCTCTATGTCACTCTCTCTCTCTAACCAATTCTCTCCCTTCTCTCTAGAACCTTCTGGTTCCCTCCTACTTCTCCAACGAGCTTCATCGCCTCTCCGGCCATGCTTCGTCCTTACTTCTCTCGACCTCTAGCCACCATGAGATCCTATATCGCTACTTCTCTCCAAATTTTGAAGCCCCAGAAGCTTCCACCATGAATATGGTCATTGAAGCCTTGCCGGGAATCCGTTTCGGGCCTTTCTCCGATGGATTTTGGTTCGATGATGCTAAGAACACCATTATCTTTGAGATTCACGGCCAAGTTCCTCTTACCCCTCTCACTGGTTTCTTAGGAAACCCTAATATTAACCCAAACCTCTCAAATCTCTGATTTTTTAACGATTTTACCATTATGTTTTGCACTATTTTTTACTCGATCTTTACGATTATTCTAGTTTTAAACGATTTTTGTTCCTTTTGGAAATAGGGTTTCTCACCCCTTTTCGAAATCACTTTATTTTCTTGTTTTTGAGTACTAATTCGTGATTCTCAGTATATTTTCTAAATATTTTTGCTAAGTCTGATGAAACCCTAACTTTGGTTGTTTGTGTTTGCATTATTTGTTTGATTTGTGTTCTTCGGGTTTCTTCTCCGTGTTCTATGCTCCTTGCTTTGATTTTGTTGTTAGTGTTTTACTCCCCTACCCTTTCGTGTTCTTCACTTAAAGCTTCTCTTATTGCTTGCACAGCTATTTTATACTGACTCTTCAAACCCTTTTGAGACTGTGATACTTGCTTTAAAGTTGTGATTCCGCGTATTTTCCCTATAGTTTGAATTTCTTCCTTAATTTGTGGGATACATTCCTTGTTTAATGCTGATTTCCTAGGTTTTCAATCTCTGTCATTATTTTGAAAACTATCTTTTCGAAATTATGGTGGTATTTTGCCTTATATATGTACACAAATGTGTTGATTGATTTGCCTGACTTATTTCCTTAATTATATAGTCATGTATCTAGTCTTTATTTCATGTTTTATGCCACTCTGTTTCCGTATGTGATTATACCTTACTTTGTAATTTTTTTCCATTAAATGACTGATTTTTACCGTTTGTTTTGGGATCCCTTAATTAAAGGGTAGTCCTTCAACTGATTGGATTGTGATTGATACCAGTCCCTTAATTAAGGGACTGATACCTTGTTTGTTTACTCATATTCAGTACTATAAGTACCCCCCCCCCCTAGTTCTCTTTGTAAACACACGAACAGATTGCGTATCACTTACACTTAGTGTTCTGAACTCTCTCTTTCACACAAGCATCTTTGTGCTCTTTGTTTCTATACAATTTCCTTTCACTTTTTCTGTTGAATGCTAATCACTCAATCGGCTGCAAGCGAAAATTTAGTATTCTTGGTCACTTTCACTCAGCTGGCTTCTTCTGTGTTGTTTGCTTTGGGTATGCCTGCTGCTCACTTCCTGCATACTGCTACTCTGCTCTCTGCTTCTCTCTGTACATTACTGCTCACTTCTTTGCTCACTAATGCTCTATGTTTACATTATTTTCCAACTGGTATGTATCTTGTTTAAGTTATAGCCTAAAAAACAACATGCTTCTATTGTTGCAGAACTTTTTTTTATTCCTTGTGTGTTTCTACTTGTGATTCCGCTACTCCTATTGCAACTAGCATGCATCTGTGTTGATCAATAAGCCTAATTAGTAGGCCTAGCGTGTTCATTATCCTCTTTGCCTACCCCAATGCATGTTTCCCTTTGTTTCTGTATACTACTAGCACCCTATTGGATACTTCATAGCGTCAAAACTCTTATGAGGACAATTTGGTTTGGTGTCTGGTGCTGTAAGAACTAGACTCCTGTTTGATGCATGACCCCCCCCCCTCCCTTTCATATGTGTGTCTAATTGTATTGTTTGTGAGATGTTTTTTCCCTTTATCTTTACCTCAGCCTGTGTGACTGTTCTTTTTAACACTAGTTCAAAGTAACTATTTTCAAACTTAGTTAAGTTTTTTTCACTCTTCTACTATTTTTCTCAATCTGTCCTGCATGTAAACCTTTTCCAACTCAACTCCTTCAAACTCCTTCACAATCACACTACCTTAGAATTAGGTTCTGCCCCATTCTGTAAGCACTGCTTTGGGTACCTTGAGTACCCACTGAACTTTGATGCACAAGGTTGGTACTTCCACACTTGCACTTATCAATGTTGATTTGTTTTGGGTGCCTGGTATTGGCCAGGGTCTCAAGAGACCCCTAGGGAACTTTGCCACAACCAAAATCTTTGTGAAGGCTGTGAAGCTCGAAAGAAGTGAGGCTGGAGGTCCTGGCCAGGCTGAAGTCTCCCTATAGAATAGCTTCTTGTTTTATTTTTCATTACTGTAATTTGGTTGCTTAATTTGTAATACTTTGTAAAGAACTATGAGGGTTTATAGTGAAATTGGGAGGGATGTGTATGTTTATTAAGGGTATGGATAGAGAGCATGCCTATAGGATTTCATTTATCTATTCATGCAATAGAAATCTTGTATAACATATGCAGCATATAGAAATCATGCTCTTAGGATCCTTGAATCAGTCTGATTTTTTTAAAGCCACAATCAGTTAATAATTAAAAGCTCTATCACTGCACTTAGATATCCTATTTTTAGGACCATCGCGTGCATTTAGAAATCATGTTCTTAGGGCCATCAGGTCCATTAGATATCATGCAATTAGGAGCTCACCTGCAATGTTTCGACCATCCTATTAGTTATTTAACCGCCTAAACTGGTTTCCAAAGCTAAACTAAAAAAAGAGGTGCATGTCTGTTATAACGCCTAGGCAGGCCTTAGGCCGGATAAAATCGATTAATCGTATTCGACCTCTTTAAGTTTCCCAAATTAATCTGCCTTCTTGAAGTCTGTTTGCTTTTACTATTAAATTCCTTTAAGTTTTCAACTATGTTACTTTTCCAGTTTAAGATTGGGCTACGGTTTTCATAAAAGTTATAACGGACTCTGTAATTTTTAAGGCACATACTCTCCTTGTTTTTCTCTAATTCTAAATGCTATCTTTAGTCCATAACTAAAATAGTATTTCTAATAACAGGCTACTGCACACACGTATATGGTTGTAAGTGTGTTTGAAAGAAAAAATACTTTTCCTTAATCTTAAATGATATGCATATTTTTACTACTTTACCTTCAGTTTTTCCAACTTCTCCTGCTTAATTCTGCCTATATTTTCAGTTTTTCTACATTCAGATTTTTTAAAACTCTCACTCTCTTTAGACCTTAAATGCGATTGAGGCATGCTACTTCTATGAATATTCATGGAGGGTTACTTGAGCCATTTCTATGCTTTCTACTTGATCCACTATATGAAGTCCAACTTGCTTTTTATTTGTCGCTTAGTATTTTGACTTTAAACTTAGGGGTTCAACCTAGAACTCCCCTTGTAGGAATAGCGGTCCTAAACACCCTCTAGGACCTATAGGATGAGATGGGTAATAGCACGCGCTAATCACTCATGACCAATACACACGCTTAAAATAACCTCTACGTGGTGGGAAGGGTAGAATATAGATATGATGACCGGTGCACTAATATCTCGTGTGAGAATGATTGCTAGGTATTCCACCGAAGTGATCCATATTATATTCAACCCTAGAACCCCTTGTATCTTTTATTTATTTTCTTAAATTAATGTTTTCTTCCATCAAGCTTTTCTCTTTTCAAAATCACTTATGTCTTTTTCATACAAAAAATCTCAACTTGTTTATGCTTTTCTATGTGCAACTTTTACTTGTTTATTTTTAGCCCTTTTAAAGTCACAACTAAGCATGGCTGGGAACCACACTAGTGGATCTTGAGGGGTTCCTAACACCTTCCCCTCGAGATAATCTCAATCCCTTACCCGAATTCTAGTTTTCCTTAAAAAATCCTTCTTCTTTTCTTTAAGTGTCCTAATGCACTATAATCATTAGGTGGCGACTCTTCGAACTCTTCAAGCCTGCTTCCCAAAAGGGAAAAGAGTTATTTTGTTCATAATTTCGTAAACCCAATTTCCCCGCTCTTCTGAGTTTTGGGAAAAAAGGGACGTTGACAAGGTATATTGAATTTTTAATCGTGTGATGTATATGCTCTTTTGATTCCAGTTTCTCTTTGCCATATGTCAATCCTTACATTATTGTGTAATTTTGGGTAGAGTTAGGACGACCTTAAGTCCATTTTGTGTATATCCTTTGAGCGAGATGTATTACTCGTGAAGCCTCTTCATTAGAATTGTCTTACATGCAACCTCTTGTGGAATTGAGTCTTACAATGATTTCCTGAATAGAGTCGGAATCCGAGGGTAACTATTTTTACTTGCTTTCACAGACTCTCACTAAGAAACCATATGTTTTTAGTTTCTTACAAGTGATTATACTGGAAAGATAACATGTATTCACTCGTGCTTATGCACAAACTGTCATACAATTTGCCTATGTGCTACCAAATTCGGGGTAAAGCAGCCATGTATTGTGGCCCTTCTTGAGTCACTCTTTTATCCCCGGTGTAAATGGCTTTTGTGGTTCAAATAATCACTTTGCTCCTTAGTTAATATTATTATGAAGTTTCTCACTATCCAATGACATGAGAGCCTGTCTCAGCTCCTATTATGGGTGTGCATATCAGTTAAACAGGTCGGTCGTCTATATAAGCTTCTAAGAAATTTGAGATCTTCACAAACCCTCCACAAGAAGGCCTTTTATTATCCCATTGTAGCATTACTTTTGGTCACACCTAAATTGTTCTGCAATAAGTAACTCATTTTACTCCTAGCATTGAAGTTGCCGTGAAGTGTCTAGGTATTGCAGCCATAGAATTATGATAGAAGGACCATGTCAATCTTCATATCATAAGAAAAGAGTTTATTCCCTCTCCAGCTAGCACTTGAAACCCCCTTCCATATTTTTGGTATGTCCTGGTAATGTAGACTCAACCATGAAAGGTCCGTATTAGGTGTTTTAGATTTGGTGTGTATCATATTAATTTGAAAGGCAAGTTGTCGTTTCCTCATCATCTTTCGTATAGGATAAACTCTCAAGAAGGGTTGAGTGATTCGAATTATACTAACCTCACAAGTACTTAACTTCTACTTCATTAACATGGGCTTATGGCACAGGGTCCTAGTATAAATCAATATTAGGAGTATAACTAGATGTCATATCTTGAAACCTCTATCTCATACAAGGTGTCAGAGTATTCCCACCCTTGATAATTTGATCTCCCCCCCACTCTAGGAGTCGATTGGTGGAATCTTGAAACACTTTTAGTCCAATCTCTAACCTCGTTGTTCTTATTTGTGGTAAATATATTAAGGATATAGGCTCAAGTATGTCAAAGGGTAGTGTCATTCTGCAGTCAATCCAATTGGGTAGGAACTCTATGGCCGTATTCATTCTATCCCCTCTCAGAATGATGGTTAAAAGTCGAAAAATGTTTAAAATCGGGAATCCGACGTACGATATAGAGTTAAAGAAAGTGCGCAAGCTATTCTCAAGGCTTCTTCTAGGAAGATGCTATGCGAATTTTTCATATGGGTAAAGTAGATGTAGTACATTTCAGAATTTAAATCCTTAAAAGAGATGTGTCAACTTATGAGTATGATTTCCCCATGTCATATAGTTTCCCTCCATGATCCCAATGTTCCATGTATATGTGTTTAAAGAGGTGATTTGGAACCTTCTGTATATCATTCCGATGGAAATTATTGAAGGTGAAGTTAATGGGTAGTTAGCTTATGGGAGATATCTAGCTTACATTCTTGTTATATGAGTTTGGATGTTGGGAGTATTTCCATAAATATGTTATGGAAAAGCCTGTAAGTCGATAAGTCCACCTTGAAGGCCCAAAATGTCATGGAAAGAAAATACTTTCTCTTGATCGTATAACAATTGTTTTGATTTGAAAGGTACCTTATGGGGGGTGTGATTTAAAAATGGGCAATCCACGCCCAACTATCACCGTGATAGCGCGGTGCTTATACTATTGTTGTTCTTGTTATTGATATATATATTATGGTAATTTGTCGAGTTGTAAATGTGTTTTTAGGATGGTTTTGGTGGTTCTCTGAACAGGTGGATATGCCTAGTTACAAAGGAGACTCTACCAAAATTTCTGAAGATTTTGGAGTTATTTAATATTTAGGGACTTGAGGTAGGTCATAAAAGAGGTGTGTGATGTTAAAGTGTTTGGGGAAAACTCTACTCCTCATTCGAGGACGAATGATCCTAGGAGGGGAGAACGTAATGCCCTGGGAAATTTTGCTAAGTAATCTCAAATTTCGTGGTGCCACGTAGGCTTATTATAATAATTTATGTCCTATTAACATGGTGTACATCGATTGTATTTTGTAAATATGTGTATAAGTCTTATGGTAAGTAATTTGGGGTCCAAGGAAAGGCCTAGGTCTAAGAAATATTGGAAGGGTTCTTAATAGGCTAAAATTCCCAATGATCTTGCACAAGTCCCCACTTTGAACAAGCACAAGTAATTATGTATAAGTTTTTATGTGGTGAATAACATATCCAATGAAATGTCTTTGAGTCTAGTTTCCAATGCTTCAAACCATTCATCATTCGGGCATTCCTACAGAAAGTTATGATCAAATACCAAAAGCGACGAAGCATTTTTCACGACCGCGCCGCACAATGCGCCATTCCATGCAGTGTGACTATGCAGATTATCAGAGCACCTCCAATTTCGTTTCTAAGAATATTTTCCACTACCATGGCACACCATGCGACGTCCCATGCGGCACGACAGTACAAAAAATGTGTTTTTAAGACTCGAAATCCATTTTATTTAACTCGTTTATGGTTTATATTTTTGGGTATTTTCTTCTGATTTTAGAGAGAAGTGAGAGCATATAGAGAGAGAAAGAAGGACCCTAACTCTTAATCATCCAAATCTTCCTCAAGTCTCAAGAATCAAGAAATATAACCTTAGATTGCCTTCCATCCAGGTAAGTTCTACTTCTAAAAATTCCATACAAGTAGTTATGAGTTCAAAGTATATACTTGGGCTAGAAATAGGCCATGCATGTGTCACTAAGCTATAGTATGTGGAATTAATGCACTATTTTGGGTAGTATTGATGAGATTGGGTAAGGGAAGAAGGAATTTCCATTGTAGAACCTTGTAGTCTACTTCACTTGTTAGGTGTTTGATGAAATTCCTAAGAAGGTTACACCATGGGTAATCTTTCTAACTATTAATCGATTTCCGCTATTTCCTTATAGATTGTGATTGCTAGATGTGTTGGTGTATTCAAAAAATTTAAGGGAAATATCTTTGAGATATGTAGGCTAAAATTTCTCTCTCGAAAGTGAATTCCATATTGTTTGTATGTTTATGTGTGGTTTACCTACCAAAATTGTATAGTCCCGAGTCGCATCTTAAAAGAAGTTTGGCATGCTAATCGGCTGAGAAGAATTTCTCTGTTTAATGATCCTAGTTGCTCTTGTGTGTACTTAATAATTTGATTGGTTATGTCTACTTGTTGATGAGATGTAATGACATATGGAAATGAATCGAATAAGGAAGTGTGAAACAATTATGAAATAAGTCTCAAATCTTATGAACTAAATTCCAAAAGTAGAATGGCCTAAAGGTCTTGTACCAGAACAATGCCCATAAATGGTAGTTTTATATAACGTTTTGCCTTATATATACAATCAATATGTAATATAATTGTTGGCTGGTATATTCCTGTTAAGAGTCCCTTATTCTTGATGACGCTATCTCTGTTGAATTCGAAAATACATAATTTTCTAAATATTTGGTACATTGATATTGGTTGGTGATCTTTGGAAATAAAGGGATGAAAATGTAAAAAACCTAATACGGACACTGTGCCGGGAATAATGAATCTTGTGAATGGCCAAATGAGCCAAGGAAATACTGTTGTTGGTGGTGACTAGAAATGTTGATCGGAATCTATAAATTGTAGAGGATATTGAGGTAGGTATGGTTGTGTTTATGCTATATTCATATACTTGTATTTAGGTTACAACTGTGTGCACTAATAAATTGAATCAAATATGTTTTTGGGAGTATCTTTAGCAACACCGAGGGTGGGTCATAAGACTCACTCCTGAAACAACACGTGCCGGTGTAGCGGTGGTTCATGCTTATTCCCCTTAGCTGGGATGATCTTGGTAACATTACAACTTGGTAACGCCAATCCACACGGCATATATGTGGAGGAAGCTTAGTCGATCGGGCCGTGATCGGACGCAATACCGCACACATGGTGGTATTGTGCTGGAAATCAAAGCTCTGGAGAATTAAGACCTGGGAATTCAAAACCTAAAAATTTGTGATTGTGGTACATGTCTCTAAAGGGACGACCTAGCCGATCTTTTCATGATCGGGCTCCGTGCTAACAAAGATGGTCGTAAAACTTATATCGGTGCTAGAGATCTCCCAAACAATATATATATGGTCAAAATTGGGTGTTAGAATAATGTTGATCTTGACTTACTATTTGTGGATTCTCTGCTTGTACGGTTATTCTATTCCTAAATAAGACTTTTAGCCTTACATACTAGTGCTATTCAACAACACTAACACCCTTTTTGCCGGGGGCACTACATTCATGTTATGATTGTAGGTGATTCTATAGCAGATACTTCAGTCCACCGGCAGTAGCACCTCCTCTACTTTCCGTCAGTTGTATTGGTGAGCCCCACTCCACTTCGAGGTCATTTTGCATATCTTTTATCATTTTCTCATTACATTTTGAGGTATAGCCGAAGCCTTGTTGCCGGCATTTCTCTATTGCTCTAATCTTGTATTTAGAGGCTCGGTAGACTATTGTGGGTGGTGGTTGATGTTGGGAGTCAGGGCTAGAAGTGTTGTTACTTGAAAAGCATGTTTTTCATTAAACTTGTAATATTTTTGAAAACTTAGTGAAGTAATTAGCGTGAATGAAATGAAGGATGCTAACAACAGTTTTCTTAGCGTTTTATTAAATGGGATAATATCCCCTCTTTATTTATGAACTAGTTTGGGTAGAATAAAACATAGCAGGCTTTCTTAGTCGGGTTTACTCGGTTGAGCGCCGGTTGCGCTCCTCGAATTTTGGGGCATGACAAATGTCTCTATTAGGCGCTATATCCGTAAGGTCAGCTGGAAACACACTAGGGAAATCTCGTACTACTGGGACTGAATAAACTGAAGGGGTATCAATACAAACATCTCTTACATAAGCTACATACGCGTCACACGCATTCTCAACCATATGTTGAGCCTTAAGGACAGAAATAACTTTACAGGGGGTGTTATCTAAAGAACCCCTCCACTCAACATGCGGTGAACCTGGCATAGCCAGCGTCGCTATTTTGGCGTGACAATCAAGAATAGCATAATGGGGAGACAATCAGTCCATGCCCAAGATAATATCAAAATCTACCATGTTGAGTAACAACAAATTGGCCCTGGTCTCAAAACCACTAAGAGCAACAAAACCCACCAATATATGAGGTCCACAACAAGAGAATCTCCCACAGGAGTAGAAACATGAATAGGGGAACTCAAAGAATCTCGAGATACACCCAAATGCAGAGCAAAATAAAAAGGCACATAAGAATAAGTGGTGTCTGGATCGAATAAAATTGATGCATCTTTGTGACAAGCTAGTATAATACCAGTGATGATAGAATCAGAGGCAACAGCCTCGGTACGTGCAAGAAGGGTATTGTATCTAGATTGGCCTTCCCCTCTAAGGTGACCTCTACCTCCCTGACCTCCACCTCTCGCTAGTTGAGCAGGCAGGGTAGAAACTGGCATTGTGATCATGGCTTGAGAACTCTACGAGGCATATTGTTGCTGAGAAATGTGTGGAGGTGCACCCCTACTAAGTCTGCGGCAATCCCTCAACGTATTTTGTGTATCAACACATTCAAACAAGTTATGGGAGAATGTGGCAGCTGTGACTGGCTTGATCCAGGTCTGCTGGACTTACCATTAAAAGCACCCCATACAGGAGGTGGACTAGATAGTGGTGGTGCATAATAAGTCTCATGGATCCTAGGAGGAACTAGAATACCACTGGTTGCTGGAAGAGCTGAATGAATAGGGAGACTCATATAACCCCTACCATGATGACCTATAGTTGGGGCACGGGCAGCGAAATAATTGCGCGTCTCTCGAGACCTCTTGGCCTCCCTCTCCCCTCTCTCCCTAGCATGCATACCCTTAATCCTTCTAGCAATGCGCACCACCTGCTGATAAGAAATATCCATCTCCAACTCGTGAGCCATGCTAGACCTGATGCTGGGAATAATCCTCTCAATAAACTAGCGAACGCTCTCGCAAACCGTAGAAACCAAGGCTGGTGCATGTCTAGCCAAGCTAGGGTAATGAAAAACATATCCTGAAACAGTCATATCACCCTTCAAATGCTCAAACTTTGTGCGTAATGCATCCCTAAGGCTATGAGGGACAAACTCTCTCAGGAACAGATCTAAAAACTGATCCAAATATAGTGAAGCAGCCTCGTCCGGACTGTCTAACTCATAGGTGTGCCACTACTCATAGGCGGCTCCTCGAAGCTAGAAGGCAGTGAAAGAAACCCCACTCGATCCTGATATAACTATAGTGCGGAGGATACAATGACTCTCCTCTAAAATCCCAAGGCATCATCTGATGCTAACCCACTGAACAGTAGAGGGTCATACTTCTTGAACCTCTCAAGTCTCCGCTGCTCATCCTCTAAAGTTGTTGCCTTATCCTCGGGCTGAACTGGCACTACAGGCAGTACAGGAATAACCTCCAGGACCTGATCAACATGAACTTACTACTCAGAAGTGTGGGCAGTATGAGTTTGTGCTCCTCCCCCATCCTGAGATATGGTTGTAGCAAGGGGACGAAACCCTGCCTGAGCCAAAGTGGTGTACATGCTCATAAACTGTGCCAGAGTCTACTGAAGTGCTAGAGTAGTAGTAGCTGCAGGCATATCAGGTGCCTAGACTCCGGCTGGAACTACTGGTGGTACTTCGGCAGCAGCTCACGTAGGTGCTCTAGCTGCACCACGTGCATGTCCTCGGCCTCTACCCCGGCCCTGTCCTCTAACATCTATAGTAGGGGGCGCGGGTGCCTGATCATCTCGGGTAGCACGTGTCCTCACCATCTGTGAAAGAATAAAAGATAGAAGTTTAGAATTGTGATATCAAAATCTCACATGACAAGGAAATCAAATGAAGCAGAATTCTCCTAACATGCACATAGACTCTCGTAGATAAGTACAGATGTTTCCATATCGATCCGCGAGACTCCAATAAATCGGCTTGTGATCCATGACTCCTAAAACCTAGAGCTCTAATACCAACTTGTCATGACCCGGTTCACCGTCCGTGAACATTCTTGATGGCACCTAGTCTCTACGACTAGGGAAGCCTAAGATGTAGAAAAGCAAATCAAACTTGCGAAAGAAAAGATAAACAATTAGAAACAGAAATAGAGTAATGAAACAGTGTTTAAAAGTGCTGCTTGACATATACAATGTTTAACTCTCAAAACTAAAACATGTGCCTAAAACCCAGAAGCCGATGAATCACAAGCTACGAAATATAATAAAATGCTCTAACTATGGAATGTCTATATCAATAGTAAAGATAGAAGGGTTATCACTACAAGATAGAATGGAGAGAGACTCATTGGTCTGCAGATGTGGCAGATATACCCCAAAGTCTCCGTTGGATTGCCTCACCTCAAGGATGGTAGGTTTGAGTAGAGGTACCTGGATCTGCACCTGGAAAACATGCGGAGAAAGGGCATGAGTACACCACAGTGGTATTCAGTAAGTGCCAAGCCTAATCTAGGTCGAGTACTGACGAGGAAGGTTAGGTCCTTACTGAGGTTAAATAAAAATATAAAGTTTGACAGTGTAGAACAGAGCAGTATAATAAGTACAACACTAAATGTAACACGGATGAACAGACAGCAACAACTACTAAAGAGGCAAAGTAAATACATAGTGAAAATATGGCTCAGCACAAAGAAAGCAACTGGGGATCTCCCAGGATACCGTCCTGTAGCCCAAAATATAATTATCCAGTGGATCTCCCAGGATACCGTTCCGTAGTCCAACTCAAAATGCTAGGGGATGCTCCAGAATACCGATCTATAGTCCCAAAGGTAAATACTGAGTACAGGGGAAATCTACCAGGTGTATTCCCATAGTTCCAATGTAAATGTGCAGGGGTCTCCCGAAATATTGTTCCGTAGTACCAAAGTAAAACACGTAGCAACAACGCAAGGAAATACTCAAATAAGCTCAATTTCGTACAAAGTAAAATAGGTAATTCTAGCCTAACATGCTTCACGTAATGCAAATTAAGGCAGCTTATGCTAATAAGCAATTAAGTCAACTGAACATACTTTTTCTATGCTAACAACAGGCTAAATTTGCTAATATAAAACCGAAAAAATAAGCACAATTGAAATAACTTAAAGAAATCGGATTTTCAATAATTAGCTCAAGTACACACTCATCACCTAACGTACAAGGTATTACAATTATCAAATATATCAAATCCTAAGGGGAAGGTTCCCCACACAAGGTTAGTCAAACCACTTACCTCGAACCAGCTCAATTCAATTTCAAACCACGCTCTTTCCATGAGTACACGATTCTAAATGGACCAAATCTATTACATTTAATTCCATAAAATAAATAACACTTCAAGTGACTGATTATACAAAGAAATTCTAAGCTAATACGATCAATTAGGTAAAATGACCAAAATGCCCCTCGGGACCACTTCTCTAAATCGGGTAAAATTTATATTTTCAGAATCCTCGCACTCTCACAAGTTCATGCATGCCTAAATTATCCAAATCTAAGGTCAAATTCCCAATCAAACGTCGAATTCTAGGTCCAAGAACTTTCTTCCCACTTTTTCCCAATTCTCATCTCCAATCAGAAATTAAATGATGAATACATGTTTAGATTAATGGGTTACAAGAAAAAATGAGATATGAATTATTACACAATCTATATCTCTGAAAATGCCTCAAAACCTCGCTCCAATCCGAGCTCCCAAGCTTTAGTTTTCATAAAACTGGCTAAACCGTTAACTTGAAATTTTATATTCTGCCCAGACGCGTTTTTCTTCGCAAATGCGAGACTACTATCGCGAATGTGATGTACAAAAAAACTACTGGCCAACTTTCTCTTTTGCGAACGCAAGGTCCATTCATGAACGCGCCGCTTACATGGGCAGACCCTACGTGAACATGAGGACTATGTCGCGAACGCGAAGACCAACGGGTCCATACCTTCACGAAGACATGACATCATCACGAACACGAAGCACGATTTATATCCTCACCCAGAAGTTATACGCGAACGCGAGACACTCTCACGAATGCGATGAATATTTTCTTTGCAACACAACAACAGAAAATCTGTAATATTTTCCAAGTCCAAAAATGGTCCGTTGAGCATCTAAAACACACCTGAGGCCCCTAAGAGCTCAACCAATCCTACCAACATATCCTGTAACTTCGTTCAAACTTGATCCAATCTTCGGAACGCTCAAAACACCTATTTTTCATTGGATTCAAGCCTAAGAATTCCGTATAACAACAACAACAACAACTACCCAGTATAGTCCCACAAAGTGGGGTCTGGGGAGGGTAATATTTAGACGAGCCTTACCCCTACCCGAAAGGGCAGAGAGGCTGTTTTCAATCGACCCTCGGCTCAGAGAAGGAAAACAAAAACAAAAACAAAAACAAAAGAGCATTAGTAAGTCCAGCAGAAATTGCGTAAATAATTAACTAAACATAAGAACCATAAATAAAATAGCATGCAATAATATCGTACAGTAACTACCATAAATAACTACCAAAGGGGAGACACAATCCCAAAAACAAATCATCTATGGATAGCCCTGCCAAGCCTCACCCAACCCCGGGTGAGTAGGATGAAAAACTCTAGGGATCCCTATCCTACAATCCTGATACTACACCTCCAAACTTTCCTATCAAGGGTCATGTCCTCGGAAACCCGCATTGTAGCCATGTCATGCCTAATCACCTCTCCCCAATACCTCTTAGGCCTCCCTCTGCCTCGCCGAACGCTGACCATCGCCAGCCGTTCACAACTCCTCACCGGGGCATCAGGACTTCTCCTCTGCACATGCCCGAACCACCTCAGCCTTGCTTCTCGCATCTTCTCATCAACCGGGGCCACCCCCACCTTCTCTCGAATAACTTCATTCTTAATCTTATCTAACCTGGTGATCCCGCACATCCACCTGAGCATCCTCATCTCCGCAACCTTCATTCTATGAACATGAGAGTTCTTCACTGGCCAGCACTCTGCCCCATACAACATTGCAGGTCTAACCAAAGCTCTATAAAATTTCCCCTTGAGTTTCTGTGGAACTTTCTTGTCACACAGTACTCCTGATGCAAGCCTCCACTTTGACCACACCGCTCCTATAAGATGAGTAACGTCCCCGTCAATCTCTCCGTCCCCCTGAATCACCGACCCGAGATATCTGACACTGTCCCTCTTGGAAATGACCTGAGATCCAATCATCACGTCCCTACCTACTTCACTCGGCTCGGCGCTAAACTTGCACTCCAGGTATTTTGTCTTAGATCTGCTTATTTTGAAACCCTTAGACTCGAGAGTCTGTCTCCATGCCTCTAACCTCTCAATAACACCGACCCTAGTCTCGTCTATCAAGACTATATCATCAGCAAATAGCATACACCAAGGCACATTCCGTTGAATATGTCGGGTTAGAGCATCCATCACTAAGGCAAACAAGAGAGGGCTAAGCGCCGATCCTTGATGTAGCCCCATAGCCACTAGAAAATGGTCTGAGTCGCCACCCACCGCCCTAACCCTATTCTTAGCTCCATCATTCATGTCCTTGATTACTCTGATGTAGGCTTCCGGCACGCTCTTCGCCTCCAAGCACCTCCATAACACCTCCCTAGGGACCTTGTCATACGCCTTCTCCAAGTCGATAAGCACCATGTGCAGGTCCTTCTTATTCCTGAACTGCTCCGTCATCCTCCTGACAAGGTGGATAGCTTATGTAGTGGAGCGACCCTGCATGAAACCGAATTGGTTCACTGATATAGATGTCATCTCCCTCACCCTTGTCTCTATCACCCGCTCCCAAACTTTCATGGTGTGACTTATTAATTTGATACCCCAATAGTTTTTGCAGCACTGGATGTCCCCTTTGTTCTTGTACAAGGGCACCAATATACTCGACCTCCACTGATCCGGCATCCTTTAGGTCCTGAAGATTGCATTGAACAACCTAGAGAGCCACTCCACTCCTGACCTACCTATGCACTTCCAGAACTCCACCGGGATCTCGTCAGGCCCGGTCGCTCGACCCCTACACATCCTACGCAAAGCCCCCCTGACCTCCTCCGCCCTAATGCGCCTGCAGTGTTAGAAAATACGCTTAACGCTAGAGGGGGGGTGAATAGCGTTATAATAAAATTTAGCGTAAACTTGCGAAAATTAAAATTTGCAGGAAATAAATAAGTGCGTTAAATAAACAAAAAGGAAAGAACGCACCGATATATTCTGGTTCACCACAACACGTGGCTAGTCCAGTCCCCGAGAGACTCTCTCGAGATTTTCCACTAACTTGTTAAGCTTACGGGTGCTCAACAAACCTTTACAACTTAAGGACACAAGCCTTAACACCTTTGCTCGGAGATACTACACTCCAAGACTTCAACCAAGGAAACACAAGTTCCTTACAACAAGAGAATCACAATTCTCGTACAAGTGTATAAAACACTAAACACTCAAACAAAATACTCCTTAATGAGTAGATATGAGTAAAAGAAGTAAGCTCTAGATCACAACAACTTTGGACAAGAATATGGCTCTCAAAAGCTTTATGAAATTGAATATTAAATGATAACAAAAGTATGCAAGCTTATAGCAATATAATGATCAGTTGTAGTATGTTGTTGTGTTTAAAACACTGAAGTGAAGCTGTATTTATAGTTGAAAAACTTGGCATTACCGTTACCTAATTGCCAATTAAGAGTTGCTGATTTTACTCACTGACAATCGATTGTCAAACCCCAAGAATCGATTGTCTTCCAGTCAGATCAAAATTCAATCCCAGATTTTACGCTTGATAATTGATTACTTACAATCCATAATCGATTACTGGCAACGTTCAAAAAATCCTTTCCAGATTTTACCACAAACAATCGATTGTCCAGAATCAACAATCGATTACTCAGCAACGTTCAAAAAATCTTTTCCGGATTTTAATCAAAACAATCGATTATACAAAATCAATAATCGATTACCCAATAACATTCAAAAAATCTTTTCCGGATTTCAATCAAAACAATCGATTATACAGAATCAATAATCGATTACCTGACGGTATTTGAAAACTTTACGACAACGGTCAGCTTCACAATCGCTTGCACAAAGTCAACAATCGATTACTTATCAGTTTTTGAAAACCATTTTAGACACTGTCTCTTTGACAATCGATTGTCCAATGTAACAATCGATTATTTAATAGATTTGAAAATCACTGGAAGACACTGTCTCAACATAATCGATTACCATTAGTTCATAATCGATTATTCTGAGTTTTGAAAAACTTTGATGGACACTGCCTTAGTCACAATCGATTGTCATTAGTTAACAATCGATTGTCATGCAGGTTTGAAAAAACCTGATGCTCACTGTCTTACTCACAATCGATTGTCATTAGTTCACAATCGATTGTCATGCAGTCTTGGCTTAAAACAATCGATTATCATAAGTACATAATCGATTATCTTAGTCCAGATTTTTAAGGCATGTCTAAAAATTATTTTGACTACTGTAAATATGCATGATTTAAAATCATTTGACATTAAATTAAATATGCATGATTTTGGAAAATAGTTTTATGAGAGAAGCCATGTTACGAGTCAAGTTGTAGGATCACGATCACAATTAAGAATGACTCAATTAAACTATAAAACTTTGTCTTGAGCTTGAATCTCGTTGTATATCAATTGTGCGCTTGTTTCTTGAACTTCGTCATATATCAATTTTTGCTTTGTTTGTCATTCATCAAAACCTATACAAAAGAACACACGTTTTAGTATATTGCATTGAGAACGTGTTTCCAACAATTTCCCCCTTTTTGATAATGGCAAACACTAAGCGGGATATGCAAGACAAGCAATTTATATTGACGATTCAAGACAAGTATATACATGCAACAAGTATGCAATTTGTTCCCCCTCAATTTGAGAATTCCCCCTCAATTTAAGCTTATAAACTTGAGAGTGCATCATACCCGTTATCTTCCCCCTTTTGCCATTAGCAAAAATAACATAATAATAAGATGCCAAAGATGAAATAAACCTTGTTTATTTATTGGAAAGAAGGTGTGATTATTTAAAGAGAGTATAATAGCTCAAATGATAGCATTACAATCGATTATTGATACGAGATAATCGATTATTTGATGAGGGAAACAGATTTTTCTGAAGAAGACTCGATTCTTGCGCGTCATGCTTTATAATTCCCCTTTCCTTTGGGGCGATACCTGCAAAAATCGTTAGACGTCTCCGACGCTCAAGTTAGAAATCATGTAACAAAAAATGCAATGCATGACTTTGATCAACGTGGAGTCAAGGATCACGAGTTCACTGCGAATTCGGAAGAAGGATTCTTTCTCTAAAGGCTTTGTAAAGATGTCTGCCAATTGGTTTTTGGTTTCAACAAATTCAATTTCGACATCGCCTTTGAGAACGTGATCTCTAATAAAATGATGTCTAATTTCAATGTGTTTCATTCGCGAATGAAGAACGGGGTTCTTCGTCAAGCATATGGCACTAGTATTATCACATCTAAGAGGGATATGATTAAGACTTAGGCCATAGTCCAAGAGTTGTTGTTTCATCCATAGGATTTGAGCGCAACAACTCCCCACGGCTACATATTCAGCCTCGGTTGTGGACAACGCAACACTTACTTGTTTCTTGCTAAACCAAGAAACGAGAGAGCTACCGAGCAAATGGCAAGTGCCACTAGTGCTCTTGCGGTCCAATTTGCATCCAGCAAAATCGGAATCGGAATAGCCAACAAGTTGGTATGAAGAGCCTTTGGGGTACCATAGACCCACATTTGTAGTACCAACAAGATACCTTAAAATCCGTTTTACCGTAGTAAGGTGAGACTCCTTCGGACACGATTGATAACGAGTGCATAAGCACACGCTAAACATGATGTCCGGACGACTAGCAGTAAGATAAAGAAGAGAGCCAATCATACCTCGATACTTTTTGGTGTCGACTTCCTTACCTTTCTCATCTTTGTCTAGATGATCGGATGTGCTCATGGGAGTAGCCATTTCTTTTGCATTGTTCATCTCAAATCGTTTCAGCAATACTTTGCAATATTTGGCTTGACAAATGAATGTACCTTCTTTCATTTGCTTTACTTGTAATCCCAAAAAGAATGTTAACTCACCCATCATAGACATCTCAAATTCGCTTGTCATTAAATTGGAAAATTCCTTGCATAAAACATTGTTAGTAGCACCAAATATAATATCATCTACATATATTTGAACTAACAAAATATCATTGTTTTTATGCTTAACAAAGAGAGTTGTGTCAACTTTCCCCCTAATGAAATCATTTTCCAAAAGAAACTTACTCAATCTTTCATACCAAGCTCGGGGAGCTTGTTTTAAACCATAAAGAGCCTTTTTGAGTTTGAAAACATGATCAGGAGATTTAAAAACTTCAAAACCGAGGGGTTGTTCAACATAAACTTCTTCTTGAATAAAACCGCTTAGAAAAGCACTTTTCACATCCATTTGATATAAAATGAAATTCATAGAAGAGGCAAATGCAAGCAATAAGCGAATAGCTTCTAATCTAGCTACGGGAGCATATGTTTCCTCATAGTCAATACCCTCTTCTTGATTATAGCCTTTTGCTACAAGCCTAGCTTTGTTTCTAGTGATTATACCATTTTCATCTAGTTTATTGCGAAAAACCCATTTCGTACCAATTATGGTATGACCTTCGGGTCTTGGCACCAAATCCCAAACGTCATTGCGTTCGAATTGGTTAAGCTCCTCTTGCATTGCCAAAGTCCAAAATTCATCCCCAATTGCTTCTGAGATGGTTTTGGGTTCAATTTGAGAAACAAAAGAAGTATGTTCTAAGGTATTTTTGAGAGAGTTTCGGGTACATACCTTGTCTCCAACGTTGCCAATTACCTGTTCAAGAGGGTGATCTTTGATCGTCCTCCACTCATTTGGCACTTTTGTTTCTTTTTCCAATTGTGGCGCTTCTTCCGTTAGTTGTTCCTCAGTTTCATCTTTATTTTCCTTGGATGGTTCCTCTTCTATTTTGTCTTTCAAGCTATCTAAGATACCTGCAAGATCAAAGCCGGAATCCTTTCTCGCCAAGCGAGCATTATTTTCGGAAAATACAACATGAGGGGATTCCTCCACAATTTGGGTTCTTTTATTAAAGACCCTATATGCTTTACTACGTGAGGAATATCCAATGAAAATACCTTCATCCGACTTAGCATCAAATTTACCCAATTGGTCTTTGCCATTGCTATGAACAAAACATTTGCAACCAAAAACTCTAAAATAGGAAATATTTGGTTTTCTACCCTTATAAAGTTCATAGGGGGTTTTCATGAGTATCGGCCGAATTACTACTCTATTTAGAACATAGCTAGCGGTACTCACGGCGTCCGCCCAAAAATGTTTGGGTATCTTAGCTTCGTCGAGCATGGTTCTAGCCATCTCTTCGAGACACCTATTTTTCCTTTCCACCACCCCATTTTGTTGTGGTGTACGTGGAGCGGAAAAGGTATGCTCGATTCCGAGTTCATCACAAAAGTCCGCAAAGAGATTGTGATCAAACTCTCCCCCATGATCACTTCTAATTGAAGTGACGGTTGTTTCTTTCTCAATTTGAACACGCTTAAGAAAATATTTAAAATTTTGAAAAGTATCACTTTTATTGGCAAGAAATAAAGTCCAAGTAAATCTCGAGTAATCATCAACAATCACAAAAGCATATCTATTTCTTCCTAGACTTTCAATGCGAGAAGGACCAAATAAATCCATATGAAGCAATTGCAATGGTCTAGAAGTTGAAACAATGTTTTTAGATTTGAAAGATGCTTTTGTTTGCTTCCCCTTTTGACACGAGTCACAAATAGAGTCATTTTCAAATTTTAAAATGGGAAGACCAACAACTAAGTTTTGAGAAATCAATTTGTTCAAAAGATGCATATTGATATGTGCTACTCTACGATGCCATAGCCAAGTATCATCCTCTTTACTCATTAGACAATCAACATAATCGGGTGAGGAATTAGCAAGATCAACCATATAAATATTATCCACTCTAAAACCACGGAGGATAATTTTGAAATCACTACGTCTGAACACTAAGCATTCATCCGAATCAAATAAAGCAAGATTTCCCTTGTCACACAATTGGCTTATGCTCAAGAGATTATGCTTTAATCCTTTAACAAGTAATATATGCTTAATAGAGGAATTTTCATCCTTACCGACCGAGCCGATGCCGATGATCTTTCCTTTATTGTTATCACCGAAGATAACACTTCCTCCTTCTTTGTGCTTTAATTGAAGGAATTTGGATTCATCTCCCGTCATATGCTTGGAGCATCCACTATCAAGGTACCATAGTACACTTGATCCCTTCAAGCACACCTACAAAACAAATTAATGTTCTTTTGGTACCCATGCCATCTTGGGTCCTTGGGGGTTAGGCATATTATAATGATGCAATTGAGTAATATGTCTATGACGTGTAAAGCATGCAGGAGCAATATGACCAATACGTCTACAATAATGACAAGTCACATTTGGGTTATGCATCCTTCTAGGTTCATAGTAACTAGACGGATGAAAATTTCTTACACTATGACTATTTCGCATTTCATGAGAATTATTTCTCCTACTATGAGCTCTAGGATGGGCAGCATTTCTAGAGTGATTGTTTCTCAGTTGAAGGCCATTTCTAGGTCTTCTCAAAGGTTCAACATTTGGCCTAAAATATGCATCATTTCTAGGGTAACTATTTCTAGGTGGTAAGTCATTTCTAGGTCTCCTAAAATGTTCAACATTTTGTCTAGCATGCATATTGGTTCTAGGATTGCTATTTCTAGGATAAGCATTTGTTTTATTAGTCCTAGGTTGAGCCTTAGGTGGTTGGGGTTTGGCTTCAACCTTTTCTTTAACCTCATTCTTAAATCCTATGCCATGCTTGGTTGATTTCAAATTTACAAGGACCTCATTCAAATTCTTGTGGGAAGAATTAAACTTATCTAAGGTACCTTTGAGTCTATCTACCTCATTTTTGAGATGCAAGCAAGAAGAACAATTTTTTGTAGAACTTTCGGGCTTATCGGCGCTTCTTTTTCCAAAAAACTTGTTTTCCTCTTTCAGCTTTTCATTTTCTAAAACCAGTTTTTCTAAATCCTTTTCTTTCAAAGAAAGCTGTTTTTGAAAATCCTTTTCTTTTAATGAAGCATTTTCTTTTATGCCCTTAACAGTTTGAAGCCTTAATAAACTCAGCATATAATTCATCAAAAGCAGTTCGCATTTCTTCAAGAGTAAAGTTTTTAGACGAAATTTGACATACCTCATCTTTGTTGTCTTCTTGTGCCATAAGGCAAAGATTTGCTGCTTCGTCTTCTTCTCCTTCGCTTGACTCATCTCTGGAGTCGCCTCCCCAAGAAATGTATGCACGTTGCTTTTTAAAAGGTTTCTTCTCCTTTTTGATGTTTGGGCAATTTGATTTGATGTGCCCGGTTTCACCACATTCATATCACTTGATTTGTTTGCGTTCATACTCCTTGCGCATGAACTTTTGAAATCTTTTGATAACGAGTCCAAACTCGTTGTCTCCTTCCTCATCAATTTGCGGTTGGCTTGTGCTCGCCTTTAGAGCTATTCTTTGCCTCCTTTGATCATCAACAAAAGGGTTGAGAATAGTAGATTCATAGGTCTTAAGGTTACCTCTTAGTGCGTCGATGGTGACGTTTGAAACGCCAATGGATTCTTGAATTGCATCGGCCTTTGGTCTCCATGCCGGTGTGAGACTTCTAAGAATTTTTCGAACGAGCTCTCTATCCGTGAATGTTTTCTTGAGAGCATGTAGGTCATTTACGATTATTGAAAACCGCTCAAACATTTCGTCCACCTTTTCACCTTCCTTCATGTGAAATAATTCATAAGAATGGGTTAGGAAATCAATTTTTGCTTCCCTTACCTGGTCCGTACCTTCGTATGTAACTTCTAGCTTGTCCCACATCTCCTTTGCCGTTGTGCAACACGATATTTTCCTGTAATCGTCAGCATTAACAGCACAATATAATAAATTAATTGCTTTAGCATTATTTTGAACCTTTCGGATGTCATCCGTGTCATACTCATCCTCGGACTTGGGAACCCATTCGTTTTCCACCTTCTTTGTTGGAATTTGGTTTCCCTTCATTATCACCTTCCAAAGGTGAAAGCTGTTGGACTGAACGAAGATCTTCATCTCTCCTTCCAGTACGTGTAATTTGTACCGTTGAATAGAGGTGGTCGTGTGGAGCACTGTCCTTCATCAATTCCTGCAAAAGAATCACGAGTAGAAGCCATGGATGGTTCTCTCAAACTGTTAAGTTTTCAGAGAGTTGGGCTCTGATACCAATTGTTAGAAAATATGCTTAACGCTAGAGGGGGGGTGAATAGCGTTATAATAAAATTTAGCGTAAACTTGCGAAATTAAAATTTGCAGGAAATAAATAAGTGCGTTAAATAAACAAAAAGGAAAGAACGCACCGATATATTCTGGTTCACCACAACACGTGGCTAGTCCAGTCCCCGAGAGACTCTCTCGAGATTTTCCACTAACTTGTTAAGCTTACGGGTGCTCAACAAACCTTTACAACTTAAGGACACAAGCCTTAACACCTTTGCTCGGAGATACTACACTCCAAGACTTCAACCAAGGAAACACAAGTTCCTTACAACAAGAGAATCACAATTCTCGTACAAGTGTATAAAACACTAAACACTCAAACAAAATACTCCTTAATGAGTAGATATGAGTAAAAGAAGTAAGCTCTAGATCACAACAACTTTGGACAAGAATATGGCTCTCAAAAGCTTTATGAAATTGAATATTAAATGATAAACAAAAGTATGCAAGCTTATAGCAATATAATGATCAGTTGTAGTATGTTGTTGTGTTTAAAACACTGAAGTGAAGCTGTATTTATAGTTGAAAAACTTGGCATTACCGTTACCTAATTGCCAATTAAGAGTTGCTGATTTTACTCACTGACAATCGATTGTCAAACCCCAAGAATCGATTGTCTTCCAGTCAGATCAAAATTCAATCCCAGATTTTACACTTGATAATTGATTACTTACAATCCATAATCGATTACTGGCAACGTTCAAAAAATCCTTTCCAGATTTTACCACAAACAATCGATTGTCCAGAATCAACAATCGATTACTCAGCAATGTTCAAAAAATCTTTTCCGGATTTTAATCAAAACAATCGATTATACAAAATCAATAATCGATTACCCAATAACGTTCAAAAAATCTTTTCCGGATTTCAATCAAAACAATCGATTATACAGAATCAATAATCGATTACCTGACGGTATTTGAAAACTTTACGACAACGGTCAGCTTCGCAATCGATTGCACAAAGTCAACAATTGATTACTTATCAGTTTTTGAAAGCCATTATAGACACTGTCTCTTTGACAATCGATTGTGCAATGTAACAATCGATTATTTAATAGATTTGAAAATCACTGGAAGACATTGTCTCAACATAATCGATTACCATTAGTTCATAATCGATTATTCTGAGTTTTGAAAAACTTTGATGGACACTGCCTAAGTCACAATCGATTGTCATTTGTTCACAATCGATTGTCATGCAGGTTTGAAAAAACCTGATGCTCACTGTCTTACTCACAATCGATTGTCATTAGTTCACAATCGATTGTCATGCAGTCTTGGCTTAAAACAATCAATTATCATAAGTACATAATCGATTATCTTAGTCCAGATTTTTAAGGCATGTCTAAAAATTATTTTGACTACTGTAAATATGCATGATTTAAAATCATTTGACATTAAATTAAATATGCATGATTTTGGAAAATAGTTTTATGAGAGAAGCCATGTTACGAGTCAAGTTGTAGGATCATGATCACAATTAAGAATGACTCAATTAAACTATAAAACTTTGTCTTGAGCTTGAATCTTGTTGTATATCAATTGTGCGCTTGTTTCTTGAACTTCTTCATATATCAATTTTCGCTTCGTTTGTCATTCATCAAAACCTATACAAAAGAACACACGTTTTAGTATATTGCATTGAGAACGTGTTTCCAACATGCAGTACCCAAGGTCTGTATGTTGCTCTGAATTCCCCAACTCCCCTAGCTCTATGTTACGATCCCCCTCCTTGTTAAGTAAGTCTCGAAAGTACGCCTGCCACCTCTGCTTGACTTGAGACTCCCTCGTCAGAACTCTACCATCCTCGCCCTTGATGCACCTAACTTGGTCAAGATCACGCGACTTCCTTTGATCTAAAAAATCTATCAAACCTCATCTGAATGACCTAAAATTTTGCACAACGTCACATTCAACACTAGAACTACTCCAACTTAGGGAATTCCATTCCGACCGTCGGATCAAAATCTCACTATTGTACCGAAAACTTCAAAAATTGAACTTTTGGAATTTCATGCCTAAATTAGCAATGGACCTTGAAAACACAATCCAAACACGCCCCTAAGCCCGAATTCACCCAATAGAGCTAACGGAACCATCGCAACTCTATTTCGAGGTCGTCTTCACACTGTTCTGACTAAGGTCAAATTTTTAACACATAAGCTCTCATTTAGGGACTAAGTGTCCCAAAACTCTAAGAATCTCAAAACCAAACATCTTGGAAAATCAAAATAGCATAAATAAACTCAGAGAAAGCAGTTAATAAGGGATCGGGACATTAATTCTTAAAATGACCGGTCAGGTCATCACAGCCACATGAGATAATGTTGCCATGGTCGAGGATTCTAATGGTAGAGGGATATTTTTGCACCAATTCTATGATGTCAGGGGCTTTAGTGGACTAATAGTATAACGAAGGATATAAATTAATATTTTCGAATGGTAGAGGGATATTTCTGACCCTTTTCCAATGAATATAATATTGATGATTTTTTACGACAAAGATGAAAAAAGGAAGGTAAATATTCAATGAAGATAGATCATATTTTAAGACGTAAATAAAGGTAAAATATTCAAAATTCCTCCAAATTAAGGTTTTCTTAATGGACGTGTAAAAGAGAAACATGACAGATGATTTGAAACGAAGGGAGTACATGTTTTTCGGAATGAACAGCTCCTTCCATCCCAATTTGTATGTCAAGACTTTTTTTTGTCCGTCTATTCCAAAGAAAAAAATCATGTTTTTTCATAACCAACTAATTTTGAACTTTTTATCTTATACATGATGAGATAATTTATAGCAATACAAATCTATAAAAATTAATTTAGACCATAAAAATATTTTCTTTTTCAAACTTCATGCCCAGCCAGACATTACTACATCAATTAAGACAAAGGTATATAGAAATAATACAACATAAATTAAAATTGAAGGAACATTAGTTACATCCTTTTAAATTACGAAAAAAATAATAAATCTAGTGTAATCCTACAAGTAAGGTCTGATGTGGTAGCGTATACATAGATCTTACTCTTACCTTGTGAAGATCAAGAGGTCGTTTCCAATACTTACGTTTAATCTGATAATTAAGTCCCTTTCATTTAGATATTCAATTTCATTTTACAGTACTAAAGGTTGGATGTCACGACCTAAACCCTGCTCCAGTCGTGATGGAGCCTCTTGTGAAGACAAGGCCAGCCAACCAACCCATATCGCCTTTTCAAAAAAAAATAAGTAAACATTAATAAACAGTTAAAAATGTGCTTTAATGACATAATTAGCGGTAGTACAACCCGACACAACCCAAATTAGGGTGTCACAAGTCATGAGCATCTATTAGAGTGTGAATACAGTTCTAAAAGGTCTAAAATTACACAGAATAGGAATAAAGAACATAAGATACAAAAGCGGTGATGCGAACGCTGGCAGTCATCTCGCTAAACAGCTATAGGTCTGCCACCAATCAGCCAAAACCCGCTACCGGCTGAATAAATACATGCATCTGCACACGAGGTGCGGGAAGTAAAGTGAGTACTCCAACTCAGTGAGTAATAAAGGTAAATAACAACTGAGCATTAAAGAAATCACGTAAAGCAGCCAACATGTTGTATAGAAGCAATGTACAATCCTTTGAGAAAGTAGTGAACCTGTGAAATTCTTAGAAATATCTTGGCTCAATTTAAATCTCTTTTGAAAATGATCTTTTATACAGTTACGAGATAATTTCAAAATAGTTAATGCAGATAAGCACAGAAGATCCGCCCCTTGGGCAAAATACCACAGTGTAACAGGTAAAACGACAAGTAAATATGCAAGATGAACAAAATAAAAGTTCACCCTTCGGGTAATATCTCAAAACAGCACCAGCCCTTCGGGCTCACCCTCAGAACACTCTCAGCCCCTCGGGCTCTCTCTCTCAAATCACTCTCATAATAGTATCATAAAGTAACCGATGTGGAGTGCAGCCCGATCGACATCTCGTTGCGGCGTGCAGCCCAATCCATATCTTGCTGCGGCGTGCAGCCCGATCCATATATCGTTTCAGCGTGCAACCCAATTCATATATCACTGCCGCATGCATCCTGATCTATATGTCGTCGACGCCGCTCACTGGGGGTGTATAGACTCCAGGAGAGGCCCCTTAGGGCCAAAGCGCAATATCAAGCCACCTCATAGAATCATCATTTAGCACTCAGCCTCACATCATTCAAGCCACCTCGTGGCATATAAAGAATCTCAGGCTATCGGCCTCATATCACTCAGCATATCCTCACATATGGCCCTCGGCCTCACTCAGTGCGAAAATCATCACAAGCCAATCGGGCATTTGTAAAACAGTAGTTCTGTCACGACCCAAAATCCCAAACCGGTTGTGATGGCGCCTCTCGTGAAGACAAGTCCAGCCAACTAACCCAATTTGTCACTTTAACATTTTTTAAACATAAATAAATAAATAAATACAACTTAACACACTAATATTCAGTGTTTACAGCCCAACATATCCCAACCTGGGTATCACAAGTCACGAGCATCTAAGGAATCTGAACACTACTATAAAACCAGTAATATACATATTGGAAATTTAGAATCAAAGGAAGAGATACGGTGCTGCAAACACTGGCGGTCACCTTGCTCAGCTACAATAGAAATACCTTCAATCAGCTAATACCCCGCTACCAAGTGATCAATACCTGCATCTGCACACGAGGTGCATAGAGTAAAGTGAGTACTCAAACTCAGTGAGTAATAAAAACAAATAATGACTGAAAGCATGAAATCTCATAAAGGCACAATATAGCACTATCTCAAGCAGTAAAATCAATTATACAATAAGACCCTAAAGTATTAGGTAATTCTTTTTTTAAAACAGTGAAAACAACAACTTCAACAAGTAAGGAGTAATCAAAAGCTTGCCCCTCAGGCTCAATATCAAACTCTTAGTACAGTATTAGCCCCACGGGCTCACTCTCAACTCACTAACACACAACATCAGCCCCTCGGGCTCACTCCCAACTCACCAAGCACAAACATCAGCCTCTCGGGCCCACTCCCAACTCACTTGGGTACCCTGCGCTCACTGGGGGTGTGTACAAACTCCGCAGGGGCTCCTATAGCCCAAGCGCAATATCAATAGGCCTGAAATCCTTCACACATCACACACGAGGCCTGAAAGCCTCCTCACATAACACTAGAGTCCTGGAAGCCTCCTCACATAACACTCGAGGCATAAAAGCCTCCTCACATCACTCAACATATCCTCACATATGGCCCTTGGCCTCAATCAGTCCAGAAAATAATCATAAGCCTCTTGGGCATCACTAAAACAATGGTGCTCAGCTCATCAATATTATAAATATCATCAAAACTCGAGTTAAGTATAAATGTAGCTGAGTTCACAAAATAATATAATTCCAGTGGGCTGAGTTCAAATAATATTCTAATTGGTGAGGGAAATGGTGATGTAATTCACAAAATATTTCAAATATTTGGCCAAAAACCCAAATATGGCAATAAGCCCAAATCATAGTATAAAACAGTAAATCTTTATTAAATACACGGTAAAATATCAACCGGGATGCACCACGTCACAATCCCCAATAGTAAATGACCCCGCATTCGTTATATAACGTGTGTATCATCTCAAAATAGCAGTATGTTGTGCAATCTGGAGTTTTAAACCCTCAATGCATCATTTGAAATCATTACTCACCTCAAGACGGCGAAATCTCTAGCCCGCAACGCCTTTCCTCCTCAAGTCGGTCTCCACACGCATCGAATCTATCCAAAACCACATCGAATATATTACAATATGATAATGGAACAATACCCAATCGAAAACAATCAAATTCGGGCACAATTCCCGAAATTAGTAAAACCCGATCCCTGGGCCCACATCTCGAAATTAAAAAAATTTACATCCATAAGACCCTTATCTCGCCACGAGTCTATACATACCAAATTCACAAAAATCGGAATTTATTTGACCCCTTAAATCACCATTTCTATCCAAGAGGGCTTTCTACCTTTTTAACAAAAATTCTCAAATTAAACCGGAAAACTTGCAATGGATTCGAGTTATACAACCAAAATTGAGTTAAGAACACTAACCCGGTTGTTCTCTCCTAAAATCATTAGAAAAATCGCCTTATCCGAGCTCCAAATCGTCAAAAATGAAAAATGGGACAAAGTCCCATTTTCACAACTTAACATTCTGCCCGGCACTGCTCACGTGTACTGTTCACAACCGAATTTTTCTACAATTTTTGCATATTTTTCTAAGTCCGGAAATACTCCGAGACACCTCCGAAATACTCCTGAGCCCTCAGGGCTCCAAACAAAATATGCACACTGACTCTAAACCATCACACGAACTTGCTCGAGCGATCAAATCGCCAAAATAACATCAAAATCTATTATTTGAGCCTTAAATCCAAGAATTCATTCAAATTTCACATCCGATGCCGAAACACAGCAAAACTAGTCCGAATGACCTCAAATTTTGCAGACAAGTACAAAATGATATAGCGAAGCTACAACAACTCTCGAAATTCCATCCCGACCCTCGGATCAAAATCTCACCTATCAACCGGAATTCGCCAAAATACTAACTTTGCCAATTCAAGCTAAATCCTACACCGGTCATCACAAAAATATTCCGGACACACTCCTAAGTATCAAATCAACTAACAAAGCTATCCGAACCATAAAATTTGCATTTCGAGCCCTCTAACAAATAAGTCAATATCCGATTGACTTTTTCAACTTAACCTTCCATAAAAGAGACTAAGTGTCTCAAACCTTCCCAAAATCATTCTGGAATGACTTCAAATTTTGTACACAAGTCACATTCGACATTATGGACTTGCCCCAACTTTCGGAATCGCATTCCGACCCCAATATCAAAATTTACACTTCCGGTCGAATTTTCTCAAGCACCTTCAAATTTGTATATTTAGCCAAATGACTTCAAAATGACCTGCGAAACTCCGAATTCACTTACGACCACGCTCCCAAATCCAGAATCACCATACGGAGCTATTCCCAGTCTCAGAATCCTAGACGGACATTAATAACACTGAAATGCATTATAAGCCAAACTGATGCAATTTCTTTTAAAATGCTATCTTCCACAATAGTCTCCAAAACGCTCACGGGTCATCCAAAACCCGATACGGGCACACGCCCAAGTCCGAAATCATCATACAAACCTGCTGGAACCTTCGAATCCCGATTCCGAGGTTATTTACTCAAAATTCCAATCCTAGTTCATTTCTTCAACTTAAGCTTTCAAATGAGAATTTCCATTTAGATTTGACTCTAAACTTCCTGAATTTTAATTCTAACCATACACTCAAGTCAATATACGTGAGATGAAGCTACTCATGGCCTCAACTGCTAAATGACGCGCCGGAGCTCAAAATGACCGATCGGGTCGTTACAATCTCCCCCACTTAAACATATGTTCATCCTCAAACGTGCTGAGAACTTTAATGATGTAGTTTGAAATAATTTGTTTAGCACATCATGCACCTTCCCATGCTACTACTACTTAGTTGAGCACATTAGCTTGATAATTCTGTATATATAATTCATTATTCAAACAAATAAGCCATTAGGCCAAATTCCAACATCCTAAATTTCCTGCCAAGTCTATTTCCATCATACGACCACCATATCAATCTTCACACTTTGAATTCACACTTTGCATCACTTTACTCATAGGACCATAATAACATTCTTTAAACATAATATTTGAAATTCCACAAATCTGATTCACCCATTGCATCTCATGACCTACACAGGTCTTGCTCTAGGTTTTACAACATCGATACGACTAAAGAGATGTACCGAAATTCATAACCAACTGCTGAATCAACAATTCATTGGATCAATACTCTTGACGAGTTCCATTACCTTGTCCCAAACCAAAGAATGGTCTTTGCTCTATAATATACTTTATATAATCAGTTTGCACTGACATAAAATCTAGTAACCTCGTCTCACACTATACGAACTGCTCAGGCAATAAGCCACCTTACACATAATCAAAAATCCCACAAGACGCCAAAATGTGCCAGTATGCTATCAATTCGAACGCGATACAAAAGGAAGGCGAACACTGGGAGGAAATACTCAACTCGCACACTAATATAGACTTCCTCAGAAAATAGGGAAACAGAACACACAAAAGAAAATATGGGGGACTGTAATGAACATCGTACTGTTTCGGCACGCAACCCGATCCAAACAAGTTACCCGTGGCAGCGTGCCACCCGATCTACATATAGAAATCACATAAGGAGATATACATCGAGCTGAAAAGCTCATCACATCAAAATACCAGATATCAGTCATAAACACACTAAGGTGCACAATACCATTCCCGAGGAAACATATAGCTTCATAGGCTACAAACTCAAGCACAACTGAGGGCGATACATGATCTAAGTCTCAAGAGCCATCCGGCTCATATAATATCACCGCTGAGCGAAACCTCAACACATAAGGAATTTACCAAGCCGTCTCACAACTCATACGGTGCAATATATTTTTACATAAATTAGCTGACCACGAAATAAGACCGTGACTATCCTTTCATAAAGAGCGCAGAGCTGAAATAAACACAACTGGCCTGACGTAAAGCTCACTTGCACATTTAAATCTATCCACCAACCTCAAGTCGATCCTGATCGTGCCAAGCTAGGAAGCAAAGTGTCCTCCAAGCATAAATTCTAAAATGGATGATATTACAAAAATCCTCATACTTGGTTTAAATTTTTAATTAATCAAGTGAATACATGTCACACTTATACATTATTCCCGTGGGACAAGCTCCTACCATCTTCCGAAATAATAAATGGGTCTGCACATTCAAACCACCGGCTGCACTAATGGTGGAAAGCGATCAATAATCCCTAACCAGGATGCAAAACCTTTCTCACAGAACACCGATCTCAGGTGATACTGACGTGAATACCTATCTAACTCAAAACACTGAAACTCATATCATGCTCATATAATAGCGTGACATCACAGCCATTGATCAAACTGCAACCTTGGTCCTTACTTCAAATTCCATACCACTCACTGTACCTCACATGCTAATATACGATAGACGCGATTTCCATCATAACTCTGCAACTGGCGATAGGCTAATACTTCATCACATAATACTTTCCATTTAACTCACTTCAGGGGAACTATAGCAACATACAGGCGAATTCTCATAATCGTCGAATATGCCAATCTCTAAGTAGTATTCAAAGCCACCATAACACTTTCTGGGATCCTCCTACTCATAATAGGCCCTAACAAAAGAATGCTTCATAATAATATCAATCACTGCGCCCGACAAGCCTCACATGCACCGCCACAATCACATGCATAACTCGATCACGCTCAACGAACCGATCACTGACACCAATATGCCAACTCAACTATGGCTAATCAATCTACTTCCTTCCAATTTATCCTTGATTTCCTTAGAAATAATAATATCTCCCTGTAACACCTAACCTATTTCAACCGCACTCACCCCGAGTGACCTTAACTCACGAGATCATATTGTCTCAAATACCATGACCATTTTATGTCTCTCCAATGCTACACCGCAAGTCATAACATCATAGAACATTGTGTGCCTTTGTTCATAAGCTGCTTCAAAAGCTTGACTCTTAACCATACTTACAGACTCAAAATCATTAGGCACCAGACTTTACCTCTTGAATTAACTAGGGCCGCTATTGAGAGCCACCCAACTCTAACTTGGCCTCGAATGCAACCAACTCTACCGAATTTTACAACATATGAATACCATCTCGATAAAGCACCTAACGGAATCACTTCCCTCGAAGCCTGCACCTATACGAGGCATAAATCATGAATCTTCCCTCAAGTCTAAACATGAGCCAATAAGGCTAACCATAACATGCATCCAACAATTCATTTACTCAAATTACCACTTTTGGTCCTTTTACGTAGCTTCAATAACCCATCAATACACCAATAACCAGAATTCACATAGGCAATCAACCATGCAACCCAATCGTAGGTGGTGGGACTCCCCCACTTAGATCAAAGCCACTATTACACGACTCTCGAACACATTAGAACCATTCTCTCGAGTCATTACTCTTATTCAAACTGCAATTCACCTGATCCAAGGAACATAACCAACCTGCCTCATTAGCACTCTGACACCGCAGGATATGACCTCATTCCAATACAACCAAAAATCTTCCTGCTCCATGCACCGAGCATTTTCTACCAGCGACAGCTTAAGACATACTGTGATTCTTACACTTCTATGAAGCACCATGTAGCCTTTGTCAAAGTTCTCCCTCACTCATGCCATCTTCGGACAATTTCCAAAACCAGAGCTGATGCACAAGCATGCCTCGAACCGGAACCAACATAGCACATGACCGTACAATTATCTAATCAATAGCAAACTCCCCAACTTAGCTCGAAGCCATAAATCACAACACATATACTTTATTGTTGTCGTATTACCATGGTGAGATTAAACTTGCTCCTTCACAAGCTTGTGGAAACACGAATCATCAGAATTTTAACTCTTCTGCCCGCTCTTTAGGCGATAAAATTTTTACTAAGTCCCAAATTTTTCAAAAATTTCGGTAGAGTTTCCTTTGTAATTAGGCCTATCCACCTGCCAGAAAATCACCAAAACAATCCTAACAACACGTCCACAACTTGACAAAGCATCACAATGTATATCAACAACATTAATCTCAATACTATATGTATTATATTATCAAAATTAATACATGGACATGCGTTGCACCTACTCAAATCATAAGACATAGAAAAATACATTTCAATCCTCCATTATTGGGTTGTTTAATTGAGTAAGAACATATTTTTTCTTTAATATTTTCGACCATCAAGGTAGTCTCCTCGACTCAACGATTTCGTCATAATACATTTACAGAAGCAATCTCAGACCCCAGACTTATCTAACTAGTATGACAAATAGCTTCCCTTCATAAGCTAATTACCTATTAGCTTTACCTTTAGTTAATATTTTTGTATTCCTTCCACTGTCATACACATTACCCATCATGTGGATATTTATCTGCCATTCTAGATAATAAGGGCAAATGAACACATGAGTTCAAAGCACTTGCTCACACAATCATCACTTTGGTGCTCAAGCCATTGGCAAAGATTCGGCCTCAAGTCCTCCAGGCTGGCCTAATTCAACTCACAGAGATTACACTTCGCCCCTCGATCGGGGAATCAAAATCCATCGAGGCACATCTGGTACTGAGCGCCCATTCGTGCACACGATCACGCGGAAGGAATTTCAAGAGTTTCCTTTCAAGCTGAATCAAGGACTCACGTTAAGAATTCAAGAATGTGAAGTTTTTCCTAAAGTTTCTGCAGCCTCTCGAGGATAAAGACTCCGTACCGATCCGCGAGACTCTACTAAACCTGCTCATGACTCGCGAGACCTAGTAACCTAGGCTCAGATACCAACTTGTCACGACCCAAATTCCCAAACACGGTCGTGATTGCACCTCTCGTGAAGACAAGGCAAGCCAACTAACTCAATTTGTCACTTTAACAATTTTTAAACATAAATAAATAAATAATTACAGCTCAACACAATAATAACCAGTGTTTACAGCCCAACATATCCTGACTGGAGTGTCACAAGTCACGAGCATATAAGGAATCTGAAAACTACTATAAAACCAGTAATATACATATTGGATATTTAGATCAAAGGAAGAGATACGGTGCCGCAAACGCTGGTGGACACCTTGCTCAGCTACAATAGAAATACCTTCAATCAGCTAATACCCCGCTACCGAGTTATCAATACTTGCATCTGCACACGAGGTGCATGGAGTAAAGTGAGTACTCCAACTCATTGAGTAATAAAAATAAATAAAGACTGAAAGCATGAAATCTCATAAAGGCACAATATAGCGTTATCTCGAGCAGTAAAATCAATTATACAATAAAACCATAAAGTATCAGTTAATTCACTTTTTAAAACAGTGAAAACAACAATTTAAACAAGTAAGGAGTAATCAAAAGCTTGCCCCTCCGGCTTAATATCAAACTCACAGTACAGTATTAGCCCCACGGGCGCACTCCCAACTCACCAGCACACAACATCAGCCCCTCGGGCTCACTCCCAACTCACAAACACAAACATCAGCCTCCGGTCCCACTTCCAACTCACCTGGGTACCCTGTGATCACTGAGGGTGTGTACAGACTCCGGAGGGGATCCTACAGCCCAAGCGCAATATCAATTGGCCTGAAAGCCTCACACATGAGGTCTGAAAGCCTCCTCACATCACTCAACATATCCTCAAAGATGGCCCTTGGCCTCAATCAGTCCAGAAAATAATCATATGACTTTTCGGCATCAGTAAAACATTGGTGCTCAGCTCATCAATATTATAAATATCATCAAAACTCGAGTTGAGTATAAATGTAGCTGAGTTCACAAAATAATATAATTCCATTGGACTGAGTTCAAATAATATTTTAATTGGTCAGGAAAATGGTGATATAATTCACAAAATATTTCGAATATTTGGCTCGAAGCCCAAATATGGCAATAAGCATAATCATGCTATGAAACAGTAAATCTTTATTAAATACACAATAGAACATCAACCGGGATGGACCATGTCACAATCCCCAATAGTAAATCACCCCGCATTCGTCATACAATGCGTGTCTCATCTCAACATAGCAGTATGTTCTGCAATCTGGGGTTTCAAACCCTCAGTGCATCATTTAAAATCATTACTCACCTCAAGATGGCGAAATCTCTAGCCCACGACGCCTTTCCTCCTCAAATCGGTCTCCACATGTGTCAAATCTATCCAAAACCACATCGAATATATTGCAATATGAAAAGGGAACATTACCCAATCGAAAAAAATCAAATTCAGGCACAATTCCCGAAATTATTAAAACCCGAGCCCCGAGCCCACGTCTCAAAATTCAAAATTTTTACATCAATATGACCCTTATCTTGCCGCGAGTCTATACATACGAACTTCACCAAAATCAGAGTTCATTTGATCCCTCAAATCACCATTTCTATCCAAGAGGTTTTTCTACCTTTTTAGTAAAAATTCTCAAATTAAACACCAAAACTTGCAATAGATTCGAGTTATACGACCAAAATTGAGTTAAGAACACTTACCACGTTGTTCTCTCCAAAAATCTCTCGAAAAATCCCCTTATCCGAGCTCCAAATTACACTGTTCACGGGCACTGTTCACGGGATCAAAATCTCACCTATCAACCGGAATTCGCCAAAATACTAACTTTGCCAATTCAAGCTAATTTCTACACCGGTCATCACAAAATATTCCGGACACACTCCTAAGTCTCAAATCACCTAACAAAGCTATCCGAACCATAAAATTTGAATTTCGATCCCTCTAACACATAAGTCAATATCCGACTGACTTTTCCAACTTAAGCTTCCCTAAAAGAGACTAAGTGTCTCAAACCTTACCAAAATTATTTCGGAATGACTTCAAATTTTGTACACAAGTCACATTCGACATTATGGACTTGCCCCAACTTTCGGAATCTCATTCCGACCCCGATATCAGAATTTCCACTTCCGGTCGAATTTTCTCAAAAACCTTCAAGTTTCTATATTTAGCCAAATGACTTCAAAATGACCTGCGAACCTTCAAATTCACTTCCGATCGCGCTCCCAAATCCACAATCACCATACGAAGTTACTCCTAGTATCAGAATCCCAAACGGACATTAATAACACTGAAATGCATTTTAAGCCAAACTTATGCAATTTCTTCTAAAATGCTATCTTCCACAATAGTCGCCAAAACGGTCCCGGGTTATCCAAAACCTGATCCGGGCATACGCCCAAGTCCGAAATCATCATACGAATCTGTTGGAACCTTCGAATCCCGATTCCGAGGTCAGTTACTCAAAATTCCAATCCTAGTTCATATATATATATATATATATATTCAACTTTAAGCTTTCAAAATGAGAATTTCCATTTAGATTTGACTCCAAACTGAGATGAAGCTGCTCATGGCCTCAAACTGTTGAATGACGCGCCGGAGCTCAAAATGACCGGTCGGGTCATTACATGTTCTCAGCCCAAATTAAGATTTAGAAATATCATTTAAATTTCAAATCTGAGTAAAAGTGGCTAAGTTTGCAAAACAATAGATATCAACAGGACTGGGTTCATGTATAAGTCAAAACAATGAGGAAAACAGTGATAAAAACTCCCTGATAGGTTTAAATAATTGGCATGAATCCCAAATATAGCAATCAGCCCAAATCATGATGATAACAAATAAGTCTCAGTTAAATACGCGGTAAAATCATCAATCGGGACGGACCAAGTCACAATCCCAAGTTGAAAACGAACCCACGCTCATCATCAAGCGCGTGTCTCACCTCAATATAGCACTACGATTTGCAGTGTGGAGTTTCAAACCCTCGGGATATCATTTACAATCGTTACTCACCTCGAACCGGCTACAACTCAAGCTCGTGACGCCTTTACCCCTCAAACCTGCCTCCATGCGCGTCAAATCTAACCAAAATCAGAACAAATTTGTCCCAATATGCTAAGGGAACAAAACCCAAGCGAAAACAATCGAAAAATAGGAAAAATCCCGAAATTAGCAAAACACGAGCCCCAGGCCCACGCTTCAAAATTCGACAAAATTCATAAAATCTGACAACCTATTCAACCACGAGTCCAACCATACCAAATTACTAAATTCAGATAACAATTCGGCCTCCAAATCTTCAAATCTTATTTTCAAATCCCTAGGTCCAAATCTTCAATTTACACCTCAAAAACATGTAATCTAGTCGAATTAATCGAGAATCATTCAATATTAGAGTAGAAATGATCACAAGTGACTTACCTAAAAAATTTCCATGCTTTCTTGCTCAAAAATTGCCTCAACCTGTGTTCTTTAACCAAAAAAACGTGAAAATGAGCCAAAAAAACCAGAACAGCATTAATAACCTGATTCTGGTCGCTAAAAGACCCATTCCTGTCGCTAAAAGTGAAAAATCTGGTCGCTAAAGGTACACACCAGATCTTGTTGCACCAGCAATATTTATTTTCACTAGAAAAGCTCTAACGCCACCATACAAACTCGAAATTTGATGATTCTTGTTCCTATGAGACACAAATAATTATATGAACATAGTCCTTCAATCGAAACTCAATTCGGAGCTCGTTTGCTCAGTGCGATATCTATTTCGCTTCTCAAATAATTAACTCATGATTCGCATCAATATCCCAACCGCGACTTGATGAAATTACACCAATATTTTCAGATCACTCCTATAATTCATTATAAAAATATTGGAAGTCTGAAAATAAATTTCGATCTCTATAACTAAAAATGGACCTTTGGATCATTACATGCTTATAATCAAAATGTCAAAATCTTCCAAAAAGTCTTCCAAAATATTTCAGAGCCTCATAGGACCCCGACCAAACATTCCAACACTCCCCATAATATAGTTCAAACTTGTTCCAACCTTCGGAACACTCAAAACAACATCAAAATATCAAATCACCATCGAATTCAAGCCTAAGAATTCCAAAACTTCTGAATTCCAAATTCGAAGTCTATCAAACCTCGTGCGAATGACCTAAAATTTTACACAAACATCACAAATAACACAACAAAGCTACAGCAACACTCGGAATTCCATTCTGACCCCCGGAGCAAAATCCCATCTATCAACTAGAAATCGCCAAAATACTAACTTCGCCAATTCAATCCAATTTCTACACTAGACCTCCAAAACCAATTCTGATCACACTCTTAAGTCCCAAATCACCCAACAAAGCTAACAAAACCATAAAAATTCTAATCCGAGTTCAAATACAAACAAGTCAAATCTTGGTCAACCCTTTCCAATTTCAAGCTTCAAATGAGAACTGTTCTTTCAAATTCATTATGATTAATTTGAAACTCAACACCAACGATTTACATAAGTCATAATATACCATACGAGGACAGTCATGTCCGAAGATTGCAGAGCGAAGTGCAAAAGCTCAAAATGACCGGTTGGGTCGTTACATTGGATCAATCAAACAAAGACTTAACGAAATTTTATCCAAAGCGTTAAAAAAGTTAGAGATGCTAAAAGGTATATAAATATAAAAGATTTTCAATAGAACAAATAATTTATCAATTAGATTTCCATCAAATTAAATAAGCATAAATTGAGATGCTTAACTATTTTACTAAGTATTTTTAGCATTAATTTGAGATTTACATCACACTGGCCAGCACCATACATCACATTTTGAGTCTTTCCTTTGAGGCATCGTTAGGCGAAAAGAGTAATTTTATCTTGAGTTAGAACATCAATTCTTTTCACTCTCAATGAAGGGGAATCTTCAAATGAAGATTCACCTAAACTAAAACATAAAGAGAAAATAAGGAAGAAGATGGCTATTATCATTGCTTTGGTAACCTTCATGTTTAATATTTCTAATTAGTTAAAATTTAGTGGTTTTGTGAAACTTGTTACTGTAAAACAAATTATATATATATATCGCTTGAGATTATTGTTATCTAATCATATACTTAAGGCTGTCAAATTTGGCCCAAGCCCACATGATCTGCCCAAGATTGGGCTGGTTATTTATCTGCCCATTTATTGAATTCAAACTATCTTGACCCACCATCTCAATCCAATTTAAGTTTGGCTGGTTTTTAGCCCAAATTTATCCATGAATAACTTTGCCAAAAATATCTTAGAAATAATTTTGTAAATACTGGGAATTGTATATATACCCGCTTTTTGGGTCACGTTTTAACTTGTACACGATTTTCAAAAAAATGCAAGCATACTCACTTTTTCGCGTAACTTCAACATGCGTGGTTGAAGTAGCAAAGGCAATCACGCAAAACTTTAGCATTCTAGTAGACGGGCCAGAAGTAACAAGTGTGCTGAAGATTTTGTTTGTAATTGTTGAACTTAAGCATAGTAGCTGAAGTTTTATTCACTATTTGCTAAGGTTTTTGTTTGCAATAATTGAACTTAAGCATAGTAGCTAAAGTTCTGTTCTCTATTTGTTGAAGTTTTTGTTTGTAATTGTACTAAATAAGCTGAAGTTTTTTTGTCCTGGATTCATTAATTTTGTCATTAAGCTTTCCAAACACTTCATCAAAATATGTTGAAGTTATTTAATTCATTTATAAAAACTTCAGCAATAAATAAGCTGAAGTTTTTTAGTCCCGGATAAGCTTTTTCAAAAACTTCAGTAAAAGATGTTGAAGTTATTTAGTTCAGTTGTAAAAACTTTTTTTTAAGCAATCCACTAGGCATGGCCTAGGGCTGGTTTTTTATTAAGAATAAATACTAAAACAATACATTATTTTGTCCTTAGTCCTAATTAAATGAAAAGCATAAAACTTGAACGCTACATAACACCTATTACCAATAATGAATATAATATTCAACATTGCTATCACATAATAACTAAAATCAATGAATGTAACTAAACTCGGCCTGATTCTACTATACATACAAAAATCTGCTCATACGATCCTGTTATGTTCCACTCCTCCTTGATGATGTATCAATCCAATAGTTGCCCAATGAATACTCCAAATCTGCTCGTTGTACAAAACTCTCTCAATATGCTTGTTAAGAATTTTTTCGATTTCTACTCCTATATGACCAAGTGTCTTATTTTGCTCTCAATTATTCTGCTCCTTAGCCTCCTTTCATCTGAAATCCTTCCTCGATTGTGCTTTTGATATGGTGTTAAACGATGTGATGTTGAAATCCCAGCCCTATGTGCTTTAAATTGAGTCACAAATTGTAGCCAAACAATGCATGTGACTTTTTTTGGCCAAGGCAACTCTAAGGTGATTTTTTAGCAAAATGACCATTCTTGTGTGCTCCTTGTGTGTTGCATCCTGCATTGATGCATTATTCCTCCGTACATGGCTCTTGTACCATAATGCACCACAGCTGCCCTTATCTGTCCACCAAAAGATTCTGCATACATAGCATTGCAGATACATTATAACCAACAATTTGCTCTTCCCTTCATAAGTTGCTATACTTGTACTCATCCATAGTTCCCCTGCATTGGGTTGAGTACAATGTACTAATACCACCAATAACAGGTTCCCCAATGAATGAGCTATAGCCACAGTAACAAAACCTGCAAAAACACAAACAATATTAGTGAAAACCTTCCTCTTCAGGATCTCTTCCAATTGGATTTGATCCTGATCATTGTGAATCCCCTCCCAGGTGTTGTGAATATCCCCATGCATCAGCCCATCTGTGATTAGGTCAAAAGAGTCGAACAGCACATAGCAAAAAACTGATGCATTCCAAAAATTGCATATGTAGCTGTGGACTGTGAAGCTTAAAATTAATGAGCTTCTTGTATCAACTGAGTAATCTGACTTGAATCTCCCTTTTTGTATTATTAGAGTGAGATAAGACCAACTCACACCCATCTACTTCATTATAAAATCGTTGAAAGGAGACTGCCTGCAACAGCCTTCCAAGTATGAGCTGTGGGAATCCTTTTCTTCTATACTATGGCCTAAATGTAATTCCCTCCCAATGGAATGAGTACAAAGTACTAATACCACCAATTGGAAGTTCCTTACAAAATAAACCATAGATAGACTAGCTGAACCTGCAAAAAAGAAAACAAAGTTAGTGAAAAAATGTATCCCCATGCTCTATTCTATACAGATTTGAGCATGGTGACTGCTTGATGTCGTTTCTACACCTTCAGCTCCCTCCTCTTCTTCACCTAGTTTCTTGCTACTTTTACTCTGATGTATGGGCATTGCATCTTATCTTCATTGACTATCCTCCTTCCATGAGAATCAAGGTCCCAATACTTATGACACTCGATCATGCCGTGGTCCAAAGTATAGTTTGCCAAGTGATCAGCCAATTTATTGCCCTCTCTGAAAAGTTGAGATACCCTGATGCTAGATTCTTCCATTAGCTGCGTAATCTCTTCCACAAATTCCACAATACATCAACGAGGTTTCCATGATTTTTCCATAATGTTCCTCATCATCAAGGAATCTGTCTGCAGCCAGATTTGAGAAAAATTTAGCCACCTGCACATCCTCAATGCCTCTAGAACTGCTACTGCTTTAGCTTCATTATTGGTTCCTTCAGTGATCTCTCTTCCCATTGCATATATCACATCCCCTGATGCATCCCTTATACAAAAGCCAATGCTACTTCTCCCAGGATTCCCTCTCGATGCCCCATCTGTGTTAACCTTTATCCAGCCCTCTTCAGGTAACTCCCAAATCACCTTGTCATATCTGAGTCGTGGAGTGTAGTTTTCCATCATAGCGAGCAGACTAGTCCATCTATGAGGCACTTGCACACCAGGTTTTTGAATCTGAACCAGTTGTTGTAGAGTTATTGACACCTGATAAATAGCCCTGCTAACTGACACAGTTGTACCATATTTCAGACTATTCCTTCGTTTCCAAATCTCCCATACTATGCACGAAGGCAATGACTGCAATATTGGATTCAATCTGGGCACCACTTCTGCTGTCCAACATTTCGTAATAGCTTGATGAAAGGTCAGACCTTGTACAGCTATACCTGCTCTTGGTAGGAAATACTTCCACACTGTTTGGGCTGCCCTAGAGGTAAAAAAATAAATGTACCAGTGATTCTTCATTAGGATCTGCACAACACCAACACTTAGATGGCATTGAATACCCCAACCTTCTCATAAAATCATCTAATGGTAATTTAGCTTTCCACACCTTCCACATGAAGAAAGAGATCTTAAATGGTAACCCCTTCACCCATATCTTCTTGTAAGCATTCTTGGGATTATCTCTTCTTCTAAAATATTCCTAGGCTGTAGTAATTGAGAAATGACCCCTAGGTTCAACCATCCAAAATGGGCTATCAATCTCATTCACCACAGATGGAGGTCTTATCTTCTCAACAATGTGAAGTGCTAAGTCTTCAGGTAAAGTATGCAACAGCTTATTCATATTCCAGGCTCCAATCTCCACCATCTCATGCACATTCTGAATATCTTCATCAACACTAAAATCTTGAAGAACAAGAAAGTAGAGAGCACCAAGGCCAGTCCAATTATCATACCAGAACAAGGGGGACCCCATATTAAATTTCCATCTTCAAAAACTTCAGTAAAAGATGTTGAAGTTATTTAGTTCAGTTGTAAAAACTTCACCACTAAAAGCTGAAGTTTTTTTGCCTTGGATTCATTATTTTTGTCATAAAACTTTTTCAAAAAACTTCAGCAGACGATGTTGAAGTTCTTTAGTTCATTTGTGAAAACTTCAGCATTATATAAGTTGAAGTTTTTGAAAAAGTATTTTAACATACTAAATAAATAATCAGATTGCCAACAGTATTTAAATCATAAATTTTGGAACCAATAAATGTAAAAAGAATAAAATTATCATTATCTACTAACTTACGTAAGTGGAAATATTTACAAATTATTATCTATTAACTTATGTTATTATTTATAATTTATTTTAAATAATCAGATGAGCATATTGTAACAACAAATTTTTGTGTTGAGAAAAATAAATAATCAAGACTGGAAAAATTGCATATCAAATTTAGTATTTGATTTCAATAAATGAAAGTGTTACAATCTCTATTGTATTCCTCTAATTCTTCAAGAATATAAAGTATTTTAATGAGCTTGACTTTGATTTAATTCAAGGGCTTGTAAAGCTTGATCTTGAATCCCCTTCTTGAATTTTAATTTGGATTTGATCACGAACAAGTAATTTGATCTTGAACGCCTTAGTATTTGATTTGGCTTCGTTCTTGATCTTGACTTGAACTTGTAGCTTGAGTGCTTGAACTTGGAGCTTGTAGAGAAATCTGCAACCTTTGATCCACGAGCCCTCTGCTTGTTTCTTGTTCTTAATTCTAGTATGTTTTAGATTTATGAATACCTCTATTTATAGTTGTAGGGAGTGGTATGGCTCTGCGATTTGATTGGTCCGTTTGAACTCACCAACACTATCCATACACTTGGCATGATTTAATTGGCTTATTTATTTGGCTTGGATTGTCACATTACTTGACACATCTCATGATTTCATTGTCTTATTTACTTGTTTTGAATTACCATATCACTTGACACATGGCATGATTTTGTTGGCTCGTTCTTTTTACTTGGATTGCCTCATCACTTGACACGTGGCACGAGCCTGGGCTTTAAGACGGGCAAATAGCCATTGGACCTTGGGCTACTGAAGTGGCTTATGATTTAATTTATAGTCCAATTAAAAGGGCTAGCCCAACACGTATATTAACTTTTAATAATTATCCCAATTTACTAGCCACAATATTTTTTTTGGACTAATGCCTTCAATTTAATATGGTCTAAATTATTTTATGAATTTAAATCCAATAAATTTTAGATGCTTACAAATACCCCATACTTCAAAACTTATCAATTTGTTTTGAAGACTAGGCTTGAAGTGCAAACCCAAACCGAAAGACAACATATGTATTTGAAGCAATTGACACATGAGACAATTGTTCTCTTGGATCTTTTAGGCCTAAGGAGGACCGATAATTATATTTGATAAATTTTAATTCTCATTCAATTAAAGAATAACTAATTTGGATCCATACAAATCTCCTTTTCTTTTCTTTTTTTTTAAGAAATAATGATCCCACCCATGGATAAACATAATCACAAGGGGAAGTGATATGAAGATATAACTTATGCTAGTAGTAAAACAAAAAGATTGTGAGCATTTGATTTTTGCCCTTTATATAAATTATTCTTAAAAATTCAAATAAAATAATTTTTTTCTTTCATTATTTTAACTTTTTTTTGTTATTTCTGGTAATTGTTGCATTTTGTTTGTGCCTTTTAATTCATACAAAAAATACAAAAATACATGGGGCATTTGTGTAGGATTTAATTTCATAATTTTAGTGTTAGTTGGTAGTTTAAAATTGTTTACATACACAGAAAATGACAAGAAATGACTTTGCGCACCTTTATTTTAATTTGTGGAATTTATTTTAATTTAGTTTAAAATAGAAATTAGTTAATTTTGAAAAACTAAATAATAATTTTAGCGTTAATTTGGTCTATGATTATATTTATCACTTTAACAAAAAAAAAAGATATATAAATTCAAAATGAAAAAAAAATAAATTGAAAAGAAAAATCAAAATGCAAAGGGATGGGGGTTGTCCATATAAATGGATGAATTGGGTCATTTAAATAAATTTCCCAGCCCTATCTAATTCACCCTCACCTGGCCCACACATTAATCCCCCCGACCCGGCCTGTCCCCTTTCTCCCCGAAACGACACTGTTTGTCTATAGTTAGATCTGAATCGTCGAGGTATCATGATCTAATGGTCAGGAAGTCCCCATCTTTTAATACTTATATGTCCAAATGCCCCCCACCCCCACCCATGTATCTCCTTTTCCAATACACTTTAATGAGACCAGTGTTACACCTTCACCGACCGCCCCAGAAATCACCCACGACGGCGGTAAAGCTTCAAACACTCCCAGATTTACACCCTAGATTCCTTGTGAGACCCTATTTCCAAGACCTCTATTTTCATAACTCGAATCCCGCCCAAACACCTCGAATAATCGATCTTGTGACTGACATCTTTGTCGCCCACGGCGTCATTGACACTAATGACCGCAAAAAAAACAACCTACGTTCCTCCTATCATCCTCTCTCCGTATCTCATCTCAATTTCTCTTGAATCAGGGCCAATCTACTCAAATGTTCGTTTGAAGTTCAGGCCCAAAACAACACTTTGCCCAAATAGCTCCAAATTCGTACCCCACAATCCCTTAACCACCCTCATGACGATCTACATGCCAGAGTCTCTCGAATCTCATTAGAGCTCAGAATTTTTGGATCTAGGGTTCAGGCAGTTTGGCTATTTTGGAAATAATTTAGGGTGGAGCGAGTTCTACAGTAAGTGTTCTGTTAATTTAATGTTTTATTTTGTTTATTAGTATAGTTTAATTGTTCTTTTGATTCTTTGTTCCATCTGTTTTAATCATTGAAGTATCTTCTCATTTTTTTTGTTTTAGTTTGATGCGTGTGTATTTTTTAGTTAATCATAGTTTTAATTTCAGAAATTGTCACAATTGATTAGTTTGGATTCAATACAATTATTTCCATTAATTGTTAGCTAGATGTTTAGGTTAATTTTAAATTCTTTTTAGTTCTGTGTTTGATGTTCAAATGGTCAATTGTTAGCTTATTGGTTAAAAGTTAGTTTAATTTCTTTTGATTTAGACTATTAGCTTAAGCTTTGCTTTGATTGATCCTGGTCTCCTGATTTTCTAATTTTCTTGAGTTTGTGTGATTGGATAATTGTGATCGGTTAATTCAATTAGTTAAATTCTGATTTTTAAATCAATCCTAGTTAGTTTTGAATTAGATTAGGGGATTGGTTATAGCTGTTGAAAATTTAGGTAGAACTAGTAATTTTGAGAAGCTTTCAGGGATAGTTTAGGCATGGAAAAGGGTAATTCTGATAAGAATACTAATTTCAAAGTAAAAGAAATGGTAGTATAGGTATTGCATGGGTAGAAGAACACCCTAGGGCCTTCTAGAATAGGATTTTAGTGTACATTTCAGCACAATAGAGGTACTTACTTGAGTAACAAGTTAGAAATAAGAGGACTAAACTGAATATAAAGAAGGACTAAAAAAGAAAACTAAAAATCTAATTATTCACTCTTGGGTTGCCTATAAATTGGTATTCTCATGCCTTAGAGGAAGGTCTTTTTTCAGCCATTTTGAGCTCCCCAAAAAGCTTTCCATTTTTCTAGATCTAAAGAAGAAATCTGAAATTGAAAAAACAAAAAACAGAACAAAATTCAAAAAATCAAAAATAGTTGTTACTGTTTCATTAGGATCCTAGTTTAATTTCAGTTTCCTTTGAGCATTTGGCTGTTATTTCCTAATTCAGAGGTTCAGAGATCATGGGTTGATTTCGAATTTTGAGTATTGTTGGTTTCTGGAGGTTACTGGTTGATTTCAAGTTAGAGTTGATTGCTGGAATCTGGTTTGAAGTGTTGTTGTTGGTTGTTGGTTCATTTGTATGCATTTCTGTTTGGAGTTGGTGCCATTTCAAGTAGCTTCTGGTAGATTCAACCAGCTTGTTTTGACCATTTGTTGTAGTTGTGTCTCTGTCTATTTTCTAGTGTAATTGTGAAGCTAAATCTGGTTCAAATCGATCTTGTCTGCTGGTTGTGGTTGGATGTGATTGCTGAGTTTTGTTTGTCATTAGCTGTAGCTGAATCTCTCCTCATTTTTTTGTGATTTCATCTACAAGTACACACCACGAGACTTTGTTGATGTAGATTCACCTTTTGAATATGAAATGAAGTTCAGGTTGACTACTTGCTATGGAATAGAAGTTTTAGCTGTGTTATATTAATTGTCTGATGTGATTAAGTAGTAGTTTGTTGCATAAATTTGTTATTTGCATTGAGGACTATGGACTGAATGTTGAATTATGGATTCAGGATGATTCATGTAGTAGTACTTTCATTGCAAGTCACTCATTATTAATTCAATCCACTAGAATTTGTTAAAACTATAAAAATTGGAAAATCATGAATTAGCTTCTAGTGTAACTGATCATTAGATGGTTTAAAATCAGGTCTCGTAATAGTTTTTTCATTCCTTCTTCGTCTTTGAGTGAAGCTTTTATGTCATTAGTAACAGGTCATTGTTATAATTTGTAATAGGATATTGTTAAAATTGATTTCAGTCATAATAATTTGTTGTCCAATTCGAATCTGAATTGAATTACGACTAGTCGTCAGTCTAAATCAATAATTGTCACCTTTGCCTTGAACATTTCAGTTAAAGTCACTAGTGATAATAATCGTGCAACTGATACCATATTTGATGCAAAATAGTTCATTAGTGTTTTCTTAGATCATTACTTGCTATTACTGCTTGTAATTTGTTGCATTCATTGGGATTAAGCGTTTGGGCCCTAGAGGCCAGCTGAAGGCCCGGACCATGGCATGTTGATTTAATTGGTGAGGTTTGACCGCTGGCCTGGGCCATTGGTTTGGGCTAATGGAGTGGGCCAACATTGTTTGTTTAAATGACTATGAGTTTGGATTTTGAGTTAGATAGCTGGTTCAAATTAAAAGTTTATCCCTTTTGTTTAGACCCAGACTTGAACTTGAAGCCCAAATTCTAGCAATAATTAAGTAGGACTTTTATGTTTTTAGAGACAAAATAGAAAATTCATAGTTGCTTTTAGGCTTTCCCCTTTAAAATAAAATGAGACGAGCCTCACCCAATAATATACAAAATTGCGGGTCTCTCAATAAATGGTTGATTAAAAATATTTAGAAATTTGGGATAGACCGTTTAGCAAATTTCACGGCCTTCTCAAAATATAACAACGTGTTAGTCTCTTTAGATGCGATTTTAAAAAAGTTACGTTCCGAAACTCGGGTGTACGTTTCATGTGACCCAACTCAAATCCCAAAACATTCAATAGAGTGTGCTCAAGATTGCGGATGCATTTCATGTGACGCGATCCGAAGGTACGCTTTAAATGACGTTCAAATTTCTTTTAAAAATACATATTAAATAAAAGCGGTTAAAAGTAAAAATTGGCACATAGGTTCTTCATGTAATAAATCAGATGAATAAGCTAAATGCAACAGTTGAGCGACCGTGCGAGAACCACGGAATTCGGAAATGCCTAATGCCTTCTCCCGGGTTAACATAATTCCTTATCCGGATTTCTTGTTCGCGGACTGTTAACAGAGTCATTATTTCCTTGGTTCGGGATTCAATCGGTGACTTGGGACACCATTAATCTCCCAAGTGGCTACTCTGAATCTTAATAATAAACCCCGTTCCGATTATCCTTTACTAGGAAAAACTCCTTTATGCTCTTGTTGGTATAGTGAAAAAGGAGGTGTGACAGCTTTGGCGAATCTGCTGGGGGCTAAGACCCCAGAACGTTTTGTTCAGGGTTCAGAATTCGAGCTTAGAATAATTTTTTTCTTTGGCGTTATCTGATTTTGTTACATGATCTGTGCCTAATGTGCTAATTGGCTGATTTTACAGCTTTGATATTCTGTGAACTGTATATAAACTGTGCCGAAACTCATCTCCTATCTAAGTCTTCTAAATCATGAAGAAGGGTGCACTTCATGTGACTTATTTTCTGCATAGAGTCTAATTCCCAATTTAGAATGAGGTTTGGATAAGTTACAAAGCCGGTGAAGCTTCTGTATTCCTGGTACATTGCCTCCCCCTCGGCTCGAGCTGTCCATCGGGTAAGCCAGGTTTAGAACAAACACCCAGATTTTGAACCTAGAATAATACAACTCCATGCAGGATCCCTAGTAGCAACGTTTATCAACATCATGTGCATTTTGACTTAGGGGACCCAAAACAGGGGTTGGGTCCGTCTAAGACAAGCAACCTGAAATGGAAAAGACCATCTTGATGCATCTTACTTATTTTCTGTGCAATTATTTGTTTTGAACCTGCATGTTGACCGATTTTTTAATCTGGGGAAGGTTGGAAAATTGAAAAAAAAGGAAAAAGAGAAATAGCAGCTGGAGAGTTAACTGATTATTTTAGGAAAAATCAATGACCAAGTACTGTCGTAACTCTGCCGAAATTTTGAGAAAATAAGAAGAAAATATTTTACTTTTTAAGTTGTTTGTTTTACCCAAAAAGCAAAAAACAAATGTGTGAAAAAGATTCTTTTATTTTAGTTTGTTTTGTTTTCAGAAAATGGAAAAGGAAAAATAGTTCTGCCATGAAAATGAAAAAGTGCCTTAATTTTTTCTTGGGATTTCTTATTTTTAAAATAGTTTATTTGTCAATGAAAAAGAAAAATAGTTTGTTTGTTTGCTATAAAAGAAAAAGGAGAAAGGATTTTTGTTTTCAAAAATAGTTAGCTTAATTTACTCGAATGAAACAGGTTTGATTCTCACCGGATGTAAGATACGTAGGCAACCCTAATCGGTTCCTACCTCCCCTCTTTCAAAAATAGACAAAAAATGCCAAATTTTTAATTTTTGTCATAAATAAGTCGGGTGATGCCGTTTTCGTTAAAAATAGCCGAATGTGCCCGAAAGGGACGCCGGAAGGCTGATTTTCCATAAACAGCCACCTTTGGTCATTTTTAGGATTTCGACTGGTTAATCCAACAACCTTAAAATCATCGTCTCCGAAGTGCTGAAAGGTCGCGTTTGACGAATCGGGTCCTTCATTTAATCTGGAAAAGAAAAATAAGCAGCTTTATTTTGAATCAAATAAATTTTACTCTTTTCTTAATCACCTTAATAAATGTGCAAGAAGAGCACAAATGAAAACTAACCTTTCACCGTCTTTAGTGAGGTCCCCCCTCCAGCTTCATATGTGGTGGAACGATTTGGAAAAAAATATAGTGGTCAGAATTTTTGGAGGTCTCATCAGTCTACTAAATGTCATGGCAAGGTAGGATTCATCGAGACTTTAATACCATTTTGGGACCCGACCAGTAATGTATTTCACTTTGCGGATTTTGAGCTCATACCCACACTGGAGAAAGTCGCGGGTTATGCAGGATTGAATGAAAATCTGAGGGTCAATATTTGTTGTCACTGAGGCCAGTATCTCCTCACCGATTTCTGGATTTGCTAATATTAGCCGGACCGTGCAAAATGATGATTTGTCGGGAGTATGTTGCGCGCTTCAGTTCCTATATCAGTGTTATGGTACTCATCGGGGTTTCGAAGAGCCAAATTTGGCACTGACTCATGCTGGAAACAGAAGTAAATGGGAAGGAAGACGCACCTTGGCATTCATAACATCATTCTTGGGAATCGTGGTATGTCCACGAGAAGATAAGAAATAGAGATAGGTCTTGTGGGGATGGTTGATGTCGCAATCAAGAGGGTTGATAGCACTATAGTTCCCCTGATCTTGTCAAAAATGTACCGAGCATTATCTGTGAGCAAAGAGGGAGGAAGTTTTTCCCAATGTTGCAACTTATTACTTCAACTGTAGATGCAAGAACATCTCTGCCACCGAGTGGGATATATGACCTATGGGCTGACTGGTTTAAGCTGCATTGGAGAATTTGAGAAGCGGGTAATGGGTGACTCATTCCCCAAGGGTACTGAAGATTGGTTTGTACAACTGAGGTCACCGAAGACGGATCAAATTGAGTGGGCATTCGGGTGTTACCTATTACCAAGATGTATACATGGCAGCGAGAGAACGTTATATTTTGTTAATGGGTATCCGGAGCATCCAACCAAATGCTCCCTATTGGGTGCTGCGCCAATTGGGAAGGTTCCAAGTTGTCCCTAAAGATGAATATTTGAGCAAGCATGTCATCAAGTTAATTTCGAGAATCACGTTCCCGGAAGATAAAATTTGCAAGATGTGGAATGAATGCAGATTCCTTGAGCCCAAAACTATGGTACGAAGTTTAGCTAAAGGCGAGGTGGACCCAAAGTATAGTGCATGGTTTGGGAAACGGTTCCAGATTTATCATAGGCCCGCTAAAAGAGCCTATGTCCAACAATTCACGAATGATTCGCAAGAAAAATGGGGTTGGCTAGCAAAAGAAGAAAGTTACAAGGTAGAAATAGGCAAACTAAAGCAATAGATTAAGAACCTGCAATTTGAAAACAGTGTGCAAGTTGCCGCTGATCAGTGAGAAAAGAACAGGTTAGCCCAAGAAAACGAGGCGCTTAGGGCCCAAATTCCGATAAATGAGGATCGCTTCAGAAAACCAACAAAGGAGTAGGTCGGATAAGCGATTGATAAAGGGGCTGAAAAAGGAAATAAGTGAGTGCCGGGATGATTTGGAGAAATCCAAGAGTACCATAACAAGACTCAATACACAGTGAATAAAAAGAACTAAAGAGCGTACCCCGTATCTGCAACAGTTGAAGAAAGATCATGAGAAAATTATTGCCAATTTGAAGAGATAGGTGGCCACCCTTGAGGAAAAAGCGGATAAGCAAGCCAAAGATTTTGAAACTGAAAGCAGGCGGTGCTATGATCTGCTGGCTCAAATGGAAGTAGAAATACAGCAGCTGCAAAATCAGCATCTTCAGGATTCTCATGTGTTGGAGGCTCGCAATAATCAAATATGACGATTGCTTATAGGAAAGGGTTGAACAAGAGACAGATTGAGACCATTGCACACACTATCCTTTGGAGATGCCAGACATGTGAAAACATGACTTGCACAACCTTCTTCTCGGCGGTGATGATTTATGTCAAGCGAACCATGTATGAGCTGGAGCAACTTGAAAAGTATTTGGCACCTAAGCCCACGGCGAGGCCGAACGATGCCCCGTGGGCACCCACTTTCGAAGCACTAATGTATTCATAGATTGAGTCTGTACTTTCATTTCAGAGTCTGTTATTTGTCTGTTTGTTTTCTTTTGCGTCAGAGTATGCTAGTATGTTTGGAGCCTGTATTAGAGTTTAGTTGGAGTATGTTATTTTCCTTTTTCAAAGTGTTTAGTTTGTAATAGAGTGTTGTAATAATGAAAACTTGAAAATTCCCAAAACTTGTTCCTTTATTTTTGCACTTATTTTCACGAAATATGCCTAGTTTAATTCGTGCGGGGTCATGATACATAGGCAATCTCCATAGGATTCGACTGTAACCAAATGAAAAAGAAAAATAAAAAGAAAATAAGAATAAAAACAATAGAGGATGGAAAAAGAAAGAAGAAAAAAGAAAGGAGCGGCAAAACAAGAAAAGAAAAGAGATAAGTAAAGAAAAAAATAGAGAAGGAAAAGAGCAGAAAAACAAAAAGGGATAGAATGAGAGAAAGAAGAGAGAAAAGAAAGAGAGAAAAGGAAAAGAAAACAAAAAGAAAAGAGAAAGCTTATAGTTGGAACCAAGAAAATGTCGGAATGACGCATGCGGTCGAGCAAATGCATAATAGAAACGGTTAACGGTATAGGTGCATTCATGCCCAATGTGCGGTTATCCAATCTGTTAAAGCCTAATCGCTAATAGAATTGTTGTCTAAATGTGTGAGTCCAGATAGGTGGTTAGTTGTTCGGCATTCTGGCAACTCATTCCTACAAGACCCGATCAAAAAACAAGCTGAAAATGACTGGACAGGAATTTTATATCAGTATTGTGGACCCGTCGAAAGAGGTTGAGGTGAAAGATGTGAACGTTAATAAAAAGGAGATGCATAAACTAAAACAACAAATGGCTGAAATGCATCTGGCCTGGTCTCAGGGGCATCCAGTGCTAGTGTATCCTGCCAATCCATCATATATCCCGCCTTTGGTTCAAGTTCAGGAGCCTCCTACTGCTAATTCGTCTCCAATCTTCCCTACTACGCACAGGGTTATGGAACTACTTCCTATGCTCCCCAACCTCCACCGCCCAAAAAAAACCCTCCTCCACCAATTACTCCGGTCTTTGTGGCACCTCAACCTGCCACACTGCAAAGATCATCCGGCGAGCCTTTATTTCAAACCCACGATGACCAATACTATCCCCCTGAACATACTTTTAAGGCCGCTGAGTCGTACTCTTATACCCTCACTTTGAGCTCCCGGCAAAGACTGAAAATCCATTTAAGAACCCAGAATAGGAATAAGTGCTTCGAAAAATGAAAAGCCTGGAGCAATCCTTCAGGAATATGCATGGATTGGGCAATCAGGTCAGTGTGGCGTATAAAGATCTTTGTTTGTTCCCCGATGTTAAGCTACATGCAGGGTTCAAAATGCCAAAGTTTGACCTATATGATGGTCACGGCAATTGAGTGGCACATTTTTGAGGTTTCTGTACTAAAATCAGAGGGGCCGGAGGAAAAGATGAACTGTTGATGGCATTCTCTTGACAGAGCTTAAGTGGGTCGGCACTAGAATGGTATACATGCCAAGATCCTAGCATATGGTATACTTGGGATGACCTAGCACAAGCATTTGCCAGTCACTTCCAATATAATCTTGCAATCGTCCCAGATCGGTTGTTGTTGATAAAACTCGAAAAGAAACACGGGGAAAGCTTCAAGGAATACGGGTTCTTCTAGAGAGAGCAAGCTGCAAGGGTTGACCCCCCAATGTGGGAAAGTGAAATGGTAGATTACTTATTGCAGGCTTTGGAGCCAACATACTTTGGTCACCTGGTGACGGCAATTGGTAAATCTTTTAATGAGGTGGTAAAGATGGGAGCCGTGGTTGAGGAAGGTTTGAATTCCAATAAAATCATGAGATATTCAGTGATTAAAGCAACCACTCAGGCCATCCAAAGTGGCACTGGTGGTGTGCTTGGAAAGAAGAAGACAGAGGAAGTCGTAACAGTTGAAGCTAGTACTTGGTCTAGGTCCAGCAACCTTCCACCCTACTACAACCAACCCAGACCCCACCACCCAAATTACCCATACACCCCATATTTCCCTCCACAACATTACTATCCACCACCAAAGCCACATGTTTTTGTCCATCACGCCCAGACATATACCCAGCCTCCGGCACACCCGCAAGGCATGAAACGGTTCCCCAAAAACACATATCCACCTCTACAAAACATATATCCACCCCTAGGGCTTACATACTAGGAGCCGGCTTTCGACCAAACCAAGCTTTTGTAAAGGTCCAGAAATAGTAAACATTTACTCCGCCATGAGAATCTTACATCACTTTTTTTTGTAGATTGAAACAACTGGGGATGTTTACCCCAATTGAGCCCAAAATACCAAACCCCCTTCCCAGAAACCTGGACCAGTCGGTCAGCTGGGAGTACTGTTCAGGGACGTTAGGGCACGATACTGAGAAATACTGGAAGTTGAAAAATGCGGTGCATGTGCTTATTGATAATCAATGTATTGAAGTTCAAGCACCAAAGGTGCTAAACATTAATCAAAACCTGTTGTCAGCTCATCATGAGACCCACATGATCGAATTAGTTCACAAGGGAGGGGAGTTGAAGAAACCCTCGCAAACGATCATGATGAGGTGTTCTAGTGAATACAAGGTGAACGAAAAGACATTAGTGTGAAACCAGTGGCTCAGTCAAAAGGGATAGATGACATGCCAGTTGTGGTGGTCGCGAAAGGGTCGTCTGTTGTTGCAAAGAAGCCAGAGTCAGTCAAGTCAGTTGTACAAGGGATATAAGTGCGCCCGTGTTAGTTGTGAAGGGGGCCTACATAGAATCGGTTGTCATAAAGCCGGTAGTATAGCTACCTGTGACTGACAGTAAAGCGATTTCGTGGAAGTATGAAAAGGTAGTGATGACATACAAAGGAAAGGAAATTGAGGAAGAGGTTTGTGAGGCACAGGGATTAACCCGGTCCGGTGCCTATCAAGAAGGCTGTGACTGACGAAGAGGCGGATGAGTTCTTGAAAAATATGAAAGTTCCATTATTTAGCAATTGAGGAAAACGCCAGCCCAAATCTCGTTGCTTTCACTACTTATACATTCAGATGAACATCGTTCGTGCTCTGATGAAGATATTGAATGAAGCTCATGTCCCCGATAAAATTTCAGTGAATCATTTGGAGAAAATCGTGAACAAAATCTTTGAAGTGAATAGGGTAACATTTTCTGATGATGAATTGCCCGTGGAGGTTACAAAACATAAGAGATCTCTCTACTTGACAGTAAAGTGTGAAGAGTCGTTAGTCACTCGAGTGTTGATGGATAATGGGTCCAGTGCCAATATTTGTCCTTTATCCACATTGAACAAGCTGAAGGTTGATGATGATAAAATTCATAAGAATAACTGCATTCGAGGGTTTGACAGTGGTGGTACGGACACAATGAGAGATGTCGTACTTGAATTGACAATTGGTCCGGTCGAGTTCACCATGGAATTTCAAGTGGTAAAAATGGCAGTGTCATATAACTTGCTATTGGGGCGACGATGGATCCATGCTGCCAAAGCGGTTCCTTAGACAAGAGGTCATGGTACATGGGGAAGACAACACATGCGCTGTAAGCGATGCCATCATGCCCTTAATAGAGACTGATGATAATAAGGGGTCGTGGGTTTATTAAGTTTTCAATACAGTCCTAATGGAAAAGGTGCCGGAGGGTAAAAGTATCCCAATCCCAGAATAGAAGATGCAACCGTCATGATAGTTTTGGAGATGCTGAGTAATGGGTTCGTGCCAGCAAAGGTTCTGGGGGCTGATCTCCAGAGTATTGTTCAACCTGTTTATTTGCCCAAGAATATGGACACCTTTGGGTTGGGTTTCAAGCCAACAGTGGAAGATGTTAGAAGGGCTCATAAATTGAAAAAGAAAGCCTGGGTTCTTCCCAAACCGATTCCAAGCCTATCCAGGTCCTTCGTCGGTCTGGGTGTCAGAAAGCAGTTATTGGCAAAGGTGTCGGGTCCACTGATTAGTGCAGAGGGGAACTTGGATAAGTTGTTCGAGATGGTATTTGCTAAGTGAACATGATTGAGTCCGAGGAAGGGTCGAGCAAAGCAGATATATAGTACATTGGACCACGTGCTAATGTCAACAATTGGGAAGCTACTCCTCTTCCAATTCTGAGGGAGTCGTGGTAGTGGGTTTTGTTTTCCTAATGATCACCTGGATTATTCCAGGGTTTGTAATTCAGTTGCTATGTTCCGTTCATTTGGATCAGTTAAAACCCTATTATCTTTACATTCAATGAAATGCAATTTTTCTTCTTTCTTCATTCCTAATTTTTTTTCCATTTTTCTTTTCTTTTCTGTACAGTTCATTTTATGCTGATATTAATGACATGACATGCATGAGGAATCTTCAGCCCAATTTTAAAAGCCAATCTAACTCAGAAATAATAATACAAGAAATCGAGTGCGATGATGAGGTGGAATGTGATGATGACGAGGCCTACGAGAAAATTAGTAAATAATTAAGTTACTTTGAAGAAAAACCCAAACATAACCTAAATGACACAGAAGTAGTTAATCTAGGGGACTAAGACAATGTTCGTAAAACTAAAGTAAGTGTTCATCTGGAGCCACAACTCAAGGAGGAGATAATCAAAGCATTGTTCGAATACAAGGATATTTTTGCATGGTCGTATGATGATATGCCGGGTCTAAGTACCAATCTAGTGGTTCACAAAGTGCCCACTGATCTAGCACTCCCTCCTGTCAAATAGAAGCTAAGAAAGTTCAAAACGGACATAAGTGTAAAGATCAAATAAGAGATTACCAAGCAGTTTGATGCAAAGGTCATTCGGGTTACACGGTATCCCACCTGGTTAGCTAAGGTTGTGCATGTGTCGAAGAAAGATGGCAAGACTAGGGTGTGTGTCGATTATCGGAATCTTAACAAGGAAAGTCTGAAAGACAATTTTCCACTGTCCAATATCCACATATTAATTGATAACTATGCCAAACATGAGATTGGCTCTTTTGTGGATTGTTACGCGGGTTTTCACCAGATTCTAATGGATGAGGAAGATGCAGAAAATACGACATTCATCACGTGGTGGGAACGTAATGTTATTCGGTCATGCCATTTGATTTGAAAAATGTTGGGGCAACTTATGTGAGGACAATGACAACAATATTCCATGATATGATATACAAGGAAATTGAGGTGTACGTGGATGATGTGATCGTGAAGTCGAGACGACAATCTGACCATGTCAGGGATTTGAGGAAGTTTTTTCAAAGGCTTCGCAAGTACAATCTTAAGCTCAATCCTGAATAATATGCTTTTGCAGCGCCATCTGGGAAGTTGTTAGGATTTATTGTCAGCCGGCTGGGTATCGAACTAGACGCTTCAAAGATCAAAGCTATTCAGGAATTGCTGCCTCCGAGAAACAAAACTGAGGTGATGAGTTTGCTGGGAAGATTGAATTATATCAGTAGGTTCATTTCTCAGCTCACGACAACTTGTGAGCCAGTTTTCAAACTGTTAAAGAAAGATGATGCAGCCAAATGGACAAATGAATGTTAGGAGGATTTTGATAAAATAAAGGGGTATTTGTCGAAATCACCCATGTTGGTACCGCCAGAACCGTGGAGGCATTTAATTCTATATCTGACGATTTTGGATAATTCATTTGGCTGTGTGATGGGTCAGCATGATGTTACGTACAGGAAGGAACAAGTTATTTATAATCTCAGCAAGAAGTCCACAACTTACGAGGTCAAGTATACTCAGCTGGAGAGGACATGTTGCGCCCTAACATGGGTGGCACAGAAGTTGAAACATTATTTGTCGTCCTACACTACTTACCTCATATCTCGCTTGGACCCACTGAAGTATATTTTTCAAAATCCTATGCCCATAGGGAGGCTGGCAAAGTGGAAGATATTGCTTACGGAATTCGACATTATCTATGTGACATGGACTATGATGAAAGTACATGCATTAGTGATCATTTGGCTGAGAATCCAGTCGATGAAGAATATGAACCCTTGAAAACTTATTTCCCTGATGAAGAGGTGATTCACATTGAAGAATTGAAACAAGTCGAGAAGCCGGGATGGAAGCTCTTCTTTAATGGGGATGCAAATATGAAAGGCGTGGGAATAGGAGAGGTACTTATTACTGAAACATGTCAGCATTACCATGTTGCAGCTCAGCTTTGTTTCTATTGTACAAACAACATGGCAGAGTATGAGGTATGTATCTTTGGACTGAGATTAGCTGTAGATATGGTGTCCGGGAAGTCTTGGTAATGGTGACTGGGACCTACTGGTACACCAAATTCAAGGAGAATGGGAAACACGAGATTTGAAGCTTATACCATACCGGCAATGTTTGCATGAGCTTTGTCAACAGTTCCAGTCTGTGTAGTTCAGGCACATTCCAAGGATTCATAATGAGCTTGCCGATGCTTTGGCTACTTTAGCGTTAATGTTACATCATCCGGATAAGGATTATGTGGACCCATTACAGATTCAGGTATGTGATCAGCATGCTTATTGTAATATGGTAGAAGAGGAGCTTGACGGGAGGCCGTGGTTTCACGACATCATGAAATACATCAGAATGGGGGTATACCCAGTACAGGACATTGGTGATCAGAAAAGAATGATTCGATGGTTATCAAGCGGGTTTTTTCTTAGTGGGTGAGCGTTATATAAAAGAACCCCAGATACGAGCGGATATGTTTTGGCAAAGGAGATCCTATGGGCAGCTTATTATTGCTTACAATGTAGCGGGATTGTATCCGTTTCGTACGTAAATGTCATTAGTGCCAAGTGCATGGAGATTTGATTCATTCTCCACCATCAGAACTATATACGATGTCTGCACCATGGCCTTTTGTTACATGGGGCATGGATGTTATTGGGCCAATTAATCCTGCAGCGTCAAACGGGGACAAGTTCATTTTGTAGTTAGAGACTATTTTACCAAGTGGGTAGAGGCTATAACGTTCAAATCTACAACCAAGAAAGCTGTGGTGGATTTTGTGCCTTCGAACATTATATGTCGGTTTGGGATACCAAAAGTGATCAATACATACAATGGGGCAAACCTCAATAGTCATTTACATGTGAGCAGTTCAAGATTACCTATCGTCACTCTACTCCGTACTGCCCTAAGGCCAATGATGTTGTTGAAGCAGCTAACAAGATAGAAAAAAAATTGTGGAAGATGGTGGAAGGTTCAACATAGTGGTATGAAAAGTTGCCTTTTGAATTGTTGGTATACCGCACCACTATTTGCACTTCAGTGGAGGCGACTCCTTATTCATTGGTGTATGGCAACGAGGCAATAGTACCCGCAGAGATGGAAATTCCGTCTCTGCGAATCATTGCGGAGGCTAAGATCGATGATGATGAATGGATGAAAAGCCGCCTTGAGCAGTTAAGTTTGATTGACGAGAAGAGATTGGCATCTGTGTGTCATGGTCAACTTAACCAATGAAGAATGGCAAGGGCATACAATAAGAAAGTGTGTCCGAGGAAGTTCGAAGTCGGACAGTTAGTACTGAGGCGGATTTTGCCGTATTGGGCTGAAGCAAAAGGAAAGTTCGCCCCCAAACTGGCAGGGTCCATTTGTTGTAACCAGAGTATTGTCTAATGGTGCATTATATTTGACAGATGTAGAAGGAAAATATGTAGAAATGGCCATCAATTCCGATGCGGTCAAGAGATACTATGTATGATTTCTTTATTCTGAAATGTACTTGTTTGTACTTGGCATATTTTAAAGATTGAAATGACGAAGACGTTTTGTTCTACTATCAGAACAGTTTATCACTTGTCATCCCATTTGAGCCTACTTATTTTTGTTCATACCCCTCTTTCGGAATCAACGGCATAATTAAGAAGCACAAGTGCTACAAATAAGTCAGTGAAAAGAAAAGAAAGAAAAGAAAAGAAAAGAAGAATAAGAATAAGAAGAAGAAGAAGAATAAGAAGAAGAAGAAGAAAAATGCAAGAAAAGAAAAGAAAAAGAGAAAAATGCAAAAGAAAGGAAAAGAAAAATAGAAGAATAGAAAAGCAAAAAGAAAAAAAGAAAGAAAATCACAACAACGTAGTTTCTATGACGTAAACTACGTTTGACTTGATCCTGCAAGGGTACGTAAGCAGCCTCTCTGAGGTTCAGTCATACCAAATAAAAGTCCAAAAGTCCCCAAGCAAGAAACTGGGGCAGAAGTTGTGATTGTCGAGAGAGATTGGATTCCGAAAGTTGTAATTTTAACCCATTTTGAAGTTGGTTTTGAACCTTTTATACCCTTCTTTCTAACCCATCCAAAAGCCTACATTACGGTCCAAAGGAAGACCTCCTAATCAGTTTTTTAGAAATGCCGAGTTGAGCAGGTAGAAGTAATTCATGACAGGAGCAACACTCTGTTTCAAGCAAGAAGAACAAAATAAAAAAATGAGAGAGTCTTATTGGTGAAAACCTTCATAGTCATCATAAGGCGACGGGAGCTGAGAGAAAAATAAATGAGAGAATCTTATTGCTAAAAACCCTCGTGGGCACCTTGAGGAAAAAATGCATTGAGAAATGGTTAATTGAGAAAGGTCTGTAGCGGAAACCTCTTTCGAGGCACCACAGGATGAACAAGGTTAAGGTTTGGGTAAAGTAATCAAGTGATGAAAATTCTGGGGAAACAAAATATGGCTACTGAAAGATGGTTAGTTGGACATATTGGGCCAATTAGTCCAAAATGCATGTCATGACCATTGGCGACAGTTGTTCCGGTCAGATAAGTTTCTTTTCTTTGTTTCCTTTTTAGTAGTCATCCGATTTTGGATTCTTGTTATCCTTAACTCGTAAAATCATTGCATTTTATTTTCTTTTAGGGGTTTTTATCTATCTAAGATGTTTCAGTGCCAGTTTTGTTCAATGCAAGTGAAAAGGATTTCAAAGCTCACTACCAGCTCCGAAAAATGGTAAAGCATAATGTGGTCAGAGCGTGTCAACAGCAACATGATTTAATGGGGAATATGGGAAGTCACCAAACGTTTAATTGGTGGAATAATTGGGAAATGTTGTGAGAAATGTAAAGGTTAAGACAGGAAGGGTCAGAAAATTGAAACAACATCATGGGTGCAAAATATTTAGGTTATCAAAGGTTGAAAAAATTTGGAAAGTCAGTCAGAAAGTCAAGCGATTCGAGATCAGTTCAAGGAAGCCCGTCAACACAAAGCAAGGGAGTGGAAGGATTTTTCATCAAGAATGCCATCAACTAACTACCATTTTAAATTAATGAAATTTTCTTTGATTGACACAATGGTAGAAAATTGGTTGTTCAGGAGGAATCCTCCATGAGGGAAAGGCAAGCAGTAATCAGGTTTGACCGCAAGTGTGGTATGGTTAATATACAAGATAATGAGGAATAACATAGGGAATGTAAGTTAATTTCAAAGTTTGCATGTTTAGGACAAAATTCAAGTTTTGAAATTGGGAGCCCGCCCATATAACAGAGGAATACATTTCAGTCTTTAAATTTTATATTTTGAAACATGACGGCCTTTAAATTTTCAAGTTTTGAAGTTAGGAGCCCACCCATATAATAGAGGAACACATTTCAGCCCTTAGAGTTAGGAGCCCGCTCATATAACAGAGGAATATATTTAAGTCTTTAAGTTTTCAAGTTACATTTCAGTCTTTAAATTTTCAAGTTTTGAAGTTGGGAGCCCAACCATATAATAGAGGAATACATTCCATTCTTTAAATTTTAGTTTTCAATTCTTATTAAAATATGGTAACAAGCACCTAGTTTTCCAACGGAATATTTTCTTCACAACTGAATATTTGAACGGGCAAAAATCGCACGTATTTGCTCACTTATCTTTGCCCGAAAATATTTTATGTTTTCGAGCAAAGAGGGGCAGCTGTGAGCACGTGATTTTTGCCCTATATATGAATTATTCCAAAATTTTCAAACAAAATAATTTTTTTTCTTTCTTTGTTTTTACAATTATTTTTGTTATTTCTGGTAATTGTTGCATTTTGTTTGTGCCTTTTAATTAATACAAAAAATACAAAAATACATGTGGCATTTGTGTAGGATTTAATTTCATATTTTATTTTTAATTGGTAGTTTAAAATTGTTTTCATACAAAGAAAATAACAAAAAATGAGTTTGTGCACCTTTATTTTTAATTTATGGAATTTGTTTTAATTTTAGTTTAAAAATAGAAATTACTTAATTTTTAAAAATTAAATAATAATTTTAGTGTTAATTTGGTCTATGATTTTCAATTCACTTTAACAAAACTTTTAAAAATATATATATATATATATGCAAAATGAAAAAAAAATCAATTGAAAAGAAAAGTCAAAATACAAAGGGGTGGGAGCTGTTCATATAAATGGACGAACTGGGCCATTTAAATGAATTTCCCAGCCCGATCTAATTCACCCTCACCAGGCCCACATCCTAATCTGCCCCACCCGGCATGTCCCCTTTCTCCCCGAAACGACACCTTTTGGCCATAGTTAGATCTGAGCCATCGAGGTCTCATGATATAACGGCCAGGAAGTCCTCATCCTTTAATACTTATATGTCTGAACGCCCCCACCCCTACCACCGAATCTCCTTTTCCAATAGAACCTAATGAGAACAGTGTTACACTGCCACCGGAAATTGCCCACGGTGGCGGTAAGGATTCAAACACTCCCAGATTTACACCCTAGATTCCTTGTGAGACCATCTTTCCAAGCCCTATTTTCATAACACGAATCTCGTCCAAACTCCTCGGATAATCGATTTTGTTACTGACATCTCCGCCGCCCACGGAGGCGTTGACGCTAATGATTTCCAAAACAGCAAGGTTCCTCCCATCATCATCTCTCTATATCTCATCTCAATTTCCCTTGAATCAGGGCACATCTGCTCGAATGTTCGTTTGAAGTTCAAGCCCAAAACGACACTTTGCCCAAATGGCTCCAAATTCTTACCTCGCAATCCCTTAACAACCCTCATGACAATTTCCATGCCAGAGTCTCCAGAATCGTTACAGCTCAAGAATTTTCGGATCTAGGGTTCAGGTAGTTTGGCTATTTTGGAAATAATTTAAGGTCGAGCAAGTTCTACAGTAAGTGTTCTGTTAATTTTAAATTTTATTTTGTTTATTCGTACAGTTTAATTGTTCTTTAGATTCTTTGTTCCATCTTTTTTAATCATTGAAGCATCTTCTTTTTTTTTTTGTTTTAGTTTGATGCATATGTCATTTATTAGTTAATCATAGTTTTAATTTCAGAATTGTCACAATTGATTAGTTTGGATTCAGTGCAATTCTGTCTGTTAATTGTTAGCTAGATGTTTAGGTTAATTTCAATTTCTTTTTAGTTTTAAGTTTGATGTTTAAATGGTCAATTGTTAGCTTAATGGTTAAAAGTTAATTTAATTTCATCTAATTTTGACTATTAGCTTAATCTTTGCTTTGATTGATCCTGGTCTCCTGATTTTAAATTTTCTAGAGTTTGTGTGATTGAATAATTGTGATTGGTTAGTTCAATTAGTTAATTTCTGGGTTCTAATTAATCTGTCCTAGTTAGTTTTTAATTAGTTTAGGGGATTGGTTATAGTTGTTGAAAATTTAGGTAGAATCAGTAATTTTAAGAAGCTTTCAGAGGTAGTTTAGGCATTGAAAAGGGTAATTCTGATAAGAATAGTAACTTCAAAGTAAAAGAAAGGGTAGTATATGTATTGCATGGATAGAATAACACCCTAGGGCCTTCTAGAATAGGATGTTAGTGTATATTTAGGCATAATAGAGGTACTTACTTGAGTAATAAGTTAGAAATAAGAGGACTAAGCTGAAAATAAAGAAGGACTAAAAAAGAAAACTAAAATCTAATTATTCACTCTTGAATTGCCTATAAATTGGCATTGTCATGCCTAGGAAGGGGTCTTCTTTTTTTAGCCATTTTGAGCTCCCCAAAAAAAATCTGAAATTGAAAAAACCAAAAACAAAACAAAATTCAAAAAATAAAAAATGTAGTTACTCTTTCATTAGGATCCTAGTTTAATTTCAGTTTCCTTAGAGCATTTGATTGTTGTTTCTTAATTCAAAGTTTCAGAGATCATGGGTTGATTTCGAGTTTTGAGTATTGTTTGTTTCTGGAGGTTACTGGTTGATTTCAAGTTAGAATTGATTGCTTGAGTCTGGTTTGAAGTGTTGATGTTGATTGTTAGTTTATTTGTATGCATTTCTGTTTGGAGTTGCTGTCATTTCAAGTAGCTTCTGGTAGATTCAACCAGCTTGTTTTAACCATTTGTTGTAGCTGTGTCTCTGTCTATTTTCTAGAGTAATTGTGAAGTTAAATCTGGTTCAAATCGATCTTGTCTTCTAGTTGTGGTTGGTTGTGATTGCTAAGTTCTGTTTGTGATTAGCTACAGCTGAATCTCTCGTTATTTGTTGTGATTTGATCTACATGTACACATCTCGAGACTTTGTTGATGTAGATTCACCCTTTGAATATGAAATGAAGTTGAGGTTGACTACTTGCTATGGAATAGAAGTTTTAGTTGTGTTCAATTAATTGTCTGATGTGATTAAGTAGTAGTTTGTCGAATTAATTTGTTGTTTGCATTAAGGACTGTGGGTTGTATGTTGAATTATGGATTCAGGATGATTCATGTAGTAGTACTTTATTAGCTAGTCACTCATTATGAATTCAATCGACTAGAATCTGTTAAAACTATAAGAATTGGAAAAATCATGAATTGGCTTCTAGTTTAACTGATCATTGGATGGTTTAAAATCAGGTCTCGAAATAGCTTTTTCATTCCTGCTTTGTGTTTGAGTGAAGTTTTTATGTCATTAGTAACAGGTCATTGTTATAATTGATAATAGGATATTGTTAATATTGATTTCAGTCATGATAATTTGTTGTCCAAATTGAATTTGAATTGAGTTACGACTAGCTGTTAGTCTAAATCGATAATTGTCACCTTTGCCTTGAACATTTTAGTTAAAATCACTAGTGATAATAATCGTGCAACTGATACCAGATTTGATGCGAAATAGTTTACTAGCGTTTTCTTAAATCATTACTCGTTATTACTGCCTGTAATTTGTTGCATTCCTTGGGATTGAGTGTTTGGGCCCTAGTGACCAGCTGAAGGCCCGGACCATGGCCTGTTGATTTAATTGGTGAGGTCTAACCGCTGGCCTGGGCCATTGATTTGGGCTAATGGCCCTTGGCCAACATTTTTTGTTTAAATGACTATGAGTTTGGATTTTGAGTTAGGTATCGGGTTCAAATTAAAAGGTTATTTCTTTTGTTTGGACCCGGATTTGAACTTGAAGCCCAAATTCTAGCAATAATTAAGTAGGATTTTTATGTTTTTAGAGACAAAAATACAAAATTCATAGTTGCTATTAGGCTTGTCCTTTTAAAATAAAATGAGACGAGCCTCGCCCAATAAAATATAAAATTACGGGTCCATCAATAAATGGGCTATTAAAAATATTTAAAAATTTGGAACAGACCGTTTAACGAATTTTTTGGCCTTCCCAAAAGATAACAACGCGTTAGTCTCTTCAGACGCAATTTTAATAAAGTTACGTTCCTAAACTCGGGTATGCATTTCATGTGATCCAAATTAAATCCCAAAATGTTGAATGGAGTGTTCTCAAGATTGCAGGTGCATTTCATGTGACGCGATCGACGGCACGCTTAAACGACGTTCAACTTTCTTTTAAAAATATATATTAAATAAAAGCGGTTAAAAGTAAAAGTTGGCACATAGGTTCTTCATGTAATAAAATCAGATAAATAAGCTAAATGCGACAGTTGAGCGACTGTGCTAGAACATAGAAATCCGAGATTGCCTAACACTTTCTCTCGGGTTAACAGAATTTCTTATCCGTATTTCTAGTTTGCGGACTGTTAACAGAGTCATTATTTCCTCGGTTCGGGATTCAATTGGTGACTTGGAACACCAATAATCTCCCAAGTGACGACTCTGAATCTTAATAATAAATCACGTTCCGATTATCCTTTAATTAGAAATACTCATATATGCCCTTGGGGGCATAGTGAAAACGAAGGTGTGACAAAGATAACCACTTTCCTCTATCATATTTTCTTTTCTTTCTTTATTTACTTCAAATTTTTTTGGTGGATTCTTCAGCTTTTCACATTTATTCTCTCATGCATATGGACTCCTTTTCACTTATGTGGATACATCGGCTTCTTTGAGGGTTGCTCCTGATTGGATATTTCAAAGTTTAACTCAATCCTTTTTAAAAATGGATAATAATCACATTTACCATCTCCTAATTTTTAGAGGTATCAAATCCTATTTTTTTGGAAGGATAATTGTTTACAAATATCTAGATGCATTAGGATAGCTCCTTAAAACATCTATATAAAGGGCCAATCTCTACAACCTTAGCACACTACAATTTTTGTTCATATATTGTCGTAAGCCTTTTTCCTTGGGCGACATCATCATCTTGAAGTTCCTCATTTTTCATGGTTTTTACAAGTCCTTTTCTTTGAATAAAAAGAATTACTTTATTAGCTTTTCAGCTGGTATAATAGCATTTTTCTTGTACTATTCAAGAAATACATGACAAATCTTATCACACATTTTACCTCAAGTCAATTTTGTTTTACTTCAAGTTGTAGAATAAATCAATGCCAATTCTTGCTTGCTTTATGTTATTTTCAACAAGTACGTCATTATTTTTTTTGTACTTTCACATCTTCTTCTTTCTTTTCTTTTTTTTCTTTTTTTTGCAAGAAACACCCAACATGAAGATATTCTTGAACTTTTATCACAAACTTTATTTCAAAACTCTCCCACCTTTTCTAGGCAAAGGCGATTATACCGTCTAAGCAAAAATTTTACTTTATCTGAGGTAAAGACCATTACACAGTCTAAGTCGAAGACTTTATTTTGTCTAATGCATAGATCATTACATCTTCTGAGCTAAAGATTTATGTTGTTCGAAGCAAAGATCATTATATCGCCTAAGCTAATGACTTCATCTTGTTTGAAGATTTAACTTCATTTTATCTGAGGCATAGACCATTACACCATCTAGGCCAAAGATTTATTTTTCTGAAGCGAAGACCATTACACCGTCTAATGACTTCATCATGTTTGAATATTTAACTTTATATTATCTAAGGCATAGACAATTACACCGTCTGGGCCAAAGATTTATTTTGTCTGAAGGGAAGACCATTACACCGTCTAAGCTAATGACTTCATCTTATTTGAAAATTTAACTTCATTTTATCTGAGGTGCCGTGTGGGCCAAAGATTTATTTTGTCTAAAGGGAAGACCATTACACCATCTATGCTAAAGACTTTTCTTGTTCCATGCATGGTTGGATTAGTCTTGAGATATGACATATTATATTATGAATTTAAGGCCATGAATATCGCATTTCTAAGTTACGTTCTAATAAATATTTTTCTCTCTTTTTGTAGTCTAAACATGGTTTACTTCAAAGACTTAAAAATTTCTTCCTCTAATTTGCGATGCCTTATTATTTCGGACCATAAGAAAAGCAAGCAGGGGACAAGGTTACCAATTGATAAGTCACTAATTGGCCAATATGTTGCAGCTTCATGGATACCTTTGAGGGACCCGCTCAGACTAGACACTTGAATACAGTAGTCGTCCTCCCAAGACATGGATACTTTGCACCGCTACTCATCATGCTTGGAATGTTGCGAGTACCTTATCATTCAGGATAGGCTTCGTACAGCTCAGGACACAAAAAAGAGTTATGCCGATCGTAAGGTTCGTGATTTAGCATTCATGATCGGTGAGCGGCTATTGTTTCGAGTGTCACCTATGAAGGGCGTGATGAGATTTGCGAAGAAGAGCAATTGTAGCCCAAGGTTAATTGGCCCATTTGACATTCTTGATCGAGTAGGAGAGGTGGCTTACAGGCTTGCATTGACGTCGAGCTTATCAGTTGTGCAACCAATGTTTCATGTGTCCATGCGTCAAAAGTATCACGGAGATCCATCTCACGTGTTATTTTTTAGCACTGTCAAGTTGGACAAGGACTTGTATGAGGAGGAGCCGGTAGCTATTCTAGACTGGCAGGTTCGTGAGTTGAGATCGAAGAGCTTTCCTTCTGTTAGTGTTTAGTGGATAGGTCATCCTGCTGAGGCATCAACCTGGGATTCTGAGTCCAATATGTGGAGCCGTTATCCCAATCTTTTCCTCGACTCAGGTACTTCCTTCTTCTATCTGTTCGAGGACGAATGTTTGTATTAGATGTGGAGAATGTGATGACCCAGAAGGTCATCACTTATTTTGATAATACATTCTGCATTTCAAGGCCTTAAAAACCTCTTTCTGTCTCGTCTCAATTTACGTGCGCATTTCGGACACGTAGCCGGAAAGCCAATATGTGAAAATTTTTAAAATATTGATGAACTTTGGTTTTAAAATAAATTAAGTTGACTTGGGTCAACATTTTAGGTAAACGGCTAGGACCCATGATTTGAGGGCCCTAGAGGGTTCGTAGGAAAATATAAGACTTGGATGTACGCCCGGAATCGAATCCGAGGTCCCAAGCCCGAGAAATGAATTTTTAAAGAAAATTATTTTCTAGAATATTTATGAGTTTTTCAAAGTAAAATGTGTTTAAAATTTGATGGTATTGGGCCCGTATTTTGGTTCCAGAGCCTAGTACAGGTCTCATATATGATTTGAGTCGAACCTGTGAAATTTGGTATGAAACGGACTTGAAATGACATGAATCGTATTGTATTGGAGAAAATTGTAAATTTGAAGTTCTTAAGATATTTCATGATTTTAATGCTAAATTCATAGTTGTTGATGTTATTTTGGTGATTTGAATGTACGGGCGAGTTCATATGATGTGTTTAGGTTGGTATGCATGTTTGGTTTGGAGATTTAAAGGCTCGGGTGAGTTTTGAATAGGCCACGGGGTGGAATTTGGGCTTGGGAAAATTGCAGGTTTCAGTTGTTCTATTGCAGGCCTGCATGGCTCGCAAATGTGAGTTCGCAAATTCGACGGCTAAGTCTCAAATGCGAAACATCCCAGGTCAGCCCTTACTAGTAAATGCAAGAGTTGTCTTCGCAAATGTGATGCTCCCCATTTGGGCCTGTCATCGCAAATACGATAGGATGTTTGCAAATCCGACTTCAAAAATGTGAATGCTGCTTCATCTGAGCACATGAATTTTGCCCTATATATGAATTATTACCATAAAATTCAAACAAAATAATTTTTCCTCATTTTTATAATTTTTGTGCATTTTTGTGTCATATTGTGTTAATTGTTACATGTTATGTGTGCATGTTGATTCATATGAAAATACAAAAATATGCATTTGCATTTAGGTTATATTTTCATATTTTTTAGATCAATTAGGGGTTAGTTTGTTTTAGAACCAAACATGAAAATTACAAAAAATAGTTCACTTAGCATTTTAATTGTAAAATTGTCTTAAATTAGTATTAGAACAATTTTAGACATTTATTAGTTTAGTTTAATTTTTTGTACATCACCATAAAATCAGAAAAAATAATTAAAACAAAAAATATAAAAAATAGAAGTAACAAAAAAAGAGAATAAGAAAACAATTGAGAAAGAAATGAAAAAACGAGAGAAAATGGGGGCTGCCAATTTGGGCTGATATTTAAAAGAGCCCAGATAATTAAATACCCCAACCCAGAAATGACCAGCCCAAGCCACACTCTACCCGGACCAATTGACCCATCCCTAGAGCCGCCCGAACGACGAGTTCTCGATTGCCAGTCCATCCCAGCCTTTGATCTCCCCTTCAATCTGATGGCCCATGATTTTCCAAGGAAGATATTAAATGATCGGGGAATTTTTATTAAATTAAAAGACAAGAGACTGTCTTCCTCGTACTCTTCATCTTCTCCATCACCCAACCCTAGTTCCGCCATTGTCACCACAGAAGAGATCCAACTCTTACCAAAATCACACCAAAGCTCCATTTTGTAATCCTCATGTCTTGTCCACCATTGATTTTCTCCGAAGATCACTAGAACTCGTCGAATATTAAATCAAAACTCGACCCCAAGACCTTAACTCGCCGGACAGCCCCAAATTCACTCCAAGTCTTTGTCTTCATCACCTCGTCAATAATCTGTGTTTATTTCCTCTCAAAACCCATCGAAATGCCCCTTTGTAAGTCTGAAATATGGTCAAGGTCATCTTCTTCTCCGATTTGGCCACCATTTCGCTATGACTTGATGTTATTTAACCATCAATGACGGGAATGGTTGATGGATATCACGTCGTGGTCGAAATTGAGAAGGTAGTAGGGTCCGGGGCCAATATTGGTAAGTCCTCTGATTTCACTCACAAATTATACTCTTCATTTAAGGCCGTTTTAAATTTAGTACCCCCTTTGAATTGTTTTTCACTTGGGTGTTAGCTTAACTTTGATTAGTTTAGGCCTTAGTTGAATTTTCTGTTAGGTGTTGTGGCTTTTAAGTTTTTCTGTTAGTTTATTTTTGTGTTTCGACTCAGTAATCGTGTAAGAAATTGGTGCCTATAAGTAGTTTTGATTTTGATTCTGTTTTGGTTACGTTAATATTGGTCTAATTTCAATTGGTTCAAATTGATTAAGTGGAATGTCTATGTTTTTCCCTTTTAGATTTTCAGTCTCGTATTGTTCTTCATTTTCATGTGGATTCTTTCTGATTCTGTGATAGTTAATCAATTTGATCGTTTAGTGTAATTAGTTTTTCAATTCAATTAGTATCAATTGGTATTGAGTTGTAATTAGGTTTAGGGTTTGGTTATAGCTGATTAATATATTGATAGATACCTTTAGTTAATTTGTTGATTGGGGTTGAAGGGTTGGATCTGGATGGTAATTTCAGGGTCTTTAAAGGGCAATCTGGGGAATTCAATTCAGGGAATCTCTTCATATCTAATTTTAGAGGCTTCTAGTAGGGGTTTCTAGGGAAGTTTTAGTTTAGCTTGGGCATCAAATCAAAAATTGGAAACAAAATAGGGATATCTAAGAAAAAATAAAAATTACAAAAGGAGTAATTTGAAATAAAACAGGGACTGAAGTGAAAACATAAATTCTAGGGCTGCCCCTCACTTTGCATATAAAAATGGCATTCACATGCCTTCACACTCAAGTTTGGAGCCTCTTAAAAATTTCCTGGCCTTTCTCTACAAATTCATATCTGAAACTTGATATCCAAACTTCAAATCTTCAAAAGAAAAACCAAAAAAATCAGAAAACTTCAAAAAACACAAAAATAGCACTGTTTCATTGAAATTTTCAGTTTAATTTGAAGATTTGGAGCCTCAAAAAATTTCCCCAAGCTCTCTTGGCAATGCTGACTAGAATTGCATTTGAAATTCTCTTTTAGATCCAAATTTCTGTAGAAAAAGAAAAACAGAACAAGAATATGGAAAATTTCAAAAAATGGGGCCAGAACACTATTCCATCGATGAATCCTTAGATTTATAGTCACCAATTCACAAATTCTAGTTCAGTGGAATTATGAAGTTCATTCCTGGATTGATCGATGATTTCTGTTGTTGCTGACTTCCGCATATTGTTGCCATTATGTTAATGTACCTGATATCCTTCTTCTTCTGTTGAATTCTATCTCCAGGTACACCTTTGGATCACGTTGGTGTAATGTCGAATGAATTTGAAATAGAAGCATTGGCCAAATTCTAATTCGTGTGGACAATATTGTTTTTACCATCTGATAGTTGTTAGATAACTGATTATTTATAGCTTACCTTTGCATTTCTAGGATAACTGTTGGATTGTATGTTTTAAGGACTGTTTTGAGTGGCTTTGACTATTTTATACCTGTGAGCATTAGAGTTAGTAAATTGTTTTGGTTTGGTTTGATTGTGAATTCATGGGAAAACTTGAATCAGTAATTACTCATGTTAGCAACTGACTCTGGTAATTAGTAGCTCTCAGCTTGTTCGTTCATGTTGTTAGCTAAATCATTAGGTGAGCATTTGTGTATTTAGAAATGGACATGGGTTTAGTCGTTGAGCAACAGTTTTGATTAATTGCTTTAGTTAAATTCATTCTCAAATTTGTATAAGAAGAAATCAGGCAGTACAACTGAAACCAAAGTGAAAAAATAGTTTGAAATCGGAACTTTAATTGTCATCTATATTTGTTAATAGTTAAAAACAAAATCCAATGTGAGAAGCGTAGCCAAGAAAACTATGTATCATCACTGAGATTCGAGCACAATCTTTAGTAATTTGCACGCCTAGAGTCATTGTTAGTTCAGCCTTAAAATGTTGCGAAAATTGGAAGGACAATGTAATATGTATTTAGCAATCGAACTTGACCGATCATTGCTGGGATTCGACCCCTTCGACTCTCACAAACGGGCAGGCCATATTTTGGATTTGGGCCAATGATAGGCCCAATTTGGGATTTCTGCCTAAGCTGTGCAGTTTGGGTTCTTTGGAACCCAAGTTAAAATAACAATTGATTCATTAGTTTTAATAGCATGAATTCGGATTTTGAGTTAGGTAGCGGGTTTTAAACTAAAAGGTCCATCCTTTTATTTGGACCCGGACTTGAACGTAAGGCCCGGATTTTAAATACAATCAATTAAGATTTTTCTTTTCTTTTAGAGACAAAAATAAAAATAGAAAATATAGTCGCTTTTAGGTTTACCTTTAAAATAAAATGAGACGAGCCTCTCGCCCAATAAAATGCAAAATTGTGGGGCCCTCAATAACGGTAAAAAATATTTAGAAAATCAGGAAGGGCCGTTTAGCAGATTTCACGGCCCTCCCAAAAGATAATAACTATATTAGGCGCGGCTTTAATAAATTACATTCCTAAATACGGGTGTGCATTGATGCGACCCAAATCCAAATCTCGAGGAAGTCGAAACGTATCGATGATCACGTGTATACTATGTTAGGATTTATGCCCGTCACTAAAGGGGGAATGAACAGTGCGGCAGGAGAATATTGATAAATATTGCGGAATTAAAATTGCAGGAGTAAAGTAAATGCAGAAATTAAAAGATTAAGGAAAGGACACACCGAATTTATGTTGGTTCACCACAACGTGTGGTTAGTCCAGTCCCCGAGAGACTCTCTCGAGTTTCCACTAACTCCGTTAAGCTTACGGGTGCCTAACAAACCGTTACACTTGCTCGTAGATGTACACTCTACAAGACTTCAACTTGCTCGAGGATACCGCACCTCAAGACTTCACCTTGCTCGTGGATACCGCACCACAAGACTTCACACACTAAGATTGAGGGTACTTAGCAAACCCGACAATCAATGAGAAGATATGGTCTTCTCAAACACCTTTCTCTTTTACAACAAGAACTCTAAAAAGAGTAGATAAAGAGATACAATATTAGCTTTATGAACAACTCAAAGTTGTCTGTCAAATGGCTCAACAAAAGCTCTATAATTGATGCACAAATAATATCAATATGTATATGAATAATGAGAGGTGTTGTGTGTCTCAAATCAGCTCAAAAGACCTCTATTTATAGGTGGTAGAAGTAGTATGTCCGTTGCTTAATTGGCAATCAATTATGCTGATTTTATGCCAAGATAATCGATTATCAGATTTGCATAATCGATTATCAGCTTACCGTTACAAAATCGGAAGCTGATTTTGTGCTAGAATAATCGATTATTGGATTTGCATAATCGATTATCTGCCTGTCGTTCAAAAACTTTGGCAACGGATACAAGATAATCGATTATGCCCAAGTGTATAATCGATTATCCTACTCTGTGGAAATTTCCAATAAATGGAATTTCCCAGAATAATCGATTATCACTTTTGCATAATCGATTATTCACCTATGCTGTCCAGAATTGAAAACTTACTTCAAAAACCATTTTGGTTAAAATGAAAACGTTAAAATCATTTTGTTTGAAGTATTTGAAATATGTTTATGATAAATATGATTTGATAAAACGATTTTATGCATATTTATGATGACCTATGTTGAGCCAAAAGACGAGATAACTTAAACGTTGCTCTTACATTGGTTCTACCTAACGACCTACGCCTTTGGGTCTTCGGTCTTGAACTTTTGAGCTCGTCTTTGGCTTTTCCATGTAATCCATTCATCAATATGCTTCTCGGCATTCAATCTTGATTGTTTGTCATATAATAATGTTGTTTGACACTTGACTTCATTGTTTATGATAAATATAAAATATGTTTATGATAAATATGATTTGATAAAAAGATTTTATGCATATTTATGATGACCTATGTTGAGCCAAAAGACAGAGATAACTTAAACGTTGCTCTTACATTGGTTCTACCTAACGACCTACGCCTTTGGGTCTTCGGTCTTGAACTTTTGAGCTCGTCTTTGGCTTTTCCATGTAATCCATTCATCAATGTGCTTCTCGGCATTCAATCTTGATTGTTTGTCATATAATAACGTTGTTTGACACTTGACTTCATTGTTTGTCATTCATCAAAACCTATACCTGAAAATCATGCTAATACAACCAAAGCACACATATCATGGATAGAATGATTTTCTACAATTTTCCCCTTTTCGATAATGACAACAACAGGAGATATGCATATCGTATTCCCCCTAAATTCATGCTATATCTCAACATACAATTCATGTAACCAATTCCCCTTAATGATAATTCCCCCTCAAATAAGGCATATTATAACGTAGATACATTCCCACTTATTTGATGCATATCATCTAAACTCTTCCCCCTTTTAGCATTAGCAAAAAGAGAGTATGCAAAGGCTACTTTCCCTATTCGACACTTCCCCCTTTTGGGTATCAATTGTTAGTGTCAAGAATAAAATAGGAAATACAATGAGGAATATACATTGACGATATTAAACAATCATACCAACATGAAATAATACCAAATGTTAGTAAAAACATAACAACCATAATAACGGTTATTTTTCGCAAATCATATTGCTTAAGAACATATCAACAGTTAATTTTTAACAAACCAATAGTTGTATTAAAAACACGAATCATTTATTTTTCAAGAATATATCAACTGTTATTCAAACCAAAAATAATATTCATCAAAACATGAATCAATTATTATTTTTAACAAAAATAATTGATACCAATTGTTATTCAAGATAAAAGTTATCAAAACATGAATCAACAAAAATAATTAATATCAATTGTTAACAAATATATATTAATTGTTAACACATATCAACTATTACGTTTTTATCAAAAATATGATAACTAACCGAAATTCCCCCTCGATGCAATAAGGTTTCGTGCTTGATGCATCTACTACGATATTGTAGTCTTCAAGCACACCTGCAAACGTACCTAAAAATAGGTTTTAGGTACCCAAGCGCTTTTGGGTCCTTGGGGGTTAGGCAAATAATAATCATAGCTAAAAGATAAATCTCTATGTTTTGCAAAACATACGGGTGATATGTGTCCTACCCGGTTGCAATAATGACATATAACCTTCGGGTTGTGCATATGTCTTGGTTGAGCCAAAAACGTTCTAGGTGATCTAAAGTCGTTATTCCTAGAAGCGATGAAATTCCTAGAGTTATTTCTAGGTGGTCTAAAATGATTCATTCTAGACTCATTAACAAAATTCCTAGAGTTGTTTCTAGGTGGTCTAAAATGATTAATTTTAGACTCATTAGTGAAGTTCCTAGAATTATTTCTAGGTGGTCTAACTTCATTTCTATCATCCTTTTTAATTTCTTCAATTGTTTTAGGATCATTAACACTACGTTTTTCTAGTGTGTTCCTAAGTTCTATGTTCTCTATTTTCAAAGAACTACAATAAGAACAATTTGAACTTTGATCAATTGAAGAGGCTTCATTCATCTCCTTAATTTTATTTTTAAGATCAATATTATCATTTTCTAAAAATTTATTTTCTTCTTCTAAGACTTTAATTCTAGCCTTGGCCTCTTTGGAGATTTTTGAAATCTTTTTCAATTCAACATATAATTCTTGAAAAGCTTTTTGTAATTCTTCAAAAGAATAAGAGTTAGAATTACTTACCTTTTCTTCCTCGTTAGCCATGAGGCATAGTGCGGCAGTTTCATCGCCCGAGCTGTCCGAATCCCATGTCACGCGCCTTTTGTGTTTCTTCTTTTTCTTGTCCTTGGTTTTTGGACAATGTGACTCGGTGTGGCCAAGTTTTCCACACTTATGGCATGAAGGACTTGGTTCTTCCTTCTTAATTTCCTTCTTCATAAACTTATAAAATTTTTCAATTAAATCATTTGAAGAAGTATCATCATCGCTTTCCGAATCACTTACCTCAACTCATTTAGACGATGAGGCTTTGAAGGCAATACCTGGACCTTCACTTCTAAGATAAGGATTAAGAATAGTGCTTTCAGAGGTTACCTCTTAGTCCATCAATTTTGACATCCGTGATTCCTATCGACTCTTGGATGGCATTGGCTTTGGAACGCCATTCGGGAGTGAGACTCCGTAGGATTTTTCGAACAAGATCTTTGTTTGTGTACACTTTCCCGAGAGCATGAAGATCGTTGACGATTTTTGAGAATCGTTCGAACATAATACCGATGGGTTCTTTCTCCCTCATTTTAAAGAGTTCATATTCATGTGTTAGAAATTCAACTTTAGATTCTCGGACTTGAGGCGTACCTTCATAAGTGATCTTGAGTTTATCCCACATCTCCTTGGCGGTTGTGCAACAAGAGATTTTCTGATAGTCATCCGGATTCACCGCACAATATAATAAATTGATGGCCTTTGCATTATTTTCAACTTTCTTGACGTCCTCGGCATCATATTCATCTTCCTCCTTTGGAACCGTGGTTTCCCCAACTTTCTTTGTTGGCATTTGTTCACCGTTCTTGATGATTTGCCACAAGCAAAAGTTATTTGATTGGATGAAGATTCTCATCCGCTCTTTCCAATATGTGTAATTTGTTCCGTCCAATAATGGAGGCCTATTGGTGGAGTGTCCTTCGCTCATCATTCTTGCGTTCAATATTCTCAACAAAAAATATATATATTGTTCTCTCAACCGGTTAAGGCTTTCAGAGAGTTAGGCTCTGATACCAATTGTTAGGATTTATGCATGTCACTAGAGGGGGAGTGAATAGTGCGGCACGAGAATATTGATAAATATTGCGGAATTAAAATTGCAGGAGTAAAGTAAATGCAGTAATTAAAAGATTAAGGAAAGGACACACCAAATTTATACTGGTTCACCACAACGTGTGGTTAGTCCAGTCCCCGAGAGACTCTCTCGAGTTTCCACTAACTTCGTTAAGCTTACGGGTGCCTAACAAACCGTTACACTTGCTCGTAGATGTACACTCTACAAGACTTCAACTTGCTCGAGGATACCGCACCTCAAGACTTCACCTTGCTCGTGGATACCGCACCACAAGACTTCACACACTAAGATTGAGGGTACTTAGCAAACCCGACAATCAATGAGAAGATATGGTCTTCTCAAACACCTTTCTCTTTTACAACAAGAACTCTCTAAAAAGAGTAGATAAAGAGATACAATATTAGCTTTATGAACAACTCAAAGTTGTCTGTCAAATGGCTCAACAAAAGCTCTATAATTGATGCACAAATAATATCAATATGTATATGAATAATGAGAGGTGTTGTGTGTCTCAAATCAGCTCAAAAGACCTCCATTTATAGGTGGTAGAAGTAGTATGTATGTTGCTTAATTGGCAATCAATTATGCTGATTTTATGCCAAGATAATCGATTATCAGATTTGCATAATCGATTATCAGCTTACCGTTACAAAATCGGAAGCTGATTTTGTGCTAGAATAATCGATTATTGGATTTGCATAATCGATTATCTGCCTGTCGTTCAAAAACTTTGGCAACGGATACAAGATAATCGATTATGCCCAAGTGTATAATCGATTATCCTACTCTGCGGAAATTTCCAATAAATAGAATTCCCCAGAATAATCGATTATCACTTTTGCATAATCGATTATTCACCTATGCTGTCCAGAATTGAAAACTTACTTCAAAAACCATTTTGGTTAAAATGAAAACGTTAAAATCATTTTGTTTGAAGTATTTGAAATATGTTTATGATAAATATAATTTGATAAAAAGATTTTATGCATATTTATGATGACCAATGTTGAGCCAAAAGACGAGATAACGTAAACGTTGCTCTTACATTGGTTCTACCTAACGACCTACGCCTTTGGGTCTTCGGTCTTGAACTTTTGAGCTCGTCTTTGGCTTTTCCATGTAATCCATTCATCAATATGCTTCTCGGCATTCAATCTTGATTGTTTGTCATATAATAACGTTGTTTGACACTTGACTTCATTGTTTGTCATTCATCAAAACCTATACCTGAAAATCACGCTAATACAACCAAAGCACACATATCATGGATAGAATGATTTTCTACATACTGGTGGTGAAGTGATTAGAAATACGTATTCACGACGTCGCAAGTCCTTTATAATAAATGATGGTAAAAGCGGTATATAAATAAAAAGGCACCTAGGTTAGCATGTATTAAAATCAGATAAAATCAAATGCAACAGTTAAGCGACCGTGCTAGAACCACGGAATCCGGGAATGCCTAACACCTTCTCCCGGGTTAATAGAATTCCTTATCTGGATTTCTGGTTCGCAGACTGTAACAGAGTCATAATCTTCCTCGATTCGGGATTCAAATCGGGGACTTGGAACACCATAAATCTCCCAAGTGGCGACTCTGAATTAATTAATAACCCACTCCCGTTCCGATTGTCCATTAAGTGGAAAAACTCCTTTACGCCCTTTTGCGGGGTGTACGGAGTGAAAAAGGAGGTGTGACACTTCACAAGCGAGCTTAGTAGAGTATGGGTTTGAAATTGAGAACCCTGGTTGCAATTCTGATACCTACAACCTGTAAATTCATAACTTAGAAGTATTTCAACCATTTTTCACACTCTTTCAAAACCAAAACACTCTAGGTCGATTTTTTAAAGGCAACTTCATCTCCAAATCAATTGTAAGTGATTTCTAACTAGTTTTTTAAATCCTTAACATCTTTTCACATGATTTCAACTCAAAATCAATAGTTTTCATGGGGGAAATGGGTGTTTTGGGTTGAACCTAAGGTTTTCAAATTTTGGGGATTTGGACCTCGATTTGAGGTCCGATTTCAAAAAAATTATATATTTGAGTTTGTGGGGGAATGGGTAATCGGGTTTTGGTTCGAACCTCGGTTTTGACCATGTGATCCCGGGGGCGATTTTTTCCTTTTTAGGTAAATCTTTGAAAAATTCATTTTCATGCATTAGAATTGATTTATTTAGCATTTATTGACGTAATTAAGTAACTTGTGGCTAGATATGAGCTAATTAGTGGTGGAATCAAGGGGTAAAGCGATAGTTGAAACCTGAATTGTGTTCGTGGCATCGAGGTAAGTGTTTGGTCTAACCTTAGCTTGAGGGATTAGGAGTCGAGCTATGTGGTGTTTGTTGAATACGGCGTATAGGAATGGTGACGAGTTTCTATACGTTGGTGTCAAGCATGCCCGTGAGTCTTATATTACAATTATCATGATTTCGTTCTATTATTCATGCCTTGGTGATGATTTCTTTTATTGGGCAAAGTTTGTGGAAGTAATAGTGATAATTGAATATTAAGAAGTGGTGGCTTAAGTTGTATAATGAAAAGTAAAAGCATATGTGGTAATTGAATCCTATTTAAAGCATTGGCTCAAGTTGAGAATTGAGTTACGAAGTAAAAGTGAAAAGGAGAAGAGAAACATATTGTTGCTTTTAATGTTATCGCCCTTGTCGGGATGTTGATGTTTTGATGTTGTTCCCTTGCCGGGACTTGATTGATGAATTATTGTTCCCTTACTGAGATCTTTATTTTAATTTCATTATTTCCTTGCCCTAGTTCTTCTTATTGTTGTTTGGGTGAGGAAGAGTGTTAAAGCACGAAGGGTGATGCCTTGTATTGTCTTGGTGAGAGAGTGTTAAAGCACGAAGGGTGATGCCATGTATTGTCTTGGTGAGAGAGTGTTAAAGCACGAAGGGTGATGACGTGTATGATTTTATGAGGAAGAGTGTAAAGCACGAAGGGTGATGTCGTGCTGCACGATGTACAATTCTGTGCCGGTTGTATTAATTATATGGTGAGGACGAGAGTAAAAGCACAAAGGGTGATGCCATGCAATTGTTATTGATTTTTTGGTGAGGACGAGAGTAAAAGCACTAAGGTTGATGCCGTGCACTTATTGATTCTTGATTCTTTTTTATAACTGAGATATGGTGGTCCTCTTACTTACCCGTTGTCTTTATATTTTTAATTGATGTTTCCCCACAACATTTTTCCCCTTCCCATACTTGGTTGTACATTATTGTTCTTCTTTTATGTTGTATATGATTTAACTGCACAGGTATATTTGGTAGTTTGGTCCTAGCCAAGTCACTATTTCACCAAGATTAGGCTAGGCACTTACCAGCACATGGTGTCGTTGTACTGATACTACACTCTGTAATGTGTACAAATCCTGGAGCAGCAGCTTTTGGACCATAGCTTGGGTGGTTTCCTTCAGTCCATACGGAGATCCAAGGTAGTCCTGCAGGCCCTAGCGCCTCCCTCTATCCCTTTATCATGTTTCCTTTACTTATTTCAGAAACATTGTATCATTTATCTTTCAAACTTTGTATGTAGTATTCTTAACCGTATGTGAAGCTATGACTCCAATTCTGGGTAGTCTTTTTTAACAATTTTATTGGTCAAACTCAGTAGCTTTATTATTTTTCTTCCGCTTGTTATGAATTCTGTTGTCTTAAGTTATTGCTCATAATGGTTAAATGATTAAAAATGGAAAAGAAAGTAAATTGTCAAAGAGTCGGCTTGCCTAGCTTCCTAGGCGCCATCACGACTTTCAAGGATAGGAATTTGGGTCGTGACGGGCATAGACCATTACACCCTCTAGGCCAAAGATTTATTTTGTCTGAAGCGAATACCATTACACCGTCTAAGCTAATGACTTCATCTTGTTTGAAGATTTATCTTGATTTTATCTGAGGCATAGACTATTACACCGTCTGGGCCAAAGATTTATTTTTCCTAAGGCGAAAACCATTACAATGTCTAAGCTAAAGACTTTGCCTTTTCCATTCTTGGTAGGATTAGTCTTGAGATATGACACATTATATTATAAATTTAAGGCCATGAATATCGCATTTCTAAGTTAAGTGCTAATAAACAATTTTCTCTCTATTTGCACCCTAAACATGGTTTACTTCAAAGACTCAAGAATTTCTTCCTCTAATTCGTGATGCCTTATTTTTTGGACCATAAGGGAAGCTAGGAGGGGACAAGGTTACCAATTGATAGGTCACTAATCGGCCAATATGTTGTAGCTTCATAGGTACCTTAGAGGGACCCACCTTATTTGGCAGACTGGACACTTGAATACAATAGTAGTCCTACCAAGATATGGATGCTTTGCACCACTACTCATCATTCTTGGAATGTCGCGAGTACCTTAAAATGCCTAGGGTGTCGAATTATTAACAAGGAAAATTATTGGGGAAATGATTTGTCATTCGACGGTGAATTTTATTACATTCCTGGCTACTAGGAATGGGTAGAAGACGTCTTAAGTAGGTGTCGTTTGTCACTGGAGGCTGCAAGAATTTATGATGTCGTATGTGCTTCACTTTTCACATATTACCATAATACAAATATTATATAGGCTTTCTGTGAGGCATTGTTCCTTGTTACCAATACATTGCTTACCTCGGCTAGAGAACTATCCATATCAGTTTGAGATTTGTATAAGATCGGTGGAATTTCATATAACAAGATCTCCTTACGAGGAAGTTGTGCCAAATGTTGAAGAGCTTACAAGCACGTACGATAAGGGGAGAAGGTTTATTCCCCAGACTTGTAAGCATTTGTTTGATTCCTTCCATCGGCTCCAAGAGGGAGGTAGCAACGATCCAAAGGTCTCTGCAAAAAAAGGGTAGAGTTCTGGTGCAGGAGGACAATGAAGATTACTCAGCCTCCTTTAAGGAAAAAAAGAAGTCTGCTCGTTTGAAATCGACGCACAATCCTACCAAGGTCATAGAGGAAGCAGTTAATTGGTCGACTATTGAAGAGGCTTTAATCCATAAGCTAGGAGTTATGGATGACAAGAAAGACAAGACATATTTGGCTGCTTTTCTATCTTGTTGGTTATGTACTTTTGTGATCCCTTAAAAATATAATGACTTCATTCATCCTAGGACCTATAAGATCGTGTGTCATTTTGCTTGTAAACAAAGAGTCAGCGTTGTAGTTCCGGTCTTAGCCAGAATATATAAGGGTTTGAATGATATTTCAAAGTGCTTGCTTGATCCTTCTCAAACTTGCTTTCCTTCTCATTATGTGTATGGTTGGTTAGCCCATTACTTTAAGACTCATTTTCCATATGCAAAGGGTCCAGTTTTCCCTCTCATGGACGCATGTTCCGGTGAAGGTGATGCTAGATATTTTGGGAAAGAGGAAGCAAGGAAGCGTATTCATAATGGAGAAAATATGATTTGGACTCCAAAAATGCCCCGCAGATCTGGTCCTTACCACTACTATGATGATGGTCATGCACATGAGTCCGAGTTAAAAAAATTTTATGAGTATTCGCTCGAATTATCTTCCTTTGAGGGACGGAGTCAACTTTATTATTTCACCTTATAGCCCTCATCGGTTTAGCCGCCAATTTGGTTCTTATCAAGACACCCCTGGTCACTTGGAGCAATATTTTTGTCAAGCCTCGTTAGAAGAAGGGCTAAGACTTGCGCGGATTTCTGTGTTGCCTAGATCTAAATCAAGGGCGGTATTTCCTCCTTTTGGGTCCAACATGAAGAAGTTTACAATCTTCTAACTATAGATCTTGGTGGGCAAGGTCACATGGAAGCCTTCTTGAAGACCACTTACAATTTTTGATGAATAACATTGAGCCACTCACAAATACCATTCAAGACCGCGATGAGGATGTCTTAGTGATTGATAAGTTTCCTGTTTTACAGTCTAAGATTGTTGAGATGCGCGTGTTGATACCCAATTTTTTTCCCATGCATTTTTTTTATATATATACCAAAATACTTCCCAAATAATGTATATGTGCATATGTGAACACACCCATGAGTTTTGGTATTTTAATAATTTTTAAACCAAATTATCGCCTATTTATCTTACAAAAATTATCGAAATTATTACCAAAAATTATCTTTTGGTGAATAACGTGTTTTCTCCTTATATTTACATTAAAATATATTTAATATGATTTTTTCAGATTTTTACGAATTTATTTGGTATTTCTAAAGCTAAATTGTATATAATTACAAATGTAGCCTATTTTGTAATTAATAGTATTTTGGGATAGTAAAATTACTCGTAATATTTTTAGACTATTATCTATATATTATTAACTAGTTCATGATTTTTAATTTTGTTTTTAAATTATTTTTACTATTTTTTAATTAATTAAAAAGGGGGAAAGTGGCTATTTAAGAACTAGCCTATTTTTATATTAATTATAGCCTCAATCCACCCCCAATTTTAAACCCAATTTAGGCCAACCCATATCCTATTTGGACCAACCCATTAACCCGACCCAGAATTGGTTCAATCTGAACCGTTGATCAAATGAGATCAACGGTCCAAATTTAATTGCTTAAAATAAATCCTAAGGCTACCCCCCTCCGACCCCTCATTTTAATTAGAGACCGATCCCTATCTCACTCTCTCTCTAACCAATGCTCTTCCTGCTCTCTAGAACCTTCTAGTTTCGTCTTTCTTCTCCGACCAGCTTCATCGCCTCTCCGGCCATGCTCCGTCCTCACTTCTCTCGACCTCTAGCCACCATGGGATCCTATATCGCTACTTCTCTCCAAAGTTTGAAGCCCTAGAAGCTTCCACCATGAAGATGGTCACTGAAGCCTCGCCGGGGGTTCGTTTCTGGCCTTTCTCCGATGGATTTTGGTTCGATGATGCTAAGAACACCGTTATCTTTGATCTTCACTGCCAGGTTCCTCTTACCCCTCTCACTGGTTTCTTAGGAAACCCTAATCTTAACCCAAACCTCTCAAATCTCTGATTTTTTAATGATTTTAACTTGTACCTTTATGTTTTGCACTATTTTTTACTCGATATTTACGATTATTCCAGTTTTAAACGATTTATGTTCCTTATGAAACTAGGGTTTCTGACCCCTTTTTGAAATCACTTTATTTGCTGGTTTTTGAGTACTAATTCGTGATTCTCAGTATATTTTCTAAATATTTTTGCTAAGTATGATGAAACCCTAACTTTGACAGTTTGTGTTTTGCATTATTTGTTTGTTTTGTGTTCTTCTGGGTTCTTCTCCGAGTTCTATGCTCCTTGCTTTGATTTTGTTGTTAGTGTTTCCTTCCCCTACCATTTCGTGTTCTTCACTTAAAGTTTCTCTTATTGGTTGTAAGGTTATTTTATACTAATTCTTCGAACCCTTTTTGAGACTGTGATACTTGCTTTAAAGTTGTGATTCCGTGTATTTTGCTTATAGTTTGAATTTCTTCCTTAATTTGAGGGATACTTTCCTCGCTTACTACTGGTTTCCTAGTTTTTCAATCTTCATTATTATTTTGAAAACTATTTTTTCAGAATTACGGTGGAATTTTGCCTTATATATGTACACAAATGTGTTGATTGATTTGCATGGCCTATATATTTAATTAGATGGTCATGTATCTAGTGTTTATTGCATGTTTTATGCCACTCTGTTTCCTAAGGTGATTATACCTTACTTTGTGATTTCTTTCCTTTAAATGACTGATTATTACCGTTTGATTTGGGATCCCTTAATTAAAGGGTAGTCCTTCTACTGATTGGATCTTGATTGATACCAATCCCGTAATCAAGGGACTAATATCTTGTTTGTTTACTCGTATTCAATACTATAAGTACCCCCCCCCCCCCAATTATCTTTCAAAATACACAAACACATTGCATATCACTTACACTCAGTGTTCTGAACTCTCTCTTTCACACAAGCATCTTTGTGCTCTTTATTTCTATACAATTTCCTTTCATTTTTTCTGTTGAATGCTAATCACTCAATTGGCTGCAAGCCAAAATTGAGTAATCTTGGTCATTCGCTCTGTTGGCTTCTACTGTGTTGTTTGCTTTGGGTCTGTCTTTTGATCACTTCTCGCATATTGATGCTCACTTCCTGCATATTGCTGCTCTGCTCTCTGCTTCTCTCTGCACATTACTGCTCACTACTTCTCTTTGTTTACATTATTTTCCAACCGATATGTATCTTGTTTAAGTTATAATAACATGCTTCTATTGTTGTTGCACTTTCTTTTGTTCCTTTGTTTCTACTTGTGGTTATGCTACTCCTATTGCAACTAGCATGCATCTGTGGTGATCAATAAGCCTAATTAGTAGTCCTATCATGTTCATTATCCTCTTTGCCTACCCCAATGTTGGTTTCCTCTTTGTATCTGTATACTACTAGCACCCTCTTGGATACTCCATAGCCTCAAAACTCTTAGGAGGATAATTTGGTTTGGTGTCTGGTGCTGTAAGTACTAGACTCCTATTTGAAGCATGAACCCTCCCTCCCCCCCCCCCCCCCCCCCGCTTTAATGTGTGTGTCTAATTGTATTGTTTGTGAGCTGTTTGTTCTCTTTATCTTTACCTCTGCCTGTGTGACTGTTGTTTTCAACTAGCCCAAAGTAACTATTTTCAAACTCGGTTAAGTTTTCTTCACGCTTCTACTATTTTTCTCAAACTGTCCTGCATGTAAACTTTTTCCAACTCAACTCCTTCACAATCACACTACTCTTAGAATTAGGTTATGCCCCCTTGTGTAAGCACTGCTTTGGGTACCTTGAGTACCCACTGAACTTTGATGAACAAGGTTGGCACTTCCACACTTGCACTTATCTATGGTGATTTGTTTTGGGTGCCTAATATTAGTCGGGGTCTCAAGAGACCCCTAGGGAACTTTGTTGCACCCAAACTCTTGGTGAGGCTGTGAAGATCGAAAAAAGTGAGGCTGGAGGTGTGGGCCTGGCTGAAGGCTCCCTATAAAATAGCTTCTTATTTTATTTTTCATTACTGTAATTTGGTTGCTTAAGTTGTAATAATTTGTAAAGAACTATGGGGGTTTATAGTGAAATTGGGAGGGATATGTATGTTTATTAAGTGTATAGGTAGAAAGCATGCCTATATGATTTCATTTATATATTCATTTACTAGAAATCTTGTATAATACATGCACCTTGCAAATAGAAATCCTGCTCTTAGGATCCTTGCATTAGTCTAATTTTTTTACAGCCACAATCAGTTAATAATTAAAAATTCTATCACTGCACTTAGATATCCTACTTTAGGACCATCGCATGCATTTAGATATAATGTTCTTGGGGCCATCACGTGCATTAGATATCATGCAATTAGGAGCTCACCTGCAATGTTTCGACCATCCTATTAGTTATTCAACCGCCTAAACTGGTTGCTAAAACTAAACTAAAAAAGCGGTGCATGTCTGTTATAACGCCTATTCAATCCTTAGTCACCTGCAATTGTTTGCTTTTACTATTAAATTCCTATAAGTTTTCAACTAAGTTACTTTTCCAGTTTAATACTAGGCTACTGTTTTCCTAAAAGTTATAACGGACTCTGTAATTTTTAAGGCCCATACCCTCCTTGTTTTTCTCTAATTCTAAAGGCCATCTTTAGTCCAGAACTACACTAGTGTTTCCAATAGCAGGCTATTGCACACGTGTTGGTTGTAACTGTGTTTGAAAGAAAAAATATTTTTCCTTACTCTTAAATGATACGCATATTTTTACTACTTTACCTTCAGTTTTTCCAACTTCTCCTGCTTAATTCTGCCAGAATTTTCAATTTTTCTTCATTCAGATCTTTAAAACTCTTGGTCTCTTTAGACCTTAAATGCGATTGAGGCGTGATACTTGTATGAATATTCATGAAGGGGCACTTGAGCCATTTACATGATTTCTCCTTGATCTCTTATATTAAGTCCTACTTGCTTCTTTTGTATGTCGCATAGTATTTTGCCTTTAAACTTAGGGGTTCAACCTAGACCTCTCCCCTTGTAGGAATAGTGGTCCTAAACACCCTCTAGGGCCTATAGGATGGGACGGGTAATAGCGCGCACTAAGAACTCATGTCCAATACACACGCTTAAAATAACCTCCACAGGGTGGGAAGGGTAGAACATGAATATGATGACCAATATCCTAATATCTCGTGTGAGAATGATTGCTGGATATTGCATCAAAGTGATCCATATTATATTCAACCCTAGTACCCCTTGTCCCTTTTATTTATTTTCTTAAATTAACATTTTCTTCCATCAAGCTTTTCTCTTTTCAGAATCACTTATGTCTTTTTCTTACAAAACATTCTCAACTTGTTTATGCTTTTCTATGTGCAAATTTACTTGTTTATTTTTAGCCCTTTTAATGTCACAACTACGTATGCTGAGAACCACTGGATCTTGAGAATTGCCTAACACCTTCCCCTCGAGATAATCTCAAGCCCTTACCCGAACTCTGGTTTTCTTTCAAAAATCCTTCTTCTTTTCTTTATGTATCCTAATGCACAATAATCATTAGGTGGGGACTCTTCGAACTCTTCAAGCCCGCTTTCCAAAAGGGAAAAGAGTTATTTTGTGCATAATGTTGTAAACCCAATCTCCCCGCTCTTCTGAGTTTTGGGAAAAAAGGGGGCGTCGACAGCGCACAGGCAACGAACCCATGCTACACAAAGAAATTTGAGAGAAGAGATCCTTGCTCCAGCTGACAAATGTCTTATTCCATTTGGTGTAGTCTTTGATGCCTCTAAAAGCACCTATCCCAAGAGGAGAGTGATATCAGCAAAGGAGATCAATGTTGGAAAAAGAACAGGCCAAACCTAGAAGGGGTTGTAGAGGTTGAAAGCATTGATAGCCCTTCAAGCACACTAACAGCTCAGAACGAGAAGATAAAAGAAAACAAAAACTTTTTTATCTTTTTGTTAGCTATGGCCAAATGAATTTGCAGAAGTGTTCTGACATTTATTGTTTTCTAGGCTATTAACACTGGGGCATTGCAACGAGTATGGCCACAAGATACTGGTAAGTCTGTAGCAGGACCGAACCCACAGAAATCATCTTCCACAGCTAAGGCAGAACAAGAGGCAACTTATATTTCTCATGATGAAATTAGGGAAAATTTGGTCTCTAATTTGTGTGAATGACCAACAATTGCAGCATCAGTTTTTGATGGAAAGAAGGTTGTATTGGATATTCGAAAGAAGTTTATCTTGAAGCTTTGGACTTCAATTCAGTGTACGCTGAAAGGCAGCACTGTAGACAATGACTCTGAGCTTGAAGAAAATACTAAAGTGATCCTTGAGGAAATGGGTGGGGATGTGTGGATATTTCCCCTTTGAAAAACCTATTAGAGTCCCTTTTTGAGCTTGTTGCTTCCTATAACAAGACACGATCGGATATATCTTAGAAGGTTGAAGAGAATGCAATATCAGGTGTTGAGGTACACCTTACAAATGCCATGAATGAAGAATAACAAGAGAAGGTTAGGGAAGTGTCATCTATCCGCCAGTCTTTAGTTACATTGAAAGAGAAGATAGCTCCGTGAAAAAGAGAAGAACTTAGAAGCCCTTTTAGAAGTTGTTGAGAAAGAAGTTAAAGAAGTCAAGTTAGGAGCCTCAACTACTAGAAAGGAGTATGACGCATGGTGCATTGCCTCGTTGACTGTTGATGACTTGGCCGATTTGGAGAAGAAGAAGTAGAAGAAATACTAGGAAGCTATGCTCAAGGATATGGCCAACTACAAGTTGTGCTTAGATTAGGCTATAATCACTGCTCGTTATTTTTTTTCTTTTCTTCTTGCATTTGATTGTTTAGTAGATGTTCTCATCGGTAATAAAACTTCTCTTGCTTCACTTTATGTTGTGCGTTCTTATTAATGTTCCCCTTTGTTCTTGATCCTTTTTTTAGTGCTTTTATGTTTGAAGACTTGACATGCTTGCAGACCTTCCAGTTTGAACACTTTAAATTGATGATGTAACAAACCTCATTTGAAGGATGCCTTGGGTAATATGTATTTTTTGAACTCATATGACTGAACTTAGAATGAAACTCTAAGCTGCCTACACACCTCAGTGAAGTGGATCAATTCATTCCATAGTACGAAATGGGTGAGTTTCTTTTTTTTGTCCTAACTTTTGCCTAGGCCGCCTCTTTCGAGGTTTTCAACCTAACGGACTTTATTTTATTCTTTTGATGTCCTAACTTTTTCCTAAGCTGCCTCTTTAGAGGTTTTCAACCGAGCGGACCTTTTCTGGACTGTGCATAGTTTATACTCTTACGGGCCAAGAGTAACATGCATTTTATGCTCGTGCGTCGAGGAGCGTATTTGTTTTCTTCAAGGATGGTATCTCTTTATGAATTTCCCGTTGATGGTGCCAGTCCGCAAACCTTCTAAGTCAACTATCTTTGCAAGCGACACTTGAGTATACCTCTTGTACAATATATGGTCCATCCCACATAACAGAGAATTTGCCCCCAGATCAACGAGAGGTAATAATAGACCTTTTGACCACAAGAACTTAGTCACCCACTTGGAAAGATCTAAGACGTACCCTTTTGTTAAAAAATCGAGACATGCGAGCTTGATAACATTCAAGACTTTGCTGAGCTTCTAGAATCTTTTCATCAAGAGCTTCCAATTCTTCAAGGCGTAACCGAGCAATTTCTTCACTAGTGAGTCCTTCTTGAATGGCAAGCCGCAATGATGGGATTTGACGCTCAAGTGGAAGGACCGCTTCAACTCCATAAACAAGTGAATGAGAATTCGCTTGCATTGGTATGCGATATGTGGTCATGTATAAGTTAGGATTTATGCCCGTCACTAGAGGGGGGTGAATAGTGCGGCACGAGGATATTGATAAATATTGCGGAATTAAAAATTGCAGGAATAAAATAAATTCGGTAATAAAAATAGCAAGGAAAGAACACACTGAATTTATCCTGGTTCACCACAACTTGTGGTTAGTCCAGTCCCCGAGAGACTCTCTCGAGATTCCACTAACTCCGTTAAGCTTTCGGGTGCCTAGCAAACCGTTACACTTGCTCGTAGATGTACACTCTACAAGACTTCAACTTGCTCGAGGATACCGCACCTCAAGACTTCAACCTTGCTCGTGGATACCGCACCACAAGACTTCAATCACTAAGATTTAGGGTACTTAGCGAACCCGAAAATCAATGAGAAGATATGTTCTTCTCAAACACCTTTCTCTTTTACAACAATAACTCTCTCAAAAGAGTAGATAAAGAGATACAAATTTAGCTCTATGAACAACTCAAAGTTGTCTCTCAAATGGCTCAACAAAAGCTCTAAAAAGATGCTCAAATAATGTCAATATGTATATCAATATTGGGAGGTGTTGTGTGTTTAAAAACATCTCAAAAGACCTCTTTTTATAGGGGTTAAAGGGTGGATGTCCGTTGCTTAATTGGCAATCAATTATGCTGATTTTATGCAAGGATAATCGATTATTTGATTTGCATAATCGATTATCCTTTTACCGTTACAAAATCGGAAGAGATTCTGCTCAAGAATAATCGATTATTTGGATGGCATAATCGATTATTTTGTTCCAGTGTTCAAAACTTTGGCAACGGATGCAATATAATCGATTATTTAAGAATTATAATCGATTATATACCATTGATATAAACTGTGTATACCACAGTATACCAGAATTGAAAACTTACTTCAAAACCCATTTTGGTTAAAATGAAAACGTTAAAATCATTTTGTTTGAAGTATATTAAAAGTTTTTATGATATATATGATTTAATAAAATGATTTTATGCATATTAATGATGACCTATGTAATATACCAGAATATACCAGAATTGAAAACTTACTTCAAAAACCATTTTGGTTAAAATAAAAACGTTAAAATCATTTTGTTTGAAGTATTTAAAATATGTTTATGATAAATATGATTTGGTAAAATGATTTTATGCATATTTATGATGACCTATGTTGAGCCAAAAGACGAGATAACTTTAAACGTTGCTCTTACATTTGTTCTACCTAACGACCTACGCCTTGGGTCTTTGGTCTTGAACTTTTGAACTCGTCTTTGGCTTGTCTATGCAATTCCGTCATCAATATGCTTCTTGGCATTCACTCTTGATTGTTTGTCATATAATATTGTTGTTTGACACTTGACTTTATTGTTTGTCATTCATCAAAACCTATACCTGAAAATCATGCTAATACAACCAAAGCGCACATATCATAGATAGAATGATTTTCTACAATTTCCCCCTTTTTGATAATGACAAACAATAGGAGATATGCATATTGGATTCCCCCTAAATTCATGCTATATCTCAATATACAATTCATGTAAACAATTTAATATAATTCCCCCTTAATTGAATATTCCCCCTCAATTAAAGCATACTAGAAGGTGAAGACATTCCTCCTTATTCGATGCATATCGCCTAAATTCTTCCCCCTTTTGGCATTAGCAAAAAGAGTATACAAAGGCTACCTTCCCTTATCGACACTTCCCCGATTGGGAATACCAACTATTACTGTCAAGAATAAAGTAGGAAGTATAATGAGGAATATACATTGACGATACCAATTGTTAGATTAAAAAAAATCATATCGACATAGAATGATACCAAAAGTTAGTAAAAATATACCAACCATAATAACGGTCATTTTACGCAAATATACCAACTGTTATTTAGACTAAAAATATTCATCAAAACATGAATCAATAATTTAAAATAATTGATACCACTTGTTGTTCAAAATAAAAGTTATCAAAACATGAATCAATAAAAATAATTAATATCAATTGTTAGCACATATCAATATTACGTTTTTATCAAACATACGATAACTAACCGAAATTCCCCCTTGATGCAATAAGGTTTCGTGCTTGGTACATCTACTACAATTTTGTAGTCTTCAAGCACACCTGCAAACGTACCTAAAAATAGGTTTTCGGTCAACTTCTTTTGGGTCCTTGGGGGTTAGGCAAATAATAATCATAATCAAAATATGAACCTCTATGTTTAGCAAAACATACTGGTGCAATGTGTCCTACCCGGTTACAATAATGACATATAGCATTCGGGTTGTGCATATGTCTAGGTTGAGCCAAATACGTTCTAGGTGATCTAAAGTTGTTATTCCTAGAAGCGTTGAAATTCCTAGAGTCATTTCTAGGTGGTCTAAAATTATTAATTTTAGACTCATTAACAAAATTCCTAGAATTGTGTCTAGGTGGTTTAACCTCATTTCTATCATCCTTTTTAATTACTTCACTTGTTTTAGAATTATTTACACTACATTTTTCTAGTGTATTTCTAAGTTCTACGTTCTCTATTTTCAAAGAGCTACAAGAAGAACAATTTGAACTTTGAACAATTAAAGAGGCTTCATTCATCTCCTTGATTTTATTTTTGAGATCGACATTGTCATTTTTCAAAAATCTATTTTCTTCTTCTTTTGATTTTATTTTTAAGAACAGTATTGTCATTTTCTAAAAGATCATTTTCTTCTTTTAGTTTTTCATTTTCACAAGTCAATTTTTCAAAATCTTTTTCTTTTAAAGAAGGTTGTTTTTCAAAATCTTTTTCTTGAAAAGAATGTGTTTTCTCAAAATCTTTTTCTTGCAAAGAAAGTGTTTTCTCAAAATCTTTTTCTTGCAAAGAAAGTGTTTTCTTCAATTCTTTTATGGTTTTGGAAGCTTTAATAAATTCACCAAATAATTCATCATAGGCATTTTGCATTTCTTCAAAAGAGCAAGAATTAGAAGTGCTTACCTCTTCTTCTTCGTCGGCCATGAAGCACAGGGCAGTCGTTTCATCACACGAGCTGTCCGAGTCCCATGTCACATGCTTTTGGACTTGAGGCGTACCTTCATAAACGGCTTCAAGTTTATCCCATATTTCTTTGGCGATTGTGCAATAGGAAATCCTTCGATAGTCATTTGAGTTCACCGCACAATATAACATATTTATGGCCTTGGCGTTGTGTTCATTTACCATGGCTTCCCCAACTTTTGTCGACATTTGTTCACCGTGCTTGATAATTTGCCATAGACGAAAGTTGTTTGATTGGATGAATATTCTCATCCGCTCTTTCCAATATGTGTAATTGCTTCCATCAAATAGTGGAGGCCTAATTATAGAGTGTCCTTCATTCATTATTCCTGCATTCAACATTCTCAAAAAAAATATATACCGTTCTCTCAACCGGATAAGGCTTTCAGAGAGTTAGGCTCTGATACCAATTGTCAGGATTTATGCCCGTCACTAGAGGGGGGGTGAATAGTGCGGCACGAGAATATTGATAAATACTGCGAAATTAAAAATTGCAGGAATAAAATAAATTCGGTAATAAAAATAGCAAGGAAATAACACACCGAATTTATCCTGGTTCACCACAACTTGTGGTTAGTCCAGTCCCTGAGAGACTCTCTCGAGATTCCACTAACTCCGTTAAGCTTTCGGGTGCCTAGCAAACCGTTACACTTGCTCGTAGATGTACACTCTACAAGACTTCAACTTGCTCGAGGATACCGCACCTCAAGACTTCAACCTTGCTCGTGGATACCGCACCACAAGACTTCAATCACTAAGACTTAGGGTACTTAGCGAACCCGAAAATCAATGAGAAGATATGTTCTTCTCAAACACCTTTCTCTTTTACAACAAGAACTCTCTCAAAAGAGTAGATAAAGAGATACAAATTTAGCTCTATGAACAACTCAAAGTTGTCTCTCAAATGGCTCAACAAAAGCTCTAAAAAGATGCTCAAATAATGTCAATATGTATATCAATATTGGGAGGTGTTGTGTGTTTAAAAACATCTCAAAAGACCTCTTTTTATAGGGGTTAAAGGGTGGATGTCCGTTGCTTAATTGGAAATCAATTATGCTGATTTTATGCAAGGATAATCGATTATTTGATTTTCATAATCGATTATCCTTTTACCGTTACAAAATCGGAAGAGATTCTGCTCAAGAATAATCGATTATTTGGATGGCATAATCGATTATTTTGTTCCAGTGTTCAAAACTTTGGCAACGGATGCAATATAATCGATTATTTAAGAATTATAATCGATTATATACCATTGATATACACTGTGTATACCACAGTATACCAGAATTGAAAACTTACTTCAAAAACCATTTTGGTTAAAATGAAAACGTTAAAATCATTTTGTTTGAAGTATATTAAAAATGTTTATGATATATATGATTTAATAAAATGATTTTATGCATATTAATGATGACCTATGTAATATACCAGAATATACCAGAATTGAAAACTTACTTCAAAAACCATTTTGGTTAAAATGAAAACGTTAAAATCATTTTGTTTGAAGTATTTATAATATGTTTATGATAAATATGATTTGGTAAAATGATTTTATGCATATTTATGATGACCTATGTTGAGCCAAAAGACGAGATAACTTTAAACGTTGCTCTTACATTTGTTCTACCTAACGACCTACGCCTTGGGTCTTTGGTCTTGAACTTTTGAACTCGTCTTTGGCTTGTCTATGCAATTCCGTCATCAATATGCTTCTTGGCATTCACTCTTGATTGTTTGTCATATAATATCGTTGTTTGACACTTGGCTTCATTGTTTGTCATTCATCAAAACCTATACCTGAAAATCATGCTAATACAACCAAAGCGCACATATCATAGATAGAATGATTTTCTACAGTATCCAAAGAGATTATTCCATCCTTTCATTCCAATCTCTCTTGGACTTAGAGACAACCTTTTTCAACAAGTTGCAGAGCATCTTATTAAATGCTTCAGAAAGTCCATTGGCAGCAGCATAATACATGGAGGAATTGTGTTGCTTGAAGCCAAAAAGATTACATATTTTATTCATCAACTTGTTATCCAATGGCTTACCATTGTCTGTCAATATATATCGAGGAATGCCAAAGATATATATAATATTGACTAGGATGAAGTTAGCCACATTTTCCTTCTTTACTTCTTTAAGAAAAACAGCTTTAACCCACTTCGAGAAGCAATCAGTTGCGGCCAAAATGTATAAATGTCCAGCAGAAAACTTTGGCGATCGACCAACATCCAAACCCCAAGCATCAAATGGTCAAGAAGCAACAGTTGGGTGTAATACTTCAGGTGGTTTATGTATGAAGTTAGCATGGAATTAGTAAGAGATACACCTCCGAGCATAATCCAAACAATCTTTCACTATGGTTGGCCAATAATACCATATTGTTTTTATATGGAAATGAATTTTTGGCCCAGATTTATGCGCACCACATACTCTAGAGTGTGCTTCTAGCAAGGCTTGAAGGGATTTGTCAGTCCCCAAACAATCTAGAAACACCACATCAAATGATCGTGTGTAGAGTGCATTCTTGTAGCAAAGATGTCACGGCCTAAAATCCAAAGAGCGCGACCGGAGCTCAACCGAGTAAACCCGACTGAGCAAGCCTGACAGGTTTCATACATACTACCCAACCCAACTCATAATTAAATAAGAGATGGACTTCATTAATCAATCTTAGTAAGTATTTTATTAATAATTTCATTTCATTTCCATTAGCAGCTTAAATCATAAATATCAAAATATTACAAGTTCTGTAAATCGTTGCCAAACATCAAAATTTCCATCTTAATTCCAATACCTGACACTACTCACCACCTGTCTACGGAGCCTCTAAATACAACTGAAGAATAATACAAAAATACCGACAACAAGGCTCTGACTATACCTTACACAAATACAAAAATAAGACTCCGACAAGAAAAGCGGCATGAGCCACGCAGGGCCCCGAGGGGAAAGGGGCTCACCAGTACAGCTGACGGAAGGTGGAGGAGGTGCTACTGCCGGTGGACTGGTGTGCCTGCTATAGAACCACCTGCAATATTAACACGAATGTAGCGCCCGGGCAAAAGGGACGTCAGTACATTAGAATTGTACTTGTATGTATAACTAAACACAATCTCAATAGAAAGAACAATCATAAAAGATCAAAGAAACCACAAGCATTCAACCAAAGCTTTAAACAATCACTACATCATCAAATACAAATAAGGGATAACGTAGCTTTCACACAATTTCCATAACTTTAGTTCAGGACATTCCTTTCATATGTTCATCATCGTTCTCAATACCACTGCTATCTTGAGCGGAGTCAGACCGGCTAGGTCACCTCATTGGAGACATATATCTCACTATTTCATTTCCCTTATCTGAAATTCAATATCAGCACATTACCACCATGTGTGTGGCATGGTGTCCGATCACGACCTGATCGGCAAGGTTGCCTTACCTAGGCATTATCCCTTTCTCATTAGTCACCACATCCGAATTTTTATTTCATATGTATCATATCAATTCCTTTGGCACTTAGGGCCACAATTATCACAACTCACATTCCACAACACTTTCACTTTCAACAACAAACTTACGATTTAAGATAATGGGCATACACAAGAGAATTTCCAAGTTATAAGCATAGAGAGGAATTCTCATGATTCGGCAAAACAATCACAATTTAAACTTGATTTGAAATTTAGGCAATTTAGCATATACCTCACATTCGTCAATCTCAATCTATTATCTAAGCATTTCAATACATGATTCACATTCCTTGCACATTTTCAAGTTATCAAGAATAGCGCATTGATCACATTGAACTGCATTGGCTTTGGGCTTTTCCTGTGCAGCTTAGGTGGAGGGCGAAGAAGGCCATACATAAGACTGCAAATCAGACACACCTGATTCAGATAAACTAGGAACTAAGACTCGCATCTTTAACACATGAAGATGCCCTAATCTACGATGCCATAAATACTTCATTATAAGAAGAAGCATTCAAGGCCTGCGTGGAGGACATAAGACCAGAAGTCTCAAGGATGTTTTGTAGAGCCCCTTGTCCTCACGTCCACTCCCAAGGACCCCCCCGTCCTCGAGTCTTAAAAAAGACACCGATCAGAGACGAAAGTTACACTGGAGTTCAGGGTTTTTTTAAGGAGCTCACAGATAAGAGATTAAAAGATGGTACATATAAAAGAGAATTCAAGGGTAAGGACGAGATGGTTTTCTTTCACATAACCACTCCCAACAATGGGAGTAGTAGAGCCATCAGCAAGCTTTAGCTTACCCAATGATGAAGAGAAAATGGTACTCATACCAACACCAATTCACATAAAGTATCAATCAAAGCAAGAATCCAAAGTTTAGTCTTACCACATTTATACATGTATCGATATAGCTCAATTTCTAAAAGATGGGGTTATATCCATACATACCTTTCTTGAGCTTTTCATTAATTACTACGATATTCAGGAAATTCTATCAACTTCAATATATTCTTAGACATAGCAGAATTGAACACATATTAGGAAGATGTTCATAATTCTAGCTCATTTGAGCATTTTATCAAATACTAGTTGAGCATCTTGATTTCAAATCTCTTTTAGAAGATTTCCTTCACTTCCTAACCCAATCTTTACTTATTTAAATTCAATAATCTTCCCATAAATCTAAGATGTAGATGCATGTATACAAAATACTAATACACACAAGAATCATACCTCAATAACCCATCTTATATCCCAAACTCGAAATTAAAGTCTAGGATATAGAACCTTACCTCTTAGATGAAGAGCTTGTGATTGGGCTCTTTCATTCTTGAAGATTGATGCAAGATTTGGATGATATAAATTTTGGGATCCTCCTTATCAATACATTGATGCTCTCACCTCTCTAAAATTAGTAAGAAATTACCCAAGATGAACCCCAAAGCCTATAAATTGAAATGGGTTCGGGTTATAAAAATTAGAAAATTAACCCTTCGATGTCGGGTCTGCTATAGCAGAACGGACTGCAGAACAAGAATGATGTCTGCATAATGCACCGCAAAATTGGTGCCCAAAACTAGGCTACACTAGCCCAGTTTGCGACAGAAATGCGGCCAAAATGTCAGAGATGCGACAGGTTTTGCGGTCGCAGATTTGACATAGGATCACATTTTTCCGACCTTCGGTAATTTGATCATAACTTTGTGTAGGAATGCCCAAATAATGAATGGTTTGAAGCATTGGAAACTAGACTCAAAGACATTTAACTTGATATGTTATTCATCCCATAAAATATTATACATATTTACATGTTCTTGTTCAAAGTGGGTACTTGTGCAAGTACCTTTGAAATCTTAGTCTATTATGAATGTTTTTCAATTTTCCTTAGACTTAGGCCTCTCCTTGGACCCCAAATTATTTACCATAAGACATATACACATATTTACCATGTACACCATATTAATGGTATATAAAATATTATAATTAGCCTACTATACACCACGAAATTCGAGATTACTTGGCAAAATTTTCCGGGGCCTTAAAAAAGAAAATGAGGGACTCTCCTTCGGATTTCCATTTTCCTTTGAGGATTTTCTGGAAATATACCGTAACAAAGATAATCGATTAATGGTTGTCGCCAGTCTTCAATTTCAACCTCAAAAATGGAAGCAATATGCTCAACTTCGCTATCTTCTTCCTCATAGTCATTTTTTAGAGGAACTACCCATCTTTGGCAAACGGCGACATATGTATGATTAGGCAAAGATAATGTAGAAGCTAAGGCTGCTAATGCATCAGCTCTCTTATTTATGTTTCTTAGCACGTGTTAAATAGTTACCTCTCCAAGCCAACTTACCAATCTTTGAGCATATTTGTTATATGGCACCAACTTTTATTTCTTGACCTCATAGCTACCCAAAATCTGATTGATCACTAACTTGGAATTGCAATTTTTTAATATCCATAGTCATTTCAAGCCCAAGTATAAACGTTTGATATTCAGCAACATTATTGGAGCACCGTTGTGTTCGAGTGAAAGAATAGGGCAAAACTTCTCCTTGAGCAGTGATAAACACTAATCCAGCCCTAGATATTTCACAATGTGCACCGCCATCGAAATACATCTTCCAAGGAGGCTGAATTTCTAAGACTATTGCATCTTCATGAGGCAATTCATTAGACAACTCCCAATCATCTGTAATCGGATAGTCAGCTAGGAAGTCTGCTAATGATTGTTCTTTTACTGCCTTTTGATGAACATACACAATTTCAAATTGTTGAAATTTGAGGTACCACCTCACTAATCAATCACTTAGGACTGGTTTATACATGACAGACTTGATAGGTGTTCACTCTTGAGACGAGTCGCACAACGTGAGATTGGAAGTAATGCTTCACCTTTTGAATAGAGAAGACAGGTGCCAAACATAAATTCATAATAGGCGAATACTTGAGCTCATTTAGCGTCATCATCCCACTGAAGTAATAAAGCGCATTTTCTTTCCCCTCATTATTTCCTTGAGCGAGAAGTGCTCCTACTGACCTTTCCTGTGCTGAAATATATAATATTAATGGCTTTCCAGGTATGAGGGCTGCCACTACTGGAGGTTTTATCATATAAGAATTAATGTTTTCACAAGAATTTCTACAAGCTTTTTCCATTCAAAAGGAACCCATTTCTTCATGAGGTGACTAGATGGTTGGTATCTTTCAGCCATATTCGAAATAAATCTCCTAAGATATGCCAACTTACCCTGCAAGCTTTTTAATTCATGAATATCTTTATGCGGGCATTCTCAAGATAGCATCCACCTTAGCTTGATCAATTCTGATACCTCGATTTGTCGAACAATAAAATTGAGGAACTTTCTAGAAGTAACTCCAAAAGCGCACAACGGGTTCATTCTGAGTTGGTATCTCCAAAGTCGTTCAAATACCATCCTCAAATCTTGCAAGTGATCATCTTTCTTTCTTGACTTTACCAACAAGTCATCAACATAACACTCCTCATTTTTATAAAGCATGTCGTCAAAAATATGTTGCATGGCACGTTGATATGTAGCACCAGCATTCTTCAAATTGAAAGGCATTACCTTGTAGCAATATATACCTTTAGGGATGCGAAAGGTAGTAAGTTCTTTGTCCTTCGGTGTCGTGCGAATTTGATTATATCGTGATGAACCATCTATGAAAGACATTGCCTCATATCTAGTTGTTGCATCAATCATGAGCTCGGGGATAGGAAGAGGAAATTCATCCTTAGGAAAAACGTTATTTAGGTCCCTCAAGTCAATACAAACTCAAATTTGGCCATTCTTATTTCTTACATGGACGATTCTTGAAATCCATGTAGGTTATTTAACTTCACGAAAAAATCAGCCTCAATAAGCTTGTTAACTTCGCTTTCAATCAAGGGAACCAGCTCAGGTCTGAAGCGACGTTGTGCTTGCTTCACAAGGCGAGCACCTCGCCTGACAGCAAGATGATGAATAACCTCCTTGGGTCCTAAACCTAGCATTTCTTTGTATCTCCAAAAAAGTACGTCTTTGAACTTCTTAAGTAGCTCAATATATTTGCCCTCTTCATCATTAGTTAGAGAGGCACTAACATATGTAGGTTTTGGGTCTTCAACTACTCTGAGATTGACTTCTTTTAGCGCATCAACTATTGTCTTCACCCCTTCTTCAAGCTTAGGTGGTGTATCTTTAGTGTTTTCATCCTCTTGAGGAACACCATCATTGAAAGATATGTGATGACATACATGAATATCAAGGCACTTTTCTTCGACTTCCGTATAAGATGAAGCATTTTGTTCATCATGAATGGTGATAAAATATGATGACCCCACGCTTTCTTCATATTCCTCCCATTCTCTAGTGTGTACTATAGTATGATTTGCACGAAACTACAAGTTTGGTCTCTCGCCTCATTCTAGAAGAAATCAAACGTGGACAGTCTGTGGTTAAACTCTCCTTTTTTGCGAAGATAGGTGCTCCAATCCTTCTATCACTTCCATGATGCATGTTTTCCTTCTTCAGTGGTCCCAACCTATCAAATATTGAGGTCCTTGGCTTCTTAAGTCAATCAAACACAGAAGACTTTTTATTAAGCATAGTACACACTTCTTTAGCAGTAATGTAGTTACAACTTATCCTTTTAATAGAGATGCAAATTGGCGGTGGTTGTTTGTAACCCAATCCTTCATGTGATTGCTTCAGTGGGTACCTTTTCTCCATAATCATCTTTTGAATAGGGTTTGAAGCTTCAGGCAGGAGCTTTTCCAACTTGGATGGTTCGTTGGGATCATATCCAGCTTTTGCTAACAACTTGTACGCATTTGGGTCAAAGCCCTCATCTGTGCGCTTTGCAAGAAGTGCTAGATTTAGAACCGAATTATGGCTAAATGATTTGACAAACCCTTTAAGCAACTTTTTAGATGACTTAATTGCATCCATTCACTTGATAGGAAGGGTCAAGTCTCTTAACACCTTACGTTGTAGTTCATAAGATGGATGTTCGACTTTCCTTCATTTGGGACATAACAAAGAACGGGAGTCACTTTCTTACTTGAAGATGTCTCATTCATCTTGTTCCTATCATGAAGCACCTGATCTTTTTCAACTGTAATCTTTTCCTTGCTAGTTGTGACATCAACCTTCTTTACAACACTTTTGGTCAACATCACATCATCAACCTTAACCTCATTTGAGACGTAATTCTTTAAGTAGAATTTTGCATCGGCAAAGTATGATTCAGCCTCGGTAAAGGGCTTATTATCAGCAACTATCTTCTTTTCAACCCACCTTCGTAATATTTCAAGCACTGATGGAAGGTTGATGAAACCACTTTGTTCTTTATCTATGTCCTTCCTAACAAGATATTATATGAGGTTTTTGCATCATTCACGTGGATCCATGCACTCGAATGCAAATCTCTCATATTTATTACCAATTTGATAGCGCCTATAGCTCTTTTCCCCTTGATTAAACCCTTGAATGATCAAACAACTTTTACATAGTTCATCCATCGATATGCCAAGCTCTTTCACATTACGAATTGGGAGAATATTGATGCCAGACCCATCATCGATCAAGATTTCACTTATTCTCTGTTCTCTCACAAAGCCAACCATAGATAGGGGGCGATTATGGTGTGTTTCACCAAGAAAAAGATCATCATTAGTAAATGTAATTTTTACATCACAAATGTCAACTTCTTCTAAATTTCGAGTGAGTTTTTCATGCAAGGGAGGTGGAAGCAATTATGGATCCTCCTTCTTTGTCTCTTCTTCATCAATCTTACAACATGAGGCCTTGATATATTCATAGGAAGCTTGCAGGTGTAACCATCTTGGCAAGAATTCCTCTAATGTCACTGGACGACGTAGCTTTAGATAGTGATTCTCCACCGTTTCTGCTTTCTTCCGGTTCTTCTTTACCCTTTTATTCTTAGGTCTTTTCATAATTTTTACCCTAGTCAACTGCTTATTTGACTCTCTTTGCAAATTTGTCTTGCAACGTCTCTGCCGAGTCACAAGAATCCAACCTTCATCATCAGTTTGATCATCACATGATTCACCATTTTCTTGAGATCTTTCCTCTACTAATACTTTATATGTTATAGGGAGAAGCAATGGTTTGCTCACATCAATAGGTTCAAAGTCACCAACTTTAATAATATTTGGTGATGATGCAGTTTTGATGCCATCACATTCATGTACTTCGGCAAAATTGCAAAGGACAATGGGATCAAGTGAACCAAAAATGAAAAAGACTTGATTTGAACCTTCTTTCTCATCCTCAAGCAAGATTTTTCCTTCAACAGCCAAGTCCATGACTTTCTCCTTAAAGACAAAGCATTTGTCAATAGGGTGGCCAATAAACCGATGGTACTTGCAATAATTTAGATCATTAGTCTTTACAGCTTCATCTGGACGCTTTATTTTGGGTAACTCAATGAGTTCAACTCAAGGAGTTCTTCAAAAATTGATGGGACATCGGAGTCCAAGAATAGATATTCTTTCGCTTGCATTTCCTTCAGAGTTAACTTTCAGCCAACTTTATCCTGTAAGGATGTTGTCTTCACACCTTGCTTCTTACTAACTTTTCTAATGACCTTTAATGGTGAGGCATTAACATTCATTGATTCCTTGCTCTCATACTTCGACAAAAACTTGCCTCATTTCTTTATTTTTTGTTTATCCTTCACTTTGCGAGGTACATAATAGGTGACCCTTGATTTCCTCTTAAAATACTTAGCTCCATATCATGATCACGTGTAGCCAATTCTTCAAGCGACTTAGGCTTGATATCCTGTAGGATGCAGCAAAGTCCCCAATGTATTCCTTGGACACACATTTCTATTCTAGAAGCTTCACTAAGTTTGTCCTTGCATTTGAGGCTTGCATTCCTCCATTGATTGATGAAATCAACAACTAGTTCATCCTTCCACTAACGTGTGTTTGTGAGTTCAGCCATGCTTATAGTTCGCCTTGTGCTATAGAAGCGATTGAGAAATTCATGTTCAAGTTTCTCCCAGCTATCAATGAAACCAGCGTCAAGATCCGTGTAACAATCAAAAAGCATTTCCTTTTAAGGAACAGACAAGCTGCTTGACAAGATAATCTCCATAGGTTCCAGCATTATTAAAATTTCAACGAAGTGTTCAATGTGTTGCTTCAGATTTCCTTTAACATCACATTATTGAAACTTTGGGGGTTGATAACCTGCAGGCATTTTCAAACTATCAATTCTCGCAATGTATGGCTTTGTATATGCGAAAGAAGACTTGGTAGCAACATCGCACTTATATTTGATGGTTCTCATAATGAAGTCTTTCAATTGTTCAATGGGAATAATCCCGACAGATGAAATCTGAAATTCTTTAGGAGCTATTATCTGCCTTGCTGACGAGTCTCCCTTATCTTGCATCATTGGGAGCATTCCAGGGGCATGACATGAATCTCCCTCCATCATGCTTTCAACTCTATCTGTCAGCTTGACAATGTAATTATGTTGATCTTACATATGCTTCATTAAACCTTCAATTGCCTATATTAAATTTTTGAGTTGTTCTTCAACAGCTGAAGTATTAGTCACCATTGCTTGGATAACTGTCGTGGATGGTGAAGCAAAGCACGAATTTTCTCTTACACCATACCTTGAGTGGAACAACTCATGTGAAGTTTTTAGAGTAGATACAGTGATCAATACATCACCATCACAATGTGTGATGAGATTCTTAGATCTAGAAGGTCTAAGTAGAGCGATGTCTTTTCAACAATTTCAGCAATGTTTGCTCCTTATTCTGATTCAGTTGGAAAAGGATCTTTCCCCCTTTGAAGATTGAATATCAAGGATAGGAACTGATGCAGATGGCATTTGAAATGCTTGTTGTCCCAGCAAGTTCGCTTTGTTCCTAGTGACGGGTCCTACGATTTCCGTAGTAGCATCCAGCAAGTTTTTCACATTATATGAAAACTTGACATCCATTGCCTTAGCAGTAGTGAGGTTGAAGTTGATCTTCTTAGGAGCCATTTTTGTGTTCTCAAAATTTGGTAATTTTTGAAGAGATGAGAGGTAGAGATTGTCCCACTAGGCGTGCCAGAAATTTGTAACAATAAATTTTCGCGTCGAGAAAAATAAATAATCAAGATTGAAAAAATGCGTAACAAATGTAGAGTTTTGATTTCAATAAATGAAAGTATTACAATATCTATGGTATACCTCTAATTCTTCAAGAATGTAAAGTATCTTAATGAGCTTGACTTTGATTTGATTCAAGGGCTTGTAAAGCTTGATCTTGAATCTCCTCCTTGAACTTGAATTTGGATTTGATCACGAACAAGTAATTTGATCTTGAATGCCTTGGTATTTGATTGGATTCATTCATGATCTTGAATTTGAACTTGTAGCTTGAGTGCTTGAACTTGTAGCTTGTAGATAAATATGTAGCCTTTGATCCACGAGCTCTCTGCTTGCTTCTTGTTCTTAATTCTGGTGTCTATTAGATTTATGAATACCTCTATTTATAGTGGTAGGGAGTGTTATGGCTCTGTGATTTGATTGGTCCATTTGAACAAACCAATATTATCCGGACACTTGGCATGATTTAATTGGCTCATTTATTTGGCTTGAATTGTCATATTACTTGACGCATGTCATGATTTCATTGGCTCATTTACTTGCCTTGGATTACCACATCACTTGACACATGGCATGATTTTGTTGGCTCGTTCTTTTGACTTGGATTGTCACATCATTTGACATGTGGTATGAGCATGGGCTTTAAGACGGGCAAATAGCCATTTAGACCTTGGGCTACTGAAGTGGGCTTATCATTTAATTTATAGTTTAATTAAAATTACTAGCCTAACACATAAATATATTGACTTTTAATAATTAGCCTAATTTACTAGCCACAATATTTGTTTGGACTAATGTCTTGAATTTAATATGGTCCAAATTATTTTATAAACTTCAATCCAATAAAATTTATATGCTTACATATATTTATGATAATCATCCCATGAATTGAAGTTTCGTAGCAGTAACAACAACAACAACAACACAGAAGAAGAAGAAGAAGAAGAAGAAGAAGAAGAAGAAGAAGAAGAAGAAGAAGAAGAAGAAGAGGAAGAAGAAGAAGAAGAAGAAGAAGAGGAGGAAGAGGAGGAGGAGGAGGAGGAGGAGGGGGAGGGGGTTGAAGTTATTTAAAAAGTGGGTACAAGTTAAAAATGGGAATAGATTAAATGGAGGCGACCAAATAGGGCGCCTCGTACAATTTTTACGAAAATAATGCATAAATTAAAGTTTGTTAAGAATTGGGCTGGTTGGGCTACACATAAATTTTAACGCATCTTGACCCGGCCCATTTATTTGCTCAATCAATTTTGACCCATCTAAAATCAGTCCATCCCGCTCATTTGACACCCTCACCTGTACTTAATATTAGTGCTAGCTTGAACATATTACTTAAATTTTTAATTATATTGTAATTTATTTTATTATTTAAATTTTAATAAAAATACACATAAAAGTATCCTTAGAATTTGTGGTATTGATATTTTAAATGTATATTACCCCGAATAAAATGAAAAGTTTATAGTTAATGATATTTTCAATATCCATCTCTCTTTTTTGAACGAAAAAAAACCCATATAAAATGAAGCATAGGGAGTAGGGGTGTGCATTCGATTTATCGATTCGATTTTGATCCTTATCGATTATCGATTTGTACATATGCTTATCGTTATTGTTTCAATAAGGTTTTGATTTTTTCGATTTATCGATTTTGGGGGCTTGTCGATTTGGTTATCAATTACACCAAAAAGAAAATTTGCGGAATTTCATGGAAAGTATATCGCTATAAACGCGCCTAACTAATATGGACAAAAAGAAGCTAAAATAAGACTAACACCATTTATAATATAAAAATTATGTCAACAAGCACATGCAACAAAACTAAAGTAAGGGATCAAATGTATGTCACCAATAATCCAACGGTATAAAAAAATAAAACAAAACAAAACATATCATCACAGCTAATTCTGTTTTTCATTAATTTGAACTTCATTCTCTTGATTTTTAAATAGGGTCATTCCTTTGTGGTAGAGGAAATAATAGGGTATGGGACTTAGGGTAAAGGAAAGGGTATAGATTAGGGAAAATAATGTTGTATATCCGCTTTCAAAATAGTAGCGGAATATATATATATATATATATATATATATATATATATATATATATATATATATATATATATATATATATATATTCTTTATGTTATATTAATCTACACAAATAGATAATTACTCATTTAACAAGTGTCTACAGTCTAAGGGTGTGCATTCGATTTTGACCCTTATCGATAATTATTTATCGATTATCGATTTGTACATATGCTTATCGTTATCGTTTCAATAAGGTTTCGACTTTTTCGATTCCGATTTCAATAATAAATAATCAATTCGATTTATCGATAAATCGATTTGAATATACACCCCTAGTAGGGAGTATCATGTGGTTAGTTATAATTTTTAAATTATGCATTGTATATCAAACTAAATATTATGTACAATTTGTACTACATCAAACTAAATAGGATTGCTCTTATGGTAAGCAACCCCCACTTCCAACCGAGAGGTTGTGAGTTCGAGCCTCCCCAAGAGCAATGTGGGAAGTTCTTGGAGGGAAGGATGCCGATGGTCTATTTGGAAACAGCCTCTCTACCCAAGGGTAGGGGTAAGGTCTACGTACACACTACCCTCCCCAGACCCTACTAAGTGGGATTATACTGGATTGTTGTTGTTGTTGTTGTTGTGCCCATAGTAACTAAGACAAGATATGGGTTCGATGACAAGTTTAGTACCCATAACTTCAAATACTAGCTTCGTCTTTGACTTGAGAAAGTTATTTTTCAGGCTATGTTTTGTGCTGACTCTCCAAAATGCTGCCGCACCTGGGTCGGATCATTCAAAAATGCACTACTTTGGAGGATCTGACACGCAGTCAGCAATATTTTTGGGGAGTCCAAGCAACATAGGTTTTAGGATATTGTCCAAGCATGATAATCAAGCCTAAAGAGTAATCTACTCCCCTTTTTGATAAGGAATTCGAAATTCAATTTTAAGTTTCATAGTCCCTGCCCACAAACTTGCATTGTATGCTGAAGATCTCTTTTGTTAACCAACCAACTTTATGCTGCTGTATTTTGGAGAGTGAAGGAGACTAAGAAAAAGTTATTCTCAAATGTGCAACACTGATAAAATTGATCCATGCAACTCATAACATCGTTTTTCCTTTTACTTCCCAATAGTGATAAGAGAAAGGCCATCCGGTCCAGGGGTGTTATCTCCAGTACACTTTTTACTGTGTTCTCCACCTCATTCTCATCAAAAGGCCTTTCCATTGCATTCCTTCTCTGAGCATAATTAACATTTGAGGTCTATTATCTGTGCACAAAAAGATTGTCACGCCATTCCCAACCAATAGCTTAGGCCAAATGCATTGTCCGTTCATGTGCCATTCCTTGGGAAAATATGCTGATTGCTACCCAGTGTTTCACTTTCTTAAGTGGATATAGAATTTGTTGAGCTCTTCTTCTCTGTTCTGTTTTCTTTGTATTGTCTTTTAAGCTACTAAAATCATGAATGCACACATTCCCAAAGGTCTTTCTTTGGCTTCAACCAGTAATCAGGTGAAGTTTTGCCAATATCATGATAGTTCGTTTTCACGTCACCCACCAATTCGGAGATCCTCAGATCCTTTCTAGATCTTGCCGCATTTCGTTGGTTCAAGTACCATTACAGATCTGCAGCAGTGGAAGCTAAATTGAGGGTTTTCACTTATGATGAGAATGATCTTATTAACTTGGTTGAAAGAGCTTTCCGATGAAAAACGCTTCCATAGTATAAATTTGCTTGTTGAACACATCAGCAGTAAGCACATTGTATAAGATGTATGAAGCAACTAAATTATATTAATCAGGCGTGATAATGAATAGTTCAAACTTTTTCTTGTACTATTTAAAATTTAGCTTTAAGGCTAATGGAAAATTGGGAATGTTAGGGTATTTGCTCAGTATTAATCATCTGTACTTCTTAGAAAATAGATGGGAGTACTCAATGTGGCTATATAACCTGTAATCCCCTCAGGTTAAGTTAACGGGTTCTCACAGCATACAGTATAAGAGATGTAAAGAACCAAAACTTTTTTCTGTCTCATTGTCTGAATTCTTTGATCTGTAACATATTTTCACCATAATCAATCATCATAAGTCCTCTCTTACACATTTGAGTTACTATATGTTTCATAGCATGCTTTACTAGATTAAGGTTCAATGCATGAATATTGATATGAACTGACGATAGATTTGTAATCAGCACTGTTAACGCTGTGTTTTGATATTGTAGGATGTCATAAAATATAACACAGAGAAAATTATGTAGTTGTTATCTACTAATCGTTTCTTTGTCAAAGAGAGGTATATCAAGAACGTTATTTCTTTTATTGTGTGTTCTCACAGTTATCGGAAATAGCTTCTCTATTTTCACGGTAGGTGTAAGGTCTGCGTATTCACTAACCTCCTCAGACCACACATGTGGGATTATACTGGGTTGTTGTTGTGTACCCATAGTTGTAGGTGAAAAGAGTACAACCCAAGGATTTTTCCGTCTTATCTTCTGATGTCAGCGCTAGATATGGCATTTGGAAATTGTTCTTCCAAGCTGTAAAACTTGAATTCGATAAATTAATAAAGATTCCGAATATCATAGTTAAATTGATTAAAATCTAACAGTGTATGAAATAAAATCATTGTTGCCAATAGTAGTGACCAAAAGAGGAAGCATTTGTCCCCTGCATCACATAGCAGCCTAAACGTAATCCTATTATTCATGTCATCTCTGATGTCTCTTAACCTCTGTGAATATTGTTCGAGCGACCTTTGAACTGTTGTGTAAAGACATGATTTCTGTTAGCTCTCTGGAATATAGTCTTTTGCCTCAAAATTGTAGTTGCTTTGAGGAAGAATCTGTTAAGATGCTGCATTGTAATTCTTTTTGTAGGAATTATAAATTGTAACTGAACTTTAATGTTTTTTATTTCCTGGAAAAAAAATTTGGCACTCACTTATTCCTCATCCTTTTTGTCTCGCAGTTATTCAGATACTTAAGCATCCCGCTTTATCTCACTTGATGTCTCGCAAGCGCAATGTCATTGTTGCAACAGGCTTGGTAGCTTTTGCAGCTGCTGGCTTGTCCTTTCCATTCTACATGGCGTAAGTTAAACTTTGTTGCTAGTTACAAATAAAGAGGCAATCTCTCAAAGTATTGCTTGATTGAAAGTTATCATGGTTTGAATTCAGGTCAAGATCATCAAGGGCAACTCCAGTTATTGATTCATCAAAGCCATTACCACCTCATGTGACTTGCCTTACATCAACACTGGATCGCGTGATATTGGACCTGATCATCAAACTTACACTAAGAAATAACATCTTGCTTAATTAGAATTTAGTACGCTAGCAATTGAAGTTGATAAGATTTTTTCTCTCTGTTTCCATGTTCTGTATTTAGTGAAAGGAGATAAATAATGACTGTCTGTTGAAACTATGTTACTCTCATTATGTTCTGGTCTTCTGGAGAGAACCTACTGCAATTTCGATATTACCTCTTAATGAGCCTGGATTGATGAAGGACATTAGCATGTTTGAGAATGAATCTTTTTGGGATAGTCGAGGAATGTCATAGCTTGCCTGGACACCACTGTTATAAAAAGAATGATGTTCATTTAGGAAAAGAGCGACGCGTTCATCCTTTCACACATATCGTTGTGTTGCCTTTTCAGTGATTTTTCCGTTCAGAAACAGCTTTCTGTAATATGAATCTTGCAGGGACAACAGAAAAATGCCTTTGAACTGTTTATATATAATGCATTGGTACTCTTCATTTCAAACATGTCTTAGAAATTATATAGCAGCTCCAAAAAATTAACTTCTGCTCCAGTATAATAAATAATTTTCTACGTTCATTTGGCCACTTAATGTTTGCAAAGGAGAATCGCCAATGATACTTACGTATGGGGAAAGTCCGACGATTACTGTCTTGGTTTAGTTTGCCTCGCACTCTAGTGATTTTTCTTCTTTCATTACTCCAAAATGAATTACTAGTGTTTTGTTCACATTCTTTAACGATCTTGTTAAATAAGTGTATATGGTTGAAATCAGGTATGCCTGATTTTACGGATTCGAGGGGTCGCCTTAAGCCCGAGTTCAAGATGTGTCGAGTTCGAGCTCGATGGACCAAGCTCGAGCCGGATGACAGAGTACAAGGCTCGAGGATCGAAGCACGCGATGAGTATCGAAGTCGAGTATACCCTACCCCGAGATTGTGTCATTATGGATTTGTAACAGAACGAGCAATATTCCTGCCACGGCCCTAAAATTATGGCATAAATCCCGGGATAGATTTGTACGAATTAGTACTAATCCGTACTAGGCGGTTAGACTGTTGTCCCAATAAATTTCTTTATTGTAAATAGGAATGCACCTAATTTAGGGTTCCCCTATTATATAAAGGGGACCACAATCATTTGTAGGGGATATCATTAGAAAGAATATATTCTCTTACTTTCTATTTCATATTTCATTAGAATCGTCCTTTTACTTGATTGTTCTTATTTTATCGTTCTTAACCAACCTCGAGGCCACCTAACTCGAAGTCGAGAATGCCTTGCATGCTGGTTTGATTTACTTGTTTCTTTCAGTTATATGTTATACTTCTTGGTTAGTAATTAGTATTGAACTAAATCACGGATCTTTAAAACCACAAATCATGTTTAATTGTTACTCGTATTTTCGAGGTAAATAGTTTGGCAACCACCAAAGGGCTAAATATAGTAGTGATTATTTCGATATCAATTCTGATAACACATGTTATTTCATACTTGTTCTTGTCAAAGATTCTTTGATTTAAGGATAAAACATGTCAAAACTCATAAAACGCACCTGTACACGATAACGATGGTCTTGGATTTCATGGGAAAAACAACAATGCAGGGGTCAGTATAACACCGATAAACCCTGGAGAAGTGCCAAATGTGGAATTAGTTGATGTTAGTTTACAAGTTGCGTTGGCGCAGAACCCGGAAAAAATGTACGCAGGGAAGTCTGATCTAGGGACCAAGGAACACAAGGTATAGGAGATGGGGAGTCAGCCTCCAAGTAATATTTGAGATGTTACAAGCTCAACAGATTGCCATCGCCCAACTTCAAAGACAGAGTAAAACTCCAAGTATTGTCGAACCAAAAAACACTCGACGTATTGAGCCGATACTGGAGGGATGGTAATGGCTCGGGAACTGATCCCACAATTATGAGGATACTTAAGGAACTCACCAAGAGAATCTAGTCCGAGGAGAAGAAGAATAAGGATAATGACAAAAAAGTGGAGACTTATAACTCCTGTGTTGATCAAATATCGGGGGCACCCCCGATCTTGGAAGGACTAGATTCTAAAAAGTTCGTGCAAAGACCCTTCCCTCTAGTGTGGATCCGAAGCCAATCCCTAAGAAGTTTTGCATGCCCGAGATTACCAAGTACAACAGGACGACCGATCCGAATGAACACGTTACCTTATATATGTGCGCTATCAAAGGAAACGACTTGGAAGATGACGAAATTGAATTGGTACTGCTAAAGGAGTTCAAGTAGACTCTGTCCAAGGGTACCTTGATATGGTATCACAACTTACCTCCTAATTCTATTGATTCATTTGTTGTGCTTGAAGATTCTTTTGTAAAAGCACACACCGGAGCCACTAAAATCGTAAGGAGGAAGTCGGACCTTTTCAAGGTAAGGCAGAAAATTAACGAGATGCTCAGGAAATTTGTATCTCGGTTCCAAGCGGAGAGAATGGATTTGACTCTGGGGACCAACGAATAGGTTGTTCAAGCTTTCACTCAAGGTCTCAACACTCGGAGTTCCATAGCCTCATATCAGTTGAAATAAAGTTTACTCGAGTACCCGGCTGTCACTTGGGCTGACATACATAATCGGTACCAGTCGAAGATTAGAGTTGAGGATGATTAACTGAGGACTCCTTCGGGGTCTGTTTATCCTAGCAGTCCCATGGGTAGGATCAAATGGGACATTGATAGGGAGCCGAGGTCGAGTAAAGATTAATATTAACCTTATAACGGAGACTGTAGAGGCAGCGGGTCTGGGTAAAACTTTGCACGAAATGAGAGGAGAAATGATCGAGGTCAAAATTCACGGAGGATTGATGCCGGGGAAGATCACTTTAAATATCCAACATCCGAATAAAGGTACGACCCAGTCCAATCCTTTCTATTTTTTCAACTAACTCTTGCAGGTTTTCGTCAAGATCGACACGAAAATTTGGACCTTAAAGCACGCGTTGCGCTCTTTTTTCCTTAGACCAGTTTTTGTTCCAAATGGATTTTTCCGGCGAGGTTTTCAAAGTGGCAACCATTATCGTGTTAACTTGGAGCAATTCAACAGTATCCGGGGTTCCCTACAATAAGCCTCGAGTACTGAAGGGCATTGCCTTCGAATGTCTATTTTGTTGCAAGGAAATCACTTCGAGACATCAGGTCTCGATAGGAAATCTTTGTCATGGGCTAAAGGATCAGATGAACCGTGTCCGTATAAAATAGTCAAGCCCCGATGGAAAAACATGTACGCACGTATCAAATATCCAAAGAAGCATTCTTTCTATGTAATAACACTTTGTGTATCAAATAAACTTGCCACTATACGAACATCATACTTGTGATTCCACGAGAAACGGCTCAAGGGATAAAACGTAAATACACCTCGAGTACTCGAAAACTGTCATCGGCATCCAACACATTCAAGTATCTAAGCTCGAATTTATAAGACCTCAAAGAGGCATTCCTCAGCGAAAAGTCCAAGGCCATAATACTCGGGGACTAAACTTTCAGACAAGTTCAAAAGATTATCGGGAAACAAGTCCAAAAGACATACCCGAAGGCTGCGGCCATATTAAAGACTATGGTCATTTAAAAAAGGCTACAGCCGAAATCTTACGGCTCAGAGACGTCCGACTTCTACCATAAGTTAAAGACCTTCAATTATTTTTGAAAAACCGGTTAAATAAGGCTACCCTCGGCAAAAGCAAATAAATAAGTGCTTCGATAAAATCAAACCTCGAATAATTTAAAGGATTCGATAACATCAGCATTCAAAAAATCCTCAAGAGGTATTAATACGAATGGGTTCTGATCGATTGAACCTTTGGAAAACCCAATGGATACAAAAAACACATGCTAAGGCATAAAGAAATTTTCACTAAGTCTTTTAGCCGAAAAGAGGAAAAATTATAGTCGTCTTAGAGGCCGAATTGGCTCAACTTAAAGAGCCTAAGGGCCAATCTAAAAGAGCCCAAAGGCCGATATTAAAAAAACCTAAGGACTAACTTTACTTCAAGTTCGAGCAAATCCTCACTCGGCTATAAAGCCGAAGGGCTATTTTCATTTCGAGTTCGAGCAAGTATTCACTCGACTACTAAGACCAAGGACTACCCGCGTTCGAGAAAATTCTCACTCCCAGACTATCCATAAAGCCTAAGGGATAACTTTACTTCGAGTTCGAGTAAATCCTGACTCGGCTATAAAACCTAAGGGCTATTTTCATTTCGAGCAAGTACTCACTCGACTACTAAGCCCAAGGGTTACACGAGTGCGAGAAAATTCTCACTCGAGGACTATCTTTCGAACCCAAGGGCCACCTCATCTCAAGTTCAAGCGTGTCCTCACTTGGCCATACGACCTAAGGGCTATTATTATTTCACGTTCGAGCATGCACTCACTCAACTATCAAGCCGAATGGCTACCTTACCTCATCAACTGTTGAGCCTAAGAGCTACTCAAACTCAAGTTCGAATGGTCATTTGGGGAGCATTGATTAGAAACGTTCGAGGGCAGAACTTATTGTCGGCCATTACCATCTCAAACTTTTGACATTCAAAGGGAATTTTACGCTAAAGCGCTTTGACCCGCGCAAAAGTGTAACAGATACAGAAGCCATTGAATAAATCTTTTTACAAGAGCTATAAGTCACGATCAAGAGTTCCTCGCAAGGGCCAATCATCCTCAAAAGCAAAAAATTACTAAGAACACGAAACCTAAGCAGCATGGTCCTTATCGGCAGAAGTGTCTTCGCCCTCAAAATCTTCTCCGACACCAAACTCGCTAAAAGTTCTCGAGTTTTTCTCCGGAAAGGCCAGCTTCCAAGCTTTTGTTTCCTCAATCGCTTACGTCACAATGATAATGCCGTGGCAAATCGGGGTAAAAATCAAGGACTCAATTCGTTTCTTGTCGATATACTCTAAGAAATGCGGGGACTATCTGTATACGATTGAAATCAGGTATGCCCGATTTCACGAGTTCGAGGGGTCGTCTTAAGCCCGAGTTCAAGATGAGTCGATTTCGAGCTCGATGGACTATGCTCGAGCCCGATGACAGAGTACAAGGCCCGAGGATCGAAGTACGCGATGAGCATCGAAGCCGAGTATACCTAACCCCGAGATGGTGCTGTTGTGGGTTTGTAATAGAATGAGCACGATTCATGCCACGTTCCTAAAATCATGGCGTAAATCTCGAGATAGATTTGTACGAATTAGTACTAATCTGTACTAGGCGGTTAGACAGCTGTTCCAATAAGATTCTTTACCGTAACTAGGAATGTACCTTATTTAGTGTTCCCCTATTATATAAAGGGGACCCAAATCATTTGTAGGACACGAATCATTAGGAAAGAATGTATCCTCTTAATTTCTGGTTCATATTTCATCATAATCGTCCTTTTACTTGATTGTTCTTATTTTATCGTTCTCAACCAACCTCGAGGCCACCTAACTCGAGGTCGAAATTGCCTTGCATATTAGTTTGATTTACTTGTTTTTTTCATTTATATATTAACCTGTTTGATTATTAATTTGTATTGGATTAAATCACATATTTCTAAAATTATAAATCAAATTTAATTGTTACTCGTATTTTTAAGATAAACCATAAGAAAATGTGTGAAAACTAATTTAAAGTTGGAATAAGAAAATTTGTTACTGCGATTGCAAATCAAATATTTATGGTTACAACTTGCAAGATAACATGTGGCAAGACTTTGACAGCAGAGAATGCTCAACACGACCAAAAAATGGAAACGGGTGAGAAGCGCATCAATAAGTGAAAGTTGAAAAGAAGGAACATAAAACCGAGAACCCAAAAAATCGAGGAATCAGAAAGTTTCTTGCCTTAGGAGAAAATTGATGTATCGTGACCATTAAAAACACCAATCGACGTGAATCGTGATCATATACGTAGATTAGTCTTCAACATTGACCGTTTAGTCGTTGACAGTTAACCATTCATCTCCTCTAAACTTTCACAGTTCACACTCTCTTCTTCTTATGTTGCCCACACCTTTCATTTTCTTTCTGGCCCCTTCTCACTAAGATACGTCCAGAAAACTCACCAAAAAACTACCAAACTCAATTCAGCACATTGTTCATATCTTGCACGCAAACACTTCTTCTTTTTCTTCTGTTCTCCATTAAATCTAATATTAGTCCCCTCTCATAAAAAAACTCATTAGCTCAGCTCAATTTCATCACATAAACCCAATGGCTTTGTCTCTATTATACTCTCCACCACCAACTCCTCAAATTCTTTCACTTTCTTCTTCCTTTCATTCTTCTCTCCCTATTACAACCCAAACTTTTTATCAAAGTAAAAGAAGAAAAAGAAGGCCAATTTCATTTCCTCTTAGAGTAGCTGCACCCCCAACAACACCTTCAACTAACACCACTACTGATATTGATGAAGTAAATACACAAGATGATGCACAAGATTCATCCTCAAAATTCTCTTGGAGAGATCATTGGTACCCAGTTTCTCTAGTTGAAGATCTTGACCCTAATTTACCTACCCCATTTCAGCTCCTCAATCGAGACTTAGTTCTCTGGTTTGATAAATCTACCTCTCAGTGGGTTGCTTTTGATGACAAATGCCCTCATCGCCTTGCTCCTTTATCTGTAAATCCAATTAACCCCACTTCTCAATTTTGCTTAAAATTTGAATTTTTTTTTCAAGATTTTGACATCTGGGTGTTTTGTCCTACTGACCCACTTTCTCAGTTTTGCTTAAAAAATGAATCTTTTTCAACATTTTGACATGTGGGTGTTTTCTTTTGCTTAAAAAATGTAACTTTTTCAATATTTTGAAATATGGGTGTCTTATCCTATTGAACCACTTCTCAATTTTTAGCAATTTTGCTTAAAAATTGAATCTTTTTCAACAATTTGAAATATGGGTGTTTTGTTTTTCTTAAAAAATGAAACTTTTTTCAAGATTCTGAAATATGGGTGTTTTTTTTTTGTTTGTAGGAAGGGAGAATAGATGAAAATGGGGATTTGCAGTGTTCATATCATGGATGGTCATTTAATGGATCTGGGTCATGTACAAGGATACCTCAGGCTGCATCTGAAGGACCTGAAGCTAAAGCTGTTCAATCTCCAAGGGCATGTGCTACTAGATTTCCCACTATGGTTTCTCAAGGATTACTCTTTGTTTGGCCTGATGAGAATGCTTGGGAGAGAGCTCAAGCAACTAAGCCCCCTATGTAAGTTTCTCACTCCTTATTATAGTAGTTTACTGGGAAAACTATTGTTTAGTAATCATGTGGGTTGGGTTATATTATACTAATAATAGGTTATCTTTACTATAGTGGCTTATTCAAAATATGCTCCTTATTTTATTAAGTTATCATTCACTAACCATGCCCAGTTAATTTATGTTATAAGCAATAGGTAATCTTGACTATACTTAAGTGAATTGTTTAATATATACTTGTTTTTTAATGGGATTCTTTAGGTTGCCTGAAGATTTTGATAAGCCTGAGTTTGCAACAGTGACAATTCAGCGCGATTTGTTTTATGGCTATGATACACTAATGGAGAATGTCTCCGATCCTTCTCACATCGATTTTGCGCATCACAAGGTAAGCATGCAGCATTTTGTTCGGTTTGGCTTCTAAGTTAATTGATATTCCACTTTGGGACCTAAAGTTTTATTTGCTTATTTACTAATTCATATCAAGTTGACTAAGGCAAGTATTAGCTACTCAAGTTCAGCCTTTTCAAGCTTAGATTAAATTTTATTCTAGTACTAGAACAGTATGTTCAGTGATCAGCTTGTGTACTAAGCCAGCATGATACATTGTTTAAACTAGTAAGAAAGCTCAAGCTGAAGTGGGTTCAATGAATATGTGATAAGGAGCTGAGCACAAACTGGTTACTAACCTTGAGTCAGGCCTTCAAAGAAAGACCAAAGACTAAGCTCAATTTGCAAACTCTTTTAATTTGTAACTCATTTCCTGCTGGAGAACCCAATTTTTAATCTGAGTAATAAAATTCAGCTTCCAAAATTAGAACTCTTATTCTTTAATACAGCGTGTAAATATAAGGTAAAACTATTGAAAAAAAGTCATTACTTGACTCTACCCACCTGTCAAATTGTAGTAGAGCAACAGGATATGATCCTCATCTACTCGTTAGAGAACAGAGGAAAGGAAAAGGAAGAAGTATGCTGCCACTTCCAAACAATAGAGACTCCTTCCATATGGCCATGGTTGTATGTTTCATTAGATGAAGATTTGGAGAAGAAACTATCGATTAAGTATCAGTTGGAGTCTCTTAGAGATACATTTAAACTAAAAGGTGAAACTTACAGAAGTGAGGAAATCTTTTGATGTAGTGCTGTGTGATCCTTGTGATGATCCTTTTAGTAGATTGAATTTTTAGATGCGACATTTTTCCTTTCAAACAAAGGAGCTTAAATTTGTACTAAAAACAGAATGTGGTGTATTTTGTTGGGCCAAAACAACTAGATAACTGGAACAAAGAATAGATAATATGTGACTTTTGAAATGTTAGGGTATTGATCATGCAAAACTCAGCAGAGATGCCAAGTGTAGGGACTGATCTGTCCGGTGAAAAGTTTGTTAGTTACCATAGCCAAACAGGATGGATACGGATTAAACTGAGAAGAATGGTTCTAGAAGAGCAAGAATAAGTAATACAGAAAAGAGACTTCTTAATCTTCTACTTCTCAAAAATAAGACGTCTTAATCTTCTGTACTGATGCATATCTTGGGGAATAAACAGTCTTGCTTCATATGTTATCTATACAACTAGTAAAGTTGTCAACCTCATTAACTCTCTTGGTATCTCTTAAAACTGTGGTCCTTCTCTATCGCTTAAGACCAAAATTGCCCTCAAGTTCCTATTGCAAGCTCGACCAAAATTGATCTTTTTACCATGCTCATTGCTCTACCCCTTATTTTCAAGTCATTACCCTCTCTTTTGTTACACTTGATTGCTAGAATTTTTTCTTACTATAATTATTAGAAATTTATAATAGATGAATATGACAAGAGGGGTTGCTCCGATGGTAAGCAACCCCCACTTCCAACCAAGAGATTGTGAGTTTGAGTCTCCCCAAGAGCAAGGTGGGAAGTTCTTGGAGGGAAGGATGTTGGGGTCTATTTGGAAACAACCTCTCTACCCAAGGGTAGGGGTAAGATCTGCGTACATACTACCCTCCCCAGACCCCACTAAGTGGGATTATACTGGGTTGTTGTTGTTGTTGTTGTTGTTATAATAGATGAATAACAACTACGTTTCAATCCCAAACTAGTTGTAGTCTACTATATGAATCCTCTATCCATTCTACTATGCAATTCATTCCAATACTCAACAGTATGTCTTTTTAAAATATGTCAGGGGTTATCCAGATACTAAATTCTCTTAATCTTACACTTCTCCTTCCACTCGTTTACTTATATGGCTAATCAAAATACTTTTATACTAAGAATATGCACACAGGTGTGCCATAGTTTCTAGTTCAAGATTTATCCTTTCCCAGAAAAAACCGAAAATAGACTTTGGTGTTTTGGTGCTGAGTGGTGAGTTCTCATAAGCTACGGGTTGTTTGGTATGTCGGTTTGGTGCTGAGTGGTGAGTTATCTTAAGCTAAGGGTTGTTTGGTATGTCAGCGCCATATAAACTTCCTGTTTAACATGTGAAGATTGTGGATTTTTGAGCTTCTAAGACAAGAGCTCGACTCTCAGCTTGGACGGATCATATAGACATATTTAAGATTGCTCCCTAGAAGGTTTTCTGGTCAAGTTATCTGCCGTAGCCTTAAGGTGTAGTCATAGCCTTACTTTCTGTCCAGAGCAATTGATGGAAGTATGTACCTCTGGAAATTGGAGTATTATCACTTTATGACTTCTGTGCTGCTTTTATCAGTTAATGGAAAAAATTTCAAACTTAGCATCTTAAAAAATGAAGTTGACAGGATTAGGACACTCTGGAAACAGAACATCATGCTCCGACTCGGATGTTGTTTCTTATTTGGCTTCAGTACACTTGCTGAAGTAGAAGTTGATATATGAGATTCAAGTCCCACAATCATTGTATGCTTATCTCAGTGTAGTAGATATAATGCATGCTATACAGTCCTCATTCATCAAAAATACCAAAATAGCAGCTACTGTGTGTCCTGTAAATATATTTTTGTTGCTCTGAAGAATAGCTTTCATCTTCTCCCATGGTTAAATCACTTTAATAATTAACCTATTAAAAGAGGCTTCAGGTACTACTTTGTATTCCAAAGCTTGATTGAGAATGGAGACATAGAATTAAATACTCGAGTTGTTCACATATATATGAGACAATAAACTGCAGCATATATGCACATCGACTAGAATGCAAATGCATGCATAGATATATGCACATCAACTAGAGCAATATTGCTGCAGCTTGCTTAGTGTCCAATAAGAAAGTCTCTTAGCTTACTTATTACATTTTACAGGTTACTGGAAGGCGAGATAGAGCCAAGCCCTTGCCATTTAAGATGGAGGCATCTGGACCATGGGGTTTTGCAGGTGCAAACAATGATAAACCAAAAATTACTGCAAAGTTTGTCGCACCTTGTTATTCCATGAATAAGTAAGTTCATCATCCCATAAGTAGATCGTCTTTCCCGACTATCAAGGCAAGAAAACATATATTATATCAATAGTGATTAATGATCTTTAGGTAAATAAACTTTGCATCAATCTTTCCCTTTCCCTTGCTTAACAAAGTTTTGTTTTCTGGCAATAAATTGGGACGTTGTTAATCAGTAGCATTATATCATGTTTAAGATATGGGTTCTGTAAGGTTATTTAATGCTAGTAATTGTTTTGATCATTTAGTCTGAAGATTCCTTTTATGAAATCATGGGTTAATAGCTTTTCCAAACCTGGTGCATGATCGTGGTGTTTAGTGTGTGTGTCTTTGTACTAATTACTTGTTCTATATAAATATTGGCAGCATTAATTCAGCAACTATTTACATGCCTGTATAACTAAGATCTCGTTGGAGTTTTTTCCAGAATAGAGATTGACACAAAGCTTCCAATCGTGGGTGATCAGAAGTGGGTTATATGGATTTGTTCCTTTAATGTACCAATGGCACCAGGAAAGACCCGATCAATTGTTTGTAGTGCTCGAAACTTCTTCCAGTTTACAGTGCCTGGGCCTGCTTGGTGGCAGGTACTAATGCTTCCATTTTACAAATCTTTTCCAGTAGTTCTACTCTTGTATGTGCCCTTGGGAACAAATGAAAAGGTGTTCCTACATGTTCTGAAACAATTCAGTGTTTGCACATGCTTGAGGTGGTGAAATTTTTACTTAAGTCTGTAACTAACAAACCCCAAAACCACAAAATATTGGTGATATACTAGCTCAATTTTTATTTTTTTTATATTTCTGTATAGATCAAAATTCTTTAGCAAATTATATTAAATTGGCCCATGGATTTCTTATCTCACAATTTTGGAATTCAAGCTGCTGCTGAGGCTAGTTCAACTTGTTTCTCATTTTCATAGGATTCGCAAAGTTTCTGTACTACCAAGTGAAGACCTCAAAAACCTATCAAAACCATAAGCTTTTATTCCATCAGCTTTAAGGTGGGCACAGAGGTTTTGGATCCACTATAGGCTTCCACCACCTCGGGAGGAAATCATATGAGATAAATGGCATGAAGAAGGTGAGCCGAAAGAAAAGAAACAAAGTATCAAATGCAAAGTATGGGGAATAACTAGAATGAGACAGATCTAAAATCTGATTCTGAATATTCAAATGGTTTCTTGTAATTTGTAAAGGAATTTGACTTGTTAGTCTAGTACGTCAAAGAAACAATACCTTATCATCAAAATAACAAAAGCAATAAAGTAAACAAAAATGCAAAGTGAAAAGATTCAATTAGATCAAGTCTTATGAGTTCAGGTACCAGGGCACAAGTACTGCTTTTATTCAGTGAAGTTAGAAATAGTGGAAAGTGAATCATGTGTTTTTGCAAGTGAGCCAAGTTGACATACGCCTTCTACAGTCTCAACATAACCCGGTGCCGATACTTTGTCCAAGAGAAATGGTGAATGGCATAATATTCCTATCATTTGATTTCAAAGTAGATCTGTGGCTATAGCATTGACGATCTTATCATTCAGTGGGGTGTTGGAATGACTGATGACACGTTTAGAGTTCAGTGGTAACATTTTTATCATATTAACAGGGGGTTTCGTGATGCATTGATAACAGGTTTTTCCTAGATGGCAAGAACACTGGACTTCGAATAAGGTGTATGATGGGGATATGATTGTTCTTCAAGGGCAAGAAAAGATTTTTCTTGCAAAGTCAAAGGAGAATTCTACTGATGTCAACAAGGAGTACACAAAACTCACATTTACACCCACTCAAGCTGATCGTTTCGTCTTGGCATTTCGAAATTGGCTTAGACGGCATGGCAATAGTCAACCTGAATGGTTTGGTAATGTAGACCAACAACCATTGCCATCTACCATCTTATCCAAACGCCAGGTATGGATTCTTGAACTCCAGAACCAACTGAATTCGCTAGAAGGAAGAGAAAGAATCAGTTTGCTCTTTGGATATTTTTCTTGTCCATATCCTTCTTGAAACCTATTTTCATATCTTCGCCCTTGTAATATATGGATATGTTTACAAATGTTTTTCTTATTCTAATTCTTCATATCGTTATAATACAGATGATGGACAGATTTGAGCAACATACACTCAAGTGTTCTTCTTGCAGAAATGCTTACTACACATTCGAGCGATTGCAAAAGATTCTGATTGGCGCAGTAGTGGTGTTCTGTGCAACTGCAGGCATTCCTGCGGATATCAAGCTACGTGTTATCCTGGCTTCATTTGCAGTTTTAAGTGCCGGATTGGCATACGCCCTTCACGAACTGCAGAAGAATTTTGTATTTGTTGATTATGTACATGCAGAAATTGACTAAAAGTGATAGGAGGGTCTTGCCATCTCGACACCTCTAGACTTGTTCTTTCTACTCTTAGCTGCAGATAAAAATTGTATACTGCAGAGTATTTCATTCCTGTACATGTATATATGACTGAGATTTGTAGAGACTAGAGATGTATACAAGAAAGTTTTGCTCATTCTTCTGAATCACAAACCTGTATATGGTATAGTCTCCCCGTACTTTAATCAAAACATTCCTATTGTCTAGATCAAAGTCTAAGGCCTCGTTGGTTGAAGGAATAAGGGCTATCATGGGATAAACACCTCAAAGATGTCATTCTCAACAAGCCTTCTCCCAAAGTCTATTAAGAAAGTCAAAGTCAAAATTGAAAATAAAAGTTTGTCCAAATTTGTCTAGTGTAAGCCAAACATGTGTTTTATATTTTAATATCATTTTAAATTATGCGATTGTTTAATTTAAAACTTAAAATATTAGAAATGACACTCGAAACATTTAGATTTTATTGAATTTAAATTTATAAAAGAATTCGGACTATAATTTAATACATACTTAGCTCAATTGAATGTTGTGGGTTAAACATCTCAATTTGAAACTAAGTGATTTTGTAGGGATGTTTAACGTAATCTATCATTTATCATCAATGCCCAAATTTGTGCCATGTGTCAAGTCACGTACTTGACATGCCAAATCAAGTAAAGGAGCCAATGAAACTATCTCATACTAATAGCTCCTTTGATCAAACTGTAAAAATCAGTTTATTTTGAAAAGTGTTTTTTTTAAAGTACTTTAGGTGAGAAGCACCTTGTGTTTGGCTAATTAGTTTGAAAATTACTATGAGCAGCAATTAGTGTTTGGCCAAGCTTTAAAAAATTGCTTCTAAGTGTATTTTTCTCAAAAGTGTTTTTCACAAAAGTATTTTTGGAGAGAAATTACTTTTTTCTGCTTCTGTTTATCCTCAAAACCACTTTTTTTTCTTCCAAAAATTTAGCTAAACATCTCAATTTTTGACCAAAAGTACTTTTGGCAAAAAAAAATACTTTTGACCAAATAGGCTATAAGTGATGCGGCATGCTAAATTTAATCAAAAGGTCAATAAGAATGTGTCAAATGTACAATGATATCTTCTAGTCAATTAAATGTAATTTTATCAACGGTTCAATCTAGTCGGTCATTGAATCAAATAAACCAATCAAAACAAAGTAAATAAATTTGTCATTATCACAACTTCTTTCTTCCATTCCTGTAACGGGGTTCTTCAAAAATCATAAGAATCACAAAAAGAAATTTAAAAATAGCCAGATTTATCACTGGTTGTTGAATAATAACCAAGTTTCAAAAATTATCGAAATTTAGCTATTTTAAATTTGAGTGAAACACTATTTAAAATCCGGAAATATACGCCCCCAAATTTTACGGGAGTTCCAGGATAACTATGCTGGAACTCCCGCAAATTTTACGGGAGTTCAAGCATAATTATGCTGGAACTCCCGCAAATTTTACAGGAGTTCAAGCATAATTATGCTGGAACTCCCGCAAATTTTACGGGAGTTCCAGCAAGTATAGTTGTCCAGTATAATATATTGGAGTTTGAAGCACTGGTGCTCCAGTCTCCCGTAAATTTTACAGGAGTTAGCAAAGTATACCGGTCCAGCATAATATGCTGGAGTTCGTACACAAATATACCAAAATTCCCGTATATTATACTGGACTGGTCCCTGTTGGAGCAAAATAATGAATATTTTTTATTGACTTGTTAAACGCTAGCTACTTTTTATTGACTTAACAAGTTCAAGTTAAGTCAAGATTCAAGGCATGCAGGTTATTAAGCATCATTATCTTATTACTTATTTTTGTTACGGATATCATTTAAACCTCCTACTGTTTAGGAGCGTTTCTAGTTATTATTTTGGAATAAGTCTTCCTCGTAATTGTTTGGGAGTATAGCTAGCAGTTAGTTTCCTTTGCTTTAGCTCTAGACTGTAATTCTTTAGTGTATTTAAGCTTGGTTGTTGAATGAAAAATATCATCATTTCACGGCTTTCCTTATCAAATTTTATATGGTATCAGAGTTCTCATAAGCTCTAATAAGTCAGATCCATTTTTTTCCATCTATGGCTGCACCAGGAAATAAGTCACTCCAGTTGTTATTAACCCCGATGATGCTACTGTTGTCAACAGTAATGCACGCATAGCTTCACTACCACTCATGTCATATAATTTAATTTCACTTCTCAATTACCTATCAAACTACAAGGTACCCTCAACTTCTCAACTTGGAAAGCAAAATTTATGATGCTACTCATTGGTCATCAACTCATGGAATATCTTGAGGGAACAAAACATGCACCACCAATGACTTTTACACAACTGACCTTACGACTCCAAATCCTAGGTACCAATTCTGGTTCTCGCGGGGTTAACTAATCCAGCAAGCAATAATGGCATCCGTGGATCCTACCATTGCTCCTACTACTGTCACTACTTCATCTGCTCAGGATGCTTGGAAACTCCTTCATACGGCTTACGCCAGCACGAGCCACACTCACACTTTTAGCTTGCGAGACCGATTGGAAAATTATATTAATAGGGCCTCTATATCCGTTGTAAAATACTTACAAAAGTCTCTCTCTCTTGTTGGTTGCCAATAAATGATGCTCGAACTTATCGTCAAGATTCTAAGCGGCTTAGGCCCTAAGTACCGTGAAATCTCTGTTGTTATGCGACCACGAGACTCACCTTTGAGTTTTGAGGAACTATTTCACAAGCTCACAGATCATGAGCTTTTCCTCCAGCACCAAGACCTTGAGAAGTCATCTTCCATCATCACAGTTGTTGTAGCCCATAAGCCCAACATGCCATCCCAGGCTAACAGGAACCATCGTCACTTCAACAATCATACATGGAACCACATCTCGACAATCAGGTTCCAACAATCAGTAAAATTGAAGATAATTAAGACATTCTCTTAGATGTCAACTATACCAATAATTTGGTCACATTGCAGATGTATGACACTCCAAATCGCACAATCACTTCGAAGCTAAGGCCGACTTTGCTTCAGTTTTGTAGTCAAGCGGAAACTTTTGGTTTCCAGATTCTGGTGCAACTCATCATGTCACTGTTGAGCCTTACAACCTTGAGAAGTATACAGGTAGTGGGGAAATATATATGGGTGATAGTAAAATCATTCTCATCACTCACACTGCTTTAACTCAAATACAAGCATCTAATTCTGCTTTTGGACTTTCCAACACTGTATGTACTCCATCAATAAAAAAGAACCTAATTTTTGTAGCTAAAAATTGTCAAGATAATATAACATATGTTGAATTTTTTCCTTTTCCTTTATTTTGAAGAAATTTTCTTTACATGTTGCTGCGAAGGACAAATTTGAAATTGTAATGCTTGTTCATCCAATAAAGCGCGTCGTTTGCCATTTCAACAACTCACTTTATCTAGTAATATTCCTCTTCAGGTTATTTCTAGAATTTATGGGGACCATTACCTGTTTTACCACTAGACAAAAAATTTTATTACTATATTTTTGTTGATCAATATACCAAGTATACTTTGACTGTATAGAATTAAAAATAAAAGTGAAATCGAATCTCTATTCCGAAAATTTCATCCTTTAGTATAACTTTTTTTCAAAACAAAGATTACTTTAATTTATACATATGGAGGGAGTGAGTGAGTGCACAATTCTTCAATTTTATCTTCAACAAAATGGCATTGAACACACAAGTTCACCTTCCTAGACGCCAAAATATATTTCCATAGCTAAACGTCGATATTGCTATATTTAGGAAAAACCAAAACTCTTCTCCTCGATGGCTTCTTATCACAAGAACTATGATCTTTTGCTTGCCATCACGTTGTCTATCTCATTAATCGGCTTTCCACGCCCATTCTAAATAATGAGTCGCCCTACCAAAATTTATTTGTTAAACCACACAATTAAACCACTCTTGCTTGGCAATCAATTAAAGAGCTTAAAAAAGTTAAAATCTGTTTAAAAAAGTCAAAATTAATAAGTTGGAAAATTCAACTTTTCGAAATTGGTTTAAAAGTCACATTGCTTTGACCAAAATATTACATTATTATCCCTTATAATTTTTTTTGCACCACGTCCCAAGAATAATATTTTCAAGCCTAAAAGACAGTTCAGTTTGCTAACTCATTTATCTACTACGCCAACAACCTTCAAACAAGCTAATTGTTAGACCCCTGACAAAGGAACTCGGCAAGGGCAACGAGAGCGTTGTCAAGAGGCAGCAAGAGTGTTGCTACATTGGCGCAAGAGTGGTGCCAATGGTCGAAAAGGGAAACTGGCAAGTGTGGGCTAAGTCTTCGAACGGATCCGAGGCAGCTTAGCGAGGGCTTGACAATGAGTTGCGGGTGACGGGCGGCACTTGATCATGATTATAGCGTCAAGGCAAGAGGCATTGATGCCAAGGCATGGCACAAACGGATGGGCAAAGACAAGCAAATGTGCTTACGGAAAGGCAATGCGCGGGCAGGCTGGCATAGGTTCGAGTTGCGGCAAAGGGCCAAGTCCGAGGGCAGTGTTGAGGCAGCTTGGGGCGCAATGCAGCTGGAAGCAATGGCATTGGCGCCTGGTCCGAGCCAACACACGGAATTGGGCAGCAACATGAGAATGGACCAAGTCAAGCGGCGGTTACCGGCACATGCTGTGCACATGGGCTGCAGTTGAGTTTGTTCATCAGGCTGGCAGGAGTTAGCACGATTTGGGGGCTATGATCCCATGATCACATGATGTGCCCACGTTTCTAAGTAGTGGCAGGAGGCAACTACATGCATGATAGGTAGTGGGCAAGTGCTTGGCCTAGAAAATAGGCAACTGTTGTACATCGGGGCTGATCCATGATCTATAAATGGACAGCACCCTTCCTTTTCTAAAAAGGGTGAAGCTAGTGTGGGCTACACGAAACTCTTTAGGCAGAAAAGTGTGAGAGTGCATACTTAGACTGTAAAAGAGTGTAAACTCGTGAATGAGTGCGGGTTTGCTAGCTTAGGAAGAGTCCTAAGTCTTGTGAGGGTCAAGAGTGATCTTCATTTGTAGTGCGTGGAGTGTGCTACTGATTTTGAGTGTTCTTGTATTCACTTCATTAATACAAGTTGGGAAAGAGTTCCTGTAAATTCGTGTCTTGTGTTCATTTCTGTCCCTTTCGTTGTGTTTTTGTTGCCTAAGTTCATATTAAACTTACTACGTTGAAACGCTGTGCAAACTTTGTGAAGTCCAAAGTGTCTGAAACTTTGGCCGAGTATTGGGAAGGCTGAGTCAAGTCGGCGCTTGGCTGCCGCGCGGATGTTACTTTCGGCGGACTGAAATTGACCCCGTGACACTAATATCCATGAATAGTGGTGACAAACTATGAAAGCAGAGTACGTTACTTTGATGAGGAAACGAACTTGGGAATTGGTTCGGAGAGACCTAATACAAATATTATGGATTGCAAGTGGTTGTATCACATAAAGAGAAAAGCAGATGGCCCTACAAGATCGCTACAAAACTCGCCTGATTGTAAAGGGGTTCACACAGCGCCCTGGCTTAGATTTTTATGGAACCTTCAGTCTGATTGTAAAACCAACAACAATGTAGCTGGTGTTGTCCATAGCCATGTAACATTGTTGGCCAATTCATCAACTCGACGTCAATAATGCTTTCTTATACGGGCAGTTGTTTGAACAGGTTTTTATCTTTTTATGTTATGGATTTGTTGATTCCCAATTTCCTTCTCTTGTTTGCAAATTGAAGAAAGCCATTTATGGTCTTAAACAATCCTATCAGATATGGTATACTGCGCTACATGATCATCTACAGAAAATGGGATTTACTAAGCCTTAATCTTGATGACTCCTCTTTATTTATTCTAAACAACATGGCTACAACAATTTATGTGATTATCTATGTTGATGATATCTTGGTCAAAGAAAATCATCCCAGATTGATTAGGCATGTTATTGATTCCTCGTTTTTTGTGTGGATCTTGGTTATTTAAACTACTTCTTGGGTGTAGAAGTTAAAATGTGCCATACATTATTCTTTCTCACTCTAAATATATTTTTGAGACTCTATCTGAGATTGATATGGACAATTGTAAAGGAGTCTCCAACACTAATGTGTTGCAGTAAACTACATAGGTCAGATGATGATTCTCCCTCGATTAATGACACACTCTACAGGTGTACACTTGGTAAATTATATTCCCTCCGTTCTACTTTATATGAACCTATTTTCTTTCTGATTCATTCCAAAAAGAATGATTCCTTTTTAAATTTGAAAATAATTTAGCTTAAATTTACAATTCTAACCTTAATGAGAAGCATTTACAACAACAACTACCCAGTTATCCCACCAGGTGGGGCAATGAGAAGCATTTAGAACTACATAAATATTCTAGGCCCCTTTTTGACTTGTTTAGGACCATAAATTGTAAGAGTCTTCATTTTTTCTTAAACTGTGTGCCCAATCAAATAGGTTCACATTAATTTAAACAGATGGAGTAGTATTTACCATTCAACACGGACTAACATCTCTTATGTTGTTAATAAATTATCACAGTTTATGCACAACTTTGCTGATGAATATTAGAAGGTTGTTAAAAGGATAATGTGGTATCTCAAAGCTAGAATAACTTCAAATCTTCGAGTTCTTTTGTAACCCGGATAACAATATTTACATGTATGTTGATGCATATTGAGTTGGTAGCCCGAATGATAGAATATCTACTTCGAGTTATGTTCTTTTCTTTGGGCCTAATCCAGTGAGCTGTGTTAGGTGTTTGCCTCTTCGAGTTTTTCAAGCCTTTTTGTAGATTTATCTTTTGTTGTTGAACTTATCGTCGCCCAAATGTTGCATTACTAGCTTCGGCATGACACCTGGTTTTATCGATCCTAGCAAGTGGTATCAGAGCCAACTTCGAGCGAGGTTCAAGACATGTTCATCTTGGCGGGTTCAGTTCTAGCCGCAACATATTTGACGATAATCGTGATTTTTATCTGAGAAATTTGATCGGACTGCTATGCACATTGAGGCAAACTTCGTGGTACATATCTGGAGATGCGTCCTATTGAAGGCTATGTAAAGAAGGTGGATCAAGTTTATTTTATCAGAAAATTCAGACCAAAAGAGAGAATTGTTAAGTGTTTGCCATAATTTTCTTACCATATTTGATTTTTCTATTTGTCGAAGGAAAGGGTAATATTTGGTTTTCCTATTTTTTAAAGGAAATGGCATCATGTTTACCTTAATTGGGTTTTCATTCGTTTAGAAGGAAATTACAAATCTCACATATTTGGCTAGTCCTTTTTCTTGTAGGAAAAAGTTTGGAGTTTTATAAATTGAAGATATGTCCTTCTTATTCTGTAGCATCAACAATATAGCCATATGAAGTTTGAGATTCGTGTTTAGAGGGAGAACTTTACAGGAAAAGTGTTAGTGTGTCACTTGTATTTGCCTCTTCATGAGTTTTCTCTCTCGATATTTTGTACTCTCTTTTTATATAGTGAATTGCTCATCTCTGTTGTGGACGTAGGTCAGTCGACCGAACCACGTTAAATATTTGTGTTTCTTTTGGTATATTTCTCTTTGTTGTATGATTTATCATCGTTCAAGGTTTGCTTTGCTAGATTCCGTATGACACCAGATTTTTCCAGTCCTAACAAACTGGTCATCCAAAAAACAATAAGCTATAGCTCGTTTATCTACTGAAGCTGAGTACTAATCTATTCCAAATACTGTTGCGGAACTCACATGAGTGCGAAACTTGCTCGATGAATTGCGTGTTAACATTTCAGATACACCCGCAATTTTTTGTGACAATGTTGGTGTCACTTATCTTTATCATAATCCAGTGTTTCATAGCTGGATGAAGCATATAGCTATAGATTTCTCTCATGTTCGGAACCAAGTTCAAGCGCATCAAATTCTTGTTCGGAACCAAGTTCAAGCGCATCAAATTCTTGTTGAACACACTCATGCTAGTGATCAACTTGCTAATACCTTAGCCAAGCCATTACCAAAACTAGACTTTGTTCAATACCATTCCAAGTTAGGCATTGTTGCACCACACCTAACTTGAGGGAGTGTATTAAGTATTCTTATCTTATCACTTATTCTTGGTACAAATTTTGATTAAATCTCTTACTATTTAAGAGCATTTCTGGCCATAGTTATTGTTTTAAATAAGTTTTCCTTCTAATTGTTTGGGAGTACAGCTAGCAGTCAGTTTCTTTACTTTAGCTTTAGGTTGTTATTTTTTTGGTGTATTTAAATCTTGATTGTTGAATAAATAAGATCATCCTTTGACTACTTTCCTTATAAGATTTTATACAAATTATGTGACGATCCGGCCAGTCGTCTCATGAGTTATCGCTCTATTTTTTCCTATTTTTGCTTCTTTATGCTTTGTTATCCGTGTTCTATGTGATTGAGTTGATTAATTTTTGTTCGGAGAGGATTTAGTAAGAAATGAGACATTTAGTGTCTTTCAAGAAGGTTTAAATTAGAAAATTCAATTGGATGTTGGCTTGTGTGTTAGAGGTTTAAAATAACATACTAAGCTATTCTAAAAAAGAAAATTTTAAAACTGACTAAAATTTTTGAAAAACGATGGGTTGCCTCCCACCAAGCGCCGCATATAACGTCGTGGCATGACACAACTCAATTTTACCACTTTTCTCGCCACTTGGATGATGTAAACTGAGCACCTAGCTTAGAATCAAACTTGTGACCACAAACGATGGGTGGGGGGGGGGGGGGGGGGGGATAAGTCGATGATAAAGCCAATCCTTAAATTCTTCATTTTGCACTTCTTGGCTCTCATGTGAGGAATGTCATTTTGCTTTCTTGCTTCCTCAAACTGTAATATGTATGATTTTTGTCTTTCATCCTCGAAATACCTCATTAACTCATGTAGTTTAATTTTCATATCACGATACAATTCAAATATTGAAAAATACTTGGAATGAGACTTTAAACCTTCACTTTGCAATTTTTCCCAGATTATGACATCCCCTTTTTTCCCCGAACTAGAGTCAATCTCAACCAATATTTCATTTACACCGGATGACTCTAACTCTAATTTTTTCTCGGCATCATTAATACTCATGGAGTAGATTGGCGGATGTTCAATTCTTGAATCCTCAAAGTAAAGTTCACTTTCTTCCTCGGAATTGGACTCCTCTTGGCTTCATTCCACATTCTCAAGTTGATGGGCATAGTGAGCTTCAACCAATATTTTCATTTGCTCTTCTAAAGTGTGGATATGTTCATCATTGTAATTCAAGCCTTGTTTCAAGTCCTTGAGTGCAAAGTTGTGCTTCTCCTCATTTTCAAGAATGGTCTCCAACATAAGCATCATCTTTTCATTTTGAGCATTTAAGAGTTCTCTTGGTTTTGATCAAGTGCCAAGGAAGTATTTTCAACTTCAATCTTCAAGGAAGGTTCTTGTCTATTACTCACTTCCGAGGCTTTTTGAATCCTTGAGGCTTCAAGAATTTCCTCCATTTGCAAATTCAACCTTTCAAGTGCCATGTCATTTTGGAGACTATTCTCCAAAAGCTCCTCCAAGGAACTTTGTTCTTTATTTCCTCCTTCAAGTAGGCACTCCAACATGAGATTGAACTCTCCATTTTGGCCATGCTCAACTTCTTCCATTTCTGTATCCCTATAAGTTTTATCACAAAAAGTAGAATCGTCATAGCGGGGGCTTGGGGAAGGGAAGGACAAATAAGCACAAGCATCCCAATGACCATTTTGAAAACCACACTTTATCTGAGACGCCGCCTTTGAACCCCTTCTCTCTCAAACTCTCTCAAACCATCTTGGAACCCTAATTGTCTCCCACCTTATTTTACCATGTTTCCACCGGAATCCATGGTGTCTCAGGTCATGGATAGTCTGTACTCACCCTTTCTCGCCATTAGACCTAAGCTATTCAAGGTTGTGAAGCCTGAATTCGATGGTTCTCTCCAAGACCTTCTCAGATCTGTAGATCTATGGCTTCTCCGGCCATTATCCCGACATATTCAAGCAATATGAGCCTTGTCGACTCAGGATCTGACTTTCCTTTCTAGGGTTTTTCTCTACAACCCTAAGCTGTCAGAGGTTCTTTACTTGCTTATTTTCTTAGATCTAGAACATGTCTATGTTATATGGAACGTTTAAAAGGTTTTCCCAAAAATTCCTTTTCAAAGTCATTTTTTCTTTCGATTTAGGGTTTCTAAAAGGTTTTTCAAAAGCATTTTTCTAATTCTGTGGTTCTTTCTTTATGTGTGCTTGTCTGACTTCTTTTACTATGCATGTACTATTCGCCTATTTTCATTTTCTACTCTACATGTTATTCATGTACTCACACGTTAATCCGTGTTGTTTTCCTTATCCTTTGCTATATGTAGTTATGATTGAGTTCTTTGATTTTTTGTTTACTTTACTGAACTCTGTTTGTGTTCTTACTAAGCATATTTCAACTACTTTTGTTTAAGCTCGTATCATCTCTTTCTTCTGAACTTGTGTAAATTCCAAATTTTCTCAAACATGTTCTCATGACCTTGAATTAGTTTTCTTTTTATCATGTATGTTTGTTTCTCATAAGTGTTTGGAAAAGACTTCTGAGCCTCTCTCAAGTGGCTTGCTTTCTCACCTCTATGTCTTATATAATTTGAAACCCTAGAATTTGGGGGTTTCTTGGAAACTTTGATTTGTGTGTGAGTTAGGGTTCTATTTTGGGACCCTGGATTCCCAGACTCGTTTTGAGTCCGCAAACTAGACTTGTACCTTTTCTTGCTTATGATTCTGAACCTCCCTTTGATTAAACTCACTTCTAAATAATTTTATAATCCTTTCTTGTATTCACTTATTTGTGTTCTTTATATATGAGAAACTCTGGTTTCAACCTGAAGATACCGAGGTGAACATGTCCATACCACTTGATCTTGAAACACCATCCTCCGCAAGACACAAACACCAATTGAGGTCAAGTTTGGGTCCCCAAAGGCATCTATACCATTCGAGGTTGTTGTATTACCTCCCAAATCAAAGGTGCCCATTCCGGTAGCAATGACAGATGTAACAAGTAACTGGGGTATTTGGAGTGGGGTTTAGTGGAGCTAGAAAGAAAGTTCATCCAGAGGATCAAAAGCTGCTAGAATGCTGAAGGAAACGAAGTAGGACACTTGGCAAAAACCTACTTGTTGCTGGGACTACGTGAGCTGGTGAAGCTGTTCGATGGAGTTAAAGATGTTTAGTCTGGGGAAGGTCCTTCTAGGACCAAGTACTTAGGATTTTTTTTCTTTTTGCTTTAAATGTAATAAGGCTAATGTCCATTAGTGACGTTTTATCTTCTGTTATTTTAGTGTCATTTTGGGATTCGTCTTATTTTTATCAATAAAATGAGGCATTTAGCATTATAAGTTCTCCAAATCAACTTGTATCTAGGCCTACCTCGGGCACAACGACGCTCACAAATTAGGACGCGAAATATATTCTCACACTATGTGTTTAAATATCGCAATATTCTTTCTTATAATACTCACCAACTTGATACCTTTTGTTTTTACTTTTTATTTTATTCCCCTCCCCAAAGGTTAGTTCGTGCACTCTGACATCATCATCATACTCCACAAGATCTAAGGGTCCTCCACCTCCTCCTCTTCCTCTGAGTCCTATCAGGAACAAGAAAAAGGGAAAATGGAAGATTTGAGCAACATGAGGAAGGAGAACTTAGTTGAAAGGGTAGAGGTTCCTTAGGGTATTCAGGTTTCCAAGGAAAGTGCCTCCCAGCTCGAGCAGAAGTTATTGAAATTTCAGGAAGGATTGGACCAAGTTCGGAACTTGGCAAACTTGTCAATTTCCCTCACTACTCCAGATGTCTACTTTCCCAACACTCAAAACCCCATACCTCCACAAATCATCCCGAAACCACAAAACCAACCCGCTCTCCATCATCAGTGTAACACATGCCACACTTCAAATAACACCCCCACTGCTCATCCCTGAACCACTGAACTCCACAAATGATCGTCTTAACACTCACCAAAACACCCCCATCTATGTGGAATACATACTGTACCTCATTTAACCCACCTCAAGCACACCTAAGTCGGATGAAAAAGACTCTCTTTTCAGGAATCTGGCCGCAGAACTCAAGAAGCTGACTAGTCGAGTTCAGGGTGTTGAAGGAAGCAAGGGGATCGAGGGACTGAATTACAAAGACCTATGCATTCAACCAGATCTCGAACTGTTCAAGGGGTACAAACCTCCCAAGTTTGAGATATTTGATGGCACAAGGGGATCCTAGAGTCTATTTGAGGCCGTACTGCAACAAGATGGTCGGAGTAGGAAAGAATGAAAAAAATCACATGAAGTTCTTTATGAGAAGTCTAAAAGGAGATGCTCTGTCTTGGTACATTATCCAAGACCCGAAGAAGTAGACAAATTGGGTAAGTATGATATCTAATTTCATGAACAGGTTCAGATTCAACATGAAAAATGTGCCAGATATATTCTACATCTAGAACTTAAAGAAGAAACCTACTGAGACATTCCGCGAGTATGCTACTCATTGGAGATCACAAGCTGCTAAGGTCAGGCCGGCTTTAGAAGAAGAGAAAATAAACAGGTTTTTCGTTCAGGCTCAAGACCCACAATACTACGAAAGGTTAATGTTGATTGAAGGCTACAAATTTTCTGATATCATGAAGCTAGGGGAGAGGATCGAAATAGGTATTAAGAGTGGTATGGTCACAAACCTTGAAGCTTTGCAGGCTACCAACAAGGCTCTACATCTTGGTGGCATGTCCAAGAAAAGAGACATAAGCGCCGTGATGGTTGCATAGAGAACAAAATTCCCAATAAAGTACCAAACCTACCCAATATCCTCTCTCACATATCAGCCTACCCCAAATTACCAAGCACCCTTGCCTTGTTACCAAGCTCCACCATCTACTTATCAATTTCCTCCACTACCCAAATAATCCCAACCCGCACACGTTTACCAATCATATAACATCCAACATGTACACTATCAATCACCTCCCTCACCAAAATTTGCCTAGACCCTGACCAAACTTCGACCACAAACCTCCCAAACAGTACACTTTCATTGACGAACCTATCGACCAGCTGTATGAAAGGCTCAAAGTTGTTGGTTACGTCACCCCTATCCCTGCCAATAACCCCAGAAAATCCTTCCCAATGGGTCAACCAAAACAAAACATGTGCATACCACTTCGGCATGAAGGGGCATACCATTGATGAGTGCCTCTTTCTGAAGGATAAGATCCAAGCTTTGATTGACAACAAGATCATCGTGGCAAAGGAGCCTACTCCGAACGTCCGGAACAACCCTCTACCGGACCACATGGGTGGAGGCATTCACATGATTGAGATAGAAGATGGTTGGGACCCTAAAGGTTCGATTAGATTGATCGTCGAAGGTGACGAGCCAAAGAAAACAACAGTCACACTTAACCCGATTGTGGTCTAGATGCAACCTTTGGAAGATAACGAGGTGAACATGTCCATACCACTTGATCTTGAAACACCATCCTTCACAAAGACGCAAACACCAATTGAGGTCAAGTTTGGGTCTCTAAAGGCATATATACCATTCGAGGTTATTGTATTACCTCCAAATCAAGGGTTCCCATTCTCGTAACAATGATTGACGTAACACCATTCCACAAGAAACGGCAGGGTTTATACTCCGGAACATTTGGCTGAGTCGAGTAAGCAAGCCTCTGGTCGGACAACCATCAATGAAACTGGACCCGATGACCTTTGGAGAAGATACAAGCCAAAGAGTATTCAGATACTGATCAATTGAACAAAACGCCAACCCAGATCTCTATCTTGGTCCTGCTGCAAAGCTCTGATGCACATAAGAATGCCTTATTGAAGGTATTGAGCGAGGCATATTTACCCATCAACATCACTGGAGGATAAATGGTGAACATGGCAGGACAAGTATTGGAGAGTCACAAAATCACTTTCAACGAAGATGAGCTGCCACCGGAAGGGCAAAGCCACAACAAGGCATTGCACATCACTGTGCAATGCGAGGATTATTTCATCACCAGAGTCTTTATTGGTAGAGGATCCAGCCTCAATATTTGTCCATTGGTAACACTCAAAATACTGGGGAAATGTCTGCATGAGATCAAAGACGAGGCCATCAACGTTAAAGCTTTCGATGGTTCCCAAAGGTCCGCTATTGGGGAGATTAGCCTGTGTTTACAGATGGGGACTACTTGGTTTGATGTTGACTTTCAAGTGATAGACGTGTCGGCGTCTTATAACCTGCTATTGGGACGGCCATAGATTCATGCCGCTGGAGTTTTATCATCAACCCTACATCATACAGTAAAATTTGAATGGAATCACCAAGAGGTGATTATTCATGGCGATGGTAGCAATCCCATATACAGTCGCTAGGCCATCCCAGCAATAGAAGGAAGAAGAAAGATAGACCGAGAAGCATGCCACCATATCAAGCGTGTCAACACCGTGGACAAGGATAAATGGTGGGATAACAAAATTGAGAGCATATTGAACAGGTGTGGGTATAAAGTGGGCAAAGGGCTCGGCAAGAATCTCCTTCAAGGAATTGCTAAGCCTATCAAGTTGAAGAAACATGGTACCACTTTCGGTTTGGGGGTATGAATACACTTTGGAAGAGTTCAACCACTGATCGCCACCATGGAGCAGTCCTTACTACCTACTGGAACATTCGATACCTCGCTTGGAATAGACTTTTCAACCAGACTATGTTATATATGGGTCGGAAGAAGAGGAAGCACTGGCAGCAATAAGGAGTTTTTTTTTTGGAAGATGATAACATGGACTGTTGCATCATTTTCAAGGAGGAGAGGGAAGAAGGACCTTCTATACAAATATTGAGCCAAGGAGCGCACCTCAACAATTGGTCTGTCAGAACCACCAGATCGCGCAAGGTTTCGAGGTATCAAGTCTGATTAAAGCACCATGCATTAGCTTTACTTTTCGCTAGTTGACTTTTTCCTCATTTTGATTTTTTGAAATAAAAGCTCAAATGTTCAAAACTATTACGAAATTTGTCAAAAGCATTTCATTTTCTTATAAGTCTTGATCTTATTACTTTATATCGTTTACTTTATTTACACATCTTTACTATTATTTGTCTTGATGAACCAACGAATGTGACATGCAACGAGATACCGCAACAAACAGATATAGACTCAGAGGAAGATGATATACCAGAAGAGGTTGTTAAAGAGGTTGAGAATTTTGAGAATATACCTAAGTCTAACTTGGACGAAATTGAGGTTGCTTAATATGAGAGATGCAGAAAATATCAAAGAAATGCGTATCACTGTCCACCTATCACCATCAGAAAGGTAAAAGTACATGGAATTTCTAAGGGAATACGAGGACATATTCGCATGGTCGTATGATCATATGACCGGTCTCAGTACATCTATTGTAGCTCACAAACTGCCAACCGATCCTACATGCCCACCGGTAAAGTAGAAGCTCAGGAAGTTCAAGCCCGACATGAGTTTGAAAATCAAGGAATAAATCACTAAGCAAGTCAAAGCTAAGGTTCTCAAGGTAGTAGAACATCCAACATGGTTAGCCAACATCGTGCCAGTATCAAAGAAGGATGGGAAGGTCAGAGTCTGTGTCAATTACCAGGACCTCAACAGGGCCAGTCCAAAGGATGACTTCCCCTTACCAAACATACACATCCTAATCGGAAACTACGCCAAGCATGAGCTGCAGTCTTATGTTATTTGTTTTGCTGCGTACCATCAGATATGGATGGATGAAGAATACATTGAGAAAATGACTTTGATTACACCGTGGGGGATGTATTATTACAAAATGATGTTGTTTGGGTTAAAGAATGATGTGGACACATACATGAGGTCCATGACTACCATTTTCCATGATATGATACATAAAGAGATCGAGGTATATGTAGACGACGTCATCATCAAATCCAAGGGAGCCACTGACCACATGGAAGATCTGAGGAAGTTTTCAACAGACTGAGAAAGTACAACCTGAAACTGAATCTCACCAAATGTGCATCGGGGTTCCTGCCGGAAAACTACTTGGGTTCATTGTGAGTCGTTGAGGAATAGAACAGTATCCTTCAAATATCAAATCCATTCAAGAATTGCCACCGCCAAGGAATAAGAAGGGCGTAATGAGTTTCTTGGGGAGACTCAACTACATCAGCCGGTTCATAGCTCAATCTATTATCATATGTGATACAATCTTTAAAATGTTGAAGAAGGACGTTGCTGCCAAATGGACCGATGACTATCAAAAAGCCTTCGATAGAATCAAGGAGTACCTGTCAACACCACCAATTTTGGTCCCGCTCGGGCCGGGTAGACCTCTATTGCTCTACCTTGCAGTGTTAGATGGAGAGTTTGGTTGTGTTCTGGGGCAACATGATGAAACGGGGAGGAAAAAGCAAGCCGTCTATTATCTCAGCAAGAAGTTCACCCCTTACGAGGCACGGTATTCTCTGTTAGAGCGCACCTATTGTGCTCTGACTTGGGTAGCTCAGAAGCTGTGGCACTATTTCTGTTCCAACACCATATATCTCATATCAAGGATGGATTTGTTGAAGTACATCTTCCAAAAGCCCATGCCCACTGGCAAGCTGACCAAGTGGCAGATCCTTTAAAGCGAATTTGACATTGTTTATGTGACCCTGAAAGCAATCAAGGGACAAGTACTGATAGATCATCTTGCTGAAAATCCCGTGGACGGAGAATATGAACCCCTAAAAACATATTTCCCTGACGATGAGGTATCCTTCATAGGAGAGGACATTGCAGAATCCTATGATGTTTGGAGTATGTTTTTCGACGGAGCATCAAATTTCAAAGGAATTGGTGTAGGATCAGTCCTAGTATCAGAAACTGGCCAACATTATCTGGTGTCTGTGAAGCTTAGATTCCCATGCACCATCAACATGGCCGAGTACGAAGCATGCATCGTGGGACTCAAGATGGCCATTGACATGAACATCCAGGAGTTACTAGTGATCGAAGACTCAGACCTCCTTATACATCATGTACGAGAAGAATGGGCAACTAAGAGTTCCAAAATACTCTTGTATTTGCATTATGTACAGGAGTTGAGGAAGAGGTTTACGCAGACAGAGTTCCGACATGTTCCTAGGGTCCAGAATGAGTTTGCCGATACATTGGCAACCCTATCATATATGATTCAGCATCCACATAAGAACTTTATAGATCCTATTCCAGTGAAGATTCATGATCAGCCATCTTACTGTGCAAATGTCGAAGAAGAAGCAGATGGGAAGCCTTGGTTCATGACATCAAGGAATACTTGGAGAAAGGAGAATACCAAGAGCTTGCAAATCCCACTCAGAAGCACACGCTTCGGAGCTTATCTAACAATTTCTTTCACAGCATAGGAATCATGTATAGGACTCCGGATTTGGGATTGCTAAGGTGTGTCGACTCAAAGGAAGCATCTAAACTGATAGAAGAATCCATGTTGGGACTTGCGGTCCACATATGAACGGTTTTGTCTTAGCCAAGAGAATACTCTAAGCAGGTTATTTTTGGATTACAATGGAAACAGACTACATCTAGTATGTATGAAAGTGTCATCATTGTTAGATACATGCATACATGATAAATGTGCCTCAAAACGAGCTTACTGCAACAAGCTCTCCATGATCATTCGCTGCTTGGGGAATGGATTTCATCAGACCTATCGAGCCCGCCAAATCAAACGGGCAAAGGTTCATTCTAGTGGAAACTGATTATTTCACCAAATAGGTTGAAGCAGCATCATACAAAGCAGTGACTAAGAAAGTCGTGACAGATTTTGTCCGCGGCCGTATTGTTTGTCGATTCGATATTTCGGAGTCAATCATTATCGATAATGGTTCCAACATCAATAGTGACCTGATGAAATCAATGTGTGAAACATTCAAGATCAAACACAAGAATTCTATAGCTTACAGGCCTCAGATGAATGGAGCTGTAGAAGCAGCCAAAAAGAATATCAAGAAGATAATAAGGAAAATGATAGCGAAACATAAGCAGTGGAATGAAAATCTATCATTTACTTTATTGGGATACCTTACCACAGTTCGCACATCAACCGGGAAAACTACCTATATATTACTTTACGGTACTAAGGTAGTCATTCTTGCTGAGGTAGAAATTCCCTCCTTGAGGATCATACAGCAAGCAGAATATGATGATGCAGAATGGGTGAAAGTCGCTACGAACAATTAGCTCTTATAGATGGGAAAGAATGAATGCAGTTTGCCACGGTCAGATTCATCGGAACAGAATAGCTAGAGCCTTCAACAAAAGAGTTAAGCGAGACAATTCACAGAGGGGTAGCTGGTGTTAAAGAAAATCTTTCCTCATCAGGATGAACCTAAAGGGAAATTCTCTCCCAATGGGCAGATACCATACTTGGTTCACCGGGTTCTAACAGGAGGAGCCATCATACTTGTAGAAATGGATGGAGAAGTTTGGCCAAAGTCGATTAATTCAGTCACAGTCAAACGATACTATGTGTAGCATTTACGATTTCCTTGTATGATATAATTTGAACTACATCTGACCTGATTCCCATTTAAGAGTGGATACATAGGTAGTCCTATAGGTTCGGTCACAATTAAATAAAATTTTTATTTCCCCGGCTATGGGAAATTGAGGCAGAATTTTGAAGAGGACCCTCAAAATTCCAAAATCAATTTCAGTCATTTATCGCACGCAGTGATCAGAAGCAGCAAACCAGTAAATTGGGGCAGAATTTTGAGGAGAACCCTCAAACATTTGGAGCAAATGAGGTTGCAATGTCTTCAACCGCATCGCAGTCATTAGTTCATCTAAAGGAAACTATCTTCAACTATGTATTTATGTTATATTTCTACTAAATCATGGGTGTCTATTAACGAAATTACTTTGTTTAGAAAGATACCCCAATGGTATACAACATCACCGAAAAGCAGAGCTTAGCAAGACAAGCAAAGTCCAAGGGGATACGTACTAACCTTTCCCCTCCACAAAACTCACAATTTTTCTTTAAATGCTGGCGCTCAAGTCGCAAAATCATCAAATATACTTATACACTCACACTTCCGAGGAATACAACTCACAATGCCATCACCCATCTACAATTGCTATCCATACATAGCATCCCTCAGCAGGCATAATACCAGCTATCAGCTGTCATCCCTCAGCAAAGAGATTTCATTACTATTTGCATGTTATTTCCTACATTGCATAAGGCTACCTTTTTGCCTTCCGAGGTTAAGCTCTACCTCCATCTGCATCTCTCTACATAGCATAAGGCTACTTTTCTGCCTTTCGAGGTTAATCTCTATCTCCATATGCATCTCTCTTCATTGCATAAGGATACTTTTCTGCCTTCCGAGGTTAAGCTCTACCTCCATCTGCATCTCTCTGTATTGTATAAGGCTACCTTTCTGCCTTCCAAGACTAAGTTTTGTCGCATCTGCATTTCCTGCATTATATAAGGCTTCTTTTCTGCCTTTCCAGACTAAGCTCTATCTCTATCCTGCATGGCTGAAATATCGCCACTTTATTTTTTCTTGCATGGCTGAAATATCGCCACTTTATTTTTTCTAACACGGCTGAAATACCGCCACTTTATTTCTCTTGCATGGCAGAAATACCGCCACCTTATTTCTCTTGCATGGCTGAAATACCGCCACCTTATTTCTCTTATATGGCTGAAATATCACCACTTTGTTTACATCTTGCATTGGCTGAAACATCACCACCTTCTGCATTTTATGGGCTGAAAGATTGCCAAATTGTCAAAGGCGTCATTGTTCAGAGGCACCTTTTGCATAGCTCGAGAATGCCATGTCATGGACTGAGGACCCCACTTTATCTTTTGCATGTCATTATTCAAAGGCATCATAGTTCGGAGGCATTATTCCCATAGCCCGAAAACACCATTTCATAGCCTGCGAATCCTTTATCATACGCTTCATGGCCCAGGATGTCATGGTCTGAGGACGTCATCATAACCGTCCAAAATTAATATTCATGGTCCTACGGGAACTTGCATCACGTTTAAATTTATGCACAATACATATTCGTATTGCTCATTTGCAGGTAAACCGGTTGGAAATGGGCGTCTCAGCAGGAGCAATCCCGATCCAATTCCCGCAGCCTGCCAACTCTGACCATCCTTCTCAACCTGAACATTGCATCCACTTTTCGAAAATCTCCATCGGCATATTTCTCCAATGGATCCTGAACTAAATATGACCTGATTCCTATAAGACGAGGGATATGTAGGAAGCTCAGGAATTAGAGCTCGATCAAAATTCTTCAAATTGTTTCGTTCGGTCAAAATTGGCCATCTTATCTTTACCCGACAACTCTTTCTTCCTTTCCAGGTAAAGAGGGGCAGTTGTTGATATCCATTTTTTCTCTAGGTATTTTTATAAATACTTTCAAAATATCATTTACATGCATATATAAGCATGCCCAAGAGTTTTGGTATTTTTTCCTAATTTTTAAAGATTTTAAAATTAATTTAGTATCTGTTTTAGCAGTACAAAATCCAATAATTATTCCCATGATTATTATTTTGATGAATAATTTATTTTTTATTTTCATATTTATATCAAAATATAATGAAGGTGATATTTGTATATTTTTACAAATTTTATTTGGTATTTTTAAAGCTAAATTGCATATAATTGTGATTATAGCCTACGTTAAAATTAATAGCATTTTATAATCATAAAATTATCTCCAGTATTTTAAAATGAATATTTATATAGTATTTGTTGGCTCAGTACTTTAGTTTACTTTTAAACTCATTATTGCTATTTTTATAAAACAAAAAGAAAAAATTTTCTATTTGATATTTAGCCACATTTTTATTTCAATTAGAGGCCTTTTTTCTTTCAATTATAGCCCTTAAATTGACCCAATTTTCAATCCCAAATCGGACCATCCTAATCCCTAAATTATCCGACCCCTGACCCAATTTAAAAATGAAATTACCAGCTATATCCATTTAGAAGTAGCTCATTACAAAATTGGCCAATTGATAAAATATTACAAATAAGTATTAGCCAAAATGTCCAATTAGTTATTTGTAGCAAAATAATATCAAATTTTTACTTTCTTTTGAGTGGGTGCTATTAGAATAGATTGTGTATATCTTATGGAGCTTGAATCTCAGTTTTGGGATAGTTTGGTGAATTTTTGAGGTGGTTTGAATTGAAAATTCGAAGTAAAAACTGAATATGAAAAAAATGATACGTGTATCACACTATGTATCACATATGTATCATATTTGTATCGATTTTATATTACATGTATATCCATGTATATCTGTGTGTGAGATACATGCGTGATATATGTTTGATACATGTGTCACAAAAGAATTATTTTATATCGATTTAATTACGAATTTTGATACAATACTAGTCCAAATCATATCCAATCTTCCTCAAATTTTGTATAATGACTTGTCTATATGTTTTTAATGACTTTCAACTATAACCATTAAAAAATTCCTTGTTTGTTTTGATTATTTTAATATTGGATAGACGTTGGTAAGTTGAAACTTATATAGGACATTTCTGTAAGTTTTCCATTAAAAACCCCGCCCGGATCCCCTTTGATCCAAGACGTTGATCATTTTGATCAAAGGCCATAATTTCCCCTTTCCTTTTTTATTTCCAACCCCCCTCCCAACCTAATTCATTTCGTATGATACACCGTCATTGAACCCCTTCGCCTCTCAAACTCTTTCGAACCTTCCTAGAACCCTAATCGTCTCCCATATTATTTTACCATGTTTCCACCGGAATCCATAGCGTCTCAGGCCATGAACGGTCTGTACTCACCCTTTCTCGCCATTAGACCTAAGTTATTCAAGGTTGTGAAGCCTGACTTCGATGGTTCTCTCCAAGACCTTCTGAAATATGTAGACCTATGGCTTCTCCGCCCATTATTCCGGCATATTCAAGCAATACGATCCTTGTCGACTCAGGATCTGACTTTCCTCTAGACCTTTATCATTTCTAGGGGTTTTCTCTACAACCTTAAGCTTTCCAAGGTTCTTTACTTGCTTATTTTCTTATATCTGGAACAAGTCTATGTCCTATTGAACGTTTAAAAAGTTTTCCCCAAATTTCCTTTTCGAAGTCACTTTTTACTTTTGATTTAGGGTTTCTAAAAGGTTTTTCAAAAGCATCTTTCTGATTCTGTTGTTCTTTCTTTATGTGTATTAGTCTGTCTTCTTTTACTATGCATGTACTATTCTCCTAATTTTCTTTTCTACTCTACATGTTATTCATGTACTCACTTGTTAATCCGTGTTGTTTTCCTTATTCTTTGCTATATGTGGTTATAGTTGAGTTCTTTAATTATTGTTTACTTTACTAAACTCTGTTTGTGTTCTTACTAAGCATATTTCATCTACTTTTGTTTAAGCTCGTGTCATCTCTTTCTTATGAACTTGTGTAATTTCCGAATTTTCTCAAACATGTTCTCATGACCTTGAATTAGTTTTCTTTCTATCATGTATGTTTGTTTCTCATAAATCTTTGGAAAAGACTTATGAGCCTTTCTCAAGTGGCTTGTTTTCTCAGCTCTATGTCTGCTTCAATTCGAAACCCTAGGATTTGGGGATTTCTTGGCAATTTTGATTTGTGTTCGAGTTAGGGTTCTATTTTGGAACCCTAGACTCCCAGAATCATTTTAAGTCCGCAAACTAGACTTATACCTTTTCTTGCTTATGATTCTGAACCTCCCTTTGATTAAATTCACTTCTAAGTAATTTCATAATCCTTTTCTGTGTTCACTTTTTTGTATGTTTTATATATGAGAAACTCTGCTTTCAGTAGGTTTTCACCAACTAATTTATTGATTCTAAAATCATTTTAACAAGGCTGATATATTGTCACTGATTTTATTTGATTGAACCTCCTTTACCTTTTCTTGACTTGGTTCATTCGAATTGAACTTGTAATTTCTGTTTTACTGGCTGTTTGATTGATTCCCTTTCCATCTTTTTCACAAACTGTATACCATTGAATGTTTTCCTTAAATGACTTCTATGTATTTTCCCCTTTTGTGCTACTTTGAAAGGTTTTAATTAAAACTTCTTTCCTTAATTGGCTTTTACCCATTGAAATCAAAATCTCTTAACTAAAGGGAGATTGATTTCAATGTTATTTCCTTACCTTTCTTACTTTTTTTCTGCACTATAAAAGGGACTACCTTTCTGCACTTTTAGGACACCTTCATTTCATCAATCCTTAACTTCCAATTCAATACTTACACACTTACAATATTACTTTGAGTTCAATACTCTTTCAATATTCTGCTTTTCCTTGAGGCCTTTTGGAACTGTTTTGCTTGCAACTTGGAATTTTCGAGATTTTCTTGATTTTACTTGTTTTCCCCTAAGACTAGTATATTCTGATTCAATTTTCTGCATTACCCCTTATGTGTTTACTTTATAGTTTCAGCACTCTTATTTACTTTGATGTTCATGTTCAGTGGTTAAACTATGTATATTCTTTCCTTGCACCTATTTCTATTGTGAATCTCTACCCCCTATTCCCATATGTGTTTTGAGTTAAGGTTCTTGTCCTGGCAGAATCCAAATTACTGCCCAGGTCAGAACTTGGTCCTCAGTGGATCCTAACTCCTCAAATTTGGCTAACAAGCTGGTCAGGGGTATGCCGATACTTTTTATTGTTGGTCATGACCACCAGCCTACCATGGCTTTTCCTAACTCCCTCTCTATGCACTTACACTTACTCTTAGACTCTAAGTTCTGCCCCCCTCCTGTGAGCCCTACTTTGGGACCTTGAGTTCCTTCTGAACTTGGACATTTGAGGGCTGGCCCTTTCACACTGCACTATAATCTAGTTCTGCAATATATTTGGATGTAAGCATTTCCCAGAGCCTTTGGAGGTTCTTAGAGAGCTTTGACACATCCCAAAAAAGAGAAAGGCTTTTGGAAATCTGATCCTGGAAGTTAGTTTATCCTATATTGTTAGACCTTAAGTCTGAATTAGGCTGTTTGGTTGTAGCTTGAAGTTCTGATGTAATTTTTAATCTTTTCTGGTTCATCCAGGTCTGTAATAATTTTTATTAACTATGGGGTTCCAGTAAAAATAGGGAGGATCATTTTTGTATGCATATGGGTAGACATCATGCTCATAGGGATTACTATATATAAATTATGCATTTACGCATATCATATAGTACTCTGCCTATAAGTCGTCTCATTATTGCATTAGAAACCATGCCTATAAGTTTCTGCATATAGAAATCATGTATAAGTTTTTGCACCCATACATTTAAAAATCATGCCTATAAGTTATGCATTATACGTAGAGATCCTGCCTATTAGTTGTTGTATTATTGCATTAGAAACCATGCCTATAAATTTCTGCATATAGAAATCGTAATTGTAGTTTTGTTTCTACACTTTCGCGTATACCTGTCATTAGGCAGACAATCATAGGTTTAATAATAACCAACTTCATTCTAGATACCGTGCCTATAGGGTTCCTACATTTACTTAATCGGTGATTAGTCAACAACGCTTAGAAATCATGCCTATAGGAGTAATCAATTGAACCAGCTTTGTCTATTTTCTCTATGAGTCTAAAATCAGTAATAAGGTTACTTAAAATCTGCATAACTTTTTGTTTATAAAACCAGTAATCCTCTCTTTAAAATCAGTACGCCTTTTGCATTGTTAGATATCATGCCTATAGGTCTCACCTAGGCAAATCATTAGGTAATTGTTTAACTGTGTCAGTTTTTGACAAACTACAACCAGACAATGGTAATTCGGACTTATCATTTGAGAAATATGTGATAAATTAGTATGTCCTAACACTTTAACTTTTTTTTAGTTCACACTATAACTAGTATTTGAAGTCATGCTATATGATTTGCTCCTTTATGTGAGGAAACCTATTTGAGCTTGTAACTGCAATTTGTTCCCTCTAACAATTTATGTGTTTCTGTTTGTCTCCTTAGAATTTTATCATTTTAAACTCTGAAAAACCCCAGTTCCCTTCCTTTTTAGGATTAGTAGTCCCAAATGCCTCGGGGTCTGATAGGATTGGCATGGGTAATAGCATGTAATAAGTAATGATATTATTCTGCGCTTAATATCTTAACAGGGTGGGAAGGGTAGATATGGACATGATGACCGGTGCACTAATACCACGTGCAACCCCCCTTCTGAGGAGTGATTGATGGGCACTGCATTGATGTGATCCATATTAATCATATACCTTGGACCCCCTCCCCTTTACTTGTTTTTCATCTATTCTTAGAATTATTTAAATTATTTTTTCTTAAAATTCCTGTCCTTTTTTTACTTTTCCTAAAATTTCTATTTACTTGCGATACTATGTGAAAACTCCTTCTATTCGAGCCCTTATTTGCTTACTTGTTATGTGAAGTCACAATTATAACATGGCCGGGAACCACACTATTGGATCCTGAGGGGTGCCTAACGCCATCCCCTCGGGATAATTTCTAACCCTTATCCAAACTCTGGTTTTCCAACTCAAACCCTTGTTTAGTGTCCTAATGCATTTTAATCATTAGGTGGCGACTCTCCAATTCAAAATCCAATTCCCAAAAACGAACGAGTTGTCCTCCCAAATGTCATTAACCCGATTTTGCCTTAAAAAATGGGGCGTGATAGGGAGGTGGCTTATATGCTTGATTTGACATCCATCTTGTCGAGTTTGCATTCAATATTTTATGTTTCTATGCTCTGGAAGTATATTAGGGATCCGTCTCATGTTTCGGACTTCAGCACGGTTCAGTTGGATGATGATTTGACCTTTAATGTGGAGCTAGTAGCTATTTTGGGTTATTAGGTTTGGAAGTTGAGATCTAAGGACATAACTTCAATAAAGGTTTAGTGGAAAGGTCGGACTGTGGAGGAGGCTACCTAGAAGATTGAGCAGGAAATGTGGAGCATATATTCTCACATATTTGAGGCTTAAGGTATGTTTCTTGACTAGTTCGAGGACGCACATTTGTTTAAGTTAGGGAGACCCGGCCAGTTGTCCCATGAGTTACCGCTCCGTTTTCCCCATTTTTGCTTATTTATGCTTCGCTATCTGTTTTCTATGTGATCGAGTTGATTAGTTTGTGTTCGAAGAGAATTTGGTAATAAATGAGCTTTTAAGAAGGTTTAAGTTGGAAAAGTCAACCAAATGTTGACTTACGGGTCATAGGGCTCGGATGGGAGTTTCGATGTTTTAGTTAGCATTGGGAGGTGATTTATGGCTTAGGAGTGTGATCGGAATTAGTTTTGGAGGCCCAGAATAGAAGTAGGCTTGAATTGGCGACGTTGAAATTTTGGCGATTTCCGGTTGATATGTGAGATTTTGATAGAAGGTTCAGAATAGAATTTCGAGAGTTGATGTAGCTTCGTTGTGTTATTTGGGATGTGTGTGTAAAATTTCAGGTCATTCGAACGTGGTTTGGTTGGGTTTTTGATCAAAAATGTATTTTGGAAGATTTTAGAAACTTAGGCTTGAATTCGATGTATTTTGAGTAATTTGATATTATTAGACGTGTTTTGATGAATTGAGCAAGTTTGAATAAGGTATTGGGTCATATTTATGCATTTGATTGAGGCCCCGACGGCCTCGGGGTAATTTTGGATGGTTAACGAAAAGTTTTGAAACTTGAGTGATTGCATATTTTTGCTGCTTCTGGTATTTTTGCACCTGCGGTTTGGGCACCATAGGTGTGGTATGCAGGTGCGTTGATTATGTCATAGAAGCGGAAAGGCTGAGGGTGATTTGGAACCCTAGATGTGGAGAAGGGGCCGCACATGCGGAGCCGCAGATGTGGCGATTGGACCGCAGATGCGATTAGGCTGGATTTAATGAATTTTCACAGAAGCAGAGTTTGGACCACTGATGCGGTACCGCAGAAGTGGTGGAGGGATCACAGATGCGAAAACCCCTGGGGAGAATGTATATATTTTTTTTCCACGATTTTTGAAGGGTTTAACCATTTTAACTTCGGATTGAGAGCTTCTGGGCGATTTTGAAGAGAGATTTCAAGAGAACTTCGATATGGTAGGGATTTTGGACCTAAAACACACTTCTATGGTAATATTTCATGGATTGGGACTGAAATTTAAGGAATTAAAGTACTAAAATGGAGGTTTAGAGCTTGAGTTTAGAAAGGTTTTAAATGAGGATTTGAGAGGTCAATTGGACTTCGATTTTGATGATTTTGATATGTATGAACTAGTGGAGAGATGTGGAATCTATTGATGCAAAAATTTTTGAGTTTTGAGAAGTGAGTCCGGGACTCGGGTTTTGCAAATTTCAGGATGTTTGGTATTTTTCTATTGTTTTCGCTTGGGCTTTGTTCTCTTAGCATATTGTGACGTATTCGTTCTGATTTTGGATAGATTCAACGCGAGTGGAGGCCGATTTGAGAGATAAAGGCGTCGTGGAGTAGTATTTTCATTGGTTTGAGGTAAGTAATCATCGTAAATCTGAAACTGAGGGTACAAAACCATGGTATTTGATTTGATTTGCTGAAAACAATGACGTACATACTAGGTGACGGGCGTGTGGGCGTGCACAGGCAGGGATTGTGACTTGGTACTCGTGTAGAGACTATTAAGCCGCATAATTTATTTGGATACCTATATTATTCTATGTTTTCAGTGATTTATACTGTATTATGGGGTGTATGGCATGTATGGGGCCTTGTGCCGATCTGTAGAAACCCTTTGGGGCATTTTGACTACTTTCCTCACTTCACTTGCTAGAAGCATATACTCAGTCATGTTTTACCGACTTAAATGTTTAAAATTGGTTTGCATAACTCTACTTCTTCTAATTGTGAGAACTGTCGGGCTAAATTTCTTGATTTCTATTATAATACCCAAGAGGCTGTGAGGTATGACTGGGATATAGGTCGAAAACCTAATTGTGAGGATAATTATATATTTAGGAGTGAGTTATGGATCGGGTTGCACGCTGTAGCGATATGACGCTTGGGCTATAGGAGCCCCTCTGGAGTCTGCATACCCCCAGAGCGTAGTCGACTTATATATATATATATATATATATATATATATATATATATATATATATATATATATATATGGATCAGGCTGCACGTCGCAGCGGTTACCATGATTTCTATTGTTGTGAGATTAAATAAGCCGAGTGCTAAGAGTGAGTACTATGTGACGAGAGTTGAGTCACAAATAACTGAGAGGCTGCCCGAGGGGCCATCTTCTGAGTGATTTATTGCCCGAGTGGCCTTATTATACTATTCTTTACTGTTTCACTCTTCTTTTAAATTAAGCATCTTTTGGTTATGTTGCTAAATAACTGATTTCAAGCTTTGAATTGAGAAAGATGAATTTATGTCAGAATTGATTTAAAAGTTATATTGTTTTGAACTGCTTGTCACTGCTTTCAGTCCACTATTTACTTTAGTTACTTACTGAGTTGGCGTACTCACGTTACTCCCTACACCTTGTGTGCAGATCTAGGCGTTCGAGGTGCAGAGTGAGAGCTTCAGTTGTGATCCAGTATTTGCCGGGAGTTTCGAGGTAGTTGCATGGTGTTCGCAACCTTGATTTTCTCCCTTCTACCTTATTATATTTTCGCATTTCTAGACTATTCATGTATTAGGATGTTTAGACTTGTATTAGATACTCTAGACTCGTGACACCAGATTGTTGGGGTTGTGTAGTATCTGTTATTTCGATTTTCCGCATATTTCTATCATTATAACACTTATAAATAATTTCGCATTTAAAACGTATGTTAGAAATTAGGCTTAATGTTGTTGATAAACGAGTTGTGATCATGGGTTATCGGCTTGCGTAATACTGTGATAGGCACCATCACAATCAGTATTCGAGATCGTGACAAATTATTTGTTCATGTTAATTGAATATCAAATTGTATCTGTGACAATCATCAAATTGTTTGTCACGACAATGTAAGTTCAAGATGAAGCTCTCGTGCCCCTGAACGAAACCAAATCTTTTGAGTTTGATATTATGCTTAAAACCCATCAACATATATAGTTCTAAAAAGAAGAATACGAGGAATCTTTCTTGAGATATGAGACTCTCCAAATATTATAACACTCTTTATTTCTTGAAATCAATAGTAAATGTTATTACTTTGTTTTATCTTAATTTCTTAGGCATGAAACATAACAAGGTTTCGTAATTAGAAAAGGACAAACATTCACGAACAATAAAAAAAAAAACTATTCAAATTTATACTTTAAAATTCAGGTTCAATCAATCTGGGTGAAATTAAATAAGATGGACTAATTAGAAAATCATGTTAACTTTACGGATGATCATTAAATTTTTTCGTTTTCTTGAATCATAGTTATTAAACTATTATTTATAATAAAAAATTCACTCTTTATTACATATTAAAAAATTACTAAATTATTTTTTGTAATAATAAAAATACTCAATTTTGCTTAAGTATTACTAGAAGGAAACAATTAAACATATGAGATATTTGCTTTGATACTCGAGCAAAGTTGAAGGACTCCTTGTTCACAAAAAATGGTTCGGTAACTTTTAATAGTTAGATAAAATTTAAGTAACTTTTTCATAACAAAACAAAATTTAATGATTTTGATTAGAAAAATAGAAACTGAACGATTATTCATTAAATTATTCTTATATTCTCAGAAGTTATCCTTATGTCAAATAATAACAATTTGGCCTCATGTTCTGTGTTTAGCTCAAAGTTATCATATACTTACAAGCATAAAACAATCAAAATAAATCAAGGGCTAATCATATCATATTGTAATAAATCGAAAGACCAAGTGAAATAAAGGTTCAGAGTCTTAGAATGGTGTTCTCCTTCTCTTGTAAAGAGTCATGAAGAAGAAGAAACAACCTCATTCTTAGGGTTACTTCTCTTAGTATTTATAGCTGTAAGCTGTATGAGCTGACGATGGATGATCGTGACCATGTTGAGGTTTCGTCTTTATGATGGCGGACGGGCCCTAGCCTTATTGATCGAGCCGGATGATAATCGGGTATTGTGATTAATAAGTGGTCATACCACTTATTAACCAAGAATTAACTTAAGATATAATTAGTTCCATTAATTATAACAGGGTCGTATTTCTGATCCATACAGTTAGTCCCCCCGCTTATTGAGGTTGTACCTTAGCCAAGCTCGATGAGAGGACTTCACCGAATGCAGTTTGATAAGTTCAGAAAGGGAGGTCGAAGATAGTTTCGGTCGAGGCCAAGGTGGCCGTAGCCGTTTAGTGTTGATGGCGGTGTCCTTATCCATGATGAAGTCGATAGCTTTGGCTGCTTATGCATTAGAAACAATCGTAGTCATTTGTACATTGGAGATGGTTATAGCCTTAATATTGTGGACGACCTTAGCCGTTTACATGCTGGAGATGTCCATAGCCTTAATACTGTGGACGGCCTTAGCCGTTTACATACCGGGGATGACCATAGCCTTAATACTGTGGACGACCTTAGTCGTTTACATACTGGAGATGGCTATAGCCTTAATACTATGGACGACCTTAGCTGTTTAAATATCGGGGATGGCCATAGCCTTAATACTGTGGAGTGTTGATATTATCTCGGTGTTACTACGCCGTCATTCGAGAGAGGTCTAATTTTGTGGCATTTGAACCTTTGTTTGCTTGAAGGCGTAGTCGCCATTCTCGGTGGACACGTTCGTACGTTTTGCGGCCGAAGAGAGTATGGACACGCTTGGTGCGCTTTTGGCGGTGTCTAAAGTTTTGGATGTACACAGGACGTTTCCTCAATGTTCATGGGCCACTTCAACTGTTTCGAAGGTGAAACACCTATTGGTGATTGAAAAGCCACTTCATGGAGCCGGTCATAATGACGCACGTTTTTGTAGAACTGAACCATTTCGAAGTTGGTCATGCAGTTAATGATGGCTATTGGAATACGTGAAATCCACTTTGTTGCCATTAAATAAGGGGTTGAGTTATTTATCTCTCACCTTTTCGTTGTTTGCCTGAGTAAGATTTCTGAAGGAGCTCTCTCCTTTGCTCGTTCATTTTTGTCTTTGTTCTTCATTCATTACAATCCTCATTTTCTCCGTCGAATCTTGCTATTCTCTCGTTTTCTAATCAACAATGGTAAGCAGTTCTACAAAAAATATTTCTTTGATGAATCTTTCGGTTAAGCCTTTCGGTGGCTGAAAGGGTATCTCCGGTGGTAAGAGGTGCATAATCGGTGGATGTTGAAGGGGTTCCGACGATTGACGAGATTTTTTCTCTGCCCTGGGGCCCGATGACTGACTTCACCATCGATGGTAGAGATGATCCAGTGGATGAAGCCCTACTAATGGGGGAAGTTGGGATATCCCAACTTCGGTAAAAATGTGGCATCCACGGATGTGCTGACATCATTCTTGCTAGGAGCGAGGAGAGGGTCCACACCGACCGCATGGGATATTGTGTATTCTATGCCTATCCTTTCAAGTTGGGATTTAGGCCCTCGCTTCTGATGTTAGTAGTAGACTTTTGCTGATACTATGTGGTATGCCTGGTCAGCTTACGCCTTCTCTTTATAAGCTGCTTGCCATGTTTATCAAGTATGCGGATTTGGCCGGCATGGAGGTCACGGTGCAACATGTGCTTAGCCTTTACACCCCCAGGAAGTCTGCGGCACAATGATTCCGGCGGTCCTTCGTGGGTCAAGGGGCCTGGCCACAGAATTTGACGACATGGTCGACCCTCGCCCTTTCGAGCACTTCTTGTATATCAGAAATAACCATTTAGTGGCATCCCTAACTGGGTAGGGGTTTGGAACCATGCACGTATGTTTTTTAATCGTCAAATTCTCTTTTTGCCCCTCCTTATGTATTATCTTTGTGAGCATTAACTTGTGTCAATTTTGTAGCCGAAAGGTCACCGCCGACTCCGCTGCAAGGGATACTTAAGTGGGTGGAGGCCGTACTTCTGCATACAGCAGGAATACGCACTTGGACGTCTTTCTGGGAGAGGCATGGCCGTAGGCCCGCAACTGGTGAGGATTTGACTTCTCCTTTTATTTTGTCCTTGTTTCCAACTTTGTTCGCCGACTTTTTATTTTCAGTGATCAGGGAGGGCACGCCGTATCAGGGATCCTCTGCTAGCCTTCCGTCATCCGGGTGCAACTTCTCGTCTTGGAGCACTGATACCGCGCCCAATACCGAGGGCGACTTCAGTTGAATCATAAGTTGCACCTTCCACACCACGGACCGTACTTCAGATCGAAGGGCCATCGGGGGTGGTGCGTCCTAGGGCGGAGTCGCCCACACATGAGGAGGAGGGGGAAGAAAAAATCCCGTTGGTTAGGTGGAGGGTTTCATTCTCACCCGCCCCTTCTGTGGTAATAAATTTGGACTGTCCCTCGTTGGACGCGGAGAAGAGTGCGGTTGTGGCGGGCAAACAAACAGTGGGGTTATCCCCGGTTGGCTCAGGCCATGATGATACTGTCACTTCGGTGACCTAATTGATTGTTCTAGTTGCTCATGTAGGAGGTAGTTACTCTGTGGTTGTTCTTATTGGTGAATTGAGCGCTCCTTCAGCAGCTGCGGCAGATGGCGCTGCTCCGCCGGTAGCAGAAGGAGGAAGGGGTGTTGCAGAAGGTGCATACGAGTCTGAGTCTGACTTGGACTTAGAGGACGTTCGTTTGTTCCATGAAGGCTTCACTAATTCGACGGTGCACACGGAGGGACGACTTCGCTACGTCGAGATTCACACGGAGCAGAACTTTTTGCTTCAAGGAACAACTTGGTGTCGTTGTTTGTGGTGTTATGCTCGAAGGTAGAAAACCCGTCGTTAAGGGACGTTACGGACGTCGGATTGATGAACGGGGTGGTCGTGATGGGCCTGAGGGTACGTATGATGACCTTCTTCTGCATTCTTGTTGCCTTGATTTATTTTTATTTTAATCGATGTCTTTGCTTTGAAGTCTTATCTGTTGGATAAATATCGTCGCTACCGAGATCGGTGCCGCGAGATGCGTGAGCGCCTGAGGAATGACACATGTAGCCGGGCCTTGATCGAGGAGCTAGTGAGGCGAGAGCTTCAGATGCAGCACACACTTAATAGGATGTCTGCCCTCGAGGAACAACTTCGTCAGAAAGACGAGGAGATCAAGGCCTAGAGGAGGGCTGCGGCTGAGAGGGAGCGCCAGAGTCAGGTTATGGCGGTAGATGCCTCTAAGACCTTGAACGGGAAGGTGGTTGAATTGGATAATGAGGTCGCCACATTGGGGCTACAAGCAATTGGTGCCTCATCGAGGGCTGCGGTGTTGGAGGTAGCGATCCACATTCATGAGAGGGTACGAGAGTCAGAGAGAGCTGCACCGACCTTTAGAGAGGCGGGTCTAGAGGACTGCATTGGTCTCTATGAGTGGGATACTCAAGCCATGGTGGATCGGATCACGACCTTGGAGGGGAAGAACTAGCGCTCGAGGGACCACGCCGCCTCTTACGGACAGGCTCATGAGCTCTGGACGTTTGCTGAGGCCCAACGTGATGTATACAAGAACTTGTTGGAGGCCGGCATCGTGCCCAAAGCTACTTTTGAGGTAGCCCATCAGAGCGCTCGTGAAGCCCGTATTGACTGTGGTTTTGACCCAGCGATGCCGGGGGTCTGATGATGGTGTTGGTGGCGGTGTGGGTGACGCCGAGTGAAAAGATTTGATTTGTTTTTATTTTGTTCGCTATTTGGCGTTTGGATATCTTTAGATTTTTCTTTTTTCCTTTTCTTCGTACTGATCGGCCTTGGCCGAGTGTAAGCGAGCATCTCCCGCACATGACTTTATAAATATATATAAGCTTAGTTTTTCCATCGTTGGTCTTGTGTCTATTTTGTGTCTTCCTTTATTTTCCTTTAGATTTTTCAATTGCATGGTTTTGATTCTTGAAATCCCCAGAGATATTTCTATTGCATGTGCCCAAGGGGCGATTTGCCTTAGAGTACGACTCTGGTAGGCGTGTTGATTTTCGGTTGTTAACAGTCTTGCTTCTTCGACTTGGTGTGGGCGAGTTTTAGACGTTATTTGGCGATAGTGGCACTTAGCCTTAGTCCCAATTAGAGCGTGGTTGAACTACCGGTCGTGATAGCAAAAAAACACGGCCTTGTAATTTGAACGAGGCCAAGCTTTACGTGGCCCAAATTGTAGTTCGAGTTGGGAGTACTTACTTGAATGGCAAGAGTGCTTGACCTGCGCCCCTATTTGCTGTAGGATGGGTTTTGCCGAGTTTGATGAGGAAGGCATTTGGCCTGAGTCATTAGATTTGAGGGCGAGGGCGTCTAGCCTCATGGCTCGAGAGAGGTCGAACTTGTTGGAGTTGTTGGTGAAGGTGCGTGGCTTGAGTATTGGTTCAACTTGTAGTTGAACTTGTTATTTTTGTTGGCAAAGGCACATAGCCTGAGTCCTGGTTCAACCGTAGTTGAACTTTTAATTTTCAATGGCGAAGGCGCATAGCCTGCGTCCCAGTTCAACTTGTAGTTGAACTTTTAATTTTCGATGGCGAAGGCGCATAGCCTGAGTTCCAGTTCAACTTGTAGTTGAACTTTTGATTTTTGTTGGCGAAGGCGCATAGCCTGAGTTCCAGTTCAACTTAGAGTTGAACTTGTGATTTTCGATGGCGAAGGCGCATAGCCTGAGTCCCAGTTCAACTCGTAGTCGAACTTTCGATTTTTGTGGCGAAGGAACATAGCCTAAGTCCTGGTTCAACTGTAGTTGAACTTGTAATTTTTGATGGCGAAGGCGCATAGACTGAGTCCCAGCTCAACTTGTAGTTGAACTTGTGATTTTTGTTGGCAAATGCGCATAGCCTGAGTCCTAGTTCAATTTGTAGTTGAACTTGTGATTTTCGTTGGTGAAGGCACATAGCCTGAGTCTTGGTTCAACCATAGTTGAACTTGTAATTTTCTATGGCGAAGGCGCATAGCCTGAGTCCCAATTCAACTTGTAGTTGAACTTGTGATTTTTATTGGCGAAGGTACATAGCATGTGTCCTGATTCAAATGTAGTTGAACTTGTAATTTTCTATGGCGAAGGCGTATAGCCTGAGTCCCAGTTCAACTGTAGTTGAACTTTTAATTTTTGATGGCGAATGCGCATAGCTTGAGTCTCAATCAACTTGTGGTTTTTGTTGGTGAAGGCGTATAGCCTGAGTCCAGGTTCAACTGTAGTTGAACTTCTAATTTTCGATGGCTAAGGCGCATAGCCTAAGTCCTAGTTCCACTTGTAATTGAACTTGTGATCTTTGTTGGCGAAGGCGCATCGACTGAGTCCTAGTTCAACTTGTGATTTTTGTTGGTGAAGGCACATAGCTTGAGTCCTGATTCAACCGTAGTTGAACTTGCAATTTACGATGGCAAAGACACATAATTTGAGTCCCAGTTCAACTTGTAATTGAACTTGTGATTTTTGTTGGCGAAAGCGCATAGCCTGAGTCATGGTTCAACCGTAGTTGAACTTGTAATTTTTATGGCGAACGCATAGCCCGAGTCGCAGTTCAAGTGCAGTTGAACTTTTATTTTCGATTGCGAAGGCGCATAGCCTGAGTTCCAGTTGAACTTGTAGTTGAACTTGTGATTTTTGTTGGCGAAGGCACATAGTCTGAGTCCCGGTTCAACTTGTAATTGAACTTTTAATTTTTGTTGGCGAAGGCACATAGTCTGAATCCGGTTCAACTTGTAGTTGAACTCTTTGTTGACCTTACTTCTTCTACACGACCCATTGTCGTGGGTGTGGGGTGTTAGAGATCGGGTTTGATTTGAGATTTCGCATAGTTTATGCGATGTCTTCTCGATTAGGGTTTGCGGGTTACCCCATGATGGCATGGTTCTCAGTTTGAAATGTCTTTTCGCCGTTTTCCAGTAGGATCCTGTATCAGGTATACGGGGGTACCCTACATGTGTTCTCCCCATGGGGAGGGTAGGGGGGGCTTACATCTTCTTCCTCTTCTAGCACTCATTTGAGAATGAATGGGTGAGGGGTTCAGGTTCTTGTCGAAGCGTTTGGGTCCCTTATCCGATGTGCTGCTGTGGCTCGTTTTGAGTTGGGTTGATTTACCTTTCCGGGGTTTTGTTACTTTTGATCTAGGGAAGAACTACGTGATTTTGCTATAAAATCACCACAGATGGCGCCAAATTGTTTAGCTCAAAGTTATCATATACTTACAAGCATAAAACAATCAAAATAAATCAAGGGCCAATCATAACAGATCGTAATAAATCGAGAGACTAAGTGAAAGAAATGAAAAGCAAGAGTTTGGCGTTAAAGAGAAATATGGAAGAACTTTATAGACAATATTGATTTGGTCTGCCTCCCCATAGAGAGGTTCAGAGCCTTACAAAGTTGTTTTCCTTCTCTTGGGAAGAGTCATGAAGAAGAAGTAGAAGAAGCCCCCTTCTTAGGGTTACTTCTCTTAGTATTCAAAGCTGTAAGCTGTATGAGCTGGCGATGGATAGTCGCTTATGATGGCGGACGAGCCGTAGCCTTGTTGATCGAGCCAAATGATAATCGGGTATTGTGATTAATAAATAGTCATACCACTTATTAACCAAGAATTAAGTTAAGATATAATGAGTTCAATTAATTATCACGGGGTCGTATTCTGACCCATACATTTATGTTTCCCGCCTAAGAATTTACTAGTGCCAAATTCAAATTATTCTTACATGCCTCGCAGAACCTTAATGGCTTAATCTAGCGTTCTTTCGTCCTTCCATCCAACGGCTAATATTTACAATCCGCACGAACTACTTAAAAAACCAATAGAATACATCCACTTGTAACCTTAGCACTCATACCAACCAATCTTAAACGTCCTTTTTACACTAAATCAACGGCCCAAAATCGCGATCTGCGTCACCCCAAACTAACCAATCAAATCTCACACCGCTAAAACTCTATATAACTCTCACCCACTCCTATGAGAAATCCTGTAGTTTCTCACACATCAATTCTTCAATTCACTATCAATAGATTCGCTTTCTCTCTATCTTTTCACTACAGAAAGTTCAGTTCTCGATTCCAAAGTTTCAATGGCACCAAAAGCAGAGAAAAAGCCAGCGGAGAAGAAACCAGTAGCAACAGAGGAGAAAAAGGCCGAAAAAGCACCAGCAGAGAAGAAGCCAAAGGCCGGAAAGAAGCTACCAAAGGAAGCAGGCGCATCTGGTGCTGATAAGAAGAAGAAGAGAGCAAAGAAGAGTGTTGAAACTTACAAGATCTACATTTTCAAGGTGTTGAAACAAGTTCACCCTGATATTGGAATTTCAAGTAAGGCTATGGGAATAATGAACAGTTTCATTAATGATATATTTGAGAAACTTGCCCAGGAATCTTCTAGATTGGCTAGGTATAATAAGAAGCCTACTATTACTTCTAGGGAAATTCAGACTGCTGTTAGACTTGTTTTGCCTGGGGAATTGGCTAAACATGCTGTTTCTGAAGGGACTAAGGCTGTAACCAAATTTACTAGTTCTTAGATTTTGGATTTGGTGGATTTTGGGGAATGTAAAGGTTGGGTACTGTTGTTGGGGCTGAAAAATGTTAGGTTTTGAAGTTTTTGCTTGTTCAATGATGTATTGTTGAATATGAATATGAATATGGATGAATTGTTTTTGATTAAATTTCTGGTGTATTAACTTTATTAATATGATTGTGTATCTGGTGTAAAATTGAATATAAGGAGCAATTATTGCGTTGCTCTCGTAAGTTGCCTATAGCCATCTTTACACCTTGAATGGGAACAGTACCCTCTGCAATATTCAATTTTTTTCTGTATTCTATTTCGTAGAGTATAAAATATAGTTTATCAACACTTCTATTATAGTAATTTCTGCATTTACATAATCAACAAAGACAATTCTTATGCATTTTATGGATGATATATGCCAATCAAGCACTTAAAATTGCAAATGAACCCATGATTATGCGAAGCTTGACATCTTTTTGCAACCTTTTGAATGTGTAGTCAGTGTTTCTGCAGGGGTGGCAAGTGGATTGGTTAGGTCGGATACAGTTTGGGTAAAAATGGATATTATAAAAAACGGATAAATATTTGATCCAAACTATATTTAATACGGATAAAAAAATGGATTAATCTGCGGATAAAACGGTTAACCGTATTATCCGTTCATGACTTCACATTAGCCTCAACCGTTCAGTGACACAATTGATCATTAAGCAAACAAGAGAAGAAGATACAAGTTACAACTAGCAAACAGATAATGTTGTAATTTATAATATCATGTTATAAATATTAAAATTAATAATTTCTCATTGCTTAGTACTTATAATTTGATATAATTTATTTAATGTATTGCATTAACTTAAAATTACGTGTATATCTCGAACATTCATTTAGTCTTAAACTAGATATATTATAATTCTAATTTAAATCTTAGTCTTTTCTTAAAAAACTAGGAAGAGCTTTTGGCATATGAACAATTTTGTTTATTTCACTTATTTTTCTCTTTAATTAATCGTGATTGTTATCACACGTTGTATGTGATATCAACTTTTAATATAAAAAATTATATAAGATCGACCAGATTTCATAACGAAAATAAAATATAAGCAAACCAAAATTCATACTACAAGATTATATAGTGGAATTATTACGTTTTATAATCACGATAAATTTTTCTTTTAAATTCAAAAGTTGCCTACCTTCCCTCTGTATAGGGGGTAGAACCCAGTGATGCTTTTGGAGCAGGTTTTTACTTTATTACCCATGGATAACTAGTGGTTATCCATTTAAACTATGGATAATATGTGTAATATTCATATTTTATCGTTTTTTAAAATGTTCATTATCCAACCTATATTTTAGCGGATAATATGAGTGGTTACTTATTTTGTTTTACCCATTTTGCTGCCCCTAAGCACAAGCTTAGAGACAAGTAGCATTTACTCTGATATCTGATACCTAGTAGTGTTGACTAATTAGATTCATGTCGAGTAAATTCTCGAGTCCGAAATTGAAAAGATAATTTTTTGGTTTCAAAGTGCTTTTTAATGTTTAAAAAAAAGTTACCTTTATACCTATTTTGTAGTAATTTACTGCGAATTAGTTAATGGAATTTATTCCGTCAACGTAATTCGCATTAAATTACTGCGCCTTCAGGTTATTTTCAACACTTAACAACAACCTATCATCGACCTTTTCAAATAACCAAAAGCTTCATGTAACAAATGTCTCAACGCCCCCTTTGTCCCCCTAAGTGCGAATGTGGAGCTAAGACCATGATGTATAGTAATTGGGAAGAAGCTGGCCGACGCTATTGGGGTTGTTTGAACAAGTTTTATAGGCAGCCCGACGTTCCTATATGCAACTTTAAGGTATGGGTTGATAAACCATGTGACCAGGAATACTACGACAAGTTGTACTATCTTTATGGAGTGTGTACGGGAAGTGGGAGAGAGAGCACGAATCCAAGCAAGAAATTGAAGACTTGCAGGCGAAAATCGAGGAGGTGGGAAAAGAGAAAAAGAGGATCGAAAAGAAGCTGTTTTTGATGAAGGAGAGAATACTACGCGGTCGCTCCTAAAGAATGACATGTTAAGTGATTTCGTTAGTGAATCTTCATGTTTCCTTTGTCAAGTTATTTCGTTAGTTATATTGTTTATTTTTGTCTTAGGTTGTCAATGTTTGTAGTTGTGACGTACTGCATAAGTAAAATTGCCGTTCAAACGCGATTAAAATAAAATTATCTGCATAATTAATTGGTTGTATTAGTTTAATAAATTAAACAATTAATTATGATTAATATTGGAGAAAACAGTTATGTATGTGCTCCAGACTTCATTTAAATAGTCCAGTACCACCGAATTATGTATGGGTTCAACATTTTTAGAATTTTCTTACCTTACATATTTAAATTAAAAATTATGATTAATATTGGAGAGAATAATTATATATGAATTGCAGACTTCATTTTTAAAATTGGAAAGAATAATTATGTATGTGTTCTAGACTTCATTTTTTAGCAGGTAGCACCGAGTTATCGTTAATTATTATAATTCTCAATTTCAAAATTTTTAGAATTTTCTTTGCTTATTATAATTTTTGAAGAGAATAATTGTGTATTAGTTCAAAGCTTCATTTTATAGGCCCCGTAGCACCGAGTTATCATTACTAGGCTACGAAGCTCTATGTTTTACTATGCTACAAGGCTCTAAAAACCTCTACATTTTTACTACGCTAAAAGGTTATATTCTACTACGCCAAAACATACTATATTTTACTACGCTAAAAATCACTATATTTTACTATGCTATAAGAATCTATATTTATCACAAAAAATAACATTTTATTTCACGTATATAAATCAAATATAATATATAAATTTGGGTATCAAATATATCATTTCGTGTATATTAAAGACTACTAACATAACAAAAATTCACATGTAAACATACTAAGCAATACTAATATGCATAAATATACGAGTTTCGCCATAAAGTAAATTGAAATACCTCGATGTAAATTTTTGGAATTCGAAATTTTGCACCCGAAATATGGAACCGAAACCAACCAATAGTGTATGGGACCTACACTCCTTGTTCTTTATGGTATGGGTGAGGCCGAATTTTTTATAATTAATGACGTGGGGGTGGGGACCAGAAGGGGGAGAATGTTTAAAAATGGTGGATGTGTGTGTCTGTTAAGGAAGACCACCATATTTTTAATTGGCCATTTTGCAGTAAATTACTGCGAATTACCCTATTTCACAGTAATTTACTGCGAAATACACTTTTTAAAAATGGTCTGGCCCGGGTTTTAAGGAGACGCCTCGTTAACGGTAATTCGCAATAAATTACTGCAAATTATATTTTAAATTTTATTAAATAGCATTAACAAACTGAACCCGGTTAGATTAAATCCTGCATTGTCATCCTTCACCTCGAAGAAAGATGTCTCCCTATCAGCAGGTGCTTGCTTTGCGCACCGGCATAGCAGAATTCGAATCCGCTGGCTCAGATGAGTGGCTAATTCGTAGTAATTTACTGCGAATTACATTAACGGAATTTTTTCCGTTAACCTAAATTGCAGTAATTTACTGCGAAATAGATATAAAAGTATCTTTTTTTAACATTAAAAAAGAACTTTGAGTCCAAAAAATAATTATTTCGGTTTCGGACTCTTAAATTCCCTAGCAAGAAGTTCTCTATTCTCATTTTGGGTTTTAAGACGTAAAAGTGTGTCGACCTGACCCGTTGTCTCATTAGTTACTACCCCGTTCTTTCTATTTTCTGCTTTCTTATGTTTCATTACCGGTATGAGGACCGTTAGAATTGATTTAATTTTGATAAGAAATGAGACATAGTCTCTTTAAGGAAGGATTAATTTGGAGAAAGTCAACCGGAAGTTTGACTTGTGAGTTAGAGGGCTCAGAATTTATATTCTAATATTCAGCTAGTTTCGGGGGGGGGGGGGGGGAGGGAGGGGTGATTTAAGGCTTTGGAGAGCAACCAGAAGTAATTTTGGAGGTTCAGTGTAGAAGTTAGCCTATTTTGGCGAAGTCAGGATTTTGGTGAAATCCGGTTGGTAGGCAAGATTTTGTTCCGATAGTCGGAATGGAATTCCGAGAATTGCTGTAGCTTCATTATATGATTTGAGATGTGTGCGCAAAATTTTATGCCACTCGGAGATGATTTGATCGGGTTTGTGATCATAATGCGTATTTTAGAAGGTTGGGAGAACTTAGGAGAGTATTCGATGTAATATGATGGCTTTGGTGTTGTTTGAGTAGTTTTGTTGAATGGAACAAGTTTTAATAATGTTGTAAGATATTTTTTACCTTTTGGTTGTGGTTCCGGGGACCTAGGGGTGATTTCAGATGGCTAACAGGAACTTTTGAAGTTAGAAAACTTCATAATAGACAGAATTGTAAATGAGTGTGCACAATACCTGATGTTGGACAATTATATCTCCCGTTATATAAGAAGTTGTATAAGCTAACACCTATAAAATTAAATCCCTTTGAGTATAGTTTCCAACGCAACAAACGGTTCGTCATTTGGAGGTGTATGCAAAAAGTTATGCCCATTTTACTGGACACGCGTCATCAGAGCGCCCAGGAGCGCGGCCACGAGGCATACTGCCCGGAACCACGGATTGGACCGCGGACCGTGGGAAAACCTGTAACATGTTTAAAATAACCCGGTCTGTGTAAAAAGGGATATCATATTTCCTTCATATTTTGTTATTCAAGATCAATTTTTGGGGGGTTTTCTTCACCCTCTCAAGATCTCCAACCCCTCCCATCTGCAAGGTAAACAATCTTCACTAGCTTGGTGTACATTATTCTTGCACTAATATTGATGAAATCTTTGTATAAACATATAGATTTTTCAAGAAATTCCTTCAAGAACCCAAATAAGGGTTCTGTAAGATTTTCTTCCAAAAAGGTAAATCCTACACCTTAGATTTACATATATGGATATATTATGGGAATATGAGTATGAATCATATATTACAACTTATAGTATGGTGGTTGGAAGTCATAAATTCCCAATTTAAGTACATGAACATGGCAGGAATTTAAAGGTATTTATTTGATGGAATTTTGATTGGTTTGGGTGTGAATGGTTGATCACACATGCAATGTTAGGAGTATAAACTATTAAAGAATAATAGTGGGATGAATTATTGATTAATGGTACTAGTTGGATAAACCAATACTATAGTAAGGAGGTGTAAATATCTATGCCTACATGGTATTTGATAATATGCCTAAATGACATGTTATGGAATTTATTACTAATATTGACCCTATTGAATATTGTGTTGTGGATTGAAGTTTACCTAAGAGTAGTGGATCATTTTAGTACCATCAAGGGGCAAGTCCCAGATATGTATGACTAAAACTCCGTCTATTAGAAATTGAGTTTCATCGATATTTGTGTGACTTTGGACAGATTTGTCGCACGAGGAGGCCAATTCGAGAGGAAAAGGCATAGCGAGCTAGACTTTTTGCCGTCTTGAGGTGAGTAATACTTGTAAATGATATTATGAGGGTTTGAAACCCCGAATTTGCACATCATAGTGCTGTATTGAAGTGACTTGCACGCCAGATATGAGCATGGGGTAGAGCACTATTGGGGATTGTGACTTGGTCCGTTCTGATAATTGATTTTACTATGTATTTGATTGAAATTTCTTGTTATCATCATAATTTGGGCTGAGTGCTATGTTTGGAGCCTTGTGCCGACTTGTAAAATCCTTCAAGGATTGATATTACTGCTTAGCATGATTTGCATATCATCTAACTTCAGTCCAATGTTTTAAATGCTGTTTTGCAAACCCAGCCGTATTTCTAAGTTTTGAAAACTTAAATGACGTTTTAAATGCATTTCAAGCTGGAAACTTCTATTTTGTAAATGCCCAATGGGATTACTATATTATTTTCTGGACTTGATAATAAGGTGACTTGAAACAGTTGTATCAATGACACTGTAATATATACTTGAAATAGTGGTAACGATGACACTGTATGTTATACTTGGAACAGTAGTAACAATGGCACTGTATGATATAAATTGGTCAAGTAACATTGGCTGGCCGGTCAGGTAACATTGACTGTCCAGTATATTGCGCTTGGGCTGTAGGAGCCGCTCCGGAGTCTGTACACACCCCCAGTGAGCGCCGTCGATGATAAAAAAATATGGATGGCTCGGGCTGCATGCCGCAGTGGATACTGGAATGTACCATCATATGCGTTGCATTGCATTCATACATTTGTGCATTATTTGTTGTTTGTATCATTTCTTGAGATATTTGCTTGTTTTTCTGAGGTTGTCTGATCACTTTCCAAAGTGTATATATAAGAGACAGTGGTAACAGTAACACTGTATGATGTATATGGTTCAGGTAACAGTGGCTGACAAGAGGTAAGAATATTGCCTGAAAGGCGAGTTGTGAGCTTATTTATGCATACTTGCTTGTGCCCAAGAGGCTGACTTTTGTGCTGACTTGCATTACAGGTCCTACATTTACCTGCTTAAATGTTGGTAAAAGATATTTCTAAAAGTGGTTTTAAACTGAGGCATATATTTTCTAAAGGATTTTTCTGTAGAAAATCATGGATAGAATGATTTCTACAATTTCCCCCTTTTTGATAATGACAAACAACAGGAGATATGCATCTCGGATTCCCCCTAAATTCATGCTATATCTCAACATACAATTCATGCAAACGATTCCCCTTAATAATAATTCCCCCTCAAATAAGGCATACTATAACATAGATACATTCCCCCTATTTGATGCATATCGCCTAAACTCTTCCCCCTTTTGGCATTAGCAAAAAGAGAGTATGCAAAGGCTACTTTCCCCTTTCGACACTTCCCCCTTTTGGGTATATCAATTGTTAGTGTCAAGAATAAAATAGGAAATACAATGAGGAATATACATTGACGATATTTAAACAATCATACCAACATGAAATAATACCAAATGTTAGTAAAACCATAACAACCGTAATAACGGTTATTTTTCGCAAATCATATTGCTTAAGAACATATCAACAGTTAATTTTTAACAAACCAATAGTTGTATTAAAAATACGAATCATTTATTTTTCAAGAATATATCAACTGTTATTCAAACCAAAAATAATATTCATCAAAACATGAATCAATTATTATTTTTAACAAAAATAATTGATACCAATTGTTATTCAAGATAAAAGTTATCAAAACATGAATCAACAAAAATAATTAATATCAATTGTTAACAAAGATATATTAATTGTTAACACATATCAACTATTACGTTTTTATCAAAAATATGATAATTAACCGACATTCCCCCTCGATGCAATAAGGTTTCGTGCTTGGTGCATCTACTACGATATTGTAGTCTTCAAGCACACCTGCAAACGTACCTAAAAATAGGTTTTAGGTACCCAAGCACTTTTGGGTCCTTGGGGGTTAGGCAAATAATAATCATAGCTCAAAGATAAATCCCTATGTTTTGCAAAACATACGGGTGCTATGTGTCCTACCCGGTTGCAATAATGACATATGACGTTCGGGTTGTGCATGTCTTGGTTGAGCCAAAAACGTTCTAGGTGATCTAAAATCGTTATTCCTAGAAGCGTTGAAATTCCTAGAGTCATTTCTAGGCGGTCTAATATGATTAATTCTAGACTCATTTACAAAATTCCTAGAATTATCGCAATTTCTAATCTTGATTCTTACGCAATTTATGTGTGCTTTGGTTGTATTAGCATGATTTTCAGGTATAGTTTTTGATGAATGACAAACAATTAAGTCAAGTGTCAAACAACTTTATTATATGACAAACAATCAAGATTGAATGCCGAGAAGCATATTGATGAATGGATTGCATGGAAAAGCCAATGACGATCTCAAAAGTTCAAGACCGAAGACCCAAGGCGTAGGTCGTTAGGTAGAACCAATATAAGAACAACGTTTAAGTTATCTCGTCTTTTGGCTCAACATAGGTCATCATAAATATGCATAAAATCTTTTTATCAAATCATATTTATCATAAACATATTTCAAATACTTCAAACAAAATGATTTTAACGTTTTCATTTTAACCAAAATGGTTTTTGAAGTAAGTTTTTAATTCTGGACAGCATAGGTGAATAATCGATTATGCAAAAGTGATAATCAATTATTCTGGGAAATTACATTTATTGGAAATTTCTGCAGAGTAGGATAATCGATTATACACTTGGCATAATCGATTATCTTGTATCCGTTGCCTTCCAACGACTATTTTTCTGAACGTTAAAGTCACATAATCGATTATTCTGTTGGAAAATCAGATTTATTGAGTAAACGTTGGGCAACGGCTATATCACCTCCACACCCTATAAATAGAGGTCTTTGGAGCTGATTTTAAACACACAACACCTCTCATTATTCATATACATATTGATATTATTTGTGCATCATTATAGAGCTTTTGTTGAGCCATTTGAGAGACAACTTTGAGTTGTTCATAGAGCTTATTTTGTATCTCTTTATCTACTCTTATTAGAGAGTTCTTGTTGTAAAAGAGAAAGGTGTTTGAGAAGACCATATCTTCTCATTGATTGTCGGATTTGCTAAGTACCCTAAATCTTAGTGTGTGAAGTCTTGTGGTGCGGTATCCACGAGCAAGGTGAAGTCTTGAGGTGAGGTATCCTCGAGCAAGTTGAAGTCTTGTAGAGTGTACATCTACGAGCAAGTGTAACGGTTTGTTAGGCACCCGTAAGCTTAACGGAGTTATTGGAAACTCGAGAGAGTCTCTCGGGGACTGGACTAACCACACGTTGTGGTGAACCAGTGTAAATTTGGTGTGTCCTTTCCTTAATCTTTTAATTACTGCATTTACTTTACTCCTGCAATTTGAATTCCGCAATATTTATCAATACGTGCCGCACTATTCACCCCCCCTCTAGTGACGGACATAAATCCTAACATTTTCCGGACTTACTGTTTTTCTCAAATAGTTGTGTTGTCACATATTACATGGTGGAGTGATCTTACGTGATTTCTTACCTTCAGTTATTATTTACTCTTATTACCACGGAGTTGAACGTACACAATTTACTCCTTGCACCTCGCGTGCAGTTGCAGATACTGTTCACTCGGTAGCAGGTTATTAGCGAACTGGAGGTATACTAATGTAGCTGAGTAAGGTGGCCGTCAACGTTCACGGCACCGGACTTCATATTTTGATTCTAAATCTTATTTTGTATATAATATTGGCCCTGTAGTGCTGTTCTATTTTCTTTAGACGCTCGTGACTTGTGACACCCCGATTTGGGCTGTGTTGGGTTGTATTCCGCGAAATCATTTGTATTAATTATCTAGAACTGTTTAATCCATGTATATATATATGGCTGAAAAGGTTGTTTAAATTGAATGGGTGGCCTTGTCTTCATGAGATGCACCATCACGACCAGTTTGGAGTTTGGGTTGTGACAAAAAGTGAGAAGAATTTTCTACTAATTTAAAGGATGTAAGTTATGTCACTGATTATATGAAAACGATTTAATGCTATTAGTGTACTTTAACATATGATATATAATTGGCGAGTTACAGTTTTTATCGAATTATTAATTCATGCTTAATTTAGATGTACTTATAATTATATTAAGTTACCTCTGTTTCAATTTATTTGAACCTATTTTGATATGGCATGGAGTTCAAGAAAAAAAAAGATGACTTCAAAATTGTGGTTCAAATAGTATCCCTTTCGTTTTGTTTCAATTTATGTGAACTTGTTTCGTTTTTATTATTTTTCAAAAACAACAGAGATGTTCCAAGTGATCAAAATGGCGAGTTATTAATGAAATTTTTGTCAGCTCTTTGTGAAATACTCGTTTGGCCGAGGGTTTCCTGTTGTTATTGCAATGATTAATCACACACACACACACACACACATATATTTATATATATATATATATGTGTGTGTGTGTGTGTGTGTGTGTGTCTCATTTTTTAACCATCAAGTTCAAAAGTCTTCTCTTTTTTTTTTAAACTCCATTCTTAATTAAATCGGTTTGCATAAATTGAAACGTATGAGATATATAAATATTTATATGACTATAAACCATTTCATTTAGGATAATGCTATCAAAGGGAAGGGATTGGGCGCGTGGGGGGTGGGGGGGGGGGGCACCGATATGGGGGGTTTCTTAGTGAGATTTAAGGGTACAGTGTAAGGGTACTTTTACAGGTATACTACAGATACAAATAAACTTTAGTGAATGAAAAAAATCACGGCTTTAAAGTGCTTTTTATTTTACTTAATGAAATGTAAATATTAGATTTATAATACAAGTTACAAAATATTTATTTGTATTTTAATACTTGTAATTTTTTTATATAAATCTTTTATACGATTTACATAATTGTTCAATAATTTTTCGTGATTATTCACTTGTAATTGGTAGCATTTGTTCTTCTGTATCCCTCCATCTCCAGTAGATAGTATTTCATTATGTGTATAGTCGTCTCTTGAGTTATTCTGGAATGCGAAAGTTTCTTCTCTCTATTTTAATCCATTCTCTAAACAAAGAAGTAGTCTCCAAGGTGTCTTATGCCAATGAGCATTTGTAGTCTCCAAGTTGAAGTCGTGCTACACTGAAAGCGCTTTCGGAAGCTTATAAATATCTTTTTCATTAGCCTTATCCTGCGTAAACCATTGCCAAAAATGTAATATTTATTATTTTTTTATTTTTATTTTTACGTTCAACTAGTTGTCTAGTGGGAGATAACTGAACATTGGTTCCAAACTGAGATGAGTCCGAGTTGGAGCTGCAAGAGCCGTGTCACTACCCAAAATTCTCTAAAAGTCATGGTGGCGCCGGATACCGCTGTCAGGCAAGCAAACTGAAATACTTAATTAAATTTTTGTTTTAATAATTTTGAAAAACACTTCTTTTATACGATTAAAATAATACTCAGTATATTTCTTCGAATGAATAATGAAATATTTAACCAACTTTTAAAATTTCTTATTAAACCCAAATACAACCCAGAATCCGGCGTCACAAATACATGAATAATTTTTTAAGAAAAACAGAATAAAGTACAACATCTGTCGGGAATACAATTGGACAGAAAATAAATAGAATCCTGAGACTATACTAGCTACAGTTAGCCTCGAGGAAAAACAACTCACATAGTCTCTGTGTCAACCATGCCGCTATGCTACCAAGTCACTAGCCACATATAGACGTATGCAACAAAAATGACATCAAGTGTAGTATAAGTACGAAAACAACGTGTACTCGGCAAGTATCCCATCTAATCTCGAAAAAGTAGCGCGAGATTTCGACTTCAACACTTGCTATGGTCAAATAATAAAATAAAAAAAATGTGAGAAAATCATGAATTAATATGGCAATTCTAACTCACAAAGCCAGAAAACAGGTAATCACCTTTAACAAATAATAAAGGATTTTTAAGATTTACTTTACATTATCTTTAGCAATTTATATCAGGCCATAAAAGGCAATATCAACATTTAAAATTCTCAGGCAAACATGTAGCATGCACAAATCATGCCGAGGTCGACGACGTGCTCCAACAGAAATGTAAATTGTGCACTGCTGAGGGTCGAAAGGCTCGAATTATAGATGCATCTATTTAATGTGCCAAGGCATTCGGCCCGCTCCAAAAATAAATAAACACAGACAATCAATCAAGATGTCCACACGAAGAAATTCTCCAAAAAAAGCAAATACTCTTTTAATCATTCAAGCTAAAATGAAGTTTAATTAGTTTAGAAATTCATTTACTAATTCTATGTGATTTAGGCAATTCAAGTTGTCAATAAGTTCACAAATAATCCAAGTATAACATGCTCTTACGGTCCTAAACTAACCGGACAATATCATAATAGTAGCTACGCACGGACTTTCATCACCTCGTGCGTACGTAACCCCTCACAAATAGGAGCATATAACCAATTAACTCACCTATGAGGATAATTTCCTCTGGCAAGGTTACAAAGGAGACTTACCTCGCTCCGATGTTCCATAACCAGTATTCCACGCCTTTTCGAAGACTCAAATCGATGCTAAAATGCTCCAAAACTAATCAATAATTATATAAACCCATTAATATATGCTAAGGTACTCATTATAATCCAATTTATAACAGTTCCCAACCCCGATCGAAAAGTTAACAAAAACGCCCTTCGGCCCACATGCCAGGAATTCGAAATTTTCGAAGATAAAGTTTACCCATGACCTTACGAACTCAAATATATAATTTATTCTCAATTCCATGTCTAAAATTGTGGTCAACAAATCCAAAAATCCAAATTTGTAGGTTGTTTCTTTAAAACCCCAAATTCTCCTTTAGATTCTCATGAATTTTGATGTTACACCTAAGAATATATATATATATATATATATATATATATATATATATATATATATATATATATATATATAAATATAAATATAAAATTACAAAATATAATTGAAAATTAGTTAGAGGAACTTAACCAATGATTTGATATGAAAATCCACTCTCAATATCTCCCACTCTCGGACCTAGGCCTCAAAATATGATAAAATGAAGCAAAAACTCGAGTTACATAGCTAAATCAAGCTGCAAATATTACATTTATTGCGAACCCTTGCAAAAGCGAAGAAAACCTTCACAATTGCGAACAAAGAAGGGCCGGGAAAGGTCTCATTAATGAAAAAATATTCGCAATTTCAAATTAGGCATCGCAATTGAGATAAATATTCTTGCAATTGCGACCATGCCAGAAGCAACAGTTTTCCCGACACAAAAATGAGTATAACTTTCTCATACGATGTCTAAATTCGATGATTCTTTTTGCTTTGACTCTGAAATTTCGATATAGATCTAATGGTTAAATAAAAACTTAATTTGGAATTCATTTTCGTATTATGGTGCCCCTTTACGTCCAAAGAAATGACGTGAATCATCAAATAAGAGCACGATACAACCCGAAACGCATCCTAGGACCCACGGACCCCGTCCAATCACACTAACCCACTCCATATCATAACACGGACCTGCTCAAGGCTTGAAATCATACCAAACAATGCTAAAATCATGGATCAACCTCCAATTCAAGCTTTATGAACTTTAGAACTTTAAACTTCTACTTTCGATGCCAAAACCTATCAAATCACGCCCGATTGACTTCAAATTTTGTACACAAGTCATATTTGACATGACAGACCTAGTCCAACTTCCGAAATCGGAATCCAACCCCGATATCAAATAGTCCACGTCTGGTCAAACTTCTCCAAAAACCTTCAATTTTCTATCTTTAGCCAAATGGCTCCAAAATGACCTACGAACCTCCGAACCTCCGAATTCACATCCGATCACACTCCCAACTCCAGAATTACCAAACGGAGCTACTCCCAGACTCGGAATTCTAAACGGACATCGATAACACTTAAATGCACTTGAAGCCAAACATATAAAATTTCTTCCAAAATTCGAACTTCCACAATGGGTGCCAAAATGCTCCCGGGTCATCCAAAACCCGATCAGGGCATACGTCCAAGTCCGAAATCATCATACAAACATGCTGGAACCTACAGATCCCGATTATGAGGTTGTTTACTTAAAAATCCAATCATAGTTAATTCTTTCAACTTTAAGCTTCCGAAATGAGAATTCTCTCTCCAAATCAACTCTGAACTTCCCACTATTCAATTCCTACCACACGTACAAGTCATAATACCTGAAATGAAGCTGATCATGGCCTCAGACTGCTGAACGCCGCGCTAGAGCTCAAAACGACCGGTTGGGTCATTACATTCTCTCCCACATAAACATACGTTCGTCCTCGAACGTGCTGAAAACTAAACTAAAGTCGTTTGAAAACATTGTTTAACACCTCATGCACCTTCCCGTGCTACCACTGCTTAGTTGAGCACATTAGCTCGATAAATTCTAAATATATTTCTTTTTTTTTTTAAGAAAATAAGCATTAGAGCCCAATTCTAACATCCGAAATTCTATGCCAGGACTGTTTCCAACATACTATAACCCCATCAATCACTACACGCTGTACCCAAACATGACTGTACAATTTTACCGAATTCACACCTTGTACCGCATTACTCACATGACCACAATAACACTTTATGATCAAATTGGTCAAAATTTCACGAATCTGATGCTCCCATCGCACCTCATGACATACATAGGCCTTGCTCTAACTCTTACCATACCGCCGTGACGGAAGAGGTGTAGAAATTCTTAACCAACTGCCCAGTCAACCAATCGTTGAGTCTATACCTCTGACAAGAACCATCGCCTCATTCTGAACCGAATAATGGTCTTTGCTACCTAATATACTTCATATAATCAAATTGTGGTGATCCTAAATCCAATAAGCTCGTCTCACCCAGTACGAAGTGCTCAAGCAATAAGCCACCCCGAGCTTGATCAAATGTCTCGTATGATGCCACAATGTGCCAATAGGCTACCAATTTGAACACAATATGAAAGGAAAACAAATTCTGAAAACATATTCTTAAAAAGGAAATCCAATTACTCCGCTCACGAATCATACATGTGATGCACGCACATAGCTAACACGAGTGTTCCTCAGACAATAGGAAACAAAACACATAGAAACAAATATAAGGAACTGTATTGAACATCACATTGTTGTGGCGTGCAACCCGATCCACATGTAGAACTCACATAAGGAGATGCACATCGAGCTAAATTGCTCATTACAATGAAATATCGAATACCAATAATAACCACACTAAGTGCATAATACCATTCCCTAGGGAGACATATAATGCTATAATCCACAAACTCGAGCACAACTAAGGTGCGATACACGATCTGAATCTCAAGAGCCATCCTGCTCATATAACATCATCGCTACACGGAACCTCAACACCTACGAAATTTACCAAACCGTCTCACAACTCATACAGTGTAATATGTATTATTACATGAAATAAATGATGACCCCGAATAGTCTTCCATAAGTGGCACTTTGCTGAAATGAACACGACTGGCCTGACATAGAGCCCATATTCGCATTTAAATCCATCAACCGACCTCAAGTCGATCATGATCGTACCAAACTAGGTCAATAAGCTTTCAAAGGTCCATACTAACTTCCCTCTTATCATAACACACAAGAACAACCATCATAGCCGGCGTACTCTTCCACAGTCCACAACTCAGTAAGCCATGTGCCCTTTAGGCGTCAATTCCCAAATTGATGATATCACCATAATCTTCATACTTGGTTTAAATATTTAATCAATCAAGTGACCATATGCCACACTTATATAACCTTCCCGCGGGACACACTCCGACAACCTTCCATAATTAACATGCCTGCATACCTAAACCACCGGCCCCACTAACGCTAAAAAGCGATCAAGAATCCTTAGACAGGTTCAAGGCCTTTTTAACAAAACACCAATCTCAGGTGACATTGAAGACAATACCAACTTACTTTAAACATCGAAACTCCTTTCCTGCTCATCCGAATTCGTGACATCCTTGTGAACACCGAACTGTAACTTTTATTGTCGTCTCCCTGCATGAGCTTTGATACGCCATTGTTATGGCGTCTCAGCTCCAACCATCACCAAAATCCAACTATACAACCCTCGTTCACCCTTTACCCTTAAGCCACCACCATAGCCCCTCAAATCCCCACTAAATCAGATTAGTTGGAGCTAAGAGAAGAAAAGACGAAAGGTAAAAGTTCCCCAATTCTTCGAGTTTCAGAGAGCGATTAGGGTTGAAATTGACATTGGTCGTTTGTTCTCTACGAGAACGCTCGATTGATACAGATTTAGGGTTAAATCAAAGTCCGTTTGAAGTTCGTCAAGACTCATCCGCATACCTATGTAGGTATTTCCATTTTCCCTCATTCTTCTCCGTTTTGTTCCGTTGTTCATCAATGTCTCCCTTCCGTTTTATCTCTTTTCTTTTTATTTATCGATTTATATTTCTTTTACTGTTTTAAAAGTGTCATTGAGATCGAGTCGTATTAGTATAATGTTCATTATTGATTTAGGATTGATATTTGCTAGTTTTACTTTATTTTATATTTAGTGTTCAATTCTGTTGGTTTGAAGTTTGGTTTGGGTTTATTAGGAATTGCTGAATTGGGTTAGTTTCATGTTTGGTTTGGAATCCCAAAGAAAGGTAGTCAGTCCGGGTTGGGGCTAAATTTTGGGTCAAATTGACCCATGAGCTGAAGGTTAGCTAGTTGACTAAGGTAAAGTCAGGGGAATTGAAGGGTAATTTAGGTAAATGATTGAGAGAATCTCTCAAATAACCAACTAGGAAGCTTCCTAGAAGCTGGGTGGAGGGTCTAAGTTGATATTCAAATTTCTAAGTAAGATTATCTTGGCAAAAACAAAAATTCAAAAAGGGAAATAATGTAAAACTGAAACCTGTTGTTTACCCTACTTTCCTTGCCTATAAAAACAACTTTTCTTGCTTTTCAAGGCAGACCTAAGAGATAGAGAGTAGACTTTTTCTGAAACGGCCAAGAACTTGGAAAACTTGACTGTTTTATTTAGTGTTTTCTTAGATTTCTAACTCCTGAATGAATGCTAATTTATTTTGAGGGCTGAAAATAGTTTTATTTTGAGGAATTTGAGTAATAAAAATTCAGAAAAACTTGCAAAACGCTGTATTACAGTTCCATTGAAATTGCTTCAAGGTTCTGGTTCTCTTCTATAATTCTTGAAAAACAGTGATCTCTCATTTGGAATAGAATGGACTAGGTGTGGGTTATAGAAGTTGGTTTGAAGTTTGAGTCATTTTTCAACCGAAACTGAGTTCCAATTGTTGCACGCCACTTGCTAGGGATTTAAAAATTGGTTGGTTGAGCATTTCTGGTGCTGATTTCTGCTGTTTACCGCTGCTCTTCTTATTTCACTCTTATTTTGATTCCGAGGTATTTCTCTATTCACGAGAAACAAGTGAATACTAGCTATGAGATTCAAGTGGAAATATAATAGAATGCAAGTTACATTTACTTAGTTTTCTTTCCAGTTCTCCTGTTGTTCTCAATGTTCTATAAGTAGACTTCTAGGTATAAATATCAATAAGGCTTTCTCCTTCATTATTTGTGTATTTTGAATCCATGTGTGAGGATGAAGTATTCTGAATCTATGTTTGTGAGTAGGAATAAATCCGAGCGAATCAAAGCATACTTCCAGGTTTTTCCATCGGGAGTTGGTACCTCCCGACCTCCTTCTTTTACTCTATACACCCTTTTACGTTTTCTATATAAGCACCCTGTGTGTGGTCTACTTTGTTGATTCCTAGCTTGCATCCTTTTGCGTATTCCGCTCTAGTTCGTGGGTGCATCTCTGTTTTCTGTAATCGGTTGGGGATAGTGGCCGCGGCGGGGGATGGTAAAGTAAGGTCATGTCCTCGATGGGCGGGGTTGGGGGTAGGGGCGAGCAGGGGGGTTGGGAGCGGTTCTGCGGGTAGGGCCGGAGGCAAGGGTGGGAAGAGGGTAGCGAACGCTCATAGATTAAGGATCGAGTCGTGGAACGTAGCCACTTTGACGAGTAAGTCTATCGAGTTGGCGAAGGTTCTTCAGAAGAGGAGGGTTAACATAGCCTGTGTCCAGGAGACTAGGTGAAAAGGGTCGAAGGCGAGGAATGTAGACGGGTTTAAGCTGTGGTATTCTGGGGTCGTGAGAGGTAAGAATGGAGTGAGCATCTTGGTTGATACGGATCTAAGGGAGTCCGTAGTCGAGGTTAGACGAGTGAATGATAGGTTAATGTCTATTAAGTTTGTTATTGGGGGTTGCGTCCTCAATGTCATTAGCGCTTACGCGCCGCAAGCGGGCTTAGACGAGGAGGTTAAGAGACGCTTTTGGGAGGACTTAGATGAGCTGGTAAGTAGTATTCCCCAATCTGAGAAGTTAGTTATTGGAGGGGACTTTAATGGTCATATTGGGGCTGAAGTTGGTGGTTATGATGAGGTGCACGGTGGCTTCGGCTTTAGGGTTAGGAACGGAGGAGGCACATCTCTGCTTGAGTTTGCTAGGGCTTCCGAGCTTTTGATTGCAAACTCGATATTTCAGAGTAGGGAGGAGCATTTGGTCACCTTCAAGAGATCGGCGGCGATGACTCAAATTGATTACCTCCTCCTCAGAAGGAGCGATAGGGGTATGTGCAAGGACTGCAAGGTTATTCCAGGAGAATCCCTTTCGACTCTTCATAGACTCCTAGTGATGGATGTCGGTCTCTGGGCGAAGAGGAAGAGGAGGGGTGCTCGGGGACAACCGCGGATTAGATGGGGTGTTTTGACTAAGGAGAAAGCACATGAGTTGGAAAGGAGGTTAGCTGAGGGCGGAGCTTGGAGAAGTTCTGGGGAAGCGGATGCTATGTGGTCATACATGGCGAACTTGATTAGGGAGGTAGCACGGGGGGTGCTCGGGGTAGCCAAGGGCTATTCAGGCAGGCATCAGGGTGACTGGTGGTGGAACGATGTAGTCCAAGAAAAAGTGGAGGTGAAAAAGGCGGCGTTTGCTAAGATGGCAGGGAGCACAAGCGAGGAAGAACGAAGAGCGAACATGGAGATCTACAAAGCGGCGAGGAAAGAAGCAAAGATGGTAGTTACGAAAGCCAAAAACGCCGCGTTTGGTCGCATTTACGAGGAATTAGGGGAGCAAGACGGGGACAGGAAGTTATTCCGGTTAGCTAAAGTAAGGGAAAGGAAGGCGCGTGATCTTGACCAAGTTAGGTGCATCAAGGGCGAGGATGGTAGAGTTCTGATGGGGGAGTCTCAAATCAAGCAGAGGTGGTAGGCGTACTTTCGAGACTTACTTAACGAGGAGGGGGATCGTAACATTGAGCTAGGGGAGTTGGAGCATTCAGAGCAACATAGAGACCTTGGGTACTGCAGGCGCATTTGGGCGGTGGAGGTCATGGGGGCTCTGCGTAGGATGAGTAGGGGTCGAGCGACCGGGCCTGACGAGATCCCGGTGGAGTTTTGGAAATGCATGGGTAGGTCAGGAGTGGAGTGGCTCTCCAGGTTGTACAATGTGATCTTCAGGACCAAATGGATGCCGGAGGAGTGGAGGTGGAGTACAGTGGTGCCCTTGTACAAGAACAAATGTGACATCCAGTGCTGCAACAACTATAAAGGTATCAAATTAATAAGTCACACCATGAAGGTCTGGGAGCGGGTGATCGAGGCGAGGATGAGGGAGATGACATCAATATCTGTGAACCAGTTCGGTTTCATGCCGGGTCGCTCCACTACAGAAGCTATTCATCTTGTCAGGAGGCTGGTGGAGCAGTTCAGGGATAAGAAGAAGGACCTGCACATGGTACTTATTGACTTGGAAAAGGCGTATGACAAGGTCCCAAGGGAGGTGCTATGGAGGTGCTTGGAGGCGAAGAGTGTGCCAGAAGCCTACATCAGAGTAATCAAGGACATGTACGATGGAGCTAAGACTAGGGTTAGGACGGTGGGTGGCGACTCAGACCATTTTCCAGTGGTTATGGGGCTCCACCAAGGATCGGCGTTTAGCCCTCTCTTGTTTGCCTTGGTGATGGATGCTCTAACCTGACATATTCAAGGGAATGTGCCTTGGTGTATGCTATTTGCTGATGATATAGTCTTAATAGACGAGACGAGGGTCGGTGTCAATGAGCGGTTGGAGGTATGGAGACAGACTCTTGAGTCTAAGGGTTTCAGAATAAGCAGATCTAAGACAGAATACCTGGAGTGCAAGTTTAGCGCCGAGCCGAGCGTTGTAGGCAGGGATGTGATGATTGGATCTCAGGTCATCGCCAAGAGGGACAACGTCCGATATCTTGGGTCGGTGATTCAGGGGGACAGAGAGATTGACGGGGACGTCACTCAGCGTATTGGAGCGGGGTGGTCAAAGTGGAGGCTTGCATCAGGAGTCTTATGGGACAAGAAAGTTCCACAGAAACTCAAGGTGAAATTCTATTGAGTTGTGGTTAGACCTGCCATGTTGTATGGGGCGGAGTGCTGGCCAGTAAAGAACTCTCATGTTCAGAGAATGAAGGTTGCGGAGATGCGGATGCTCAGGTGGATGTGCGGGCTCACCAGGTTAGATAAGATTAAGAATGAAGTTATCCGCGAGAAGGTGGGGGTGGCCCCGATTGATGAGAAGATGCGAGAAGCGAGGCTGAGGTGGTTGGGCATATGTGGAGGAGAAGTCCTGATGCCCCGGTGAGGAGTTGCGAGCGGCTGGCGATGGTCGGCGTACGGCGAGGCAGAGGGAGGCCTAAGAGGTATTTGGGAGAGGTGATTAGGCGTGACATGGCTATAATGCGGGTTTCTGAGGACATGTCCCTTGATAGGAAAGTCTGAAGGTCTAGTATCAGGGTTGTAGGATAGGGGCCCCTAGAGTTTTTCGTACTCCTCACCCGGGGTTGGGTGAGGCTTGTCAGGGCTATCCATAGAGGATTTGTGTATTGGATTGTGTCTCTCTAATGGTAGTTACTTTCTGATATTATTGCATGCTATTTTATTTATGGTTCTTATGTTTAGATAATTATGTACGCTTTTTCTGCTGAAGTTACTAATGCCCTTTTGTTTTTGTTTTTGTTTTTGTTTTTGTTTTTCCTTCAATGAGCCGAGGGTCGATTGGAAACAGCCTCTCTGCCCTTTCGGATAGGGGTAAGGCCTGTCTACATATTACCCTCCCCAGACCCCACTTCGTGGGACTATACTGGATAGTTGTTGTTGTTGTTGTTGTAACGATAAATGAACCATGGAATTTAGCACATTCAGTTTTATTTTGATCTAATGGTGTGGATCACTGATCCTTGTTTGGTTTCTGTTTAAGATCAGTGAGGTTTTAATTCTGATGTTTGTTTGGGTGTTAAATTTTGGCTTGTGTGTATGATTACTGTGCAAATCTTGTTTTACATCAAGTTCATTCTAGCAATTGATTTTGTAATTAGGAAGATGTTGTTGGCAGAACTTGGTTGATTTCAACTTAGAAGTTTGTTTTTTTCTTAAAAAACAGACTCGAATGCTTTCATTAATCAATAGTGTTTAGTGTGTAAACGACTACCATGTGAATGGGGGTAATTTAAAATGACTTGGAATGGGTTTTAGTTTAATTTCAATCATTGCTTCAATGCTTAGCAATTGCAAGTCTAATTCTGGTGATTGTTCAATGTCGAGTTTGAGGATCTGTGGTATTTGAATCCTCTGGTCGCTATCTTTCTGTTTGCCAAAGGGGCTTGACGCCTGTTGCCATTGTCCTGGAGTCCACCCCTCGCCCGTTTGCACGTGATTTGAATGTCCCTCGTCTGAAATAGGCTCGTGTCAAGTTCCAAAGTTGGCAACGATTTTTTGTGCTTAATTTTATCTTGGCTTGTTTAGAAAAAAATTGACTACTTTCAGCTGTTGTGGAGGTTTGATATGTGTATCTTGGAACATTATATTTGCCCATGACCTATACGAATTGGGATCTTTCTGGGATGGAATATTCGTGAACGGGATTTGAGTCATTTTTCGCTACTTTCTATCCATACCTTTTTGGGATTTTTACCTACCTATATCATATACCAAATTTTATTATCTTACTTGTTAAGGACTGCGTTTATTACATTTAAGCATACCAAATTACAATTTATATACCATAATTCAAATTAAGGGTATAATTATTGCTTCATTTATTCTAGGCGTAATTTTATGAGATGCAAACAAAATATAACTTCTAATTTACAAAGTAAATATGGTATCAAAAGTTGACAACTTTGCTTGAATAAGCTAAAGTTGACAAATTTACCTTATTTGTAGTTTGTATGTAGAAATTTTGTAGATGAAGAGCAAATTTTGTTGTCAATATTAATTTTTTACACAAGATTGTAGTTTAATTGTAGTAATTTTGTAGATACTCTTAAGAACAATACAACTTTATGCAATACTTAAACTGATTTGTAGTTTATTTTTTGAAATGTTATCTACAAGATATCTACAAACTGAATACATTGAATTTTAATATCCCAATTCCCGTTTAAATTGTAACATAATTGGCATTTTCGACATAATTGTAGAAGACTTGTAGAAGTTTTAGTCTTCCCAATCTACAACTTATCTACAAATGTTCTACAGTTTATCTACATTTTATGTACAATTAATCTACAATGCTACAATTTAACTACAATTTATCTATAATTTTTGGAAATATGTCTTCTTCTTCTTCTTCTTCTTCTTCTTCGACGAGTTTCAATATGAAATTCAGTCAAAACCATGTCTAATCTTCACCAAAACCCCTCAAAATTGAGATATAAACTCCTAAACATATTCGGAATTATTTACAACAACACCCAATGCAAACAAATAATAATTTTTGAAACCAAAATTTGAATTCAAAGCTTTCAAGTTTTTAATGGCTATCAATGGTGGAAAGTATATGGAGAAGGAGAGAATTATGCAGCAATGGAATTTTCTTCAGTTTCAAAATTCAAATTTAATGGTGATAGGATCACACGCAGATATGTTCCTATAATTTCGCACGCTTTTTATGGGAAAATTTACCTAATTTTGGATTGGTATATATTTTATAGTGAAACTGTTGACAACACGGGTTAATACCAAATTATGAACATTTTTGGTAATAAGGTTTGGTATATGGTATAGATAGAAAAAAATCCATACTTTTTTAGTTGCTAAACCCTATTGGCTAAGGGCTATTCATTTAATCAGAAAAAATCCCCATCCCTCTTTAATGTAATTAATTTGACTCTTGAGTAGTCTTGAGGTGCGTGATCGGTGCGTACTCAATCTTAAGAAAGAATGGGCGTGACTACTTAAAACCCAATAGTGGTATTGGTGTCGATTTTTCCACAGAGAGTTCAAATTGGAGTTTAGTATTTGCTAAGCCTAGAAATGCGTTTTAACTTTTATTTGATCTTCTATCATTTTTGGTATTTCTTTCATTTAACAACTAAATTTATCAACTACAAGTATAAACTAAATTATGCTAAGTAATGATGCTAGTTGTATGCAATAAGAGAAAAGCACTAGGGTCGTGACACTCACCTAGGTGGCTAATTAACAGGTGTAGAATTCTAACACAAGGATGAGAATTAAGGGGAATATGGGTAACCGTTGTAATTTAGTACTCACTCTCACATCTCTCGGTAGAGAGAGTGATTTTGCCCAATTGACTCTCTCGAGACCAATTGGGTAGGTTAATTTGCCTAAGCAACTTTAATGTTCAAGTGGGGTAATTACTCTCTCGAGGTTTAACTCGATACTCGGAACTATCATTATTATGGGTCCATCCCAAATCCTTATTGGGTTAATTGTGAGGTCATAGGCTCTCTTTCTCAAGAAGAGTCAAGACCCACTAAGCTAAACTTAGTGTTTGAACCACCAAATCTATGTGAAAACATAAAATCAACCCAAATACCAAACACACAACATCATCCAAGCATTAGGCAAAAACCCGCCATTAATTATCCACACTAGGGTTGAGCCACAACCCTAGCTAATTGGTTTAGCTAGACATGTAAGAAGTAGAAATAGAAGAAATACTAGAAAAAATTAATATAATCATTAACTACAAGCTTAATCTACTTGAATCCACGTTAATTATAATAGAAAATTTCCTAAAGTAGGCTAATACAAAGTGTCTCGTGCTCAGCTGCTAAAACAGGTTCCAAATTTGACCTAAAAAAGTAAAGTGTGCTATTTATACTACACAGGAAAAATCAGACAAAATACTCCTAGGGGTCTGGCGCGGACCGCATAGAAATGGCATGCGGCCTCGTAGGTCATAAGGTCTTCAGATCTGTGATTCTGGACTTGGAGATATATGTCGTATAGAAATGTCACGCGGCCGCATGTTGAGTCAAGCAGACCGCGTGAAAATGGTGCGCGGCCGCACATGTTGAATTATATGGACCGCGTAAAGATGATGCGTGGCTGAACTCTAGAACTTGTCCAATCAATTGTTAGATAATACGCTTAACGCTAGAGGGGGGGGGGGGGTGAATAGCGTTATAATAAAAATTAGCGTAAACTTGCGGAATTTAAATATTGCAGGAAATAAATAAGTGCAATAAGTAAATAAATTAGAACAAACGCACCGATGTATCCTGGTTCACCACAACCCGTGGCTAGTCCAGTCCCCGAGAGACTCTCTCGAGATTTCCACTAACTTGTTAAGCTTACGGGTGCTCAACAAACCGTTACAACTTGAGGACACAAGCCTCAACAACCTTTGCTCGGAGATACAACACTCCAAGACTTCAACCAAGGAAACACAAGTTCCTTCTTACAACACAAGGGACTAACACTTCCCTTCAAGTGTACAAAAACACTTAGCACTCAAACAAGACACTCCTTTAAGAGTAGATATGAGTAAAAAGAATACGCTCAAGATCGCAACAACTTTCGACAAGAATTTGGCTCTCAAAAGCTTATGTAATGAATATAAAATGATAAGAAATAAAGTATGCAAGCTTTAGCAATTGTATGATCAGTTATTGTGTTTAGAAGACTGAATTGAAGCTGTATTTATAGTTGCAAAACCATGCATTACCGTTGCCTAATTGCCAATTAAGAAATGCTGATTTTACTCAGTGACAATCGATTGTCAAAATGCCACAATCGATTGTTTGCCAATCGTTCCAAAAATCATTCCCAGATTTTATGCTTAACAATCGATTATCTAAGATCAATAATCGATTACTGGAAACGTTCAAAAAATCATTTCCGGATTTTACCTAAAACAATCGATTGTCAGAAATCTACAATCGATTACTTGGCAACGTTAAAAAAAATCATTTCCGGATTTTACATACAACAATCGATTGTCAGAAATCTACAATCGATTACTTGGCAACGTTCAAAAAATATTTTTCAGATTTTATTTAAACAATCGATTATTAGAAATCTATAATCGATTACCTGGCGGTGTTTGAAAATATTTTGGCAACAGTTAGTTATACAATCGATTATACTAAGTTAACAATCGATTATATATCAGTCTTGAAAAATCAATTTAGACACTGCCTCTTGACAATCGATTGTCATATGTTCACAATCGATTATTTAATAACTTTGAAAAAGTTTGGAAGACACTGCCTCAACACAATCGATTGTCATATGTTCACAAATGAAAAATCTGATGGACATTGTCTCTTCATAATCGATTGTCATTAGCTTCACAATCAATTGTTTTGAGCTTTGAAAAACTTTGATGGACACTGCCTCATCACAATCGATTATCATAAGGTTCACAATCGATTGTTATGCAGATTTGAAAAATCTGATGCTCACTGCCTTAACACAATCGATTGTCATAAGTTCACAATCGATTGTCAAGCAGCTGACTTAAACATAATCGATTATCATAAGTACATAATCGATTATCTTAGTCCAGATTTTAGAGGCATGTTTAAAAATCATTTCGACTAAAGTAAATATGCATTATTTAAAATCATTTTGCTCTAAATTAAATATGCATGATTTGTTTAAAATATTTTTATGAGAGAAGCCAAGTCTTGAGTTTAAGTTGTCGGATCAAGATCACAATAAAATACCGACTCATATAAAACTTAATCTCGATCTTTGTCTTGTGCTTGAATCTCGTTTTATATCAAATTTGCGCTTGTGCTTGGACCTCGTCATATGTCAATTTGCGCATAGTTTGTCATTCATCAAAACCTACAAATATGAACACACATTTAGTATAATGCCTTGAGAACGTGTTTCCAACAATTTCCCCCTTTTTGATAATGGCAAACTTTAAGCGGGATATGTATATTAGGCAATTCATAATGACGATTCAAGACAAGTAAAGATATCCAACAAGTATATAGATATGCAATTTGTTCCCCCTCAATATATGAATTCCCCCTCAATTTATGCCGATAAGTATTGAGAGTGCATACCCGTTATCTTCCCCCTTTTTCCATTAGCAAAAAAAATATTGAATTATAAAAAAAACTTGTTTATTTGTTAAATCTGCAATTTCAGACATAATAACGCAAATAATGTCAAGACAATCGATTATTGATACTGGATAATCGATTATATAAAAGAGAAATTGATTGTTCTGTGCGTCAAGCTTTATAATTCCCCCTGCCTTTAGGGCGATACCTGCAAAAATACGTTAGACGTCTCCGACGCTCAAGTTAGAAAATATGTGAAAGGGAAAATGCAATGCATGACTTAGATCAACGTGGAGTCAAGGATCCCAAGTTCACTACGAATTCGGAAGAAGGACTCTTTCTCTAAGGGCTTTGTAAAGATGTCGGCCAATTGATCTTTGGTTTCAACAAATTCAATTTTGGCATCGCCCTTGAGAACGTGATCTCTTATAAAATGATGTCTAATTTCAATGTGTATTGTTCGCGAATGAAGAATGGGGTTCTTCGTCAAGCATATGACACTTGTATTATCACATCTAAGAGGGATATGATCAAGACTTAGGCCATAGTCCAAGAGTTGTTGTTTCATCCAAAGGATTTGAGCGCAACAACTCCCCGCGGCTACATATTCAGCCTCGGTTGTGGACAACGCAACACTTACTTGTTTCTTGCTAAACCAAGAAACGAGAGAGCTACCGAGCAAATGGCAAGTGCCACTAGTGCTCTTGCTGTCCAATTTGCATCCAGCAAAATCGGAATCGGAATAGCCAACAAGTTGGCATGAAGAACCTTTGAGGTACCATAGACCCACATTTACAGTACCTACAAGATACTTCAATATCCGTTTCACCGCAGTTAGGTGAGACTCCTTCGGACACGATTGATAACGAGCGCATAAGCACATGCTAAACATGATGTCCGGACGACTAGCAGTAAGATAAAGGAGAGAGCCAATCATACCTCGATACTTTTTGATGTCAACTTCCTTACCTTTCTCATCTTTGTCTAGATGATCGGATGTGCTCATGGGGGTTGCCATTGCTTTTGCATTGGTCATTTCAAATCGTTTCAGCAATTCTTTGCAATATTTCTCTTGGCAAATGAACGTACCTTCTTTCATTTGCTTTACTTGTAATCCCAAAAAGAATGTTAACTCACCCATCATAGACATCTCAAATTCGCTTGTCATTAAATCGGAAAGTTCCTTGCACAAAAAATTGTTAGTAGCACCAAATATAATATCATCCACATAGATTTGAACTAATAAAATATCATTGTTTTTATGGTTAACAAAAAGAGTGGTGTCAACTTTCCCCCTAATGAAATCATTTTCCAATAGAAATTTACTCAATCTTTCATACCAAGCTCGGGGAGCTTGTTTTAAACCATAAAGAGCCTTTTTGAGTTTGAAAACATGATCGGGAGATTTAAAATCTTCAAAACCGGGGGGTTGTTCAACATAAACTTCTTCTTGAATAACACCATTTAGAAAAGCACTTTTCACATCCATTTGATATAAATTGAAATTCATAGAAGAGGCAAAAGAAAGCAATAAACGAATAGCTTCTAATCTAGCTACGGGAGCATATGTTTCTTCATAGTCAATACCCTCTTCTTGATTATAGCCTTTTGCACAAGCCTAGCTTTATTTCTAGTGATTACACCATTTTCATCTAGTTTGTTTCGAAAAACCCATTTCGTACCAATTATGGTATGATTTTCGGGTCTTGGCACCAAATCCCAAACGTCATTCCGTTTGAATTGGCTAAGCTTCTCTTGCATTGCCAAGGTCCAAAATTCATCCCCAATTGCTTCGGAGATGGTTGTTGGTTCAATTTGAGAAACAAAAGCAGTATGTCCTAAGGTGTTCTTAAGGGAGTTTCGGGTACTTACCTTTTCTCCGACGTCGCCAATTATCTGTTCGAGAGGGTGATCTTTGATTGTCCTCCACTCGTTAGGCATTTTCATTTCTTTCTCCAATTGTGGCGCTTCCTCCGTTGATTGTTCCAAGATTTCATCTTGAATTTCCTTAGGAGTTTCCTCTTGTACTTTGTTTTGAGGACTTAATGAGTTCAAAATACCTGCAAGATCAGAACAAGAATCCTTTCTCGCCAAGCGAGCATTATTTTCGGAAAACACAATATGAGGGGATTCCTCCACAGTTTGGGTTCTATTATTAAATACCCTATATGCTTTGCTACGTGAAAAATACCCAATAAAAATTCCTTCATCGGATTTGGCATCAAATTTTCCCAATTGATCTTTTCCATTGTTATGAATAAAAACTTTACAACCGAATACTCTAAAATGGGATATATTTGGTTTCCTTCCCTTGTAGAGTTCATAAGGGGTTTTCATGAGTATTGGCCTTATGACTACTCTATTTAAAACGTAGCATGCGGTACTCACGGCATCCGCCCAAAAATGTTTGGGAATCTTAGCCTCTTCGAGCATGGTTCTAGCCATCTCTTCGAGACACCTATTTTTCCTTTCCACCACCCCATTTTGTTATGGTGTTCGTGGAGCGGAAAAGGTATGCTCGATACCGAGTTCGTCACAAAAGTCCGCAAAGAGATTGTGATCAATCTCTCCCCCATGATCACTTGTAATTGAAGTGACGGTTGTTTCCTTTTCGTTTTTAACACGTTTAAGAAAATATTTAAAATTCTGAAAAGCATCACTTTTATGGGCAAGAAATAAAGTCCAAGTAAATCTGGAATAATCATCAACAATAACAAAAGTATAACGATTTCTACCAAGACTTTCAATGCGAGATGGTCCAAACAAATCCATGTGAAGCAATTGCAATGGTCTAGAAGTCGAAACAATATTTTTCGATTTAAAAGATGCTTTTGTTTGCTTCCCTTTTTGACAAGAATCACAAATAGAGTCATATTCAAATTTCAAATTTGGAAGACCAACAACTAAATTTTGTGAGACCAATTTGTTCAAAAGATGCATGTTGATGTGAGCTACTCTACGATGCCATAACCAAGAATCATCCTCTTTGCTCATTAAACAATTCACATATTCTGGTGAAGAATTTGCAAGATCAACCATATAAATGTTATCCATTGTAAAACCACGAAGGATAATTTTAAAATCGCTACGTCTAAAAACTAAGCATTCATCCGAATCAAATAAAATAAGATTTCCCTTGTCACATAATTGACTTATGCTCAAGAGATTATGTTTTAAACCTTTCACAAGTAATATATGCTTAATGGAAGAAATTTCATCCTTACCGACCGATCCGATGCCGATAATCTTTCCTTTGTTGTTATCACCAAAAATAACACTTCCCCCTTCCTTGTGTTCTAGTTGAAGGAATTTGGATTCGTCTCCCTTCATGTGCTTAGAGCATCCACTATCAAGGTACCATAGTACAGTTGATCCCTTCAAACATACCTACAAAACAGATTAATGAGTTTTAGGTACCCATGCCATTTTGGGTCCTTGGGGGTTAGGCAAATCATAGTGATGTGATTGAGTGTTATGTCTATGTTGTGTAAAACAAGCAGGAGCAATATGTCCAATTCGTCTACAATAATGACAAGTCACGTTAGGATTATGCATCCTTCTAGGTTGATAGTAATTGGACGGACGAAATTCATTTACTCTATTCTTGACAATATGACTATTGCGCAAATCATTTCTCCTACCATTTGTTCTAGGATATGCATCATTTCTAGAATAGTTGTTTCTAGGTTGGAAGTCATTTCTAGGTGTTCTAAAAGGTTCAAAATTCCTTCTAGTGTTTGGCCTAGAATGTGCATTATTTCTAGCATGATTATTTCTAGGTTGCGATTGATGAAAGCCATTTCTAGGTTTATTGTATCTAGGACGAACATTTGTTTTATTTATCCTAGGTTGAGCCTTAGGTGGTTGGGGGTTGGCTTCAACTTTCTCTTTAGGCTCGTTTCTAAAACCTATGCCATGCTTGGTCGGCTTCAAATTAACAAGCACTTCATTCAAATTTTTATGAGAGGAATTAAACTTATCTAAGGTGCCCTTAAGCCTTTCTACTTCATTTTTGAGATGCATGCAAGAAGTACAATTTCTTGAACCCTCGGGCTTGTTGGAGCTTCTCTTTCCAAAACATTTGTTTTCCTCTTTCAACTTCTCATTTTCTAAAATCAGTTTTTCCAATTCCTTTTTTTTAAAAGAGAGTTGTTTTTGAAAATATTTTTCTTTTAAAGAAGCATTTTCTTTTATACTCTTAACAGTTTTTGAAGCTTTAATAAATTCGCTATACAACTCATCAAAAGCATTTTGCATTTCTTCAAGGGAAAAGAAATTTTTGGAAGAAATTTGACATACCTCTTCTTTGTTGTCTTCTTGTGCCATAAGACAAAGATTTGCGGCTTCGTCTTCTTCTTCCTCACTTGACTCGTCACCGGAGTCGCCTCCCCAAGATATGTATGCTCGGTTCTTCTTGAAGGGTTTCTTCTCCTTTTTAGCATTTGGGCAATTTGATTTAATGTGCCCGGTTTCTCCGCACTCATAGCACTTTATTTGATCTCCTTGCTTTTTGCCCTTTCGTTCATACTCTTTTCGCATGAACTTTTGAAATCTCTTGATAACGAGTCCGAACTCGTTGTCTCCGTCCTCATCATTTTGAGGTTGGCTTGTGCTTGCCTTGAGAGCGATACTTTGCTTCCTTTGATCATCAACAAGAGGGTTAAGTATAGTAGATTCATAAGTTTTAAGATTACCTCTTAATGCGTCGATGGAGACATTTGAAATGCCAATGGATTCTTGAATCGTGTCGGCCTTGGATCGCCATTCCGGAGTGAGACTTCGGAGAATTTTTTCGGACAAGTTCCTTATCCGTGAAGGTCTTCTTAAGAGCATGTAAATCATTTACGATTTTTGAAAATCGTTCGAACATCTCATCGACCTTTTCGCCTTCCTTCATGTGAAACAATTCATATGCATGGGTTAGGAAATCAATTTTGGCTTCCCTTACCTGGTCCGTACCTTTGTACGTAATTTCCAGCTTGTCCACATTTGCTTCGCCGTTGTGCAACAAGATATCTTCCTGTAATCATCAGCATTTACAGCACAATATAATAAATTAATAGCCTTAGCATTATTTTGCACCTTTCGGATATCATCCGCATCGTATTCATCTTCGGACTTTGGGACCCATTCATTTTCAACCTCTTGGTTGGAATTTGTTCTCCATTCATTATGACCTTCCAAAGATGAAAACTATTTGATTGTACAAATATTCTCATCCTCTCCTTCCAGTATGTATAATTTGTACCATCGAATAGCGGTGGTCGGGTGGAGCATTGTCCTTCACCTATTCCTGCAAAAGAATCACGAGTAGAAGCCATGGATGTTTCTCTCAAACGGTTAAGTCTTCAGAGAGTTGGGCTCTGATACCAATTGTTAGATAATACGCTTAACGCTAGAGGGGGGGGGGGGGTGAATAGCGTTATAATAAAAATTAGCGTAAACTTGCGGAATTTTAATATTGCAGGAAATAAATAAGTGCGATAAGTAAATAAATTAGAACAAACGCACCGATGTATCCTGGTTCACCACATCCCGTGGCTAGTCCAGTCCCCGAGAGACTCTCTCGAGATTTCCACTAACTTGTTAAGCTTACGGGTGCTCAACAAACCGTTACAACTTGAGGACACAAGCCTCAACAACCTTTGCTCGGAGATACAACACTCCAAGACTTCAACCAAGGAAACATAAGTTCCTTCTTACAACACAAGGGACTAACACTTCCCTTCAAGTGTACAAAAACACTTAGCACTCAAACAAGACACTCCTTTAAGAGTAGATATGAGTAAAAAGAATACACTCAAGATCGCAACAACTTTCGACAAGAATTTGGCTCTCAAAAGCTTATGTAATGAATATAAAATGATAAGCAATAAAGTATGCAAGCTTTAGCAATTGTATGATCAGTTATTGTGTTTAGAAGACTGAATTGAAGCTGTATTTATAAATGCAAACCCATGCAATACCGTTGCCTAATTGCCAATTAAGAATTGCTGATTTTACTCAGTGACAATCGATTGTCAAAATGCCACAATCGATTGTTTGCCAATCGTTCCAAAAATCATTCCCAGATTTTACGCTTAACAATCGATTATCTAAGATCAATAATCGATTACTAGCAACGTTCAAAAAATCATTTCCGGATTTTACCTAAAACAATCGATGGTCAGAAATCTACAATCGATTACTTGGCAACGTTCAAAATATCATTTCCGGATTTTACTTACAACAATCGATTGTCAGAAATCTACAATCGATTACTTGGCAACATTCAAAAAATCTTTTTCAGATTTTATTTAAAACAATCGATTATTAGAAATCTATAATCCATTACCTGACGGTGTTTGAAAATATTTTGGCAACGGTCAGTTATACAATCGATTATACTAAGTTAACAATCGATTATATATCAGTCTTGAAAAATCAATTTAGACACTGCCTCTAATCGATTATTTAATAACTTTGAAAAAGTTTGGAAGACACTGCCTCAACACAATCGATTGTCATATGTTCTCAATCGATTATTTTGTGACTTTGAAAAATCTGATGGACATTGTCTCTTTACAATCGATTGTCATTAGCTTCACAATCGATTGTTTTGAGCTTTGAAAAACTTTGATGGACACTGCCTCATCACAATTGATTGTCATAAGGTTCACAATCGATTGTCATGCAGATTTGAAAAATCTGATGCTCACTGCCTTAACACAATCGATTGTCATAAGTTCACAATCTATTGTCAAGCAGCTGACTTAAACATAATCGATTATCATAAGTACATAATCGATTATCTTAGTCCAGATTTTAGAGGCATGCTTAAAAATCATTTTGACTAAAGTAAATATGCATTATTTAAAATCATTTGCTCTAAATTAAATATGCATGATTTGGTTAAAATATTTTTACGAGAGAAGCCAAGTCTTGAGTTTAAGTTGTCGGATCAAGATCACAATTAAATACCGACTCATATATAACTTAATCTCGATCTTTGTCTTGTGCTTGAATCTCGTTATATATCAATTTTGCGCTTGTGCTTGGACCTCGTCATATGTCAATTTGCGCATAGTTTGTCATTCATCAAAACCTACAAATATGAACACACGTTTAGTATAATGCCTTGAGAACGTGTTTCCAACATTGTTGACTCTCTGAACTTTTACCCACGCGGATCCCACTGCTTTGATATGCGGCCACATGGGATTGTGCCTTGAATTGGTGATCCACTGATCTCTCATCAGTGCGGACCGCATGGAAATGGATGCGGTCCGCATGGGATTTCTTAACTTTTGGTCACTCTCTGAACTTTGTTGCGCGATCGCGTGGCAAAGCAGGGCAGACTGCGCAGGTCAGGCTTGACTTGGCAGTTTGCAGAGCTCTTCTGCGCGGCCGCAAATCAAAATAGTGCGGTTCCACAGGTCACCCTTTTCCCACTTTCAATTATCTTTTGACATTTGGCAGGTTTCACTCCTCTTTTGAGCTGATTTGTGATATGTATCATCTATTCACTCAAACATGCAATCAAGCGCAACTTGTATGTAATTTAGGACTAATGTTGATCGATTTATGCACAAAGCTCAGGTAAGAAGGGGTATAAAACATGTATAATTCATAGTTATAAACTTCTCCAAACTTAAACCCTTACTTGTCCTCAAGCAAACAAAATGAGCCATATCCCTCAATGAAAAACGCCCGAGTAATTTCTGTTCTTCTTATGGTAACCTCAACGAGCCTCAGTTGGGACTAACAATTGCCCTCAATACATATGTATCATTAACATATTTAAAACTTTGAACACTTGTGGATCAAATGTGACACAAGATCATCAAGGGTTGACACAACTTATCAAGGAACCTTTTCCAAGATCACGCATTCTCGACTTTCCTTAAGTGAACCTCACCTTTTAGAATAGTTGTATACAAATTGAGGTGAATGAGCTCTCTCTCATTTCACAAAGAAACGTCCTAAGTCTGACTCTAAGCACCATATTCTTGCCCTTCTTGTAGGTATCCACTAATGTAGGCTTCCCTCAACTCAAGATCAAATAGGGCTTTTGAGGAGTCATTGTGAGGCTTTTGGCTGAAGGTAGGATATGATGTTGTTCAAATGGTTTCAATCTTTCCTTAAACACTTCTTTTGATTATTTTGGCATACTTTCTTGACTCAATTGAGTAGTTCACTTCTTTCAAGGGGCTAGAGGTATACAATATTACTCTTTCTTTTTGCAATTAAAAACATTTCTCCTTTTGTATGCTTTTCCATACCTTTTTTTTTTCATTTTTGTTGTCCTTTTTATTCCCTTTTTGATTCTTATTCTCTTTTTATCTTTGTTTTTGTCTTATTCTCTTTTTCATTGCCTTCCTTTTCTTTTGCTTTTGTGTTTTTCTACCACATTGATGCCTTTCGTGTCTCCCTCTCCCACACTTAGTCATTTTCCACTACTCAAGGGAAGATTTGGGTGCCAAGAGAAGGTATAATTGGGAACGGGTATAAGCTTGTAACTTGGTTCATGAAAGAATAAGGTTCAAGGCTCAAATGGGGTGAACTAGGGATCATTTGATTGGTAGTCATAGAATAGTTCAATTTGCCATTTTTGGATCAAGGAGAGCCTAAAATCATTTCTCACGTCAAGTTCCACCTATGATTTCACCTCAACAAACATTCAGGGCAAGTTCTAGACCATCTGCATGGTACTTGGGCTCAATAAATTGAATTCTCACCACACACACTCAAGGATTACCAAAAGTGGAGTCGAGGGCCCACAACGACCTTAGATATGATTCAAGCACACAATGTCCCAACATGACCATATGATGATTGTTTGGTCAACAAAGAGTCTCAAAGCCACGACTCACTATTCTAAACACAACTTAATGTCTTTGACCATAAGATCAAAAGCAAATGTGCTAGGCCCAAGTGAAGCTTTGCCTGAGGTACCCTTAACTACAAAAACTTGAAAATCAAAAAGCAAATCAAAAAACTGACTCAACCCTTAAGAAAATTGTCACGCTATCTATCATTGGGAAGAGTCACCCTGTTTGCACAACATTCTACCTTTGGAAAGAACTGTGGCATTAAGAAAACCAAGAAATTATTGCCAACGCCAAAACAAAACCAAAAAGGATACGAGCCTAACTTTGCAACTAAAACGAAAACGAAATATTTTAACGAAGCATTCGTCTTCTGATCCGGCTTCCTTCCTTCCTCTACGAGTTCTCCGACTGAACTAAGATCCAATTCTGAAGGCAACAAACAAAGACTAAGCTTATTCCACGACTGAAACTGAACGGATTAAGAGAATCAAGTGAAGAAATATGTCAGACACTCTATTTCAAGATCCCACGAAGGAGATACATACTAGAGTATGAGAAAACTTGCACCGTTAATCTTCTTGTTATGCCCATGGCAGGATATTAACTCAGGTAAACCATTATCTCTTTCATTTTCTGGGGGTTTTGTCTATCCTTCTTATTCTTGTTCATAAATCTTAATTTCAAATTATTGTGGTTTTTATGTTACTCAAATTAGATTATGAGATTGACTCTTTTTGTAAAGTCGATCTTTTCAGTAGAATCTGGAATGTGTTCAGCTAAGGTTCATTTTAAAATTTTGGTGTATGATTTTGAGGTTAAATAGGTCCACATTCAGCCAAAAGTTAATTGCATTCTCTAGCTTATTTTTGGAGTTAATTCGGAATTTTGGAGCAAATTATTTTACAGTTTATTCAATCTTTCATTGTGTCCCTGTTTGAAACAAATTGTATTCATTTTGAGTTCATTGATTAGTGCTTATTTCATAATTATATTTTATGTTTTCAATGTGACATTCATATTTTATGATTTGTATTTTGGATTGTGTCTCACTTATGGTAGTTATTTATGGTAGTTACTGTATGATATTATTGCATGATATTTATTTATGATTCTTATGTTTAGATAATTATTTACGTTATTTCTGCTGGAGTTACTAATACTCTTTTGTTTTTGTTTTTGTTTTTACTTTCCTTCACTGAGCCGAGGGTCGATTGGGAACAGTCTCTCTGCCCTTTCGGGTAGGGGTAAGGCTAGTCTACATATTACCCTCCCCAGACCCCACTTTGTGGGACTATACTGGGTAGTTGTTGTTGTTGTTGAAATATTTTAACGGAAATAGAAAACCAACTGAAAACCAAATGAATACGTATACAAGGGGAGTAAAATATACAACTAAGGGAGTTCAGAATGAAGATTTATATACACATCATCTCTATCTACGAATGTACTAAAAGTAAAGAATATGTACAATAATCCAGTTAATAAAAAAGTAGGGCCACACCCCCACGAATAAGAGCTAGCATTGTCCCCAATGTTAACTACAAAATAAAGAATAAAAAATAGCAAAGGATGTGGAACGGCCCCTCAAGCCTCATCAGTCCTGGTCAATGGCACCCGTGTGCTCTGTACTGGCAGGGACCTCAGACTGGTCCCCAACCTGCTACTGCTTTGCTACTGGGACAGGTTCCTACTCCTCGATCGGCTCATGAACAGAGGGGGTACTGGAGGGACCCTCGTGCTCTGGAGCCACTGTTATCACAACTCCCTCAGTACTAGGGAGTTTTCTATTCTTCTTCGGCCTATGCTCCTCCTCATGCGGCTGCCCAACTGGTGGCTCTATGGACGACTCCTCAAATAGCAAATCTAGCGGCAGCTGATCCGCTAATAGCTTGTCTACCTGCACCTTCAGTGCCGCCATCGACTCCTTCGAAGCCTTTGTTTTTCTCAGCTTCCGATGCTCCTTGGCCAGATCCTTTAAAGCCTTGCTGTGGTCCCCAATGATCTTTGCCAATCTACCCTCCTCTGCTATCATCTTTTCCTGGTTGGCCAGGATTTTCTTCAAAGTCTCATCAATAGAAATAGGGATCTCTACAGTCACCAGAGCTCCCTACGCCTGAACAACTGTGGTCAATGTTGACAACTTGGATGTCGCAGTTTACATCCAGTTGTTCAAACTGCAAGTGAGTGTGTCGGCTGGTTGGCGGTGAATCTATGAGTCTTTGATATCGGGATCACCGGATCAGCTGTGGCAGAAGGGGGTGCTGTGGAAGGTCCGGGAGGCAATGTAGTGGGCTCAGTGGCAGCTGGCTCATCAGAATGGCCGGCTGCGGAAGAAGTGGAGGCCTGAATCTTCTTGGCATTCTTAGGGTTATCAGGACCCTTCTGATCATACCATGAGTAGGGGATCACCGGAGGTACCGTAATATCATATTTTTTCTTTTTCACCTCCAATTCCTTGAAGTACAGGGAAAGTGTGTTGGGGAAGGGGTAGTTTGTCTTTGTCTCATTACCCACAACAAAAATCACCATATGCATAATGTTTCCCACATTCAATGGAAACTCGGCCATAATGGAAGCAACCAAGACAACACGCTCAGTAGAGACAGAGTGATCATGTGTGGACGGATGAAGCCGATTGCACATGAATGTTAACCACTCTTTTTCTTGAATGTTGAGGGTGTTCCATAATATCCTCTCCTGTGATTTCAGCCACACAGGGAGTGTACCTGGAGTTGCTAAAATCCCGGCTAACCACGGGCGAGCTTCTTCTTTCATAGCCAGCTTCTCCAAGTATTGAGTGTTGAAACACGTTCTCAAGGAACTAAACTAAACGTGTGTTCATATTTGCAGGTTTTGATAAATGACAAACGATGCGCAATTGACATATGACGAGGTCCAAGCACAAGCGCGCAAATGTCATGTAACAAAGTTCAAGCACAAGACAAACAAAGATCAAGACTAAACAAAGTTATACATGAGTCGTTCTTTAATTGTGATCTTGATCCGACAACTTAACTCAAGACTTGGCTTCTCTCGTAAAATCATTTTTATCAAATCATGCATATTTAATTTAAGAGCAAAATGATTTTAAATCATGCATATGTATTTTAGCAAAATGATTTTTAAACATGCCTCTAAAATCTGGACTAAGATAATCGATTATGTACTTATGATAATCGATTATGTTAAGTCAGCTGCATGACAATCGATTGTGAACCTTATGACAATCGATTGTGTTAAGGCAGTGTGCATCAGATTTTTCAAATCTGCATGACAATCGATTGTGTACCTTATGACAATCGATTGTGTTGAGGCAGTGTCGAAACATATTTTTCAAAGCTGCAAAATAATCGATTATGAACCTATGACAATCGATTGTATTAAGGCAGTGTCTATTTGATTATTCAAAGACTAATAAATAATCGATTGTCCATATAGTATAATCGATTATGTAACTGACTGTTGTCAAAATATTTTCAAACACCGTTAAGTAATCGATTGTATGTTTTTAATAATCGATTGTTTTAAGTAAAATTTGGAAAAGATTTTTTGAACGTTGCCAAGTAATCGATTGTATGTTCTTAATAATCGATTGTTTTAAGTAAAATCTGGAAAAGATTTTTTGAACGTTGCCAAGTAATCGATTGTATATGTCTGACAATCGATTGTTTTAAGTAAAATCTGGAAAGGATTTTTTGAACGTTGCCAGTAATCAATTATATGTCTTTGATAATCGATTGTGCTGCGTAAAATCTGGGAATGATTTTTGGAACGATTGGAAAACAATCGATTGTATCATCTTGAAAATCAATTGTCGCAGAACAAAATCAGCAATTCTTAATTGGCAATTAGGCAACGGCTATGCATGGTTTTGACACTATAAATATATCTTCAAATCAGTCTTCTAAACACAACAACTGATCATAATATTGCTAGAGCTTGCATACTCTCTCATTCATCATTTTCTATTCATTTTTGAGAGCCAAATTGTTGACGAAAGTTGTTGCGTTCTTGAGCGTATTTAGTTTACTCATATCTACTCTTAAGGAGAGTCTTATTTTGAGTGCAAAGTGTTTTTATACACTTGAAGGGAAAGTTGCTCCCTCGTATTGTAAGAAGGAACTTGTGATTCCTTTGGTTGAAGTCTTGAAGTGTTGTATCTTCGAGCAAAGATTATTGAGGCTTGTGTCCTATGTTTGTAAAGGTTTGTTGAGCACCAGTAAGCTTAACAGTGTTAGTGGAAATCTCAAGAGAGTCTCTCGGGGACTGGACTAGCAACGGGTTGTGGTGAACCAGGATACATCGGTGCGTTCGTTCCTATTTATTTACTTATCGCACTTATTTAATTCCTGCAATTTTTAAATTCCGCAAGTTTACGCTATTTTTTATTATAAAGCTATTCACCCCCCCTCTAGCGTTAAGTGTATTTTCTAACAATTGGTATCAGAGCCCAACTCTCTGAAGACTTAACCGTTTGAGAGAAACAATCCATGGCTTCTACTCGTGACTCTTTTGCAGGAATAGGTGAAGGACAATGCTCCACCCGACCACCACTATTCGACGGTACAAACTATACATACTGGAAGGAGAGGATGAGAATATTTATTCAATCGAAAAATTTTCATCTGTGGAAGGTTATAATGAAGGGAGAACAAATTCCAACCAAAAAGGTTGAAAACGAATGGGTTCCAAAATCCGAAGAGGAATACGATGCGGATGATATCCGAAAAGTGCAAAACAACGCTAAAGCAATTAACTTATTATATTGTGCTATAAATGCTGATGATTACAGGATAATATCATGTTGCACAACGGCGAAGCAAATGTGGGACAAGCTGGAAATCACGTACGAAGGTACGGACCAGGTAAGAGAGGCTAAGGTTGATTTTCTAACCCATGCATATGAACTGTTTCACATGAAGGAAGGCGAAAAGGTCGATGAGATGTTCGAACGATTTTCAAAAATCGTAAATGACTTACATGCTCTTAAGAAGACCTTCACGGATAAGGAACTTGTCCGAAAGATTCTCTGAAGTCTCACTCCGGAATGGCGCTCCAAGGCCGACACGATTCAAGAGTCTATTGGCACTTCAAATGTCACCATCGACGGATTAAGAGGTAACCTTAAGACTTATGAATCTACTATACTTAACCCTCTTGTTAATGATCAAAGGAATTAAAGAATCGCCCTCAAGGCAAGCACAAGCCAACCTCAAAATGATGAGGACGGAGACAACGAGTTCGGACTCGTTATCAAGAGATTTCAAAAGTTCATGAGAAAAGAGTATGAACGAAAAGGCAAAAAGCAAGGAGATCAAATAAAGTGCTATGAGTGCGGAGAAACCGGGCACATTAAATCAAATTGCCCAAATATCAAAAAGGAGAAGAAACCCTTCAAGAAACAACGAGCATACATATCTTGGGGAGGCGACTCCGGAGACGAGTCGAGTGAGGAAGAAGAAGACGAAGCCGCAAATCTTTGTCTTATGGCACAAGAAGACAACCAAGAAGAGGTATGTTAAATTTCTTCCAAAAATTTCTTTTCTCTTGAGGAGATGCAAAATGCTTTTGATGAGTTGTATGGTGAATTTATTAAAGCTTCAAAAACTGTTAAAAGCATAAAGGAAAATGCTTCTTTAAAAGAAAAAGATTTTGAAAAACAACTCTCTTTGAAAGAAAAAGATTTGGAAAAACTGATTTTAGAAAATGCGAAGTTGAAAGAAGAAAACAAATTTTTCGGCAAGAGAAGCGCCGACAAACCCGAGAGCTCTAGTAATAGTTGTACTTCTTGCATGCATCTCAAAAATGAGGTAGAAAGACTTAAGGGCACCCTAGATAAGTTTAATTCTTCTCATAAAAATTTGAATGAAGTCCTTGTTAATTTGAAGTCGACCAAGCATGGCATAGGTTTTAAAAATGAGCCTAAAGAAAAGGTTGAAGCCAACCCCCAACAACCTAAGGCTCAACCTAGGATTAATAAAACAAACGCTCATCTTAGATATAGCAAACCTAGAAATGGCTTTCAACAATCGCAACCTAGAAATAATCATTCTAGAAATAACGCATATTCTAGGCCAAACACTAGAAGGAACTTTGAACCTTTTAGAACACCTAGAAATGGCTTTCAACCTAGAAATAACTATTCTAGAAATGGTGCATATCCTAGAACAAATAGTAGGAGAAATGATTTTCATGAATTGCGCAATAGTCATATTGTCAAGAATAGAGTAAATGAATTTCGTCCGTCCAATTACTATCAACCTAGACGAATGCATAATCCTAATGTTGTGTGTCATTATTGCAATCGAATTGGACATATTGCTCCTGCTTGTTTCACTAGACATAGACACTTAAATGTATGTCAAGCACAACAGCATGTTACACCGAACTCTCAAGGACCCAAAACAGCTTGGGTACCAAAGACTCATTAATTTGTCTTGTAGGTATGTTTGAAGGGATCAAGTGTACTTTGGTACCTTGATAGTGGATGCTCCAAACACTTGATGGGAGACGAATCCAAGTTCCTTCAACTAGAACATAAGGAAGGAGGAAGCGTTATTTTTGGTGATAACAACAAAGGAAAAATTATCGGCATCAGATCGGTCGGTAAGGATGAACTTTCTTCCATTAAGCATATATTGTTAGCTAAAGGTTTAAAACATAATCTCTTGAGCATAAGTCAATTATGTGACAAGGGAAATCTTGTTTTATTTGATTCGGATGAATGCTTAGTTTTTCGCCGTAGCGATTTTAAAATTATCCTTCGTGGTTTTAGAATGGATAACATCTATATGGTTGATCTCGCAAAAAATTCTTCATCTGAATATGTGAATTGTCTTATGAGCAAAGAGGATGACACATGGTTATGGCATCGTAGAGTAGCTCACATCAACATGCATCTATTAAACAAATTGGTTTCACAAAATTTAGTTACTGGTCTTCCAAATTTGAAATTTGAAAAAGACTCTATTTGTGATTCTTGTTAAAAAGGGAAGCAAACAAAAGCATCTTTTAAATCGAAAAATATTGTTTCAACTACTAGACCTTTGCAACTACTTCACTTGGACTTATTTGGACCATCTCGCATTGAAAGTTTTGATAGAAATCGTTATGCTTTTGTTATTGTTGATGATTATTCTAGATTTACTTGGACTCTATTTCTTGCTCATAAAAGTGAAGCTTTTCATAATTTTAAATATTTTCTTAAACGTGTTCAAAATGAAAAGGACACAACCGTCACTTCAATAAGAAGTGATCATGGGGGAGAGTTTGATCACAATCTCTTTGCGGACTTTTGTGACGAACTCGGTATCGAGCACACCTTCTCTGCTCCACGTACACCACAACAAAATGGGGTTGTGGAAAGGAAAAATAGGTGTCTCGAAGAGATGGCTAGAACCATGCTCGATGAGGCTAAGATTCCCAAACATTTTTGGGCGGATGCCGTGAGTACCGCATGCTACGTTCTAAATAAAGTAGTCATAAGGCCAATACTCATGAAAACCCCCTATGAACTCTATAAGGGAAGGAAACCAAATATATCCCACTTTAGAGTATTCGGTTGCAAATGCTTTATTCATAACAATGGAAAAGATCAATTGGGAAAATTTGATGCCAAATCCGGTGAAGGAATTTTTATTGGTTATTCTTCACGTAGCAAAGCATATAGAGTATTCAATAATAGAACCGGAACTGTGGAGGAATCCCCTCATATTGTGTTTTCCAAAAACAATGCTCGCTTGGCGAGAAAGGATTCTGGTTTTGATCCTGCAGGTATCTTAAACTCAATAAGTCCTCAAGACAAGGTACAAGAGGAAACTCCTAAGGAAATTCAAGATGAAACCTTGGAACAATTATTGGAGGAAGCGCCAAAATTGGAAAAAGAAACGAAACTACCTAACACATGGAGGACAATCAAAGACCATCCTCTCGAACAGGTAATTGGCGATATGGAACAACAGGTAAGTACTCGAAACACTCTTAAGAACACCTTAGGACACACTTCTTAAGAGATCACGTTCTCAATTGGCCAACATCTTGACTCCACATTGATCTAAGTCATTATTTCTTTACAAATTACTAACTTGAGCGTCGGAGACGTCTATTTCTTTTTTGCAGGTATCGCCCTAAAGGCAGGGGGAATTATAAGGCAACGGTGTAGAACAATCGATTTTTACAGTCAATAATCGATTATCATTCTTTTATGTCTCATGTTTACTGTGCCGGACAATCGATTAGCAAGTATCACTAATCGATTATTTACGGTTTATGCTTATTATGCAGATTTTTGATGATAATTAATAATCGATTTTTTAACTGTATAATCGATTACCGTCTTGGCCATTCAGTACTGCCTTCCTAAAACAATCGATTGTCTCAAAAGTATAATCGATTATTTTCCGAGTCAGAAAATTACTGTGCACACTGTGTCATAACAATCGATTACCATAATTCAACAATCGATTATTTTTTGTCAGTAATTCAAATATTTGTTACCGTTTGGGTCCTGCAAGATTCCCACAATCGATTCTTGTCATTTTCGAGTACAATTCAAAAACTCTATAACAATCGATTACTTCGATTCCACAATCGATTGTTTAACGGACAGTGCAAATTCTTTTTTACCGTTTCTGACCGTTTTGGCTCTTAAATTTCTGCAGATTTTCACCATAAATGAAATGCCATCCTTCTCATTATAGATAGGTACCATATGTCTTCAATTTCTTCACTCAAGCATCAATCTTATCTCCCAATCTTTCAAAAATCTCTCAAAATTTCTTACAATGGCTATTACTACTTATTGAAAATGTCGAGCAGACACACCAAACGTCCCCGTTCAGGCAGACATGGTGCATCTTCTTCAGCTGCTCCTCCTACTCCCAATTTCCCTTACCAAGATGGGTCTCTTTTACGGTTTAACTCTGAAACCGAGCTAACTAGATTCTTGACAAAATTTGAAAAGCGTGAAATTCTTCCTCCTCGCTTTTCCACCAGCAAATATCTTGAATCAAGCGCCCCCGCTGTAGCTGCAAACATGCTTATGGAATGCCAGCTTCTTGATTTCCTATATCTATCCTATCCTCACATTAATCCTCTCTTGATTCAAGCCTTCTACTCTAATCTTCATGAGGACGACGAGGGTGAGCTTGTGACAAACATTAATGGTGTTGAAATTCTTTTAACCAACGAAAACCTACATTCTATTTCTCACCTGCCTCGAAGTGGGGAAAACATTTCTCTCTACATTAGAGAAGCCGGCGCCTTATTTGATGAACGAATTCTCCTAAACAAAATTGGACTTGGAGCTTATGATCCTAATCTGTCCAATCGCCGTCCTACCATTACGGGCATGCTCCCCGAATACCGTTTAATTTTCTACTTTATCACTCGGGTCCTCAAACCACGCAAACATAATCATACCACTCTCTCCCAAGAGGACGCAAAACTCATGCATGCCATTATAACCGGGGCTCACATCAATTGGTGTAAGTTCGTCAAAATTCACATGCTTGATGCCATTGGGGACGATAGACCACTTCCCTATGCCCTCCTTATCATGAATTTTCTTGAAGCCTCCGGGTTTAACACCTCTATCGGTCCGCTCAAAAAGAGCACCGAGAAATGGGAAATTTCCGAATCCTCCTTTCCCAATGACGGCGAACATGCAGCTCCTGCTCCTCCTCCAACTCGTCAAACGAGTCAGCCTCAAGCTCCTACACTTCAATCTATTTCCGACCAACTTGCTTCTTTGTCCACCTCTGTCAATCGTTTGACATATGAGATCCATGGATATTTTGATCATATTCACTATCCATATGCTGGACTTGTTCCTTATGAAGCGGTGCCGGATGACGAGGCGGGAAATGAAATAATGAATAATTTTTTTATTGTTCTATATTGTATTGTCTTCTTTTTATGTAATCGTATTTTTGATTAATAAATAAACAAGTTATTTACTTATTCTATTTTTTTTTGCTAATGGCAAAAGGTGGAAGAATAAGGGGCTATGCACTTAATATTTATTGGTATAAATTGAGAGGGAATTCATATGTTGAGGGGGAACTAATTGCATATCTTTACTTGTCTTGGATCGTCATTATGAATCTCTAATATGCATATCCCGCTTAAGGTTTGCCATTATCAAAAAGGGGGAAATTGTTGAAACACGTTCTCAAGGCACTAAACTAAGCGTGTGTTCATATTTGCAGGTTTTGATAAATGACAAACGATGCGCAATTGAGATATGACGAGGTCCAAGCACAAGCGAGCAAATGTCATGTAATGAAGTTCAAGCACAAGACAAACAAAGATCAAGACTAAACAAAGTTATACATGAGTCGTTCTTTAATTGTGATCTTGATCCGACAACTTAACTCAAGACTTGGCTTCTCTCGTAAAATCATTTTTATCAAATCATGCATATTTAATTTAGAGCAAAATGATTTTAAATCATGCATATGTATTTTAGCAAAATGATTTTTAAACATGCCTCTAAAATCTGGACTAAGATAATCGATTATGTACTTATGATAATCGATTATGTTAAGTCAGCTGCATGACAATCGATTGTGAACCTTATGACAATCGATTGTGTTAAGGCAGTGTGCATCAGATTTTTCAAATCTGCATGACAATCGATTGTGTACCTTATGACAATCGATTGTGTTGAGGCAGTGTCGAAACATATTTTTCAAAGCTGCAAAATAATCGATTGTGAACCTATGACAATCGATTGTATTAAGGCAGTGTCTATTTGATTTTTCAAAGACTGATAAATAATCGATTGTCCATATAGTATAATCGATTATGTAACTGACCGTTGTCAAAATATTTTCAAAACCGTCAAGTAATCGATTGTATGTTTTTAATAATCGATTGTTTTAAGTAAAATATGGAAAAGATTTTTTGAACGTTGCCAAGTAATCGATTGTATGTTCTTAATAATCGATTGTTTTAAGTAAAATCTGGAAAAGATTTTTTGAACGTTGCCAAGTAATCGATTGTATATGTCTGACAATCGATTGTTTTAAGTAAAATATGGAAAGGATTTTTTGAACGTTGCCAGTAATCGATTATATGTCTTTGATAATCGATTGTGCTGCGTAAAATCTGGGAATGATTTTTGGAACGATTGGAAAACAATCAGTTGTATCATCTTGACAATCGATTGTCGCAGCACAAAATCAGCAATTCTTAATTGGCAATTAGGCAACGGTTATGCATGGTTTTAACACTATAAATACATCTTCAAATCAGTCTTCTAAACACAACAGCTGATCATAATATTGCTAGAGCTTGCATACTCTCTCATTCATCATTTTCTATTCATTTTTGAGAGCCAAATTGTTGACGAAAGTTGTTGCGTTCTTGAGCGTATTTAGTTTACTCATATCTACTCTTAAGGAGAGTCTTGTTTTGAGTGCAAAGTGTTTTTATACACTTGAAGGGAAAGTTGCTCCCTTGTATTGTAAGAAGGAACTTGTGATTCCTTTGGTTGAAGTCTTGAAGTGTTGTATCTTCGAGCAAAGGTTGTTGAGGCTTGTGTCCTCAGTTTGTAAAGGTTTATTGAGCACCCGTAAGCTTAACAGTGTTAGTGGAAATCTCGAGAGAGTCTCTTGGGGACTGGACTAGCCACGGGTTGTGGTGAACCAGGATACATCGGTGCGTTCGTTCCTATTTATTTACTTATCGCACTTATTTAATTCCTGCAATTTTTAAATTCCGCAAGTTTACGCTATTTTTTATTATAACGCTATTCACCCCCCCTCTAGCGTTAAGTGTATTTTCTAACATTGAGACTCATCCTCCTCCGCAAATCCCATGAAGTCATTGAGTGACTGCCCATAAAATAACACAATCTTGTCTCTCACTCTTGTATCTGTGGAGCCCCGAACTACGTGGTGGACATTGCTGTTAAACTCTTTTGTCATGTGCTCATTTTCCTGTCCCACACGTTCGTTGAAGAATCTCCAACCCTTTATCGTACGGATTTGTGCTTGTATGTGAGGGTAGTGTGGAACTAAGTCAGCATCAATGAAAGGCCTCTCCAGAGTTAGCTTTCGCTTGGGCCACCAATCCCTTAATCGATGGAAGGCGACTTCGCTTATGAATCTATCTTCCCATGCCTCCTTCTTCCTGGTTCTCTCCAAACCCCTAATAGTTTGTTCCCCATCCTCACTCTCCTTATAGTGAGGCTATGGGAGAAGTGGAGTATTGCTCCTCCATTGCTTTGTCAGCTCTGGACTCATCATACGAGTCTGAGACTACAATTACCAGCTTCTAGGAAGTGGCCACATTTTCTTGCTCAAGGGAAGAGGACTCTGGTGCTGGAATCTCCACGGACATGTGTGTGGGGACAGACTCTAAAGTCACACTTTGGGAGGGTGCGTACTCACTGCCTGTCGAATTAGAGGCAGCCCTGTTGGCCTCGCGAATGATTTTCCTATTCTTTTTTTTACAATTTCCTTAGCTTTGGCAGTGAGTTTCACAAGCTTTTCTTTAATTGTTTTTCCTCGGGAAGAACTACCCCTCCCACTTTTCTTTTCCATGCCCCCACGTTGTGCTTGTTTTCCTCCACGTACCATTATCTACAAGAGATAAAAGCCTAACATTGTTAGTGGAAGCACATAAAGAGTAGACAGTTTAAAGTTCAATTTGCAATTGCAGGCATAGCATTGCAGACAGGAGGAATGCGGACCACACAGGCTAATCTTTGCACATATCAGTTCTCTGACAGAACCTATGCAGACCGAACTGATTTGGATTGCGGCCGCGTAGGACAGAAGCGGACCGCACAAAAATAGACGTAGTCCGCATATCTCAAACTACCAAAAGGCAACCTCTCTGAACTCTGGCCACGCGGTCCCCACTGTTTTTGACCGCGGACGCGCTGGGTTCACACAAACTGCACAGAAATGGCCACGTGGACCGCGATGGGTTCACGCGGACTGAACAGAGATGGTCAACGGTCCGCACAGAGAGGTTTTTCAGTTACCAAGCAAAGTCACGCGGACCGCACACAAATGGTGTGTGGATGCATAGGGCAAACGTAACTGGGTAGGTCCTTTTATGTTCTTTTTAGTCCAATTTGTAACATTATGAGTCCTAGTAGTCCCTACTCAGTTGTTTAAACAAGAATTTATTTCCAAGGTCAACCACAAATTCACAAAAACCTATTCTAACGGTTAACTAGGATAAACAATAAAGAAATTAAGAAGTTATACTAGTAGAGATCAAGTAAAATAAACATTAATTAAACCACGAAGTTGAAATGAAGATGAGATGTTACCAGGGATTAATGATAATGCAAATATGTGCACAAAAGTCATGGGTGAACAGTAGAAAGGTGCTCTCAGATGCAAATTTGCGAAATGGTTTTAAGGAGGCCCAAGGCTCCTACATAATGTCGTGACACGACACATGTTACCATCGTAGTCATTTCAAATGAATCAGCGCCACCACGTGGCTGTCATCAAACTTGCCTAAATAATGCTTGACTCGATGCCCATTGACCCGGAATACTTCATCATTCTTGTTTTTTGAGATCAATGGCACCAAAAGGAGTAACACCAACCACTTCAAAAGAAACGCTCCACTTGGACTTTAGCTTACCCGGAAACAACCGTAACCGGGAATTGAAGAGAAGAACCATATCTCCAACCATGAATTCTTTCCCCCGGGCATAATTGTCATGGAGATACTTCATCTTATCCTTGTACAAGGACGAGATGGAGTACGCATGAAACCGAAACTCATCAAGTTCATTCAATTGTTCAACCTGAAGATTGGCCGCAACATCCCACTCTAAATTCAACTTTTTCAAGGCCCACATCGCCTTATGCTCTAAATCCACCGGAAGATGACATGCTTTACCAAAAAGCAACCGATATGGCGACATACCAATCAGAGTCTTGAAAGCTGTACGATAAGCCCAAAGAGCATCATCCAGTTGCTTTGAGTAATCGGTCCTATTTGCATTGACAATCTTGGACAAAATACTCTTGATTTCCCGATTTGTGACCTCAACTTGGCCACTCGCTTGAGGATGATAAGGAGTGGTCGCTTTGTGGTTTGCCCTATACTTGGCAAGCAAAGAATCGAAAGCCCGGTTGCAACAATGAGAGCCACCGTCACTAATTATGGCAGGGGGTGTGCCAAGTCTAGTGAAAATGCTCTTCTTCAAGAAAGCCACCACACTACAAGCTTCATTGTTGGGTAAGGCGATGGCCTCAACCCGTTTTGACACATAGTCAACCGCTACCAAAATATAGGTGTTGCCACAAGAACTCACGAAAGGCCCCATAATGTCTATCCTCCAAACATAAAAAATGTCGACCTCAAGAATCGTGTTAAGGGGCATCTCATCTTTCTTTGAAATCCCTCCGGCACGTTGACACTCATCACATCTTTTCACGAATTCACCGGCATCTTTGAACAATGAAGGCCAATTGAACCCATAACTCAACACCTTAGATGCCGTCCTCGCCCCGCCATGATGGCCACCATAGGGCGAAGAGTGACAAGCTTCCACAATACTCAATTGCTCTTCTTCGGGAATACACCGACAAATTACACCATCGGTGCAAATTTTAAAAAGGTATGGCTCATCCAAATAGAAGTCCAAAGCATCCCGCTTGAGCTACTTCCTTTGGTTGGAAGAGAGCTAATACGGTACCACACCAGTAACGAAATAATTTTAAATGTCAGCAAACCACGACATATCAAGCATAGAAACTGAGAGGAGTTGTTCATCCAGAAAAGAATCATTTATCTCAAGGCTGTCCGAAGGTCTCCCTTCCTCCTTCAATCTTGAAAAGTGGTCCGCCACTTGGTTCTCACTTCCTTTTTTGTATCGATGATCTCCAAAAAACATTCTTGTAGAAGAAACACCCATCTCATCAAACTTGATTTTGAATCCTTCATAGAATCAAGTACCAAAGGGCAGCGTGATCGGTGTGGATAATCACTTTGGCCCCCATACTGTACGGGCAAAACTTCTCTATGGAAAATACAGTGGCAAACAATTCCTTCTCGGTGACCGTGTAATTTCTTTGCACCTCATTCATTGTCTTGCTAGCATAATACACCAAAAGAAACAATTTGTTAATTGTCTGGACCAAGACCGCCCCCGCTGCAACATAACTTGCGTCGTACATGAGCTCAAAGGGCAAACTCCAATTGGGTGCGGTAATGATGGGGGTAGTCGTCAACTTTTTCTTTTGAAGCTTTCACTTGTCATCAATTACATATCTTGCATATTTTTCCAATAACTTACACAACGTGTTCACTACCTTAGAAAAGTCCTTGATGAATCTCTGGTAGAAACCCGCGTGTCCAAGAAAAGTTCTCAACTCTTTGACAGAGTTAGGGGGAGGAAGCTTTGAGATCACCTCGATTTTTGCTTTATCAACCTCAACCCCCCTTTGCGAAATTTCATGACCCAACACAATTTCTTCTTCTACCATAAAATGGCATTTCTCCCAATTGAGCACCAAATTTGTGTCTTCACAGCGAGCGAAAACATGATCAAGATTTTGCAAACATTCACCAAATGAATCCCCGACCACTCTAATGTCGTCCATGAAGACCTCTAGTATGTCCTCCACCATGTCAGTGAAATTGCCATCACGCATCTAGAAAGGTCGCCGGAGCATTACATAGTCCAAATGGCATTCGAGAGAAGGCGAATGTGCCATAAGGACATGTGAATGTTGCCTTTTCTTGGTCCTCCGGGGCAACCAGAATCTGGTTATAGCTAGAATACCCATCTAGAAAACAATAAAATGCCCGACCCGCAAGAAGGTCAAGAATTTGATCCACGAATGGCAAAGGGAAATGGTACTTTCTTGTAACCTTGTTTAGTTTTCAGTAGTCCATGCATACTCTCCAACCCGTCACAATATGAGTCAGAATCAATTCATTATTATTATTGGTCACTGCCGTCATTCCTCCCTTCTTTGGCACACACTGTACCGGAGATGTCCACGAACTGTCAGAAATTGGATACACCATACCGGCATCAAGCCACTTGATGACTTCCTTTTAACCACCTCTTACCCAGGCCTCCTCCACCATATCCTCAAAGATTGGCCAAGAAAAAAGGTGACAATCAGTTTAAAAAGTTTATTGAGATAATGAATAGCTTGACGATCAATGTGCCTTTGGTGGAGGCACTTGAACAAATCCCGAACAACGGCGCCAAAAAGTGATCGGTGCGGACTCAATCCTAAGAAAGAAAGGGCGCGAATACTTAAAACCCAATAGCGGTATCAGAGTCGATTTTTCTAATGAGAGCTTCAAATTGGAGTTGAGTATTTCCTAAGCCTAGAAATGCGTTTTAACTTCTATTTGATCTTCTATTATTTTTGGTTTTTCTTTCGTTTAACAACTAAATTCATCAACTACAATTGTAAACTAAATTATGCTAAGTAATGATGCAATAAGAGAAAAGCACTAGGGTCGTGACACTCACCTAGGTGGCTAATTAACGGGTATAGAATTCTTACACAAGGATGATAATTAAGGGGAATATGGATAAGCATTGCACTTTAGTACTCACTCTCACACCTCTCGATAGAGAGTAATTTTGCCCAATTGACTCTCTCGAGACCAATTGGGTTGGTTAATTTGCCCAAGCAACTTTAAGGTTCAATTGGGGTAATTACTCTCTCGAGGTTTAACCCGTTACTCGGGACTACCATTCTTATGGGTCCATCCCAAATCCTTGTTGGGTTAATTGTGAGGTCATAGACTCTCTTTCTCAAGAAGAGTCAAGACCCACTAAGCTAGACTTAGTGTTTGCAACCACCAAATCTAAGTGAAAACATATAATCAACCCAAATGCCAAACACCCAACATCATCCAAGCATTAAAAAAAAATACCCCTTAATTACCCACACTAGGGTTGAGCCACAACCCTAGCTAATGGGTTTAGTTAGACATGGAAGAAGTAGAAATAGAAGAAATACTAGAAGAAATTAACATAATCATTAACTAAAAGCTTAATCTACTTGAATCCATGTTGATTACAAGAGAAAATTGCCTTAAGTAGGCTAATACAAAGTGTCTCGTGCTCAGCTGCTAAAATAGGTTCCAAACTTGACCTAAAAAAGTAAAGTGTTCTATTTATACCACACAGGAAGAACCAGACAAAAATACTCCTGAGGGTCTGGCACGGACCGCATAGAAATGACATGCGGCCACGTAGGACATAAGGTCTTAGGATCTGTACATCTCAACTTGCATAAGCTGACCGCATAGAAATGCCACGTGGCCACATAGGTTGAATCAAGCGGACCACGTGAAAATGGTGCGCGGCCACACAGGTTGAACTATGCGGACCGCGTAGAAATGATGCATGACCGCATTGTAGAACTTGTCCAATTATTGACTCTATGAACTTTTACCCATGCGGATCGCACTGCTTTGGTGTGCGGCCACGTGGGATTGTGCCTTGAATTGCTGAGCTGCTGATCTCTCGTTAGTGCGGACTGCATGGAAATGGATATGGTCCGTGTGAGATTTCTTCACTTTTGGTCACTCTCTGAACTTTCCTGCGCGGCCACGTGGAAAAGTAGGGCGGACCGCGCAGGTCAGGCTTGACTTGGCAGCTTGCAGAACTCTTATACGCGGACGCACATCAAGACAATGTGGTCCGCGCAGGTCATCTTTTTCCCACTTTCAATTATCTTTTGACGCTTGGCAGGTTTCACTCCTATTTTGAGCCGATTTGTGATGTGTATCATCTAGTCTCTCAAACCTGCAATCAAGCGCAACTTGTAAACAATTTAGGACTAATCTAGAGCAATTTATGCACAAAGCTCAGCTAAGAAGGGGTATAAAACATGTATAATTCATAGGTATCAATGCGTCATAAGTAGATGAGATCACATAGTATATAGCCCTCTTAATTTAATGTAGAACCCTTTAATTAGAGTAATTGATGTGCGCCATGCCAAATAAAATGACAATCGCGTGTCCCTCATTTTAATTAACTTTAAATTCAACCTTAGAATTCGAGATGTTCCATTTAGCAAAATTCCATGGCCCTCGCAAAGATAAAAACGTGTAGTTGCTTTAGGCATTTTATTTTAATAATATTACTTTCTGAAACTCGGATATGCATTTATGTGACCCAAATCCAAAAAGTCAAAGACCACCGGTGCATTTATGTGATGTGGTTTGGTACGTATTTTAATAACATTGCAATTTTCTCTAAAAAATGAATATAAGCGGTTAAATTTCAAATGCACATAGGTTTGAACATGTACTAACTAAGCCGAATATAACAGTTGAGGGACCATGCTAGAACCACGGAACTCGGGAATGCCTAACACCTTCTCCCCGGTTAACATTATTTCTTTTCCGAATTTTTGATTCGCGGACTGTTAAACGGAATCATTCTTTTCCTCGATTTGAGATTCTAAACCGGTGACATAGGACACCACGAATCTCCCAAGTGGCAACTCTAAATTATTTTAATAAATAAATCCTATTTTGATTGTCTTTTAACTGGAAAAACTCCTTTATGCCCTTTCGAGTGTAGATAAAAAAGAGGTGTGACACTACACATATCAGGCCATAACATAACAATGCTTATGAATAACATCAATTACGGCGGACAACAAGGTCCCTCTTCTCTTGCTGATTTAGAACTCGAGGAGCCAAATCACATGCATAATTTGATCACGCTGAAGGAACTCATCACCGACCCCAATTTGCCAATTCAACTATGGCTAATCAATCTATCTTCTTCCAATTTATTCTTGATTGCCATAGAAATAATATTAACTCCATTAAACACATAACATACTCCATCTGCACTCATCCCGAGTGACCTTGAATCGCGAGACCATGCTGTCTCAAATCCCATAAACCATTCACACCTCCCAAATGCTACACTGCAAGTCAAGACATCGTAGAACATCTTGGGACTCTTCTCATAAGCTGCTACCAAGCTTGAATCCTAACCGTACCTATATGCTTGAAATCATTAGGCACCGCACTTTACCTCTTGAATCCACTAGGACCATTACTGAGAGCCATCCGCTCTGACTTGGCCCCAAATATGATCAGCTCCACGAATCTAATAGCACATGAATATCCTCTCGACGAAACACGCGGCATAATCACTTCCCTTGAAACCACATCTTTAAAAGGAATAAATCCTGAATTCTTTCCCAAGTCTGATAATGAGCCAATAAGGCCAACCATAACACCCTTTAACCATTCCTTTGCTCAAATAACCACTTATGTTTTTTTCCTATAGCCGAAATAACCCAGAAATATGTTAACAAGCAGAAAACCTTGCAAGTGGTTAACCATGCAACCCAATCATATGCGGTGGGACTCTCTCACTTAGATTGAAGCCACTATTACATAACTCTGGAACTCACCGGAATTCCTGATCTCTTATTGACATAACCTTGCGCAATCAATCACCTAAATTCTCGGATTCTTTCTGTAAAACCCCCTTTTTATACACTGAATCATCAATCACATTTTCATGACCGATCTCTTTGCTGCATATTAGCCCATACTTCAAATTAGATCGGTAGACCACAATCACCAATCATAAAATCCAAAAATCGATCCAAACTCTCCTTAAGGTGCGTAGTCATCCTATCACCAAGCCCCTATGCAGCTTCGCCACTCTCTCATTTTGGGCAAACTCACTTCTTTAATCAACTACTCGACCTGCGCTTCTTGTACCTAGCCTTCTAGAAGTTTTTAAACACTTCCGGACACTTCCGACATGTCCTTCTTCATACTTTGCTGCTCAATTATTGCCTTAATTAAAATCTATCTTCGTAGAACTTGAACCCACAAATCGCTCATACTTTATTTCCGAAGATCATCTTTTTCGAGTCGTCGACATTCGAAACATCGACTCCATCCTGAACCACCGTACCCCACAACCTCTAACCGTCGCTTCTTCAATACTGACTCGCAATATCTTGATCCAAAAGCAAATTGTAGAAGATCATAACATCGATGAATTTAGTACATTCACTAGGGACACCGACACCTCATTATAGAAGAAAACTTCCACCACGCTAGCGAATAACGAGTCTCGATACCTCATCAACCCAAACCTGAACATTCTCTACCCAATTGCCTTTCTCCTGCCGGGAGTAGAACGCTGAATCTCTAGATCACGCACTAAGTAAAGCTCCCTTCAAGTCATTCACTACCTCGACACGTAGGCAAATATCCTACCATCATAAAAATACTGCGGAATAATCGCTCATAAGCATCATGACAACCCGTGCCTAGCCTCAAGTCTCTCAAAAGTACTACTACTGAGCCGAAACGATAGAATATCCTTCCACAAGGTGATGATAACAGCTCAAATAACACCGTAGGGAGAAACACCCGCACCACATTCATAGTAAATTTACAATTCGTCAATTCTCGATTTATAACAAGCGCTTCGCATCGTATAAGATTGATTAGGAAGGAAAAAAAGCATAAGACTCGCATGAATCAAATTGCAGGATATGGAATCAAGAAGGAAAATACTCCTAACAGCCCTGTAGCCTCCCCGAGATAAGTACAGATGTCTCCATACCGATCCGCGATACTCTACTAGACTTGCTCATGACTCGTGAGACCTATGGCCTAGAGTTCTAATACCATTTTGTCACGACCAAATGATATCTAAGGGTCGTGGTGGCGCCGGACACCGCTGCCAGGCAAGCCAATTGAAATGCTTAATTAATTTCTTGTTTTAATAATCTTGAAAACTCTTATTTTATACGATTAAAATAATACTTAGTATATTCCTTTGAATGAATAATGAAATATTTAAACAACTTTTGAAATTTTTTGAATAAACTCAGATACATCCTGAAATCGGCGTCACAAGTACATGAGAAATTTTTTAAGAAAAACCGAATAAAGTACAACAGCTGTCCGGAATACAATTGGACTGAAAATAAATATAATCCTGAGAGAAACTATACTAGTTGCGGGTCCCCTCGAGGAAATATAGCTCACCTAGTCTCTGTGTCAACCATGCCAATGTGCCACTAAGTCACTAGCCACATATAGACCTGTGCAACAAAAATGTAGAGCAAGTATAGTATGAGTAAAAAAATAATGTGTAGAGCAAGTATAATATGAGTACAAAAATAAGCAGAGACGAGGGGTCGAATTCAAGACTTGCTAGTGGTCAAATAATAATATAATAAAAATATGAGGAAATCAAGAATTTATATGGCAGTTCTACCTCACAAAACTGGAAAACATGTAATCACCTTTAACAAATAATAAATAATTTTCAAGATGTACTTTTCGTTATCTTTCGCAGTTTATATCAGGCTATATAAGGCAATATCAACATTTAAAATTCTCAGGCAAGCAATGTAGCATGTGCAAATCATGCCGAGGTCGACGACCCGCTCTGACAGAAATGTAAACTTGCTCGAACCATAGATGCATCTATTTAATCTGCCAAGGCGTTCGTCCTGCTCCAAAAATAAATATACACAGACAGTCAACCAAGAAGTCCACGCGAAAAAACTATCCAAAGAAAGAAAATCCTCTTTTAACCATTCAAGAAAAAATGAAGTTTAATTAGTTTAGAAATTCATTTACTAATTCTATGTGATTTAGGCAATTCAAGGTGTCAATAGGTTCACAAATAATTCAAGTATAACATGCTCTTGGGTCCTAAATTACACGGACAATAGTATAATAGTAGCTACACACGGACTCTCGTCACCTTGTGCATACGTATCCCCCACAAATAGGAGCACACAACCAATTAGCTCACCTATGTGGATAATTCCCTCTTACAAGGTTAGAAAGGAGACTCACCTTGCTCATAATTTTCATAACCAGCATTCCACGCTCTTTCGAAAACTCAAATCGATGAAACAATTCTCCACAACTAATCAACAATTATATAAAGCCATTAATATATGCTAAGGTACTCATTATAATCCAATTTATAACACTTCCCAACCCCGATCGAAACATTGACAAAATGCCCTCGGGTTCACATGCCCGGAATCCGAAATTATTTGAAGATAAAGTTCACCCATGACCTTACGAACTCAAATATATAATTAATTCTCAATTCCATGCCCAAAATCATGGTCAAATCCAAAAATCTCAATCTATAGGTTTTTCTTTAAAACCCCAAATTCGCTTTTAGATTCTCAAGAATTTTTATGTTAAATCTAAGGTTTAATAAAAAAATATAATTGAAAATTAGTTAGAGGAACTTGCCCAATGATTTGATACAAAAGTTCGCTCTAAAAATCGCCCACTATCTGACCTAGGGCTAAAATATGATAAAAAGAAGCAAAAACTCGAGTTACACAGCTAAAATTAAGTTGCAGATGTCGCATTTGCGATCTAAGGTTCGCAATTGTGAGCCCTCGCAAAAGTGAAGAAAGCCTTTGCAATTGGGAACAAAGAAGGGCTGCAAAAGGTCAGATTTGCGATAAAAAGTTTGCAATTGCGCACTAGGCATCGCAATTGTGAACTAGGCATCGAAATTGCGATGAATCTGTTCGCAATTGGGACCATACCAGAAGCAACAGTTTTCCCGACACAAAAATACAGATAACTTTCTCATACGATGTCCAAATTTGATAATTCTTTTTTTTTATGGCTCCAAAATTTTTATACGGATCTAATGGTTGAACTAAAATTTAATTGGAGCTCATTTTTATAATATGGTACCTCTTTATGTCCAAAAAACGATGTGAATCATCAAATAAGAGCGCGTACAACCCGACCCCCCGGGACCCCGTCCAATCACACCAACCTACTCCATAACATAACATGGACCTACTCGAGGCCTCAAATCATATCAATCAATGCTAAAATCATGGATCAACCTCTAATTCAAGCTTTTATGAACGTTAGAACTTTAAGCTTCTACTTTCGATGCCGAAACTTATCAAATCACGTCCGATTGACTTCAAATTTTACACACAAGTCGTATGACATTAATGACATACTCCAATTTCCAAAATCGGTATCCAACCCCGATATCAAAAAGTCCACTTCCGGTCAAACTTCTCCAAAAACCTTCAATTTTCTATCTTTAGCCAAGTGGCTCCAAAATGACCTACGGACCTCCGAATTCACTTCCGATCGCGTTCCTAATGCCAGAATCACCAAACAGAGCTACTCCCAGACTCAGAATCCCCAATAGATATAGATAACACTGAAGTGCACTTCAAGCCAAACTTATGAAATTTATTCCAAAATGCTAACTTCCTCTATGGGCGCCAAAATGCTCCTGGGTCATCCATTGTCACGCCCCTAATCCGAGGGCATGTCCGACACTCAATCGAGTATCCCCAGTCGAGTGGACCTGGGTGCCTTTCCTATTTCCCATGTGTTATCCCACGTCATTCTTTGTTAATTAGCCAAAAGATATCCTATTTGCAATTGAAAGAACATATGATTTCTCTTTTATAAACACACATTATGAGTAATAGGGAACATCTTTTACAAAACATACATTATGATTAAAAGAGAATGTAGTATACAACTTTACAACGCCCAAAACATACACCTCTGGTACATAAGTTTTAACCCACATACCACTGTCTACGGAGCCTCTAAGATAGTGATAGTACAACACTTTCCGGCGACAAGGCCCCGGATATACCTTTACAAAAGGACACAAGACACCAAAATACAAAAACATAGGTGGCATGAGCCACACAAGTCCCCGGAAGGAAAGCGACTCACCAAACACGAATACCGTAGATAACGAGTAGTAGGAGCTACGATTGGTGGACTGGAGTGCCTACCACGGATCTACCTACAATCATAACACAAATGTTGCGCCCTGGTAAAAGGGACGTCAGTACATTTGAATTGTACTGGCATGTATGAAAAAAATCTGTCCCAAGTAAACTCAAGCCAAATTGCACATACACCGTGTTGCGGCGCGCAACCCGACCCCATCTAACAGTTTTCAATTCACAATAACAAACAACACAACAACAAATACAAGAATCAACTATGGCACATTGTTAAAATAGATCCACAGCAAGGATGATGAAATCCCACAACTAGCAACAATAATTTCCTCATGTTCATCAAATTAGTACACATTTTGAATTATCACAACAATTGTTCACGACTAGTCACACACGTTTTTCCACATTATTTCTATTTCTACTATTCAACATTATTTCCATTTCCACTGTTCCACATCATTTCCACTTCCACTGTTCCACATTATTTCCATTTCCATTGTTCACATTACAAGTTCCACAATTTTCACCACAATGTGTTACCACACAATTATACAATACAAAAGCTTCATATGGATTCCCACATGAATATCAACTATCAATAATTTCACAACTAACACATGGCGATTTCACAAGGATCACAGTTAGCCATACATACCTGGAGTTGAGTTTTCGCCTTTAAACCTTTAGTCCTATTTTCCAAGCAATCAAGAAGTCAATCTAGTTCATGAACAACACTTAGGTTTTAGAAATTTAAACTCATAGTTACTACCCAATTCCCTTTTTACAATATTTTTGAGTTTTGAAGCCAGGCATGAAGATTTATGAAGAAAATTCAAAGCAAGTGTATAGGGTTCCCATACCAAGCTTAATTTCGAAATTTGAGGGAAATGTGTTCGGGAGTTTACCCGAGAAATCAATAGAGAAGACAATGCACCAAGAATTTTCCAAGCTCCAACGGTTTTGAAAGACTAGATGATGAAGAATTTTCTTTCTCTCTCAAGAAGCCTCTCTCCCTCTCTCTTGTTTTGATAAGAAGTGTGTTAAAAATGAGGGAGAAGGTGTTTTAATAAAAGGTGGGTCGGGTATAAAATTTTAGAAAAATACCAGGTGAGCTCGATCTGCAACGCAATCTGCGGTCGTAGAACTGACAAGCGGTCCGCAGAATGAACCGCAGAGTTGGCCCAAATTTCAAACCTCTCGGGTTGGGAATGCGGTGAATATGCGGTCCGTATTAGAGTTCTGCGGTCGCAGAATGCACCGTAGAACTGACCTTCGAATTTCCTCAAGGACAATATGAGATCACTCTGCGGTCCGCATATTGATTATGCTATCGCAGATTGACCACATTTTCAACATCAAAAATTGGTTGCTCCCTGATTCTCTCTGCGGTAGGAATGTGGTCCGCATAACTGATCTGCGACTGCATTCTAGACCGCATTTTGACCATTTTCTGGAAAAATTTTCAATTTCACATTTTTAAGTTCAAAACAGTAACAAGGATCCGATCCGCATGGGTAGACTCGACCCTATGAGCTGCTAACACCTGAGCACTCATTTCCACGGGGCCTTACATTCATAACCCGATCCGGGCATACGCCCAAGTCCAAAATCATCATAGGAATCTGCTGGAACGTTCAGATCCCGATTCCAAAGTTGTTTACTCAAAAGTTCAACCCTAGTCAATTCATTCAACTTTAAGCTTTCGAAATGTGAATTCTCTCTCCAAATCAACTACAAACTTCCCACAATTCAATTCCGACCATGCATACAAGTCATACTACTTGAAATAAATCTAATCATGGACTCGGACTGCTGAACGTTATGCTAGAGCTCAAAACGACCTGTCAGATCGTTACAAGCAGGACTAGTAGGTATTTTATCTAGTTCTCTTTATCCCCTCTCAAATTGTCACAATCATTATACTATGGTTGTAGTGTTTCATGATATAGTGGTTGATAATTAACATTAAAATTATGATAGACATGTGTTTAATCTACATGAATGAAGTCATCAACAGGAGTAGGAGTATTCAAACGACCCAACTTAGGATCATGACCGCCAATTTGGAGCAAGTGCTCCCAATTAAGCTTTCAACGATATTTTGCAGAAAAAACAAACAGTGTTTTCTCTCTTTTAGGACTATCCAAAAGTTTACCCTGTCTTAAAGATCAACATGATGACATTCTAATATCAATTCAATAATCAATACCATTATCAATTAATCAAAATAAGTCTCAACCATATAATCCACCGACCAACGGTCAGAAATACTAAATCCATCTCCAAATTTTATAAGAAAGTAAAATACTTATCTCAAGTCTATTATAATGAAAGAATATTCGTGACACTAAGAAAATGACCATGGAGGGACTCTAAGAGTTCATAGAAAAGATCATGACCATTAATTAAACTCTTTCCCCACGCGAGCAAATACGGGGATCATCAAAAACTATCAACTCAAGCGCTTTAATTGACGAGATCTTCGCTTGCGCCGGCTGCTGTCTTTGTAAAAAAATAGCATGGAGTGAGTCGCTAGTTCAGTGAATGATAACACATAACTATTGGAGAACAAGTCAGAAAACATGCTAGTGTATTAAACAGAAAATATCATAGAAATTCTCTTTCAGAAATAATAAACAATAATCAATCTTGTCACATATTTCATGTAATATAAATTAATTATCAATTCAGTAATAAACTCGGTAAATGCTGTTTAATATCAAATATTCATGCTGGTGAGGCCTCATTGAATGGATCATGTAATCGAATAATTATGGACCTCTTCGCAAGAAGTCAAATATAATAATTGTCCTTACTCGAGGAAAATCAGTAAGGTTATGGTAGTTCTACCTTCCCACTAGCGAGGGCGGTAACTATAATCGATAATTACATGGTGCATCGGTTATAAAGAACCCCGTTAGCTATGGGATCCTTCAATGCCTCCTCCCATTTATTCTTTTCTTTATAATCAACAAATACTTGTTTCAAAATATTTTTAAAATAATACAAGGCATTTTAGTTCTTATTAAACCATAAAATTTTATTTTGATAAAAGTAAATCTATCTCAAGTAACCCTAAAACACGTCTAGTAATAGTGAGAACACTGTGAGCACGTGATTTTTGCCCTAAGCAAATAATTCCCAAAATTCAAACATATCAATTTTTTTTATTATTTTACAATTTTTGTGAATTTTGTGGCATTTTCTGGTAATTATTGTATTTTATTTGTGCATCTTAATTCATATGAAACATGCAAAAATAAATTTGCATTTAGGGTTTTAATTTCATATGCTAGTATTAATTAGAGGTTAAATTGTTTTAGAATAAAATATGAAGAAATAATCAAAACAGTTCTCTTTTTGCATTTTAATTTTTGTATTGTGAATTTGTCATGAAATAGTTTTTAAACAATTTCGTGAGTTAATTAGTTTTGCTTTGAAATTTATTAGAACTTTATTTTTATTTTAAACTTTTATTAAATCAGAAAAATAAATAATATAAAAGCAAAAAAATTAAAAGAAATAAAAGAGAAAAAGAAAAAGAGTTAAAAGAAGCGGTCTTCTAAAAGGGGCCAAATTTGGGCCGATTCTGAGTCCATTCCCCTGGGCCAATCCAACATTTCCCCACAACAACGCCCAACCCAACCAGGCCCAATTCCCCAACCCAGTCCAGCTCAGGACTCATCCCTAACGACGTCGTTTGCATGTAAAATGATCTTGGCCATTTTAATTCCCTGATCCAACGGCCAGGAGCCCACCCCAAAATCACATATTACTGTCCAAAGTAAGTCAATTAACCATAAAATAAATCTCACCTTCCTCATACTAGAGCCTGTAACACCGCCGGAGTCGCCGCCGGTGATGAATGCTACCATGTCCAAATCCCACCAAAATTAACACCCTAGTTTCCCCTGCTCATCCTCTTCTCATTCTTGCCCTTGGTTTCCCTTGAATATTGCCAGAGCTCGTCGAATATCCCGTTATTGTTTTCCGGCCACGACACCGGTTCACCAAACGACCCCAAATTAACACTTCAGTATATTCTCATTTTTCTCTTCCCATATCAGCTACCAGCTTTGCTCGAATCATCACTCACCAGCTCGAATGTTAGTTAGGTTCCGGCCAAGTCACAATTTACCCCGAATCAAGTCAAGATCACACTACACAGTCTACGAACCTCCTGCATCCCAAATTCCATACCAGTATCTGTAGAATCTGGGAAGATCCAGGGAATTTTGGATTAAGGGTTCGTCAAGTCCGACCTATTTCGGGTATTTCCAGTGCTATTTGATTTTTACAGTGAGTTTTTTAGTTTTCTTTTATGTCTATTTTTATTAGTTTTTTTCGATTGTTTTCTTGCTTAGTCATTTTAATTGAGTCCTGTTATTTTTATTTTTGCTTGTTAAGTCCTTTGAAATGTGAGTTAATAACTTTTTGAGTGTTTTTCTTATTTGTGTTTCTTTTATTTTTTTGATACTCACTAATTTTTCCGGATTATATAGCTTCTTACTTTGTTTGGTAACAATGGTTAGTGCGAGACTAATTGCTTTACTTTTTCATACTTCTTTTTGATATCTATATGCTTGATTCATGTTAGTGTTAGGTGATTAATTAGTTATTCATTAGATTTGTTTCTATTTGTCTATTTGAATAATGGTTCTTGATCTCAATTGTAAATTCTGTTTAATGAAATATTTGTTTGAATGTTATATGGTTAAGTCTGAATTAATTTTAGTTTGTATTTAGTTTGATGATTGCTGCTGTTAATTGGTCACATCAGATAGGTTAGTTAGCAGTTGAGTTATGATTACATTTTTTGTTGAAAGTTTAGACCCTAGGATTCGTTTGGATATAACTGTTATGTTTTTAGTAATTTTTGGATAAGTTGAGGGTAATTTGGGTAACTTGGGGTAGGGCATCTAGTTAGAATTTCCTAGAAACTTCTAGGTGTGGGTGTTAAGGCATATTTTAGTTAAAATAGAGGTGTGACTTGAGTCACAAGGCAACAAATAAGGGATAATAGTTGAAATTACCAAGGACCTACAAAGAAAAGAAAATACGAGGCTCACCCCTTGGTTGCCTATAAAAAGGCATCAAAATGCATTGTAAAGAGGTCATTCCTTTCAGGCATTTAACCTCTCCAAACTCTCTCATCAGTTTTACTTTTCATCTGAAATAGGAATTCAAATTTCAAAAACCAAAACAAACAAAAATTCAGGAAAAAATTAAAAAAATGTTACTGTTTCATTAATCCCTTTCTGCAGATTTAGATTGCTAGCTCACTTTCTCACATCTTATAGTTTAAGAGAGTTTGGCTTAGTTTGAAGCAGCTTAGTTTGAACTCAGATCTAGTGACTCGAAGGTTCAAGGGTTTGGTTGTGGATTTTGAACATTTTTAGGGTTTAATTAGCTGTTGGGAGTTTGTTTTGCTGTGCCGTTTGTTCTCTGTTGAAATTTACTGAGTGCTTTGGTTTCAAATACTCACTGTATGACTGGTAGATGCTGTTGTACATGCTATTGCTGTGTTAAATAACTCTTCAGTGAAGCTAACCTTCTTCTTCTTCTTCTTCTTCTATTGTAACTCACTTCCAGACACACATTCTCCGTTCAATGTGATGTAGATCCTCCATGCTAAGAATGAAATGAAGAGTGCTGTTTATGATATACTTAGCTGCTTGTCCTGTTTTGATTTAATTTTTAAATGAACTGGTAGTTATGTCTTCATTCCTATGGAGCTGTATTTGGACTGTATGAAGTATTGTTCTCTGTCATTCACATAAGCCTTCGATTTTCTGTTAAGTTAATTGAATAGTATGTTAGTTGTAGCTAATTTCTTGTTAAATATTAACTGTTAAGTCAGTAGAATAATATGAGCTGGACTGTTAAGTGAAGAGATCTTGTATTAGTCGTGATTTCTAGTTTATAGTTCGCTTAATATGAATGAGTTGACCATTTTTTCAAATCCTCGAAACTAAGAAATGAAGTCTAAGTTGCTGCATTTGTTTAATTAATTTTCATGACCTAGATTGCCTAATTCAGAAACCATAGGACCATTTTGTGTTTGAAAATTTCGGTCCATTTGGGGTTTCACAGAAGTAGTGTCCGATACTTCAAAATAAAGACAATTGGTAAAATAATTGGAATTGAAATTCAATCACTTATCCAGGCCTGTTGAGAATCGATCTCAATAGGCATTATCACCTATTTGGGATGTCAGCTTTCTCAGGCAATTTGGGTCCTGTTATTGTGATTGAAGGCCCAGATCTTGGCATAAATGTTTGTCTGTTTGGACCTGGGCCAAGACCTTCATTCATGATAATATTGATTTCTTTAAATATGAAACATTCAGGGCTGCAGATAGCCCGATTTTCTGGGATCGTCTCTAATTGGAAAAAATTATGTCATGCGGCTTGGGCCATTTGGGCCGGAGGCTAAATGGTATTCGGACTGGAATTACCCACATGATAGGTGAGGCTTTGTTTATATAAAATTGATTAATTAGGATCTTTGCCTTCAATTTTAGAGACGAAATTAAATAGATAATGGTAGTTGCTTTTAGCTTGACCTTAAAATAAAATGAGACGAGCCTCGCCGAACAAAAAACAAATTGCAGGGTCCTTAATAAATATTATATGAAAATACTTAGAATTCTGGAGGGCCGTTTAGCAAATTTCACGGCCTTCCCCAAAATAATAATACGTTACACTCTTTAAGCACGATTTTAATAAAATTACATTCTCAAATTCAAATGCACATTTATGTGACCCAAATCCAAATCTCAACAGAGTCGAAATGTGTTGACAATCACCTGTGGATTGATTGCGAAGTGGTTCAAGACGCATTTTCACGACGTTGAAATTCTTTAAAAATAATGATAAAAGCGGTTTACAAATAAAAGGCATATAAGCTAGCATAAATTAAAATCAGATAAAATCAAATACAACAGTTGTGCGACCGTGCTAGAATCATAGAACCCGGGAATGCCTAACACCTTCTTCCAGGTTAACAGAATTCCTTACTCTGATTTCTAGTTCGCAGACTATTAACAAAGTCATACTTTTCCTCGGTTCGGGATTCAACCTGTGACTTGGGACACCATTAATCTCCCAATTGGCGACACTAAACTTTAATAATTAAATCCCGTTCTGATTGTCCTATTAGTGAAAAAACTCCTTTACGCCCTTGTGGGTGTGGTTAAAAAGGAGGTGTGATAGCTCTGGGGACTCTGTTGGGGAATTGAACCCAGAGAATTTTGTTCAGGGTTCAGAATTCGAGCTTAGATAAATTGTTATATTTGGCTATATCTGATTTTCCTACATGTTTCATGTTGAATGTGCTAAATATTTTACCCCTTTGATATTATCTGAACTATAAATAAACAGTGCCGAAACCCTTCTCTTCTCACCTCCAGGGATGTGCTTACTGGTTAAGACTCCCTATTCTGTTATTGTAATACCCTGAAACAAGAAAGAGGCCGGACAAGTTACTAAGCCGGAAGGCCTTTTGGTTCCCGGTACATTGCCTCACTCCTCGACTCGAGTTGTCTGCTCGGGTACACAGTCTAGGACACATACCCAGGTTTTGAACCTAGAATAACGTGACTCCATGCCAGATCCCTAGTAGGAACGCTTATTTGCATCATGTTGCATTTGACCTAGGGGACTCAACACAAGGGTTGGGTCCGTCTAGGACTAGCAACCTGAAACGAAAAAGATCATCCTGATGCATCCTACTTGTTTTATGCATTTATTTGCCTCAGACTTGCATGCTGACTGGCATCTGAAAATCGAGAATATCGGAAAATTGGGAAAAAGAGGGAAAGAGAGAAATAGCAGTGTAGAGAGCTAATTGCTTAATTTTAGAAACATCAATGCTCAAATACTGTCGGAACTCTGCCGAAATGTTGAGAAAATAAAAAACAAAAATTTTATTTTTAATAATTTGTTTTACTAAAAAGGGCGAAAGAAAAATAGAAAAGAGTCTTTTATTTTTGAAAAGTTGTTTGGTGAAAAGGAAAAGAAAAAAAGAGCCTTTATTTTAGTTGGGAAAAGAGATTGTTCTATTATTTTTTGAGAAGAAAAGGAAAAAAAGAGTTTTATTTTTAGTTTGGAAAAATAGGTTGTTTTATTGTTTGTTGAAATAGAAAAAGAAAAAGAGTCTTTATTTTGGGAAATGAGGTTGTTTTATTAAAAATGAAAAGAAAAAAGAGTCGTTATTTTGTCTCGTTTTCAAAAAATAGAAAAAGAAAAATAGTTTATCTTGCCATGGAAATTGAAAATGAAAAAAGGTCTGGCTTTTGAAAGTAGTTTTTTTTTAATTTTTTAATTTTTAAAATGCCAAAAATAAAAATAAAAAAGTCTTGTTTTAAAATAGTTTGATTAATTTGCTCGAACTAAGCAAGTTTGATTCTCACCGGATATGAGATATGTAGGCAACCCTCATCGGGTCCGACCTACCATTTGCAAAAATAGTCAAAAATGTCAAAATTTTAATTTTAGTCATAAATAAATCGGGCGATGCCGTTTTTGTCAAAAATAGCCAAAAGTTCCCAAACGAGACGTCGTAAGGCTAACTTTGCTTGAACGACCACTTTTGTCATGTTTTATTTTTTGACCCTTATAGCCTTAAATATTTGTCCCCGAGGCGCTGAAAGGCTGTGTTCGTAATATCGGGTCTTTTACTTTAATTTGGAAAACAAGAAAAGAGTCATAAATAAGTCAGGGTAACATCGTTATATCATAAATAGCCGAATGTTCCTGAAAGGGATGCCAGAAGGCTGACTTTGAAAAACCGACCATTTTTGGTCAATTTTGATTTTTGACCGGTTGACTCACACAGACTTAAAATATTCTTCCTGGAAGTGCTGAAAGGCCGTGGTAGAAAACCGAGTCTTTCATTTTAAATTTGGAAAACCGAAAATTGTTAGTTTTGTTTTGAGTTGAATAAAAGTTTTGATTTTGCTTAATCACCTTAATAAATGTGCAGGATGAACACGATGCAAAATGAACCTTTTTCAATAATGACCAATATCCTTTTCGAGTTGCGGCTATGGTGGGATGATTTAGGCGGGGAAGGGCAAGATGAAGTAAAGAAGTATTTGAAAGATCTTACGGGTTTATTGGATATCAAACCTCGGCGGGATATTATTAGAGCACTGGTCACCTGTTGGCACTCGGCACACAATGTCTTCCATTTCTCAGACTCTAAACTCACCCCAACTTTGGAGGAAATAGCCGGATACGTCGGAAATGCTGAAGCAACGTTAAGCTTGGTTGCTCCCAGAGCCGTCATTGTGCATCGGTTGTTAGACTTGGCAGCATGCTTTTGTCATCCGCACTTCATATATGATAGATATGGTCATATCAGAGGGTTCAACAACCTGAGTCACAAGCTGTGTAGCAGAAGTAACCGTCAAAAGTGGGATGATCATAGACGAGTAACTTTTATGATATCCTTCTTGGGTCTTTTGGTATTCCCATGGGAAGACAAAAACATTGACTTAAAGGTGGCTGGGCTTGTCAGTACTTTGCTCACTCAGGAGAAAAGCACTCTTGCGCTATGATATTATCTGATATCTTCCGAGCTCTCAGAGTCTGCAAAGCCGGAGGGAGATTTTTCGAGGGGTGTAACTTGTTGGTGCAGATGTGGATGATCGAGCACCTGTGTCATCATGCCTAGTTTCTGAGCCATGGTTCCTCTGATAAAACTTGCATAAAGAAGTTCTTCACAAGAATTAATGTTCTACCCGAGGGAGTCACATCCTCGACATCATTCTTCTGGACCCTCACTGCCAACCAAATACAGTGGACGCTCGGATGGTTGCTTGTTGAAGAAGTCATATATATGCCGGTAGCTAGGCCCCACTCTCTCTTGATGGGACTTAAAAGCATCCAGCCCTATGCACCATATCAGGTTTTGAGACAACTTGGGAGGTATCAAATAGTGCCGAAAGACGAAGATCTGAGTACCTAACTGGTTGAAATCAGCCCTGACGGTAGTTCCCTGAAGAAAAAGTTCGCCAGATTTAGAGTGAATGTCAGTATTCGGCGGCAAACACTTGTGTATTGGATAGTGCTAAAGATGAAGTTTCCTCTGGGTATCATGCTTTATATAGAGGTGACGTGTTATGTGGGAGGCCGGATAAAATACCTCATCTTAAAGATTTTGTTGAGTCATTGCAGGAGCAATGTGATTGGTTAGCAAAGAAGAAGGTTATCGGGCCGAAATTGGCAAGCTGAAACAACAAATTGAAGGTCTAAATTTTGAGAACAGTGTGAAAGTTACTGCTGATCAGGGTGAAAAGAACAGGTTGGCTAAAGAAAATGAGGCACCTATGGCCCAAATCCATCAAATGAGAATAGGCGTTGATAAACAACCGAGGAGCCGGTCGGATGAGTAGTTGATAAAGGGGCTGAAAAAGGAAATTAGTGAGTGCCGGGATGAGTTGAAAGATTCCGCGAGGACTATAGCGGGACTCCGGGCACAATGGGAAAATGAAAAGAAGAACGCACCCATTACTTGCAACTATTGAAGAAGGATTATGAAAAGACCATTGCTAGTCTAAAAAGAAAATTGGTCACCCTTGAGGATAAAGCAGCTAAGAAATCTAAAGCTTTTGAGACTGAATGTGGACTCTGCTATGATTTACTGTCCCGAATGGAAGTAGAAATACAGCAGCTATAGGATCAACATATTCAGGATTCTCATGTGTTGGAGCCTCGCAATAATCAAATAAGGTGATTGCATATAGAAAAGGGTCGAACAAGAGACATGATTGAGACCATTGCCCATGCCTTCCTTAGGAGATGTCGGGCATTTGTAGACATGACCCGCACTACCTTCTTCTCTGCAGTGATGATTTATGTCAAGAGAACTATGTATGAGCTGGAGCAACTTGAAAGGGATTTGGCACCTAAGCCCGCGGCGAGGCCGAACGATGCCCTGCAGGCACCCACTTTTGAAGCGCTAATGTCTTCATAGATCGAGTCTGTATTTTCCATTCTGTTGTTTGTCTGTCTATTTTCTATTTGCGTCCGAGTATGCTAGTATGTTTGGAGTCTGTATTTGAGTTTAGTTGGAGTCTGTTACTTCCCTTTTCAAAATGTTTAGTTTATAATAGAATGTTTTGGTAATGAAAAAAACCCAAAAATTCCCAAAAGTTGTTGCTTTATTGTTGCACTTATTTTCAAGAACTACACCTCGTATGATTCGTGAAGGATCACAATACATAGGCAATCTGCATAGGATTCGGCCGTAACCAAATGAAAAAGAAGAAATAGAAAAAAAGAAGAAAGACAAGAGAGGATGGAAAAAAAGAGAAAAAGAAAGGAGTGGCAAAACAAGAAAAGAAAAGAGAGAAGAAAAGAAAATAAAGAAAGAAGAGAGAGAGAAAAGAGTGGGAAAACAGAAAAGGATAGAATGTGAAAAGGAAAAGAGAAAAGAAAGAAAGAAAAGAAGAGATAAAAGAAACAAAAGGAAGAGAGAAAGTTTGTAGTTGGAAATGTGAAAAGGCCGGGATGACGCACGCGGTCGAGCAAAGGCATGTTAGACTGGTCCCCAACCTGCTACTGCTTTGCTACTGGGACAGGTTCCTACTCCTCGATCGGCTCATGAACAGAAGGGGTACTGGAGGGACCCTCGTGCTCTGGAGCCACTGTTATCACAACTCCCTCAGTACTAGGGAGTTTTCTATTCTTCTTCGGCCTATGCTACTCCTCATGCGGCTGCCCAACTGGTGGCTCTATGGACGACTCCTCAAATAGCAAATCTAGCGGCAGCTGATCCGCTAATAGCTTGTCTACCTGCACCTTCAGTGCCGCCATCGACTCCTTCGAAGCCTTTGTTTTTCTCAGCTTCCGATGCTCCTTGGCCAGATCCTTTAAAGCCTTGCTGTGGTCCCCAATGATCTTTGCCAATCTACCCTCCTCTGCTATCATCTTTTCCTGGTTGGCCAGGATTTTCTTCAAAGTCTCATCAACAGAAATAGGGATCTCTACAGTCACCAGAGCTCCCTACGCCTGAACAACTGTGGTCAATGTTGACAACTTGGATGTCGCAGTTTACATCCAGTTGTTCAAACTGCAAGTGAGTGTGTCGGCTGGTTGGCGGTGAATCTATGAGTCTTTGATATCGGGATCACCGGATCAGCTGTGGCAGAAGGGGGTGCTGTGGAAGGTCCGGGAGGCAATGTAGTGGGCTCAGTGGCAGCTGGCTCATCAGAATGGCCGGCTGCGGAAGAAGTGGAGGCCTGAATCTTCTTGGCATTCTTAGGGTTATCAGGACCCTTCTGATCATACCATGAGTAGGGGATCACCGGAGGTACCATAATATCATATTTTTTCTTTTTCACCTCCAATTCCTTGAAGTACAGGGAAAGTGTGTTGGGGAAGGGGTAGTTTGTCTTTGTCTCATTACCCACAACAAAAATCACCATATGCATAATGTTTCCCACATTCAATGGAAACTCGGCCATAATGGAAGCAACCAAGACAACACGCTCAGTAGAGACAGAGTGATCATGTGTGGACGGATGAAGCCGATTGCACATGAATGTTAACCACTCTTTTTCTTGAATGTTGAGGGTGTTCCATAATATCCTCTCCTGTGATTTCAGCCACACAGGGAGTGTACCTGGAGTTGCTAAAATCCCGGCTAACCACGGGCGAGCTTCTTCTTTCATAGCCAGCTTCTCCAAGTATTGAGTGTTGAAACACGTTCTCAAGGAACTAAACTAAACGTGTGTTCATATTTGCAGGTTTTGATAAATGACAAACGATGCGCAATTGACATATGACGAGGTCCAAGCACAAGCGCGCAAATGTCATGTAACAAAGTTCAAGCACAAGACAAACAAAGATCAAGACTAAACAAAGTTATACATGAGTCGTTCTTTAATTGTGATCTTGATCCGACAACTTAACTCAAGACTTGGCTTCTCTCGTAAAATCATTTTTATCAAATCATGCATATTTAATTTAGAGCAAAATGATTTTAAATCATGCATATGTATTTTAGCAAAATGATTTTTAAACATGCCTCTAAAATCTGGACTAAGATAATCGATTATGTACTTATGATAATCGATTATGTTAAGTCAGCTGCATGACAATCGATTGTGAACCTTATGCCAATCGATTGTGTTAAGGCAGTGTGCATCAGATTTTTCAAATCTGCATGACAATCGATTGTGTACCTTATGACAATCGATTGTGTTGAGGCAGTGTCAAAACATATTTTTCAAAGCTGCAAAATAATCGATTATGAACCTATGACAATCGATTGTATTAAGGCAGTGTCTATTTGATTATTCAAAGACTGATAAATAATCGATTGTCCATATAGTATAATCGATTATGTAACTGACTGTTGTCAAAATATTTTCAAACACCGTTAAGTAATCGATTGTATGTTTTTAATAATCGATTGTTTTAAGTAAAATTTGGAAAAGATTTTTTGAACGTTGCCAAGTAATCGATTGTATGTTCTTAATAATCGATTGTTTTAAGTAAAATCTGGAAAAGATTTTTTGAACGTTGCCAAGTAATCGATTGTATATGTCTGACAATCGATTGTTTTAAGTAAAATCTGGAAAGGATTTTTTGAACGTTGCCAGTAATCAATTATATGTCTTTGATAATCGATTGTGCTGCGTAAAATCTGGGAATGATTTTTGGAACGATTGGAAAACAATCGATTGTATCATCTTGAAAATCAATTGTCGCAGAACAAAATCAGCAATTCTTAATTGGCAATTAGGCAACGGCTATGCATGGTTTTGACACTATAAATATATCTTCAAATCAGTCTTCTAAACACAACAACTGATCATAATATTGCTAGAGCTTGCATACTCTCTCATTCATCATTTTCTATTCATTTTTGAGAGCCAAATTGTTGACGAAAGTTGTTGCGTTCTTGAGCGTATTTAGTTTACTCATATCTACTCTTAAGGAGAGTCTTATTTTGAGTGCAAAGTGTTTTTATACACTTGAAGGGAAAGTTGCTCCCTCGTATTGTAAGAAGGAACTTGTGATTCCTTTGGTTGAAGTCTTGAAGTGTTGTATCTTCGAGCAAAGATTATTGAGGCTTGTGTCCTATGTTTGTAAAGGTTTGTTGAGCACCAGTAAGCTTAACAGTGTTAGTGGAAATCTCGAGAGAGTCTCTCGGGGACTGGACTAGCAACGGGTTGTGGTGAACCAGGATACATCGGTGCGTTCGTTCCTATTTATTTACTTATCGCACTTATTTAATTCCTGCAATTTTTAAATTCCGCAAGTTTACGCTATTTTTTATTATAAAGCTATTCACCCCCCTCTAGCGTTAAGTGTATTTTCTAACAATTGGTATCAGAGCCCAACTCTCTGAAGACTTAACCGTTTGAGAGAAACAATCCATGGCTTCTACTCGTGACTCTTTTGCAGGAATAGGTGAAGGACAATGCTCCACCCGACCACCACTATTCGACGGTACAAACTATATATACTGGAAGGAGAGGATGAGAATATTTATTCAATCGAAAAATTTTCATCTGTGGAAGGTTATAATGAAGGGAGAACAAATTCCAACCAAAAAGGTTGAAAACGAATGGGTTCCAAAATCCGAAGAGGAATACGATGCGGATGATATCCGAAAAGTGCAAAACAACGCTAAAGCAATTAACTTATTATATTGTGCTGTAAATGCTGATGATTACAGGAAAATATCATGTTGCACAACGGCGAAGCAAATGTGGGACAAGCTGGAAATCACGTACGAAGGTACGGACCAGGTAAGAGAGGCTAAGGTTGATTTTCTAACCCATGCATATGAACTGTTTCACATGAAGGAAGGCGAAAAGGTCGATGAGATGTTCGAACGATTTTCAAAAATCGTAAATGACTTACATGCTCTTAAGAAGACCTTCACGGATAAGGAACTTGTCCGAAAGATTCTCTGAAGTCTCACTCCGGAATGGCGCTCCAAGGCCGACACGATTCAAGAGTCTATTGGCACTTCAAATGTCACCATCGACGGATTAAGAGGTAACCTTAAGACTTATGAATCTACTATACTTAACCCTCTTGTTAATGATCAAAGGAAACAAAGAATCGCCCTCAAGGCAAGCACAAGCCAACCTCAAAATGATGAGGACGGAGACAACGAGTTCGGACTCGTTATCAAGAGATTTCAAAAGTTCATGAGAAAAGAGTATGAACGAAAAGGCAAAAAGCAAGGAGATCAAATAAAGTGCTATGAGTGCGGAGAAACCGGGCACATTAAATCAAATTGCCCAAATATCAAAAAGGAGAAGAAACCCTTCAAGAAACAACGAGCATACATATCTTGGGGAGGCGACTCCGGAGACGAGTCGAGTGAGGAAGAAGAAGACGAAGCCGCAAATCTTTGTCTTATGGCACAAGAAGACAACCAAGAAGAGGTATGTTAAATTTCTTCCAAAAATTTCTTTTCTCTTGAGGAGATGCAAAATGCTTTTGATGAGTTGTATGGTGAATTTATTAAAGCTTCCAAAACTGTTAAAAGCATAAAGGAAAATGCTTCTTTAAAAGAAAAAGATTTTGAAAAACAACTCTCTTTGAAAGAAAAAGATTTGGAAAAACTGATTTTAGAAAATGCGAAGTTGAAAGAAGAAAACAAATTTTTCGGCAAGAGAAGCGCCGACAAACCCGAGAGCTCTAGTAATAGTTGTACTTCTTGCATGCATCTCAAAAATGAGGTAGAAAGACTTAAGGGCACCCTAGATAAGTTTAATTCTTCTCATAAAAATTTGAATGAAGTCCTTGTTAATTTGAAGTCGACCAAGCATGGCATAGGTTTTAAAAATGAGCCTAAAGAAAAGGTTGAAGCCAACCCCCAACAACCTAAGGCTCAACCTAGGATTAATAAAACAAACGCTCATCTTAGATATAGCAAACCTAGAAATGGCTTTCAACAATCGCAACCTAGAAATAATCATTCTAGAAATAACGCATATTCTAGGCCAAACACTAGAAGGAACTTTGAACCTTTTAGAACACCTAGAAATGGCTTTCAACCTAGAAATAACTATTCTAGAAATGCTGCATATCCTAGAACAAATAGTAGGAGAAATGATTTTCATGAATTGCGCAATAGTCATATTGTCAAGAATAGAGTAAATGAATTTCGTCCGTCCAATTACTATCAACCTAGACGAATGCATAATCCTAATGTTGTGTGTCATTATTGCAATCGAATTGGACATATTGCTCCTGCTTGTTTCACTAGACATAGACACTTAAATGTATGTCAAGCACAACAGCATGTTACACCGAACTCTCAAGGACCCAAAACAGCTTGGGTACCAAAGACTCATTAATTTGTCTTGTAGGTATGTTTGAAGGGATCAAGTGTACTTTGGTACCTTGATAGTGGATGCTCCAAACACTTGATGGGAGACGAATCCAAGTTCCTTCAACTAGAACATAAGGAAGGAGGAAGCGTTATTTTTGGTGATAACAACAAAGGAAAAATTATCGGCATCAGATCGGTCGGTAAGGATGAACTTTCTTCCATTAAGCATATATTGTTAGCTAAAGGTTTAAAACATAATCTCTTGAGCATAAGTCAATTATGTGACAAGGGAAATCTTGTTTTATTTGATTCGGATGAATGCTTAGTTTTTCGCCGTAGCGATTTTAAAATTATCCTTCGTGGTTTTAGAATGGATAACATCTATATGGTTGATCTCGCAAAAAATTCTTCATCTGAATATGTGAATTGTCTTATGAGCAAAGAGGATGACACATGGTTATGGCATCGTAGAGTAGCTCACATCAACATGCATCTATTAAACAAATTGGTTTCACAAAATTTAGTTACTGGTCTTCCAAATTTGAAATTTGAAAAAGACTCTATTTGTGATTCTTGTTAAAAAGGGAAGCAAACAAAAGCATCTTTTAAATCGAAAAATATTGTTTCAACTACTAGACCTTTGCAACTACTTCACTTGGACTTATTTGGACCATCTCGCATTGAAAGTTTTGATAGAAATCGTTATGCTTTTGTTATTGTTGATGATTATTCTAGATTTACTTGGACTCTATTTCTTGCTCATAAAAGTGAAGCTTTTCATAATTTTAAATATTTTCTTAAACGTGTTCAAAATGAAAAGGACACAACCGTCACTTCAATAAGAAGTGATCATGGGGGAGAGTTTGATCACAATCTCTTTGCGGACTTTTGTGACGAACTCGGTATCGAGAACACCTTCTCTGCTCCACGTACACCACAACAAAATGGGGTTGTGGAAAGGAAAAATAGGTGTCTCGAAGAGATGGCTAGAACCATGCTCGATGAGGCTAAGATTCCCAAACATTTTTGGGCGGATGCCGTGAGTACCGCATGCTACGTTCTAAATAAAGTAGTCATAAGGCCAATACTCATGAAAACCCCCTATGAACTCTATAAGGGAAGGAAACCAAATATATCCCACTTTAGAGTATTCGGTTGCAAATGCTTTATTCATAACAATGGAAAAGATCAATTGGGAAAATTTGATGCCAAATCCGGTGAAGGAATTTTTATTGGTTATTCTTCACGTAGCAAAGCATATAGAGTATTCAATAATAGAACCGGAACTGTGGAGGAATCCCCTCATATTGTGTTTTCCAAAAACAATGCTCGCTTGGCGAGAAAGGATTCTGGTTTTGATCCTGCAGGTATCTTAAACTCAATAAGTCCTCAAGACAAGGTACAAGAGGAAACTCCTAAGGAAATTCAAGATGAAACCTTGGAACAATTATTGGAGGAAGCGCCAAAATTGGAAAAAGAAACGAAACTACCTAACACATGGAGGACAATCAAAGACCATCCTCTCGAACAGGTAATTGGCGATATGGAACAACAGGTAAGTACTCGAAACACTCTTAAGAACACCTTAGGACACACTTCTTAAGAGATCACGTTCTCAATTGGCCAACATCTTGACTCCACATTGATCTAAGTCATTATTTCTTTACAAATTACTAACTTGAGCGTCGGAGACGTCTATTTCTTTTTTGCAGGTATCGCCCTAAAGGCAGGGGGAATTATAAGGCAACGGTGTAGAACAATCGATTTTTACAGTCAATAATCGATTATCATTCTTTTATGTCTCATGTTTACTGTGCCGGACAATCGATTAGCAAGTATCACTAATCGATTATTTACGGTTTATGCTTATTATGCAGATTTTTGATGATAATTAATAATCGATTTTTTAACTGTATAATCGATTACCGTCTTGGCCATTCAGTACTGCCTTCCTAAAACAATCGATTGTCTCAAAAGTATAATCGATTATTTTCCGAGTCAGAAAATTACTGTGCACACTGTGTCATAACAATCGATTACCATAATTCAACAATCGATTATTTTTTGTCAGTAATTCAAATATTTGTTACCGTTTGGGTCCTGCAAGATTCCCACAATCGATTCTTGTCATTTTCGAGTACAATTCAAAAACTCCATAACAATCGATTACTTCGATTCCACAATCGATTGTTTAACGGACAGTGCAAATTCTTTTTTACCGTTTCTGACCGTTTTGGCTCTTAAATTTCTGCAGATTTTCACCATAAATGAAATGCCATCCTTCTCATTATAGATAGGTACCATATGTCTTCAATTTCTTCACTCAAGCATCAATCTTATCTCCCAATCTTTCAAAAATCTCTCAAAATTTCTTACAATGGCTATTACTACTTATTGAAAATGTCGAGCAGACACACCAAACGTCCCCGTTCAGGCAGACATGGTGCATCTTCTTCAGCTGCTCCTCCTACTCCCAATTTCCCTTACCAAGATGGGTCTCTTTTACGGTTTAACTCTGAAACCGAGCTAACTAGATTCTTGACAAAATTTGAAAAGCGTAAAATTCTTCCTCCTCGCTTTTCCACCAGCAAATATCTTGAATCAAGCGCCCCCGCTGTAGCTGCAAACATGCTTATGGAATGCCAGCTTCTTGATTTCCTATATCTATCCTATCCTCACATTAATCCTCTCTTGATTCAAGCCTTCTACTCTAATCTTCATGAGGACGACGAGGGTGAGCTTGTGACAAACATTAATGGTGTTGAAATTCTTTTAACCAACGAAAACCTACATTCTATTTCTCACCTGCCTCGAAGTGGGGAAAACATTTCTCTCTACATTAGAGAAGCCGGCGCCTTATTTGATGAACGAATTCTCCTAAACAAAATTGGACTTGGAGCTTATGATCCTAATCTGTCCAATCGCCGTCCTACCATTACGGGCATGCTCCCCGAATACCGTTTAATTTTCTACTTTATCACTCGGGTCCTCAAACCACGCAAACATAATCATACCACTCTCTCCCAAGAGGACGCAAAACTCATGCATGCCATTATAACCGGGGCTCACATCAATTGGTGTAAGTTCGTCAAAATTCACATGCTTGATGCCATTGGGGACGATAGACCACTTCCCTATGCCCTCCTTATCATGAATTTTCTTGAAGCCTCCGGGTTTAACACCTCTATCGGTCCGCTCAAAAAGAGCACCGAGAAATGGGAAATTTCCGAATCCTCCTTTCCCAATGACGGCGAACATGCAGCTCCTGCTCCTCCTCCAACTCGTCAAACGAGTCAGCCTCAAGCTCCTACACTTCAATCTATTTCCGACCAACTTGCTTCTTTGTCCACCTCTGTCAATCGTTTGACATATGAGATCCATGGATATTTTGATCATATTCACTATCCATATGCTGGACTTGTTCCTTATGAAGCGGTGCCGGATGACGAGGCGGGAAATGAAATAATGAATAATTTTTTTATTGTTCTATATTGTATTGTCTTCTTTTTATGTAATCGTATTTTTGATTAATAAATAAACAAGTTATTTACTTATTCTATTTTTTTTTGCTAATGGCAAAAGGTGGAAGAATAAGGGGCTATGCACTTAATATTTATTGGTATAAATTGAGAGGGAATTCATATGTTGAGGGGGAACTAATTGCATATCTTTACTTGTCTTGGATCGTCATTATGAATCTCTAATATGCATATCCCGCTTAAGGTTTGCCATTATCAAAAAGGGGGAAATTGTTGAAACACGTTCTCAAGGCACTAAACTAAGCGTGTGTTCATATTTGCAGGTTTTGATAAATGACAAACGATGCGCAATTGAGATATGACGAGGTCCAAGCACAAGCGAGCAAATGTCATGTAATGAAGTTCAAGCACAAGACAAACAAAGATCAAGACTAAACAAAGTTATACATGAGTCGTTCTTTAATTGTGATCTTGATCCGACAACTTAACTCAAGACTTGGCTTCTCTCGTAAAATCATTTTTATCAAATCATGCATATTTAGAGCAAAATGATTTTAAATCATGCATATGTATTTTAGCAAAATGATTTTTAAACATGCCTCTAAAATCTGGACTAAGATAATCGATTATGTACTTATGATAATCGATTATGTTAAGTCAGCTGCATGACAATCGATTGTGAACCTTATGACAATCGATTGTGTTAAGGCAGTGTGCATCAGATTTTTCAAATCTGCATGACAATCGATTGTGTACCTTATGACAATCGATTGTGTTGAGGCAGTGTCGAAACATATTTTTCAAAGCTGCAAAATAATCGATTGTGAACCTATGACAATCGATTGTATTAAGGCAGTGTCTATTTGATTTTTCAAAGACTGATAAATAATCGATTGTCCGTATAGTATAATCGATTATGTAACTGACCGTTGTCAAAATATTTTCAAAACCGTCAAGTAATCGATTGTATGTTTTTAATAATCGATTGTTTTAAGTAAAATATGGAAAAGATTTTTTGAACGTTGCCAAGTAATCGATTGTATGTTCTTAATAATCGATTGTTTTAAGTAAAATCTGGAAAAGATTTTTTGAACGTTGCCAAGTAATCGATTGTATATGTCTGACAATCGATTGTTTTAAGTAAAATATGGAAAGGATTTTTTGAACGTTGCCAGTAATCGATTATATGTCTTTGATAATCGATTGTGCTGCGTAAAATCTGGGAATGATTTTTGGAACGATTGGAAAACAATCAGTTGTATCATCTTGACAATCGATTGTCGCAGCACAAAATCAGCAATTCTTAATTGGCAATTAGGCAACGGTTATGCATGGTTTTAACACTATAAATACATCTTCAAATCAGTCTTCTAAACACAACAGCTGATCATAATATTGCTAGAGCTTGCATACTCTCTCATTCATCATTTTCTATTCATTTTTGAGAGCCAAATTGTTGACGAAAGTTGTTGCGTTCTTGAGCGTATTTAGTTTACTCATATCTACTCTTAAGGAGAGTCTTGTTTTGAGTGCAAAGTGTTTTTATACACTTGAAGGGAAAGTTGCTCCCTTGTATTGTAAGAAGGAACTTGTGATTCCTTTGGTTGAAGTCTTGAAGTGTTGTATCTTCGAGCAAAGGTTGTTGAGGCTTGTGTCCTCAGTTTGTAAAGGTTTATTGAGCACCCGTAAGCTTAACAGTGTTAGTGGAAATCTCGAGAGAGTCTCTTGGGGACTGGACTAGCCACGGGTTGTGGTGAACCAGGATACATCGGTGCGTTCGTTCCTATTTATTTACTTATCGCACTTATTTAATTCCTGCAATTTTTAAATTCCGCAAGTTTACGCTATTTTTTATTATAACGCTATTCACCCCCCCTCTAGCGTTAAGTGTATTTTCTAACATTGAGACTCATCCTCCTCCGCAAATCCCATGAAGTCATTGAGTGACTGCCCATAAAATAACACAATCTTGCCTCTCACTCTTGTATCTGTGGAGCCCCGAACTACGTGGTGGACATTGCTGTTAAACTCTTTTGTCATGTGCTCATTTTCCTGTCCCACACGTTCGTTGAAGAATCTCCAACCCTTTATCGTACGGATTTGTGCTTGTATGTGAGGTTAGTGTGGAACTAAGTCAGCATCAATGAAAGGCCTCTCCAGAGTTAGCTTTCGCTTGGGCCACCAATCCCTTAATCGATGGAAGGCGACTTCGCTTATGAATCTATCTTCCCATGCCTCCTTCTTCCTGGTTCTCTCCAAACCCCCAATAGTTTGTTCCCCATCCTCACTCTCCTTTGATAGTGACGCTATGGGAGAAGTGGAGTATTGCTCCTCCATTCCTTTGTCAGCTCTGGACTCATCATACGAGTCTGAGACTACAATTACCAGCTTCTAGGAAGTGGCCACATTTTCTTGCTCAAGGGAAGAGGACTCTGGTGCTGGAATCTCCACGGACATGTGTGTGGGGACAGACTCTAAAGTCACACTTTGGGAGGGTGCGTACTCACTGCCTGTCGAATTAGAGGCAGCCCTGTTGGCCTCGCGAATGATTTTCCTATTCTTTTTTTTACAATTTCCTTAGCTTTGGCAGTGAGTTTCACAAGCTTTTCTTTAATTGTTTTTCCTCGGGAAGAACTACCCCTCCCACTTTTCTTTTCCATGCCCCCACGTTGTGCTTGTTTTCCTCCACGTACCATTATCTACAAGAGATAAAAGCCTAACATTGTTAGTGGAAGCATATAAAGAGTAGACAGTTTAAAGTTCAATTTGCAATTGCAGGCATAGCATTGCAGACAGGAGGAATGCGGACCACACAGGCTAATCTTTGCACATATCAGTTCTCTGACAGAACCTATGCAGACCGAACTGATTTGGATTGCGGCCGCGTAGGACAGAAGCGGACCGCACAAAAATAGACGTAGTCCGCATATCTCAAACTACCAAAAGGCAACCTCTCTGAACTCTGGCCACGCGGTCCCCACTGTTTTGGACCGCGGACGCGCTGGGTTCACACAAACTGCACAGAAATGGCCACGTGGACCGCGATGGGTTCACGCGGACTGAACAGAGATGGTCAACGGTCCGCACAGAGAGGTTTTTCAGTTACCAAGCAAAGTCACGCGGACCGCACACAAATGGTGTGTGGATGCATAGGGCAAACGTAACTGGGTAGGTCCTTTTATGTTCTTTTTAGTCCAATTTGTAACATTATGAGTCCTAGTAGTCCCTACTCAGTTGTTTAAACAAGAATTTATTTCCAAGGTCAACCACAAATTCACAAAAACCTATTCTAACGGTTAACTAGGATAAACAATAAAGAAATTAAGAAGTTATACTAGTAGAGATCAAGTAAAATAAACATTAATTAAACCACGAAGTTGAAATGAAGATGAGATGTTACCAGGGATTAATGATAATGCAAATATGTGCACAAAAGTCATGGGTGAACAGTAGAAAGGTGCTCTCAGATGCAAATTTGCGAAATGGTTTTAAGGAGGCCTAAGGCTCCTACATAATGTCGCGACACGACACATGTTACCATCGTAGTCATTTCAAATGAATCAGCGCCACCACGTGGCTGTCATCAAACTTGCCTAAATAATGCTTGACTCGATGCCCATTGACCCGGAATACTTCATCATTCTTGTTTTTTGAGATCCATGGCACCAAAAGGAGTAACACCAACCACTTCAAAAGAAACGCTCCACTTGGACTTTAGCTTACCCGGAAACAACCGTAACCGGGAATTGAAGAGAAGAACCATATCTCCAACCATGAATTCTTTCCCCCGGGCATAATTGTCATGGAGATACTTCATCTTATCCTTGTACAAGGACGAGATGGAGTACGCATGAAACCGAAACTCATCAAGTTCATTCAATTGTTCAACCTGAAGATTGGCCGCAACATCCCACTCTAAATTCAACTTTTTCAAGGCCCACATCGCCTTATGCTCTAAATCCACCGGAAGATGACATGCTTTACCAAAAAGCAACCGATATGGCGACATACCAATCAGAGTCTTGAAAGCTGTACGATAAGCCCAAAGAGCATCATCCAGTTGCTTTGAGTAATCGGTCCTATTTGCATTGACAATCTTGGACAAAATACTCTTGATTTCCCGATTTGTGACCTCAACTTGGCCACTCGCTTGAGGATGATAAGGAGTGGTCGCTTTGTGGTTTGCCCTATACTTGGCAAGCAAAGAATCGAAAGCCCGGTTGCAACAATGAGAGCCACCGTCACTAATTATGGCAGGGGGTGTGCCAAGTCTAGTGAAAATGCTCTTCTTCAAGAAAGCCACCACACTACAAGCTTCATTGTTGGGTAAGGCGATGGCCTCAACCCGTTTTGACACATAGTCAACCGCTACCAAAATATAGGTGTTGCCACAAGAACTCACGAAAGGCCCCATAATGTCTATCCTCCAAACATAAAAAATGTCGACCTCAAGAATCGTGTTAAGGGGCATCTCATCTTTCTTTGAAATCCCTCCGGCACGTTGACACTCATCACATCTTTTCACGAATTCACCGGCATCTTTGAACAATGAAGGCCAATTGAACCCATAACTCAACACCTTAGATGCCGTCCTCGCCCCGCCATGATGGCCACCATAGGGCGAAGAGTGACAAGCTTCCACAATACTCAATTGCTCTTCTTCGGGAATACACCGACAAATTACACCATCGGTGCAAATTTTAAAAAGGTATGGCTCATCCAAATAGAAGTCCAAAGCATCCCGCTTGAGCTACTTCCTTTGGTTGGAAGAGAGCTAATACGGTACCACACCAGTAACGAAATAATTTTAAATGTCAGCAAACCACGACATATCAAGCATAGAAACTGAGAGGAGTTGTTCATCCAGAAAAGAATCATTTATCTCAAGGCTGTCCGAAGGTCTCCCTTCCTCCTTCAATCTTGAAAAGTGGTCCGCCACTTGGTTCTCACTTCCTTTTTTGTATCGATGATCTCCAAAAAACATTCTTGTAGAAGAAACACCCATCTCATCAAACTTGATTTTGAATCCTTCATAGAATCAAGTACCAAAGGGCAGCGTGATCGGTGTGGATAATCACTTTGGCCCCCATACTGTACGGGCAAAACTTCTCTATGGAAAATACAGTGGCAAACAATTCCTTCTCGGTGACCGTGTAATTTCTTTGCACCTCATTCATTGTCTTGCTAGCATAATACACCAAAAGAAACAATTTGTTAATTGTCTGGACCAAGACCGCCCCCGCCGCAACATAACTTGCGTCGTACATGAGCTCAAAGGGCAAACTCCAATTGGGTGCGGTAATGATGGGGGTAGTCGTCAACTTTTTCTTTTGAAGCTTTCACTTGTCATCAATTACATATCTTGCATATTTTTCCAATAACTTACACAACGTGTTCACTACCTTAGAAAAGTCCTTGATGAATCTCTGGTAGAAACCCGCGTGTCCAAGAAAAGTTCTCAACTCTTTGACAGAGTTAGGGGGAGGAAGCTTTGAGATCACCTCGATTTTTGCTTTATCAACCTCAACCCCCCTTTGCGAAATTTCATGACCCAACACAATTTCTTCTTCTACCATAAAATGGCATTTCTCCCAATTGAGCACCAAATTTGTGTCTTCACAGCGAGCGAAAACATGATCAAGATTTTGCAAACATTCACCAAATGAATCCCCGACCACTCTAATGTCGTCCATGAAGACCTCTAGTATGTCCTCCACCATGTCAGTGAAATTGCCATCATGCATCTAGAAAGGTCGCCGGAGCATTACATAGTCCAAATGGCATTCGAGAGAAGGCGAATGTGCCATAAGGACATGTGAATGTTGCCTTTTCTTGGTCCTCCGGGGCAACCAGAATCTGGTTATAGCTAGAATACCCATCTAGAAAACAATAAAATGCCCGACCCGCAAGAAGGTCAAGAATTTGATCCACGAATGGCAAAGGGAAATGGTACTTTCTTGTAACCTTGTTTAGTTTTCAGTAGTCCATGCATACTCTCCAACCCGTCACAATATGAGTCAGAATCAATTCATTATTATTATTGGTCACTGCCGTCATTCCTCCCTTCTTTGGCACACACTGTACCGGAGATGTCCACGAACTGTCAGAAATTGGATACACCATACCGGCATCAAGCCACTTGATGACTTCCTTTTAACCACCTCTTACCCAGGCCTCCTCCACCATATCCTCAAAGATTGGCCAAGAAAAAAGGTGACAATCAGTTTAAAAAGTTTATTGAGATAATGAATAGCTTGACGATCAATGTGCCTTTGGTGGAGGCACTTGAACAAATCCCGAACAACGGCGCCAAAAAGTGATCGGTGCGGACTCAATCCTAAGAAAGAAAGGGCGCGAATACTTAAAACCCAATAGCGGTATCAGAGTCGATTTTTCTAATGAGAGCTTCAAATTGGAGTTGAGTATTTCCTAAGCCTAGAAATGCGTTTTAACTTCTATTTGATCTTCTATTATTTTTGGTTTTTCTTTCGTTTAACAACTAAATTCATCAACTACAATTGTAAACTAAATTATGCTAAGTAATGATGCAATAAGAGAAAAGCACTAGGGTCGTGACACTCACCTAGGTGGCTAATTAACGGGTATAGAATTCTTACACAAGGATGATAATTAAGGGGAATATGGATAAGCATTGCACTTTAGTACTCACTCTCACACCTCTCGATAGAGAGTAATTTTGCCCAATTGACTCTCTCGAGACCAATTGGGTTGGTTAATTTGCCCAAGCAACTTTAAGGTTCAATTGGGGTAATTACTCTCTCGAGGTTTAACCCGTTACTCGGGACTACCATTCTTATGGGTCCATCCCAAATCCTTGTTGGGTTAATTGTGAGGTCATAGACTCTCTTTCTCAAGAAGAGTCAAGACCCACTAAGCTAGACTTAGTGTTTGCAACCACCAAATCTAAGTGAAAACATATAATCAACCCAAATGCCAAACACCCAACATCATCCAAGCATTAAAAAAAAATACCCCTTAATTACCCACACTAGCGTTGAGCCACAACCCTAGCTAATGGGTTTAGTTAGACATGGAAGAAGTAGAAATAGAAGAAATACTAGAAGAAATTAACATAATCATTAACTAAAAGCTTAATCTACTTGAATCCATGTTGATTACAAGAGAAAATTGCCTTAAGTAGGCTAATACAAAGTGTCTCGTGCTCAGCTGCTAAAATAGGTTCCAAACTTGACCTAAAAAAGTAAAGTGTTCTATTTATACCACACAGGAAGAACCAGACAAAAATACTCCTGAGGGTCTGGCACGGACCGCATAGAAATGACATGCGGCCACGTAGGACATAAGGTCTTAGGATCTGTACATCTCAACTTGCATAAGCTGACCGCATAGAAATGCCACGTGGCCACATAGGTTGAATCAAGCGGACCACGTGAAAATGGTGCGCGGACACACAGGTTGAATTATGCGGACCGCGTAGAAATGATGCATGACCGCATTGTAGAACTTGTCCAATTATTGACTCTATGAACTTTTACCCATGCGGATCGCACTGCTTTGGTGTGCGGCCGCGTGGGATTGTGCCTTGAATTGCTGAGCTGCTGATCTCTCGTTAGTGCGGACTGCATGGAAATGGATATGGTCCGTGTGAGATTTCTTCACTTTTGTTCACTCTCTGAACTTTCCTGCGCGGCCACGTGGAAAAGTAGGGCGGACCGCGCAGGTCAGGCTTGACTTGGCAGCTTGCAGAACTCTTATACGCGGACGCACATCAAGACAATGTGGTCCGCGCAGGTCATCTTTTTCCCACTTTCAATTATCTTTTGACGCTTGGCAGGTTTCACTCCTATTTTGAGCCGATTTGTGATGTGTATCATCTAGTCTCTCAAACCTGCAATCAAGCGCAACTTGTAAACAATTTAGGACTAATCTAGAGCAATTTATGCACAAAGCTCAGCTAAGAAGGGGTATAAAACATGTATAATTCATAGGTATCAATGCGTCATAAGTAGATGAGATCACATAGTATATAGCCCTCTTAATTTAATGTAGAACCCTTTAATTAGAGTAATTGATGTGCGCCATGCCAAATAAAATGACAATCGCGTGTCCCTCATTTTAATTAACTTTAAATTCAACCTTAGAATTCGAGATGTTCCATTTAGCAAAATTCCATGGCCCTCGCAAAGATAAAAACGTGTAGTTGCTTTAGGCATTTTATTTTAATAATATTACTTTCTGAAACTCGGATATGCATTTATGTGACCCAAATCCAAAAAGTCAAAGACCACCGGTGCATTTATGTGATGTGGTTTGGTACGTATTTTAATAACATTGCAATTTTCTCTAAAAAATGAATATAAGCGGTTAAATTTCAAATGCACATAGGTTTGAACATGTACTAACTAAGCCGAATATAACAGTTGAGGGACCATGCTAGAACCACGGAACTCGGGAATGCCTAACACCTTCTCCCGGGTTAACATTATTTCTTTTCCGAATTTTTGATTCGCGGACTGTTAAACGGAATCATTCTTTTCCTCGATTTGAGATTCTAAACCGGTGACATAGGACACCACGAATCTCCCAAGTGGCAACTCTAAATTATTTTAATAAATAAATCCTATTTTGATTGTCTTTTAACTGGAAAAACTCCTTTATGCCCTTTCGAGTGTAGATAAAAAAGAGGTGTGACACTACACATATCAGGCCATAACATAACAATGCTTATGAATAACATCAATTACGGCGGACAACAAGGTCCCTCTTCTCTTGCTGATTTAGAACTCGAGGAGCCAAATCACATGCATAATTTGATCACGCTGAAGGAACTCATCACCGACCCCAATTTGCCAATTCAACTATGGCTAATCAATCTATCTTCTTCCAATTTATTCTTGATTGCCATAGAAATAATATTAACTCCATTAAACACATAACATACTCCATCTGCACTCATCCCGAGTGACCTTGAATTGCGAGACCATGCTGTCTCAAATCCCATAAACCATTCACACCTCCCAAATGCTACACTGCAAGTCAAGACATCGTAGAACATCTTGGGACTCTTCTCATAAGCTGCTACCAAGCTTGAATCCTAACCGTACCTATATGCTTGAAATCATTAGGCACCGCACTTTACCTCTTGAATCCACTAGGACCATTACTGAGAGCCATCCGCTCTGACTTGGCCCCAAATATGATCAGCTCCACGAATCTAATAGCACATGAATATCCTCTCGACGAAACACGCGGCATAATCACTTCCCTTGAAACCACATCTTTAAAAGGAATAAATCCTGAATTCTTTCCCAAGTCTGATAATGAGCCAATAAGGCCAACCATAACACCCTTTAACCATTCCTTTGCTCAAATAACCACTTATGTTTTTTTCCTATAGCCGAAATAACCCAGAAATATGTTAACAAGCAGAAAACCTTGCAAGTGGTTAACCATGCAACCCAATCATATGCGGTGGGACTCTCTCACTTAGATTGAAGCCACTATTACATAACTCTGGAATTCACCGGAATTCCTGATCTCTTATTGACATAACCTTGCGCAATCAATCACCTAAATTCTCGGATTCTTTCTGTAAAACCCCCTTTTTATACACTGAATCATCAATCACATTTTCATGACCGATCTCTTTGCTGCATATTAGCCCATACTTCAAATTAGATCCGTAGACCACAATCACCAATCATAAAATCCAAAAATCGATCCAAACTCTCCTTAAGGTGCATAGTCATCCTATCACCAAGCCCCTATGCAGCTTCGCCACTCTCTCATTTTGGGCAAACTCACTTCTTTAATCAACTACTCGACCTGCGCTTCTTCTACCTGGCCTTCTAGAAGTTTTTAAACACTTCCGGACACTTCCGACATGTCCTTCTTCATACTTTGCTGCTCAATTATTGCCTTAATTAAAATCTATCTTCGTAGAACTTGAACCCACAAATCGCTCATACTTTATTTCCGAAAATCATCTTTTTCGAGTCGTCGACATTCGAAACATCGACTCCATCCTGAACCACCGTACCCCACAACCTCTAACCGTCGCTTCTTCAATACTGACTCGCAATATCTTGATCCAAAAGCAAATTGTAGAAGATCATAACATCGATGAATTTAGTACATTCACTAGGAACACCGACACCTCATTATAGAAGAAAACTTCCACCACGCTAGCGAATAACGAGTCTCGATACCTCATCAACCCAAACCTGAACATTCTCTACCCAATTGCCTTTCTCCTGCCGGGAGTAGAACGCTGAATCTCTAGATCATGCACTAAGTAAAGCTCCCTTCAAGTCATTCACTACCTCGACACGTAGGCAAATATCCTACCATCATAAAAATACTGCGGAATAATCGCTCATAAGCATCATGACAACCCGTGCCTAGCCTCAAGTCTCTCAAAAGTACTACTACTGAGCCGAAACGATAGAATATCCTTCCACAAGGTGATGATAACAGCTCAAATAACACCGTAGGGAGAAACACCCGCACCACATTCATAGTAAATTTACAATTCGTCAATTCTCGATTTATAACAAGCGCTTCGCATCGTATAAGATTGATTAGGAAGGAAAAAAAGCATAAGACTCGCATGAATCAAATTGCAGGATATGGAATCAAGAAGGAAAATACTCCTAACAGCCCTGTAGCCTCCCCGAGATAAGTACAGATGTCTCCATACCGATCCGCGATACTCTACTAGACTTGCTCATGACTCGTGAGACCTATGGCCTAGAGTTCTAATACCATTTTGTCACGACCAAATGATATCTAAGGGTCGTGGTGGCGCCGGACACCGCTGCCAGGCAAGCCAATTGAAATGCTTAATTAATTTCTTGTTTTAATAATCTTGAAAACTCTTATTTTATACGATTAAAATAATACTTAGTATATTCCTTTGAATGAATAATGAAATATTTAAACAACTTTTGAAATTTTTTGAATAAACTCAGATACATCCTGAAATCGGCGTCACAAGTACATGAGAAATTTTTTAAGAAAAACCGAATAAAGTACAACAGCTGTCCGGAATACAATTGGACTGAAAATAAATATAATCCTGAGAGAAACTATACTAGTTGCGGGTCCCCTCGAGGAAATATAGCTCACCTAGTCTCTGTGTCAACCATGCCAATGTGCCACTAAGTCACTAGCCACATATAGACCTGTGCAACAAAAATGTAGAGCAAGTATAGTATGAGTAAAAAAATAATGTGTAGAGCAAGTATAATATGAGTACAAAAATAAGCAGAGACGAGGGGTCGAATTCAAGACTTGCTAGTGGTCAAATAATAATATAATAAAAATATGAGGAAATCAAGAATTTATATGGCAGTTCTACCTCACAAAACTGGAAAACATGTAATCACCTTTAACAAATAATAAATAATTTTCAAGATGTACTTTTCGTTATCTTTCGCAGTTTATATCAGGCTATATAAGGCAATATCAACATTTAAAATTCTCAGGCAAGCAATGTAGCATGTGCAAATCATGCCGAGGTCGACGACCCGCTCTGACAGAAATGTAAACTTGCTCGAACCATAGATGCATCTATTTAATCTGCCAAGGCGTTCGTCCTGCTCCAAAAATAAATATACACAGACAGTCAACCAAGAAGTCCACGCGAAAAAACTATCCAAAGAAAGAAAATCCTCTTTTAACCATTCAAGCAAAAATGAAGTTTAATTAGTTTAGAAATTCATTTACTAATTCTATGTGATTTAGGTAATTCAAGGTGTCAATAGGTTCACAAATAATTCAAGTATAACATGCTCTTGGGTCCTAAATTACGCGGACAATAGTATAATAGTAGCTACACACGGACTCTCGTCACCTTGTGCATACGTATCCCCCACAAATAGGAGCACACAACCAATTAGCTCACCTATGTGGATAATTCCCTCTTACAAGGTTAGAAAGGAGACTCACCTTGCTCATAATTTTCATAACCAGCATTCCACGCTCTTTCGAAAACTCAAATCGATGAAACAATTCTCCACAACTAATCAAAAATTATATAAAGCCATTAATATATGTTAAGGTACTCATTATAATCCAATTTATAACACTTCCCAACACCGATCGAAACATTGACAAAATGCCCTCGGGTTCACATGCCCGGAATCCGAAATTATTTGAAGATAAAGTTCACCCATGACCTTACGAACTCAAATATATAATTAATTCTCAATTCCATGCCCAAAATCATGGTCAAATCCAAAAATCTCAATCTATAGGTTTTTCTTTAAAACCCCAAATTCGCTTTTAGATTCTCAAGAATTTTTATGTTAAATCTAAGGTTTAATAAAAAAATATAATTGAAAATTAGTTAGAGGAACTTGCCCAATGATTTGATACAAAAGTTCGCTCTAAAAATCGCCCACTATCTGACCTAGGGCTAAAATATGATAAAAAGAAGCAAAAACTCGAGTTACACAGCTAAAATTAAGTTGCAGATGTCGCATTTGCGATCTAAGGTTCGCAATTGTGAGCCCTCGCAAAAGTGAAGAAAGCCTTTGCAATTGGGAACAAAGAAGGGCTGCAAAAGGTCAGATTTGCGATAAAAAGTTCGCAATTGCGCACTAGGCATCGCAATTGTGAACTAGGCATCGAAATTGCGATGAATCTGTTCGCAATTGGGACCATACCAGAAGCAACAGTTTTCTCGACACAAAAATACAGATAACTTTCTCATACGATGTCCAAATTTGATAATTCTTTTTTTTTATGGCTCCAAAATTTTTATACGGATCTAATGGTTGAACTAAAATTTAATTGGAGCTCATTTTTATAATATGGTACCTCTTTATGTCCAAAAAACGATGTGAATCATCAAATAAGAGCGCGTACAACCCGACCCCCCGGGACCCCGTCCAATCACACCAACCTACTCCATAACATAACATGGACCTACTCGAGGCCTCAAATCATATCAATCAATGCTAAAATCATGGATCAACCTCTAATTCAAGCTTTTATGAACGTTAGAACTTTAAGCTTCTACTTTCGATGCCGAAACTTATCAAATCACGTCCGATTGACTTCAAATTTTACACACAAGTCGTATGACATTAAGGACATACTCCAATTTCCAAAATCGGTATCCAACCCCGATATCAAAAAGTCCACTTCCGGTCAAACTTCTCCAAAAACCTTCAATTTTCTATCTTTAGCCAAGTGGCTCCAAAATGACCTACGGACCTCCGAATTCACTTCCGATCGCGTTCCTAATGCCAGAATCACCAAACAGAGCTACTCCCAGACTCAGAATCCCCAATAGATATAGATAACACTGAAGTGCACTTCAAGCCAAACTTATGAAATTTATTCCAAAATGCTAACTTCCTCTATGGGCGCCAAAATGCTCCTGGGTCATCCATTGTCACGCCCCTAATCCGAGGGCATGTCCGACACTCAATCGAGTATCCCCAGTCGAGTGGACCTGGGTGCCTTTCCTATTTCCCATGTGTTATCCCACGTCATTCTTTGTTAATTAGCCAAAAGATATCCTATTTGCAATTGAAAGAACATATGATTTCTCTTTTATAAACACACATTATGAGTAATAGGGAACATCTTTTACAAAACATACATTATGATTAAAAGAGAATGTAGTATACAACTTTACAACGCCCAAAACATACACCTCTGGTACATAAGTTTTAACCCACATACCACTGTCTACGGAGCCTCTAAGATAGTGATAGTACAACACTTTCCGGCGACAAGGCCCCGGATATACCTTTACAAAAGGACACAAGACACCAAAATACAAAAACATAGGTGGCATGAGCCACACAAGTCCCCGGAAGGAAAGCGACTCACCAAACACGAATACCGTAGATAACGAGTAGTAGGAGCTACGATTGGTGGACTGGAGTGCCTACCACGGATCTACCTACAATCATAACACAAATGTTGCGCCCTGGTAAAAGGGACGTCAGTACATTTGAATTGTACTGGCATGTATGAAAAAAATCTGTCCCAAGTAAACTCAAGCCAAATTGCACATACACCGTGTTGCGGCGCGCAACCCGACCCCATCTAGCAGTTTTCAATTCACAATAACAAACAACACAACAACAAATACAAGAATCAACTATGGCACATTGTTAAAATAGATCCACAGCAAGGATGATGAAATCCCACAACTAGCAACAATAATTTCCTCATGTTCATCAAATTAGTACACATTTTGAATTATCACAACAATTGTTCACGACTAGTCACACACGTTTTTCCACATTATTTCTATTTCTACTATTCAACATTATTTCCATTTCCACTGTTCCACATCATTTCCACTTCCACTGTTCCACATTATTTCCATTTCCATTGTTCACATTACAAGTTCCACAATTTTCACCACAATGTGTTACCACACAATTATACAATACAAAAGCTTCATATGGATTCCCACATGAATATCAACTATCAATAATTTCACAACTAACACATGGCGATTTCACAAGGATCACAGTTAGCCATACATACCTGGAGTTGAGTTTTCGCCTTTAAACCTTTAGTCCTATTTTCCAAGCAATCAAGAAGTCAATCTAGTTCATGAACAACACTTAGGTTTTAGAAATTTAAACTCATAGTTACTACCCAATTCCCTTTTTACAATATTTTTGAGTTTTGAAGCCAGGCATGAAGATTTATGAAGAAAATTCAAAGCAAGTGTATGGGGTTCCCATACCAAGCTTAATTTCGAAATTTGAGGGAAATGTGTTCGGGAGTTTACCCGAGAAATCAATAGAGAAGACAATGCACCAAGAATTTTCCAAGCTCCAACGGTTTTGAAAGACTAGATGATGAAGAATTTTCTTTCTCTCTCAAGAAGCCTCTCTCCCTCTCTCTTGTTTTGATAAGAAGTGTGTTAAAAATGAGGGAGAAGGTGTTTTAATAAAAGGTGGGTCGGGTATAAAATTTTAGAAAAATACCAGGTGAGCTCGATCTGCAACGCAATCTGCGGTCGTAGAACTGACAAGCGGTCCGCAGAATGAACCGCAGAGTTGGCCCAAATTTCAAACCTCTCGGGTTGGGAATGCGGTGAATATGCGGTCCGTATTAGAGTTCTGCGATCGCAGAATGCACCGTAGAACTGACCTTCGAATTTCCTCAAGGACAATATGAGATCACTCTGCGGTCCGCATATTGATTATGCTATCGCAGATTGACCACATTTTCAACATCAAAAATTGGTTGCTCCCTGATTCTCTCTGCGGTAGGAATGTGGTCCGCATAACTGATCTGCGACTGCATTCTAGACCGCATTTTGACCATTTTCTGGAAAAATTTTCGATTTCACATTTTTAAGTTCAAAACAGTAACAAGGATCCGATCCGCATGGGTAGACTCGACCCTATGAGCTGCTAACACCTGAGCACTCATTTCCACGGGGCCTTACATTCATAACCCGATCCGGGCATACGCCCAAGTCCAAAATCATCATAGGAATCTGCTGGAACGTTCAGATCCCGATTCCAAAGTTGTTTACTCAAAAGTTCAACCCTAGTCAATTCATTCAACTTTAAGCTTTCGAAATGTGAATTCTCTCTCCAAATCAACTACAAACTTCCCACAATTCAATTCCGACCATGCATACAAGTCATACTACTTGAAATAAATCTAATCATGGACTCGGACTGCTGAACGTTATGCTAGAGCTCAAAACGACCTGTCAGATCGTTACAAGCAGGACTAGTAGGTATTTTATCTAGTTCTCTTTATCCCCTCTCAAATTGTCACAATCATTATACTATGGTTGTAGTGTTTCATGATATAGTGGTTGATAATTAACATTAAAATTATGATAGACATGTGTTTAATCTACATGAATGAAGTCATCAACAGGAGTAGGAGTATTCAAACGACCCAACTTAGGATCATGACCGCCAATTTGGAGCAAGTGCTCCCAATTAAGCTTTCAACGATATTTTGCAGAAAAAACAAACAGTGTTTTCTCTCTTTTAGGACTATCCAAAAGTTTACCCTGTCTTAAAGATCAACATGATGACATTCTAATATCAATTCAATAATCAATACCATTATCAATTAATCAAAATAAGTCTCAACCATATAATCCACCGACCAACGGTCAGAAATACTAAATCCATCTCCAAATTTTATAAGAAAGTAAAATACTTATCTCAAGTCTATTATAATGAAAGAATATTCGTGACACTAAGAAAATGACCATGGAGGGACTCTAAGAGTTCATAGAAAAGATCATGACCATTAATTAAACTCTTTCCCCACGCGAGCAAATACGGGGATCATCAAAAACTATCAACTCAAGCGCTTTAATTGACGAGATCTTCGCTTGCGCCGGCTGCTGTCTTTGTAAAAAAATAGCATGGAGTGAGTCGCTAGTTCAGTGAATGATAACACATAACTATTGGAGAACAAGTCAGAAAACATGCTAGTGTATTAAACAGAAAATATCATAGAAATTCTCTTTCAGAAATAATAAACAATAATCAATCTTGTCACATATTTCATGTAATATAAATTAATTATCAATTCAGTAATAAACTCGGTAAATGCTGTTTAATATCAAATATTCATGCTGGTGAGGCCTCATTGAATGGATCATGTAATCGAATAATTATGGACCTCTTCGCAAGAAGTCAAATATAATAATTGTCCTTACTCGAGGAAAATCAGTAAGGTTATGGTAGTTCTACCTTCCCACTAGCGAGGGCGGTAACTATAATCGATAATTACATGGTGCATCGGTTATAAAGAACCCCGTTAGCTATGGGATCCTTCAATGCCTCCTCCCATTTATTCTTTTCTTTATAATCAACAAATACTTGTTTCAAAATATTTTTAAAATAATACAAGGCATTTTAGTTCTTATTAAACCATAAAATTTTATTTTGATAAAAGTAAATCTATCTCAAGTAACCCTAAAACACGTCTAGTAATAGTGAGAACACTGTGAGCACGTGATTTTTGCCCTAAGCAAATAATTCCCAAAATTCAAACATATCAATTTTTTTTTATTATTTTACAATTTTTGTGAATTTTGTGGCATTTTCTGGTAATTATTGTATTTTATTTGTGCATCTTAATTCATATGAAACATGCAAAAATAAATTTGCATTTAGGGTTTTAATTTCATATGCTAGTATTAATTAGAGGTTAAATTGTTTTAGAATAAAATATGAAGAAATAATCAAAACAGTTCTCTTTTTGCATTTTAATTTTTGTATTGTGAATTTGTCATGAAATAGTTTTTAAACAATTTCGTGAGTTAATTAGTTTTGCTTTGAAATTTATTAGAACTTTATTTTTATTTTAAACTTTTATTAAATCAGAAAAATAAATAATATAAAAGCAAAAAAATTAAAAGAAATAAAAGAGAAAAAGAAAAAGAGTTAAAAGAAGCGGTCTTCTAAAAGGGGCCAAATTTGGGCCGATTCTGAGTCCATTCCCCTGGGCCAATCCAACATTTCCCCACAACAACGCCCAACCCAACCAGGCCCAATTCCCCGACCCAGTCCAGCTCAGGACTCATCCCTAACGACGTCGTTTGCATGTAAAATGATCTTGGCCATTTTAATTCCCTGATCCAACGGCCAGGAGCCCACCCCAAAATCACATATTACTGTCCAAAGTAAGTCAATTAACCATAAAATAAATCTCACCTTCCTCATACTAGAGCCTGTAACACCGCCGGAGTCGCCGCCGGCGATGAATGCTACCATGTCCAAATCCCACCAAAATTAACACCCTAGTTTCCCCTGCTCATCCTCTTCTCATTCTTGCCCTTGGTTTCCCTTGAATATTGCCAGAGCTCGTCGAATATCCCGTTATTGTTTTCCGGCCACGACACCGGTTCACCAAACGACCCCAAATTAACACTTCAGTATATTCTCATTTTTCTCTTCCCATATCAGCTACCAGCTTTGCTCGAATCATCACTCACCAGCTCGAATGTTAGTTAGGTTCCGGCCAAGTCACAATTTACCCCGAATCAAGTCAAGATCACACTACACAGTCTACGAACCTCCTGCATCCCAAATTCCATACCAGTATCTGTAGAATCTGGGAAGATCCAGGGAATTTTGGATTAAGGGTTCGTCAAGTCCGACCTATTTCGGGTATTTCCAGTGCTATTTGATTTTTACAGTGAGTTTTTTAGTTTTCTTTTATGTCTATTTTTATTAGTTTTTCTCGATTGTTTTCTTGCTTAGTCATTTTAATTGAGTCCTGTTATTTTTATTTTTGCTTGTTAAGTCCTTTGAAATGTGAGTTAATAACTTTTTGAGTGTTTTTCTTATTTGTGTTTCTTTTATTTTTTTGATACTCACTAATTTTTCCGGATTATATAGCTTCTTACTTTGTTTGGTAACAATGGTTAGTGCGAGACTAATTGCTTTACTTTTTCATACTTCTTTTTGATATCTATATGCTTGATTCATGTTAGTGTTAGGTGATTAATTAGTTATTCATTAGATTTGTTTCTATTTGTCTATTTGAATAATGGTTCTTGATCTCAATTGTAAATTCTGTTTAATGAAATATTTGTTTGAATGTTATATGGTTAAGTCTGAATTAATTTTAGTTTGTATTTAGTTTGATGATTGCTGCTGTTAATTGGTCACATCAGATAGGTTAGTTAGCAGTTGAGTTATGATTACATTTTTAGTTGAAAGTTTAGACCCTAGGATTCGTTTGGATATAACTGTTATGTTTTTAGTAATTTTCGGATAAGTTGAGGGTAATTTGGGTAACTTGGGGTAGGGCATCTAGTTAGAATTTCCTAGAAACTTCTAGGTGTGGGTGTTAAGGCATATTTTAGTTAAAATAGAGGTGTGACTTGAGTCACAAGGCAACAAATAAGGGATAATAGTTGAAATTACCAAGGACCTACAAAGAAAAGAAAATACGAGGCTCACCCCTTGGTTGCCTATAAAAAGGCATCAAAATGCATTGTAAAGAGGTCATTCCTTTCAGGCATTTAACCTCTCCAAACTCTCTCATCAGTTTTACTTTTCATCTGAAATAGGAATTCAAATTTCAAAAACCAAAACAAACAAAAATTCAGGAAAAAATTAAAAAAATGTTACTGTTTCATTAATCCCTTTCTGCAGATTTAGATTGCTAGCTCACTTTCTCACATCTTATAGTTTAAGAGAGTTTGGCTTAGTTTGAAGCAGCTTAGTTTGAACTCAGATCTAGTGACTCGAAGGTTCAAGGGTTTGGTTGTGGATTTTGAACATTTTTAGGGTTTAATTAGCTGTTGGGAGTTTGTTTTGCTGTGCCGTTTGTTCTCTGTTGAAATTTACTGAGTGCTTTGGTTTCAAATACTCACTGTATGACTGGTAGATGCTGTTGTACATGCTATTGCTGTGTTAAATAACTCTTCAGTGAAGCTAACCTTCTTCTTCTTCTTCTTCTTCTATTGTAACTCACTTCCAGACACACATTCTCCGTTCAATGTGATGTAGATCCTCCATGCTAAGAATGAAATGAAGAGTGCTGTTTATGATATACTTAGCTGCTTGTCCTGTTTTGATTTAATTTTTAAATGAACTGGTAGTTATGTCTTCATTCCTATGGAGCTGTATTTGGACTGTATGAAGTATTGTTCTCTGTCATTCACATAAGCCTTCGATTCTCTGTTAAGTTAATTGAATAGTATGTTAGTTGTAGCTAATTTCTTGTTAAATATTAACTGTTAAGTCAGTAGAATAATATGAGCTGGACTGTTAAGTGAAGAGATCTTGTATTAGTCGTGATTTCTAGTTTATAGTTCGCTTAATATGAATGAGTTGACCATTTTTTCAAATCCTCGAAACTAAGAAATGAAGTCTAAGTTGCTGCATTTGTTTAATTAATTTTCATGACCTAGATTGCCTAATTCAGAAACCATAGGACCATTTTGTGTTTGAAAATTTCGGTCCATTTGGGGTTTCACAGAAGTAGTGTCCGATACTTCAAAATAAAGACAATTGGTAAAATAATTGGAATTGAAATTCAATCACTTATCCAGGCCTGTTGAGAATCGATCTCAATAGGCATTATCACCTATTTGGGATGTCAGCTTTCTCAGGCAATTTGGGTCCTGTTATTGTGATTGAAGGCCCAGATCTTGGCATAAATGTTTGTCTGTTTGGACCTGGGCCAAGACCTTCATTCATGATAATATTGATTTCTTTAAATATGAAACATTCAGGGCTGCAGATAGCCCGATTTTCTGGGATCGTCTCTAATTGGAAAAAATTATGTCATGCGGCTTGGGCCATTTGGGCCGGAGGCTAAATGGTATTCGGACTGGAATTACCCACATGATAGGTGAGGCTTTGTTTATATAAAATTGATTAATTAGGATCTTTGCCTTCAATTTTAGAGACGAAGTTAAATAGATAATGGTAGTTGCTTTTAGCTTGACCTTAAAATAAAATGAGACGAGCCTCGCCGAACAAAAAACAAATTGCAGGGTCCTTAATAAATATTATATGAAAATACTTAGAATTCTGGAGGGCCGTTTAGCAAATTTCACGGCCTTCCCCAAAATAATAATACGTTACACTCTTTAAGCACGATTTTAATAAAATTACATTCTCAAATTCAAATGCACATTTATGTGACCCAAATCCAAATCTCAACAGAGTCGAAATGTGTTGACAATCACCTGTGGATTGATTGCGAAGTGGTTCAAGACGCATTTTCACGACGTTGAAATTCTTTAAAAATAATGATAAAAGCGGTTTACAAATAAAAGGCATATAAGCTAGCATAAATTAAAATCAGATAAAATCAAATACAACAGTTGTGCGACCGTGCTAGAATCATAGAACCCGGGAATGCCTAACACCTTCTTCCAGGTTAACAGAATTCCTTACTCTGATTTCTAGTTCGCAGACTATTAACAAAGTCATACTTTTCCTCGGTTCGGGATTCAACCTGTGACTTGGGACACCATTAATCTCCCAATTGGCGACACTAAACTTTAATAATTAAATCCCGTTCTGATTGTCCTATTAGTGAAAAAACTCCTTTACGCCCTTGTGGGTGTGGTTAAAAAGGAGGTGTGATAGCTCTGGGGACTCTGTTGGGGAATTGAACCCAGAGAATTTTGTTCAGGGTTCAGAATTCGAGCTTAGATAAATTGTTATATTTGGCTATATCTGATTTTCCTACATGTTTCATGTTGAATGTGCTAAATATTTTACCGCTTTGATATTATCTGAACTATAAATAAACAGTGCCGAAACAAGAAAGAGGCCGGACAAGTTACTAAGCCGGAAGGCCTTTTGGTTCCCGGTACATTGCCTCACTCCTCGACTCGAGTTGTCTGCTCGGGTACACAGTCTAGGACACATACCCAGGTTTTGAACCTAGAATAACGTGACTTCATGCCAGATCCCTAGTAGGAACGCTTATTTGCATCATGTTGCATTTGACCTAGGGGACTCAACACAAGGGTTGGGTCCGTCTAGGACTAGCAACCTGAAATGAAAAAGATCATCCTGATGCATCCTACTTGTTTTATGCATTTATTTGCCTCAGACTTGCATGCTGACTGGCATCTGAAAATCGAGAATATCGGAAAATTGGGAAAAAGAGGGAAAGAGAGAAATAGCAGTGTAGAGAGCTAATTGCTTAATTTTAGAAACATCAATGCTCAAATACTGTCGGAACTCTGCCGAAATGTTGAGAAAATAAAAAACAAAAATTTTATTTTTAATAATTTGTTTTACTAAAAAGGGCGAAAGAAAAATAGAAAAGAGTCTTTTATTTTTGAAAAGTTGTTTGGTGAAAAGGAAAAGAAAAAAAGAGCCTTTATTTTAGTTGGGAAAAGAGATTGTTCTATTATTTTTTGAGAAGAAAAGGAAAAAAAGAGTCTTTTATTTTTAGTTTGGAAAAATAGGTTGTTTTATTGTTTGTTGAAATAGAAAAAGAAAAAGAGTCTTTATTTTGGGAAATGAGGTTGTTTTATTAAAAATGAAAAGAAAAAAGAGTCGTTATTTTGTCTCGTTTTCAAAAAATAGAAAAAGAAAAATAGTTTATCTTGCCATGGAAATTGAAAATGAAAAAAGGTCTGGCTTTTGAAAGTAGTTTTTTTTTAATTTTTTAATTTTTAAAATGCCAAAAATAAAAATAAAAAAGTCTTGTTTTAAAATAGTTTGATTAATTTGCTCGAACTAAGCAAGTTTGATTCTCACCGGATATGAGATATGTAGGCAACCCTCATCGGGTCCGACCTACCATTTGCAAAAATAGTCAAAAATGTCAAAATTTTAATTTTAGTCATAAATAAATCGGGCGATGCCGTTTTTGTCAAAAATAGCCAAAAGTTCCCAAACGGGACGTCGTAAGGCTAACTTTGCTTGAACGACCACTTTTGTCATGTTTTATTTTTTGACCCTTATAGCCTTAAATATTTGTCCCCGAGGCGCTGAAAGGCTGTGTTCGTAATATCGGGTCTTTTACTTTAATTTGGAAAACAAGAAAAGAGTCATAAATAAGTCAGGGTAACATCGTTTTATCATAAATAGCCGAATGTTCCTGAAAGGGATGCCAGAAGGCTGACTTTGAAAAACCGACCATTTTTGGTCAATTTTGATTTTTGACCGGTTGACTCACACAGACTTAAAATATTCTTCCTGGAAGTGCTGAAAGGCCGTGGTAGAAAACCGAGTCTTTCATTTTAAATTTGGAAAACCGAAAATTGTTAGTTTTGTTTTGAGTTGAATAAAAGTTTTGATTTTGCTTAATCACCTTAATAAATGTGCAGGATGAACACGATGCAAAATGAACCTTTTTCAATAATGACCAATATCCTTTTCGAGTTGCGGCTATGGTGGGATGATTTAGGCGGGGAAGGGCAAGATGAAGTAAAGAAGTATTTGAAAGATCTTACGGGTTTATTGGATATCAAACCTCGGCGGGATATTATTAGAGCACTGGTCACCTGTTGGCACTCGGCACACAATGTCTTCCATTTCTCAGACTCTAAACTCACCCCAACTTTGGAGGAAATAGCCGGATACGTCGGAAATGCTGAAGCAACGTTAAGCTTGGTTGCTCCCAGAGCCGTCATTGTGCATCGGTTGTTAGACTTGGCAGCATGCTTTTGTCATCCGCACTTCATATATGATAGATATGGTCATATCAGAGGGTTCAACAACCTGAGTCACAAGCTGTGTAGCAGAAGTAACCGTCAAAAGTGGGATGATCATAGACGAGTAACTTTTATGATATCCTTCTTGGGTCTTTTGGTATTCCCATGGGAAGACAAAAACATTGACTTAAAGGTGGCTGGGCTTGTCAGTACTTTGCTCACTCAGGAGAAAAGCACTCTTGCGCTATGATATTATCTGATATCTTCCGAGCTCTCAGAGTCTGCAAAGCCGGAGGGAGATTTTTAAAGGGGTGTAACTTGTTGGTGCAGATGTGGATGATCGAGCACCTGTGTCATCATGCCTAGTTTCTGAGCCATGGTTCCTCTGATAAAACTTGCATAAAGAAGTTCTTCACAAGAATTAATGTTCTACCCGAGGGAGTCACAGCCTCGACATCATTCTTCTGGACCCTCACTGCCAACCAAATACAGTGGACGCTCGGATGGTTGCTTGTTGAAGAAGTCATATATATGCCGGTAGCTAGGCCCCACTCTCTCTTGATGGGACTTAAAAGCATCCAGCCCTATGCACCATATCAGGTTTTGAGACAACTTGGGAGGTATCAAATAGTGCCGAAAGACGAAGATCTGAGTACCTAACTGGTTGAAATCAGCCCTGACGGTAGTTCCCTGAAGAAAAAGTTCGCCAGATTTAGAGTGAATGTCAGTATTCGGCGGCAAACACTTGTGTATTGGATAGTGCTAAAGATGAAGTTTCCTCTGGGTATCATGCTTTATATAGAGGTGACGTGTTATGTGGGAGGCCGGATAAAATACCTCATCTTAAAGATTTTGTTGAGTCATTGCAGGAGCAATGTGATTGGTTAGCAAAGAAGAAGGTTATCGGGCCGAAATTGGCAAGCTGAAACAACAAATTGAAGGTCTAAATTTTGAGAACGTTGTGAAAGTTACTGCTGATCAGGGTGAAAAGAACAGGTTGGCTAAAGAAAATGAGGCACCTATGGCCCAAATCCATCAAATGAGAATAGGCGTTGATAAACAACCGAGGAGCCGGTCGGATGAGTAGTTGATAAAGGGGCTGAAAAAGGAAATTAGTGAGTGCCGGGATGAGTTGAAAGATTCCGCGAGGACTATAGCGGGACTCCGGGCACAATGGGAAAATGAAAAGAAGAACGCACCCATTACTTGCAACTATTGAAGAAGGATTATGAAAAGACCATTGCTAGTCTAAAAAGAAAATTGGTCACCCTTGAGGATAAAGCAGCTAAGAAATCTAAAGCTTTTGAGACTGAATGTGGACTCTGCTATGATTTACTGTCCCGAATGGAAGTAGAAATACAGCAGCTATAGGATCAACATATTCAGGATTCTCATGTGTTGGAGCCTTGCAATAATCAAATAAGGTGATTGCATATAGAAAAGGGTCGAACAAGAGACATGATTGAGACCATTGCCCATGCCTTCCTTAGGAGATGTCGGGCATTTGTAGACATGACCCGCACTACCTTCTTCTCTGCAGTGATGATTTATGTCAAGAGAACTATGTATGAGCTGGAGCAACTTGAAAGGGATTTGGCACCTAAGCCCGCGGCGAGGCCGAACGATGCCCTGCAGGCACCCATTTTTGAAGCGCTAATGTCTTCATAGATCGAGTCTGTATTTTCCATTCTGTTGTTTGTCTGTCTATTTTCTATTTGCGTCCGAGTATGCTAGTATGTTTGGAGTCTGTATTTGAGTTTAGTTGGAGTCTGTTACTTCCCTTTTCAAAATGTTTAGTTTATAATAGAATGTTTTGGTAATGAAAAAAACCCAAAAATTCCCAAAAGTTGTTGCTTTATTGTTGCACTTATTTTCAAGAACTACACCTCGTATGATTCGTGCGGGATCACAATACATAGGCAATCTGCATAGGATTCGACCGTAACCAAATGAAAAAGAAGAAATAGAAAAAAAGAAGAAAGACAAGAGAGGATGGAAAAAAAGAGAAAAAGAAAGGAGTGGCAAAACAAGAAAAGAAAAGAGAGAAGAAAAGAAAATAAAGAAAGAAGAGAGAGAGAAAAGAGTGGGAAAACAGAAAAGGATAGAATGTGAAAAGGAAAAGAGAAAAGAAAGAAAGAAAAGAAGAGATAAAAGAAACAAAAGGAAGAGAGAAAGTTTGTAGTTGGAAATGTGAAAAGGCCGGGATGACGCACGCGGTCGAGCAAAGGCATGTTAGAAATGGTTAACTGTATTGGGGCATTCATGTCAATGTGTGGTTATTCAATGTGTTAAAACCTAATCGCTAACAAAGTGGTTGTCTACTATGATAAGTTCAGTCAGGTGGTTAGTTGTTTGGCATTCTGGCAACCCATTCTTTCTACACCTGATCAAAAACAAGCTGAAAATGACTGGACATGAATCTGACATCAATATTATGGACCTGTCGAAAGAGGTTGAGATGACAGATATGGACGCCATGAAAACGGAGATGCGTAAATTGAAACAACAAATGGCTGAAATGCATCAGCCTGGTCTCAAGGGCATCCAGCGCTAGTGTATCCCGCCAATCCATCATACATCCCGCCTTTGGTTCAGGTTCAGGAACCTCCCACTGCCCACTCATCTCCAGCCTTCCCTTACTACGCATAGGGTTATGGCACTACTTCCTATGCTCCCCAACCTCTACCACCCAAACAAAACCCTCCTCCACCAATTACTCGTGTTTTTGTGGTACCTCCACCCGCCACGTTTTAGAGGTCGTCCAGTGAGCCTTTATTTCAAACTCATGATAACCAATACTATCCTCCCAAACCTACTTTCAAAGTTCCTAAGTCATATTCTTATACCCCTCACTTTGAGGTCCCGGTAGAGGCTGAAAAGCCGGCTAAGAGCCCAGAGCAGGATTAAGTGCTTCGGAAAGTGAAAAGACTGGAGCAGTCCTTCAGGAATATGCATGGGCTGGGCAGTCAGGTCAGTGTGGCCTATAAACACTTGTGTCCTTTCCCCAACGCGCAGCTGCCAGCGGGGTTCAAAATGCCAAAGTTTGATCTATATGAAGGGCACGGTGATCCGGTGGCACACATACGAGGTTTCTGCAGTAAGATGAGAGGGGCCGGCGGCAAAGATGAGCTATTGATAGCATATTTTGGACAGAGCTTGAATTTGTCTGTGCTAGAGTGGTATACGAGGTAGGATCCTAGCAGATGGTACCCTTGGGATGACCTAGCGCAAGCTTTTTCTGGTCACTTCCAATATAATCTTGAGATTGTCCCTGATCGTCTATCATTGTTGTACCTCAAAAAAAGTCCTTGAGAGAGCTCCAGGGAGTTCGGCTTCCGCTGGAGGGAACAAGCTGCGAGAGTCAACTGCCTAATGAGAGAAAGTGAAATGGTGGACTACTTTTTGCAGGCTTTGGAGCCAACTTACTGTGGTCACCTGGTAATGTTAATTGGCAAATCATTTAACGAAGTGGTGATAATGAGAGCTATGGTCGAAGAATGTTTGATGTCCAATAAAATCATGAGCTATTCAGCGATTAAAGCAACCACTCTGGCCATCCAAAGTGGCACTGGGTGTGTGTTTGGAAAGAAGAAAAAATAAGAGGTTGCGGCTGTCGAATCCAGAGCATGGACCAAGTCTGGAAGCCCTTCACTCTGTTACAACCAACCCAGACCCCACTACACAAATCACCCATACACCCCATATGGCCCTCCACAGCACTACTACTCACCTCCAGATCCACAGTTTTCCGTCCACCATGCCCAAACTTATACCCAACCTATGGCTCACCTACAATGGCATGCACCGGCTCCCTAAAACACATATCCAACTCCATAAAATACATATCCACACCCAAGGGCTTACAAACCAGGATCCGGCTTCTGTCCAAAACAAGCTTTCAGAAATAAGAGGGTCCAGAACAGTAAAACATTCACTCCAGTAGGAGAATCCTGTACCACTCTTTTCCACAAACTGAGGCAGTTAGTACTGCTGACCTCGGTTGAACCCAAAACGCCAAATCCCCCTCCTAGAAATCTGGACCACTCTATGAACTGTGAATACTGTTCAGGAGCCCCCGAACATGATACTGAAAAGTGTTGGAGATTGAAAATTATGGTGCAAGAGCTCATTGATACACATAGAATTGAGGTTCAGGCCCCGGAGGCACCGAATATCAACCAGAACCCGTTGCCAGGGCATCATGAGGCCAACATGATTGAACTGATTCATAAAGGAGAAGAGCCTAAAAATCCTTCATAGACACTCTTGATGATCCGTTCTAGTGAAGCCAAGGTGAACGAATAGGCAGCTAGTGTAAAACCAGTGGTTTAGTCAAAAGGGATAAATGACAAGCCAGTTGTGGTGGTTGGGAAAGGGTCGTCTGTTGGTGGAAAGAAGCTAGAGCTAGTGAAGTTACTGGTACAAGGGGTATCAAGTGCACCCGTGGTAGTTGTGAAGGGGGCCTACATAGAACCATTTATCATAAAGCCGGTAGCACAGTTACCCGTGATTGATAGCAAAGCCGTGCCATGGAATTATGAACAAGTAGTTGTGACTTACAAAGGAAAGGAAATCAAAGAAGAGGTTTGTGAATCACAAGGGTTAACTCTCTCGGGTAGGTGTTTTTCCCCCGAAGAGTTGAGAAACGCCAGCATTCCTAAAGACGGTCCAGTACTAGTCAAAAAGGCTATGACAAAGGAAAAGGAAGAGGAGTTCTTGAAAAATATGCAAGTACAAGTTTATTCCAATTTTGAGTAATTGAGGAAAATGCCAACCCAAATCCCGTTGCTTTCACTACTTATACATTCATATAAACATCGTCGAGCTCTGATGAAGATATTTAATGAAGCTCATGTCCCCGATAAAATTTCGGTGAATCATTTGGAGAAAATTGCGAACAAAATGTTTGAAGTGAACATGGTGACATTTTATGATGATGAATTGCCCGTGGAGGGTACAAAACATAATAGAGCTCTCTGCATGATAGTAACGTGTGAAGAGTCGTTAGTCACTCGAGTGTTGATTGATAACGGATCTAGTGCCAGTATTTGTCCTTTGTCCACATTGAACAAGCTGAAGGTTGACGATGACAGAGTTCATAAGAATACTGTCTGCATTCGAGGGTTTGACGGTGGTGGTACGGACACAGTGGGGGATGTCATACTTGAATAGACAATTGGTCCGGTCGAGTTCACCATGGAATTTCAAGTGGTAGACGTAGTAGTGTACTATAACCACATTCATTAATAAAATGTGGGTCGGGTCTAAAATTTTAGAAAAATACCAGGTAACCACGATCTGCGACGCAATCTGGCGTTGCAAAACTGACATGCGGTCCGCAGAATAGACCGCAGAAATGGCTAAAGTTTCGGACCTCTCGGGTTGGGAATGCGGTAGATATGCGGTCCGTATTTCTCTTCTGCGGTCACAGAGTGCACCGGAGAACTGACCTTCGAATTTCTTCAGGGACCATATGCGATCAATCTGCGGTCCGCATATTAGTTATGCGACCGCAGATCTGATGGCATATTTGACATCAAAAATTTGTTGCTCTCTGATCATTCTACGGTAGGAATGCGGTCTGCATAGCTGATTTGCAACCGCATTTTAATAATTTTCTGGAAAAATTTCAATTTCACATTTTAAGTGCAAAACGGTAAAAAGGATCTGATCCATGTAGGTAGACTCAACTCTACGAGCTGCTAACATCTGAGCACTCATTTACACGTGGCCTTACATCCTCCCCCGCTTAACATCATTCGTCCTCAAATGAGGACTCTGGGACCAAATGAGTTGAAAACATGATATGCAAGTTCCTACACTTTTATTAACTTTCGAGTTTGTTTTAGAAACATTTTGGCAGAGTCTCCTTTGTAATATGGACATAACCACCTGTTAGGGAGCCCCCAAAACATATTCCAAAGTATTACTACGCAAACTTGCTACCTTTACAGCAATATAAAAACGCACGATCTTCATACTTGCACATATTCAACCTCTCGATACACTTTTTAACCATTTTGGAACATTACATGTAATCAAATTAAGCATTAATTGCCTGTACTATTAAAACCGTTTACCTATCACAATGGTACGACACAATTATTCATTTCAATTCGATTCCTCCATGCAAAACTAATCATTACACAATTAGAACACTTTGATACACCATTTCCATGCAAAATTAATAATTACTTCCATACATCACCTTACCATGGGAGCACAAAATTTTCATTACCAAAAAGGACTGCACATTGCTCAAATAGTTACAACACATAAGGTTTGTTAGCACAACTTGGAGAAACTACAATAGCAAGGCACTTGGGAAGAGAAGGAAGGTTTCATACACCTAATGGGACACAACACTAGTTCTCCTAGGGACAAGATTCGCATTATCATTCCTAGACTTACTCGAATAGATGGGGATATTTTATCTGCATCTCATCCTCCGCTTCCCACGTTACTTCCTCGACTTGATGGTTTCGTCACAACACATTAACTGAAGCAATCTCCTTGTTCCGCAACTTTCGGACCTGCATATCCAGAATAGCAACCGGAATCTCTTCATGTGATAACTTTTCTGTAACCTTGATGTCTTCCATGGGCACAATTTTAGATGGGTCACCCACAACTTTCCTCAACATGGATACATGAAACACTGGGTGCACCAAGGATATTTCAGGGGGAAATTCCAACCTATACGCAACTTGATCGATCCTTTGAGTGACTTGATTAGGCCTGACGTACCTAGGACTTATTTTTCCCTTCTTCCCAAAGCGCATGACTCCCTTCATAGGGGACACCCTCAAGAATACCCAATCTCCTTATTGAAACTTCAATTCTCTTCGTCGTACGTCTGCGTAGGATTTATGGCGACTTTGAGCAGTCTTCATCATCTCCTGAATGACTCTTACCTTCTCCATGGCCTGATGCACGAGATCTAGACCTATTCATTCTGCTTCACCAAGCTCGAACCACCCGATCGGGGACCTACACCTTCTTCCGTACAATGCTTCGAATGGGGCCATCTGGATGCCAGCATGGAAGCTGTTATTATAAGCAAACTCTATATAGGGCAGGTGATCATCTCAATAACCTTTGAAATCCAAGACACTTGCCCGCAACATATCCTCGAGCGTCTGAATAGTCCGCTCTGCTTGGCCATCGGTCTGCAGATGAAAAGTAGTGCTGAGATTCACTTGAGTACCCAAACCTTGCTCAATTTTTCTCCAAATGTTAGCTGTAAACTGAGCTCCTAGATCCAAAATGATAGAAAGTGGCATACCATGAAGCCTCACTATCTCCTTGATATACAACCGAGCATATTGTTCTGCAGTATCGGTGGACTTGACTGGCGAAGAGCTCATTTGGTGAGCCTATCCACAATTTCCAAAATTGAGTCAAACTCGTGCTGAGTACGAGGTAGTCCTGTCACGAAGCTCATATTGATCATTTCCCACTTCCACATCAGTATTTCTATAAGCTACGTCAGCCCTCAAGGACGTTGATGCTCGGCCTTTACTTTCTGGCAATTTGGACACTTAGAGACGAAGTCTGCCACACCTGACCTTTGAATTTCTTCAGGGACCATATGCGATCAATATGCGGTCAGCATATTGATTATGCGACTGGAGATCTAACCGCATCTTTGACATCAAAAATTGGTTGCTCTCTGATTCATTCTGTGATAGGAATACGGTCCGCACAGCTGATCGGCGGCCGCATTTTGAAAGTTTTCTGGAAAATTTTTATAAGTGAAACGGTAAAAAAGATCTGATCCACGTTGGTAGACTCGACTCTATGAGCTACTTACATCTGAGCACTCATTTTCACGGGGCCTTACAAAACATTCCGAACCATAGATGCATTTATTTAATCTGCAAAGGCGTTTGGACCATTCCAAAATTTAAACACATATCCTGCTCGCAAATCATACATGGGACGCAGGTACACAGCAAAACTCATGCTCAAATAACCAATTAGTAATTTATCTGGGAACACTCATCCCAATTAAAATCCAATTCCCCTTTAACAATTTAATAAATATGGAGTTTAATCTTTTCAGAAATTTATTAACTAATTAAATGTGATCTAAGCAGTACAAGCTGACAATAAGATTTAAATTATTCCAAGTATAACATGCTTTTGGGTACAAGACTACCAGGACAATAGCATAAGAGTAGGTACGCACAGAATCTCGTCATCTCGTGCGTTCGTATCCCCTTCAAATAGAAGCATATAACCAATTAACTCACCTACGGGGACAATTTTCTCTTACAAGGTTAGAAAGGATAATCACCTCGCTCTGAAGACCCATAACCAGCATTCTACATTCTTCCGAAGACTTGAACCAACGCACAATGCTCCAATACTAGCCAAATGGTTATACAAGTCCATTAATATATGTTAAGGAACTCAATATAATCCAATTTATAACAATTCCTAACCCCGATTGGAATGTTGACAAAAATGCCCTCGGGGCCACGTGCCCGGGATCCGTTATCTTTCGAAGATAAACTTTATCCATTAACTCATAAACTCAAATATATGATTTTCTCTAAATTCATAACCGAAATAGTGGTCAAATTCCAAGAACAATAATTTTCTAGGTCTTTCCTCAAACCCCAAGTTTTTCTACAATTTTCATGTTCAAATCCATACATAACTGATGTATTTAGATCCAAATAGGTTGGGATAACTTACCTTATCATTAATTATGAAGATCCTTTGTGGAAACTCTCCAAACGTTGCCCAAGCCATGAAAATATGAGAGAAAATGGACAAATCCCGATTTTAATACACCCCATCTGCTCCCAGCTATCTGCTTCTGTGGAAGAAATTCCGCTTCCACGGTCCCGCCTTTGCGGATCATCAACCGCTTTTGCGGCTTCTACTAGACCGACCATTTTTGCTTCTGTTTTCTGCCTTCCGTAGATTCGGTCCCACTTATGTGAAATCTCGACCATATCTGCGGTCCTTGAGCCTTGACCGAAAATCTGCTTCTGTGGCTCCCCTTCCCTCTTCTGCGGTCCCTTTTCCGCAGAAGCGGAAATATCATCCATATCCTTCAGCTGTCCAAAAATCCTAATTTCGATCAGTTAACCATTAGGAATCCACTCGAGGCCCCCGGGACCCAAACCAATAAAGTGAATCATTCCCATAATACATTACGGGCTTGCTCGAGGCCTCAAATCATATCAAACAACCTTAAAATCATAAATCAACCTCAAATTCAAGCTTTATGAACTTTGAAATTTCAAGCTTCTACTTCAGATGTTTAAACGTATTAAATCGTGCTCAATTGACCTCAAATTCTGCACAAAAGTCATATTTGATATTACGGACCTACTCGATTTCGATATCGAATTCTGACCCCGATATCAAAAGGTCCACTTCTGGTCAAACTTTTCAGAACCTTCAAATTTCTATCTTTAACCAAATGGCTCCAAAATGACCTACGGACCTCGGAATTCAATTCTGATCCCGCTCCCAATTCCAGAATCACCATATAGAGCTACGCCCAGACTCAAAATCCCAAACGGATATCGATAACGCTGAAATGCACTTCTTGCCAAACCTAAGAAATTTCTCCCAAAATGCTAACTTACATAATAGGCGCCAAAACGCTACCAGGTTATCGTAAACCCGAACCGAGCATATTCCCAAGTTCTAATTCATCATATGAATCTGGTGGAACCTTCAGATCCCGATTCTGAGGTCATTTACTAAAAATTACAATCCTATTTCCTTCCTTCAACTTTAAGCATTCGAAATAAGAATTCACTTTCCAAGTCAGCTCTGAACTTCCCAAAATTTAATTCCGTCCCCGCGTACGAGTCATAATACCTTAAATGAAGCTGCTCATGAGCTGAGACAGCAGAACGACGCGCTAGGGTTCAAAACGATCAGTCGGGTCGTTACACAATAATTTAATATATAGAGTATTACAAATAATATACCCAATTTATTCTAAGATTTTACGTTATTGATAATTATACATAATAATATCCCTATGATTTTTTTATTATATGATGGTTTATGGAAAATTATACCATATGTAAGTGAATAAGCGTGCATGGTTTATAATGTTGATATACTTAATATATAATCTTACATTTCCTGTGCAATATAAACTTTCATAATATACAAAATGACTAAAGTAAACAAATAAATAAATAGGTTTTATGATAGAGATAAAGTTATAGATTTTATACCCAAAAAAATTATTTTTGCTAGGTTTTAATGGTGCAAAATATCAGTCCATGTATGGAAGGAACCGTTGCAATAAATTAAGAATAATTTATTTCAGCCGAAATAGGAGCAATAATCTTTTATTAGCTACAAAATAGAAAAAGATTGGTACAAGCGTGATTCATGGTCTGCGATTCCATTATGGACTGGAATGTAGATGTTTTGCTGCTACTTTGTCAATTCATTAATTCTACTAAGATTTTGCAAAATTGAACAGTTATAAAACTTCCTCTTCACTAAATGGGCAGGTAAATAATTAGCCCAACTTTGGCCATGTCATATGGGCTTGGGCCAAATTTGGCAGCCCTAAGTATAGGATTAAATAAAAATAATCTCAAGCTCTCTATATATAATTTGTCTTACAGTAGCAAGTTTAACACAACCACTAAATCTTAACTAATTAGCAATATAAGCATGAAGATTACCAAAGCAATGGTTATAGTCATCTTCTTCCTTATTTACTCTGTATGTTGTAGTTTAGGTGAATCTTCATTTGAAGATTCCCCATCAGTGAGAGTTAAAGGAATTGATGTTATAACTCAAGATAAAATTAGCCGCTCTTTTCGTCTGACGATGCCTCAAAGGAAAGACTCAAAATGTGATGTATGGTGCTGGCAAGTGTGCTGTAAATCTCAATTTAATGTTAAAAATTCTTAGTGAAATAGTTAAGTATCTCAATTTATGCTTATTTAATTTGATGGAAATCTAATTAATAAACTATTTGTTCTCTTTGTATTGAAAATCTTTTATGTTTATATACCTTTTAGCATCTCTAACTTTTTTTAATACTTTTGATAACATTTCGTTAAGTCTTTGATTGATTGCCAACCCTTTGTACTGTAAAACGAAATCCAATATCTAATTTAAAGGGACTTAATTACTAGATTAACATAACTGTTGGAAATAATCTCTTGATTTTCACAAGGTACGAGAAAGATTTATGTATACGCTACCATATCAGACCTCACTTGTAGGATTACACCAAATTTATTATTATTGTCGTAAATTAAAGGGACTTAACTAGTGTCCGTTCAATTTTATTTTATGTGGTATTATTTCTATATTACTACCTTTGTCATAATTTAGCTGGTAATGTCTGGCTGGGAACGAAGTTTTAAAAAGAAAAACTTTTACAACATATGGTCCAAATTAATTTATATATATATATATATATATATATATATATATATATATATATATATATATATATATATATATATATATATTACTATAAATTATCTCATCAAGGATAAGATAAAAAGCTTAAAATTAGTTGGGGTTCTAAAAAAGATGATTTTTGCTTTGGAATAGATGGACAAAAAAAGTCTAACATACAAATTGGGATGGCAGTTCATTCCGAAAAACACATACTCCCTCCGTTTCATGGTCTACGATTCCATTATGGACTGGAATTTAAATGTTTTGCTGCAACTTTATTCAATTCATTAATTCTACTAAGATTTTGCAATATTTTACTTAATATTGAACATTTATAAAATTTCCTCTTCAATAAATGGGAAGGTAAATAATCAGCCCAACTTTGGCCATGTCATATGGGCTTGGGCCAAATTTGGCAGCCCTAAGTATAGGATTAGATAACAATAATCTCAAGCTCTCTATATATAATTTTTTTTTGCAGTAGCAAGTTTAACACAACCACTAAATCTTAACTAATTAGCAATATAAGCATGAAGTTTACCAAAGCAATGGTTATAGTCATCTTCTTCATTATTTTCTCTGTATGCCGTAGTTTAGGTGAATCTTCATTTGAAGATTCCCCATCACTGAGAGTGAACGGAATTGATGTTATAACTCAAGACAAAATTAGCCGCTCTTTTCGTCTGACGATGCCTCAAAGGAAAGACTCAAAATGTGATGTATGGTGCTGGCCAGTATGCTGTAAATCTCAATTTAATGATAAAAATTCTTAGTGAAATAGTTAAGTAACTTAATTTATGCTTATTTAATTTGATGGAAGTCTAATTAATAAATTATTTGTTCTCTTTGTATTGCAAATCTTTTATGTTTATATACCTTTTAGAATCTCTAACTTTTATTAATACTTTTGATAATATTTCGTTAAGTCTTTGATTGATTGCCAACCCTTAGTACTGTAAAATGAAATCGAATATCTAAATTAATTACTAGATTAACATAACTGTTGGAAATAATCTCTTGATTTTCACAAGGTACGAGTAAGATTTATGTATACGCTACCATATCAGACCTCACGTGTAGGATTACACCAAATTTATTATTATTGCTGTAAATTAAAGGGACATTAGTAGTGTCCCTTCCATTTTATTTTATGTGGTATTATTTCTATATTACTACCTTTGTCTTAATTTAGGTAGTAATGTCTGGCTGAGAACGAAGTTATAGAAAGAAAAACTTTTACAACATATGGTCAAAATTAATTTATGTATGTATATTACTATAAATTATCTCATCAAGGATAAGATAAAAAGCTTAAAATTAGTTGGGGTTCTAAAAAAGATGATTTTTGCTTTGTAATAGATGGACAAAGAAAGTCTAACATACAAATTGGGATGGCAGTTCATTCCGAAAAACACATACTCCCTCCGTTTCAAATCATCTGTCACGTTTCTCTTTTATATGTTCATTAAGAAAACCATAATTAGGAGGGAATTCTGAATATTTTACCTATATTTATGTCTTAAGATATAATCTCTCTTCATTGAATATTTAACTACCTTTTTTCATCTGTTTCTTCAAAATAATATATATTATATATAAAGGACAAGGGTCAGAAATATCCCTCTACTATTCAAAAATATTAATTTATATCCTACATTATACTATTAGTCCACTAAAGTCCCCGCTCATAGAACTGGTGCAAAAATACCCCTCTGCCGTAAAAATCCTCCACCATGGCAAAATTATCCCACGTGGTCTGCCTATCACTGATGTGGATGCCACATGGAATGCTACCTCATTGCACCTATTCTATTTTACCCCTCTCTATTTCTTCTTCTTCTTCTTCTTCTTCTTCTTCCACCACCACCTCCCTTAAAAAACCCCACATAATTCACATTCCGTCCCCAAGTTCTCATTAAAGGATTGGTGTCCCTGGTATATATGATAGATATATATATGTATATGTGATGACCTGATAGGTCATCTAAAGCTTTAAACCGTAATATTATGTTCGAAGCCTCCAATAGCTTCTTTAAACCTTTCCGGATTTGCGAACGCAGTTTGGATATTTTTTTGAAAAGCTTTTATGTTAAAAATTAATAAAATATATAATTTTGCCTTAAAAATTTATTTGAGTTGACTTCGGTCAATATTTAGAGCAAATGGACCATGATCCGTATTTTCACGGTCTTGTGGGTTTGTATCGTGATTAAGGACCCAGATGTATAGTGCTGGCCAGTGTGTTTTAATCTATTTGAGTTGACTTTGGTAATACCATTGCAGGAGTTCAACCTTATCACATTATATATAGTAATGTTTCATGCGATCAACCCACTCCCATTTCATAATTTTGTATACATATCAACAGTGATATTAGATCCCATTTTTCACCCTTATTACCTCATCCATCCTTATTACCTCGGCCACCCTTATTACCCCAACCGACACCTTATTTCTCCATGTTGCGGCGCGCAACCCGACCTCGCCTGACAGTTTCAATTCACAACAACATACAACACAACATCAATTACAAGAAATCAACTATAGCACATTGTTAAGATAGAACCACAACAAAGGTAATGTATTTCCACAACTAGCAATCACAATTTTCTCATGTTCATCAACTTTGTACACAATTTGGGTTACCACAACAGTTGTTCAACACCAATCATACACATTGTTCCATATTATTTTTGCTTCCATCATTTCCAAACTCTTTCAATACAAGTTCCTCAACTTCCGCCACAAAGTGTTACCACACAAGTACGCATCACAAGAGTTTCACAATGATGCCCAAATGAATGTCAATTATCTAATAATTTCACAACTAAACAGGGAGATTTCACAAGGATCACAGTTACAACGCATAAGGTTTGTTAGTAAAACTCGGAGAAACTACAATAGCAAGGCACTTGGAAAGAGAAGGAAGGTTTCTTACACCTAATGGGACACAACGCTAGTTCTCCTAGGGACGAAATTCGCATGATCATTCCAAGACTTACTCAAATAAATGGGGATATTTTATCTACATCTCATCCTCCGCTTCTGATGTTGCTTCCTCGACTTGATGGTTTCGTCACAACATATTAAGTGAAGCAATCTCCTTGTTCCGCAACTTTCGGACCTGGTTATCAAAAATGGCAACCGGAATCTCTTCATATGATAACTCTTCTGTAAACTTGATGTCTTCCATGGGCACAATTTTAGACGGATCACCCACAACTTCCTCAACATGGATACATGAAACATCGGGTGCACCTAGGATATTTCAGGGGGAAATTCCAACCTATACGGAACTTGACCGATTCTTTGAGTGACTTGATTAGGTCTGACGTACCTAGGACTTATTTTTCCCTTCTTCCCAAAGCGCATGACTCTCTTCATAGGGGACATTCTCAAGAATACCCATTCTCCTTATTGAAACTTCAATTCTCTTCGACGAACGTCCGCATAGGATTTATGGCGACCTTGAGCAATCTTCATCCTCTCCTGAATGACTCTTACCTTCTCCATGGCCTGATGCACGAGATCTGGCCCTATTAATTCTGCATCACCAACCTCGAACCACCCGATCGGGGACCAACACCTTCTTCCATACAATGCTTCGAATGGGGCCATCTGGATGCCAGCATGGAAACTGTTATTATAAGCAAACTCTATAAAGGGCAGGTGATCATTGGCTCCCATTTCCAAATCAGCTCTGAACTTCCCGAAATTCAATTCCGGCCACGCATACGAGTCATGATACCTTAAATGAAGCTGCTCATGACCTCAGACTGCAGAACGACGCTCTAGGGCTCAAAACGATGGGTCCGGTCGTTACACAATAAGTCAATATATAGATTATTACAATTAATATACCTAATTTATTCTAAGATTATACATTATTGATAATTATACATAATGATATCCCTAAGATTTTTTTATTATACGATGGTTTATGGAAAATTATGCCATATGTAAGTGAATAAGCGTGCATGGTTTATAATGTTGATATACTTAATATATAATCTTACATTTCCTGTGCAATAAAAACTTTCATAATATACAAAATGGATAAGGTAAACAAATAAATAAATAGGTTTTATAATAGAGACAAAATTATAGATTTTATACCAAAAAAAATTATTTTCGCTAGGTTTTAATGGTGGAAAATATCAGTCCATGTATGGAAGGAACCATTGCAATAAATTAAGAATAAATTATCTCAGCCAAAATAGAAGCAATAATCTTTTATTAGCTACAAAATAGAAAAAGATTGGTACAAGCGTGATTCATGGTCTGCGATTCCATTATGGACTGGAATGTAGATGTTTTGCTGCTACTTTTGTCAATTCATTAATTCTACTAAGATTTTGCAATATTGAACAGTTATAAAACTTCCTCTTCACTAAATGGGCAGGTAAATAATCAGCCCAACTTTGGCCATGTCATATGGGCTTGGGCCAAATTTGGAAGCCCTAAGTATAGGATTAGATAACAATAATCTCAAGCTCTCTATATATAATTTGTTTTACGGTAGCAAGTTTAACACAACCACTAAATCTTAATTAATTAGCAATATAAGCATGAAGATTACCAAAGCAATGGTTATAGTCATCTTCTTCCTTATTTTCTCTATATATTGCAGTTTAGGTGAATCTTCATTTGAAGATTCCCCATCACTGAGAGTGAAAGGAATTGATGTTATAACTCAAGATAAAATTAGCCGCTCTTTTCGTCTGACGATGCCTCAAAGGAAAGACTCAAAATGTGATGTATGGTGCTGGCCAGTGTGCTGTAAATCTCAATTTATTGCTAAAAATTCTTAGTGAAATAGTTAAGTATCTCAATTTATGCTTATTTAATTTGATGGAAATCTAATTATTTGTTCTCATTGTATTGCAAATCTTTTATGTTTATATAGCTTTTAGCATCTCTAACTTTTTTTAATACTTTTGATAACATTTCACTAAGTCTTTGATTAATTGCGAACCCTTAGTAATATAAAATGAAATCGAATATCTAAATTAAAGGGACTTAATTACTAGATTAACATAACTGTTGGAAATAATCTCTTGATTTTCACAAGGTACGAGTAAGATATATGTATACGCTACCATATCAGATCTCACGTGTAGGATTACACCAAATTTATTATTATTGTCGTAAATTAAAGGGACTTAACTAGTGTCCCTTCCATTTTATTTTATGTGGTATTATTTCTATATTACTGCCTTTATCGTAATTTAGGTAGTAATGTCTGGCTGGGAACGAAGTTTTAAAAAGAAAAACTTTTACAACATATGGTCTAATTTAATTTATATATATATATATATATATATATATATATATATATATATATATATATATATATATATATATATATATATATATATATATATATATATATATATATATATGTATATATATATATATATATATATATATATGTATATATATATATATATATTACTATAAACTATCTCATCAAGGATAAGATAAAAAGCTTAGAAATAGTTGGGGTTCTAAAAAAGATGATTTTTGCTTTGGAATAGATGGACAAAAAAAGTCTAACATACAAATTGGGATGGCAGTTCCTTCAAAAAAACACATACTCCCTCCGTTTCAAATCATCTGTCACGTTTCTCTTTTATATGTTCATTAAGAAAACCATAATTAGGAGGGAATTCTGAATATTTTACCTTTATTTATGTCTTAAGATATAATCTCTCTTCATTGAATATTTAACTACCTTTTTTCATCTGTTTCTTCAAAATAATATATATTATATTTAACGGACAAGGTCAGAAATATCCCTCTACTATTCCAAAATATTAATTTATATCCTACATTATACTATTAGTCCACTAAAGTCCCCGCTCATAGAACTGGTGCAAAAATACCCCTCTGCCGTAAAAATCCTCCACCATGGCAAAATTATCCCACGTGGTCTGCCTATCACTGATGTGGATGCCACATGGCATGCCACCTCATTGCACCTATTCTATTTTACCCCTCTCTATTTCTTCTTCTTCTTCTTCGTCTTCATCTTCTTCTTCCACCACCACCTCCCATAAAAAACCCCACATAATTCACATTCCATCCCCAAGTTCTCATTAAAGGATTGGTGTCCCTGGTATATATGATAGATATATGTATATGTGATGACCCGATAGGTCATCTAGAGTTATAAACCGTAATATTATGTTCGAAGCCTCCAATAGCTTCTTTAAACCTTTCTGGATTTGCGAACGCAGTTTGGATATTTTTTTGAAAAGCTTTTATGTTAAAAATTAATAAAATATATAATTTTGCCTTAAAAATCTATTTGAGTTGACTTCGGTCAATATTTAGAGCAAATGGACCATGATCCGTATTTTCACGGTCTTGTGGGTTTGCATCGTGATTAAGGACCCAGATGTATGGTGCTGCCCAGTGTGTTGTAATCTATTTGAGTTGACTTTAGTAATACCATTACAGGAGTTCAACCTTATCCCATTATATATAGTACTGTTGCATGCGATCAACCCACTCCCATATCATAATTTTGTATTCATATCAATAGTGATATTAGATCCCATTTTTCACCCTTATTACCTCATCCATCCTTATTACCTCGGCCACCCTTATCACCCCAACCCACACCTTATTTCTCCATGTTGCGGCGCGCAACCCGACCTCGCCTGGCAGTTTCAATTCACAATAACATACAACACAACATCAATTACAAGATTTCAACTATAGCACATTGTTAAGATAGAACCACAACAAAGGTAATGTATTTCCACAACTAGCAACAACAATTTTCTCATGTTCATCAACTTTGTACACAATTTGGGTTACCACAACAGTTGTTCACAACCAGTCATATACGTTGTTCCATAATATTTTCACTTCCATCATTTCCAAACTCTTTCAATACAAGTTCCTCAACTTCCGCCACAAAGTGTTACCACACAAGTATGAGTCACAAGAGTTTCACAATGATCCCCAAATGAATGTCAATTATCTAATAATTTCACAACTAACACAGGGTGATTTCACAAGGATCACAGTTACAACACATAAGGTTTGTTAGTACAACTTGGAGAAACTACAATAGCAAGGCACTTGGGAAGAGAAGGAAGGTTTCTTACACCTAATGGGACACAACGCTAGTTCTCCTAGGGACAAAATTCGCATGATCATTCCTAGACTTACTCAAATAGATGGGGATATTTTATCTGCATCTCATCCTCCGCTTGCCATGTTGCTTCCCCGACTTGATGGTTTCGTCACAACACATTAAGTGAAGCAATCTCCTTGTTCCCCAACTTTCGGACCTGGTTATCAAAAATGGCAACCGGAATCTCTTCATATGATAACTCTTCTGTAACCTTGATGTCTTCCACGGGCACAATTTTAGACGGATCACCCACAACTTTCCTCAACATGGATACATGAAACACCGGGTGCACCAAGGATATTTCAGGGGGAAATTCCAACCTATACGGAACTTGACCGATTCTTTGAGTGACTTGATTAGGCCTGACGTACCTAGGACTTATTTTTCCCTTCTTCCCAAAGCGCATGACTCCCTTCATAGGGGACATTCTCAAGAATGCCCATTCTCCTTATTGAAACTTCAATTCTCTTCGACGCACGTCCGCATAGGATTTATGGCGACTTTGAGCAGTCTTCATCCTCTCCTGAATGACTCTTACCTTCTCCATGGCCTGATGCACGAGATCTGGCCCTATTAATTCTGCATCACCAACCTCGAACCACCCGATCGGGGACCAACACCTTCTTCGAATGGGGCCATCTGGATGCCAGCATGGAAGCTGTTATTATAAGCAAACTCTATAAAGGGCAGGTGATCATTGGCTCCCCTTTCCAAATCAGCTTTGAACTACCCGAAATTCAATTCCGGCCACGCGTACGAGTCATGATACCTTAAATGAAGCTGCTCATGACCTCAGACTGCAGAACGACGCTCTAGGGCTCAAAATGACGGGTCGGGTCGTTACACAATAAGTCAATATATAGATTATTACAAATAATATACCTAATTTATTCTAAGATTATACGTTATTGATAATTATACATAATGATATCCCTAAGATTTTTTTATTATACGATGGTTTATGGAAAATTATGCCATATGTAAGTGAATAAGCGTGCATGGTTTATAATGTTGATATACTTAACATATAATCATATATTTCCTGTGCAATAAAAACTTTCATAATATACAAAATGTATAAGGTAAACAAATAAATAAATAAATAGGTTTTATAATAGAGACAAAATTATAGATTGTATACCAAAAAAATTATTTTTGCTAGGTTTTAATGGTGGAAAATATCAGTCCATGTATGGAAGGAACCGTTGCAATAAATTAAGAATAAATTATTTCAGCCAAAATAGAAGCAATAATCTTTTATTAGCTACAAAATAGAAAAAGATTGGTACAAGCGTGATTCATGGTCTGCGATTCCATTATGGACTGGAATGTAAATGTTTCGCTGCTACTTTTGTCAATTCATTAATTCTACTAAGATTTTGCAATATTGAACAGTTATAAAACTTCCTCTTCACTAAATGGGCAGGTAAATAATCAGCCCAACTTTTGCCATGTCATATGGGCTTGGGCCAAATTTGGAAGCCCTAAGTATAGGATTAGATAACAATAATCTCAAGCTCTCTATATATAATTTCTTTTACGGTAGCAAGTTTAACACAACCACTAAATCTTAACTAATTAGCAATATAAGCATGAAGATTACCAAAGCAATGGTTATAGTCATCTTCTTCCTTATTTTCTCTGTATGGTGTAGTATAGGTGAATCTTCATTTTAAGATTCCCCATCAGTGAGAGTGAAAGGAATTGATGTTATAACCCAAGATAAAATTAGCCGCTCTTTTCGTCTGACGATGCCTCAAAGGAAAGACTCAAAATGTGATGTATGGTGCTGGCCAGTGTGCTGTAAATCTCAATTTTAATGCTAAAAATTCTTAGTAAAAAAGTTAAGTATCTCAATTTATGCTTATGTTATTTGATGGAAATCTAATTAATAAATTATTTGTTCTCTTTGTATTGCAAATCTTTTATGTTTATATACCTTTTAGCATCTCTAACTTTTTTTATTACTTTTGATAACATTTCGCTAAGTCTTTGATTGATTGCGAATCCTTAGTACTATAAAATGAAATCGAATATCTAAATTAAAGGGACTTAATTACTAGATTAACATAACTTTTGGAAATAATCTCTTGATTTTCACAAGGTACGAGTATGATTTATGTATACGCTACCATATCAGACCTCACTTGTAGGATTACACCAAATTTATTATTATTGTCGTAAATTAAAGGGACTTATCTAGTGTCCCTTCCATTTTATTTTATGTGGTATTATTTCTATATTACTACCTTCGTTGTAATTTAGGTAGTAATGTCTGGCTGGGAACGAAGTATTAAAAAGAAATACTTTTACAACATATGGTCTAAATTAATTAATATATATATATATATATATATATATATATATATATATATATATATATATATATATATATATATATATATATATATATATATTACTATAAATTATCTCATCAAGGATAAGATAAAAAGCTTAAAATTAGTTGGGGTTCTAAAAAAGATGATTTTTGCTTTGGAATAGATGGACAAAAAAAGTCTAACATACAAATTGGGACGACAGTTCATTCTGAAAAACACATACTCCCTCCGTTTCAAATCATCTGTCACGTTTCTCTTTTATATGTTCATTAAGAAAACCATAATTGGGAGGGAGTTCTGAATATTTTACCTTTATTTATGTCTTAAGATATAAACTCTCTTCATTGAATATTTAACTACTTTTTTTCATCTGTTTCTTCAAAATTATATATATTATATTTAACGGACAAGGGTCAGAAATATCCCTCTACTATTCAAAAATATTAATTTATATCCTACATTATACTATTAGTTCACTAAAGTCCCCGCTCATAGAACTGCTGCAAAAATACCCCTCTGCCGTTAAAATCCTCCACCATGGCAAAATTATCCCACGTGGTCTGCCTATCACTGATGTGGATGCCACATGGCATGCCACCTCATTGCACCTATTCTATTTTACCCCTCTCTATTTCTTCTTCTTCTTCTTCTTCTTCTTCTTCTTCTTCTTCTTCTTCTTCTTCTTCTTCTTCTTCTTCTTCTTCTTCTTCTTCTTCTTCTTCTTCTTCTTCTTCTTCTTCTTCTTCTTCTTCTTCTTCTTCCACCACCACCTCCCTTAAAAAACCCCCACCTAATTCACATTCCGTCCCCAAGTTCTCATTAAAGGATTGGTGTCCCTGGTATATATGATAGATATATGTATATGTGATGACCCGATAGGTCATCTAGAGTTATAAACCGTAATATTATGTTCGAAGCCTCCAATAGCTTCTTTAAACCTTTCTGGATTTCAGCTTGAAGTTTGGATATTTTTTTGATATGCTTTTATGTTAAAAATTAATTAAATATATAATTTTGCCTTAAAAATCAATTTGAGTTGACTTCGGTCAATATTTAGAGCAAATGGACCATGATCCGTATTTTCACGGTCTTGTGGGTTTGTATCGTGATTAAGGACCCAGATGTATGGTGCTGGCTAGTGTTTTGTAATCTATTTGAGTTGACTTTGGTAATACCATTGCAGGCGTTCAACCTTATCCCATTTCATATAGTACTGTTGCATGCGTGCAACCCACTCCCATTTCATAATTTTGTATTCATATCAATAGTGATATTAGATCCCATTTTTCACCCTTATTACCTCGTCCATCCTTATTACCTCAACCCACACCTTATTTCACCATGTTGCGGCGCGCAATCCGACCTCGCCTGACAGTTTCAATCACAACAACATACAACACAACAACAATTACAAGAAATCAACTATAGCACATTGTTAAGATAGAACCACAACAAAGGTAATGTATTTCCACAACTAGCAACAACAATTTTCTCATGTTCATCAATTTTGTACACAATTTGGGTTACCACAACAGTTGTTCACAACCAATCATACGTTCCATAATATTACCACTTCCATCATTTCGAAACTCTTTCAATACAAGTTCCTCAACTTCCACCACCAAGTGTTGCCGCACAAGTATACGTCACAAGAGTTTGACAATTATCCCCACATGAATGTCAATTATCTAATAATTTCACAATTAACAAAGGGCGATTTCACAAGGATCGCAGTTAGCCATACATACCTGGAGTTGATTATCCCCTTCAAACCTCTAGTCCAATTTGCCAAGCAATCAAGAAGTCAATCTAGTCCATGAGCAACATTTAGGTTTTAGAAAGTAAACTCGTAGTTATTACCCAATTCCTTGTTTAGCTAGATTCTAGGGTTTTAGGAGCATGCATGAGAGTTTAATGAAGAATTTCAAAACAAGTGTATGGGGCTCCCCTCCCAAGCTTAAATTTTGAAATCTGGGGGAAATGGGTTAGGGATATTACCTGAGAAATTAGTAGAGAAGACAATGCACCAAGAATTTACCCAGCTCCAATGGTTTTGAAAGACTAGATGATAAAGAACTTACTTTATCTCTCAAGAACCCTCTCTCCCTCTCTCTTATTTTGATCAGAAATGTGATAAAAATGAGGGAGAAGGTGTTTTAATAAAATGTGGGTCGGGTCTAAAATATTAGAAAAATACCAGGTAACCACGATCTGCGACGCATCTGCGGTCGGAAAATAACATGCGGTCCGCAAAATAGACCGCAGAAATGGCTCTAGTTTCGGACCTCTCGGGTTGGGAATGAGGTAGATATGTGGTCCGCATTTCTCTTCTGCGGTCACAGACAGCACCGCAGAACTGACCTTCGAATTTCTTCAAGGACCATATGCGATCAATCTGCGGTCAGCATATTAATTATGCGACCACGGATCTGACCGCATCTTTGACATCAAAAATTGGTTGCACTCTGATTCATTATGCGGTAGGAATGTGGTCTGCATAACTGATTTGCGACTGCATTTTAATAATTTTCTGGAAAAATTTCATTTTCACATTTTAAGTGCAAAACGGTAAAAAGGATCTGATCCCTGTAGGTAGACTCAACTCTAGGAGCTGCTAACATCTGAGCACTTATTTTCACAAGGCCTTACATCTTCGCCTGCTTAACATCATTCGCCCTCAAATGAGGACTCTGGGACCAAATGAGTTGAAAACATGATATGCAAGTTCCTACACTTTTATTAACTTCCGAGTTTGTTTTAGAAACATTTTGGCAGAGTCTCCTTTGTAATATGGACATAACCACCTGTTAGAGAGCCCCCAAAACATAATCCAAAGTATTACTACGCATACATGCTACCTATACAACAATATAAAAACGTACGATTTTCATACTTGCACATATTCAACCTCTCGGTACACTTTTTAACCATTTTGGCACACTACATGTAATCAAATTAAGCATTAATTGCATGTACTATTAAAACTGTTTACCTATCACAATGGAACGACACAATTATTCATTTCAATCCGATTCCACCATGCAAAACTAATCATTACACAATTAGAACACTTTGATACACCATTTCCATGGAAAATTAATTATTACTTCCATACATCACCTTACCATGGGAGCAAAAACTTTTCATTACCAAAAAGGACCCCACATTGCTCAAATAGTTACAACAAATAAGGTTTGTTATCACAACTTAGAGAAACTACAATAGCAAGGCACTTGGGAAGAGAAGGAAGGTTTCTTACACCTAATGGGACACAACGCTAGTTCTCCTAGGGACAAGATTCGCATGATCATTCCTAGACTTACTCAAATATATGGGGATATTTTATCTGCATCTCATCCTCCGCTTCCCACGTTGCTTCCTCGACTTGATGGTTTCGTCACAACAAATGAACTAAAGCAATTTCCTTGTTCCGCAACTTCCAGACCTGCCTATCCAGAATAGCAACCGGAATCTCCTCATATGATAACTCTTCTGTAACCTTGATGTCTTCCACGGGCACAATTTTAGACGGATCACCCACAACTTTCCTCAACATGGATACATGAAACACCGGGTGCACCAAGGATATTTCAGGGGGAAATTCCAACCTATACGGAACTTGACCGATTCTTTGAGTGACTTGATTAGGCCTGACGTACCTAGGACTTATTTTTCCCTTCTTCCCAAAGCGCATGACTCCCTTCATAGGGGAAACCCTCAAGAATACCCAATCTCCTTATTGAAACTTCAATTCTCTTCGACGCACGTCCGCATAGGATATATGGAGACTTTGAGCAGTCTTCATCCTCTCCTGAATGACTCTTACCTTCTCAATGGCCTGATGCACGAGATCTGGCCCTATTAATTCTGCATCACCAACCTCGAAGCACCCGATCGGGGACCTACACCTTCTTCCACACAATGCTTCGAATGGGGCCATCTGGATACCTGCATGGAAGCTGTTATTATAAGAAAACTCTATGAAGGGCAGGTTATCATCTCAATTACCTATGAAATCCAAGACACTTGCCCGCAACATATCCTCGAGCGTCTGAATAGTCTGCTCTTCTTGGCCATCGGTCTGCGGATGAAAAGTTGTGCTGAGATTCACTTAAGCACCCAAACCTTGCTGAAATTTCCTCCAAAAGTTAGCTCTAAGCTGATCTCCTCGATCCGAAATGATAGAAAGTGGTGTTCCATGAAGCCTGACTATCTCCTTGATATACAACCGAGCATATTGTTCCGCAGTATCGGTGGACTTCACTAGCAAAAAGTGAGATGATTTGGTGAGCCTATCCACAATTACCCAAATTGAGTCAAACTTGTGCTGAGTACGAGGTAGTCCTTTCACGAAGTCCATATTGATCATTTCCCACTTCCACATCGGCATTTCTATAAGCTGAGTCAGCCCTCCAGGCCGCTGATGCTCGGCCTTTACTTGCTGGTAATTTGGACACTTAGAGACGAAGTCTGCCACACCTGACCTTTGAATTTCTTCAAGGACCATATGCGATCAATAGGCGGTCCGCATATTGATTATGCGACCGGAGATCTGACCGCATATTTGACTTCAAAAATTGGTTGCTCTCTGATTCATTCTGCGATAGGAATACAGTCCGCATAGCTGATCTGCGACCGCATTCTAGACCGCATTTAGAAAGTTTTCTGGAAAAATTTCAATCTCACATTATAAGTGAAACGGTAAAAAAGATCTGATCCACGTAGGTAGACTCGACTCTATGAGCTACTAACATCTGAGCACTCATTTTCACGGGGCCATACAAAACATTCCAAACCATAGATGCATTTATTTAATCAGCGAAGGCGTTCGGACCATTCCAAAATTTAAACACATATCCTGCTCGCAAATCATACATGCGATGCAGGTACACATCAAAACCCATGCTCAAATAGCCAATTAGTAATTTATCTGGGAAGACTTATCCCAATTAAAATCCAATTCCCCTTTAACAATTTAATAAAAATGGAGTTTAATCTTTTTAAAAATTTATTAACTAACTAAATGTGATCTAAGGAGTACAAGCTGACAATAAGATTAAAATTATTCCAAGTATAACATGCTTTTGGGTACTAGACTACCGGGACAATAGCATAAGATTAGGTACGCACAGAATCTCGTCACCTCGTGCGTACGTATCTCCTACAAATAGAAGCACATAACCAATTAACTCACCTACGGGGACAATTTTCTCTTACAAGGTTAGAAAGGATGATCACCTCGCTCTGAAGACCCATAACCAGCATTCTACATTTTTCCGACTTGAACCAACGCAAAATTCTCCAAAACTAGCCAAATGGTTATACAAGTCCACTAATATATGCAAAGGAACTCAATATAATCCAATTTATAACAATTCCTAACCCCGATTGGAAAGTTGACAAAAATGCCCTCGGGGCCACGTGCCCGGGATCCGTTATCTTTCGAAGATAAACTTTATCCATAAACTCACGAACTCAAATATATGATTTTCTCTAAATTCATACCCAAAATAGTGGTCAAATTCCAAGAACAATAATTTTCTAGGTCTTTCCTCAAACCCCAAGTTTTTCTACAATTTTCATGTTCAAATCCATACATAATTGATGTATTTAGATCCAAATAGGTTGGGATAACTTACCTTATCATTAATGATGAAGATCCTATGTTGAAACTCTCCTAACATTGCCCAAGCCATGAAAATATGAGAGAAAATGGACAAATCCCGATTTTAATACACCCCATCTGCTCCCAGCTATCTGCTTCTGTGGAAGAAATTCCGCTTCCACGGTCCCGCCTTTGCGGATCATCAACCGCTTCTGCGGCTTGTACTAGACCGACCATTTTTGCTTCTGTTTTCTGCCTTCCGTAGATGCGGTCCCACTTCTGTGAGATCTCGACCACATCTGCGGTCCTTGAGCCTTGACTGAAAATCTGCTTCTGTGGCTCCCCTTCCCGCTTCTGCGGTCCCTTTTCCGCAGAAGCGGAAATATCAGCCAGATCTTTTAGCTATCCAAAAATCCTAGTTTCGATCAGTTAACCATTAGGAATCCACCCGAGGCCCCCGGGACCCAAACCAATCATGTCAATCAGTCCCATAATACATTACGGGCCTGCTCGAGGCCTCAAATCATATCAAACAACACTAAAATCATGAATCAACCTCAAATTCAAGCTTTATGAAATTTGAAATATCAAGCTTCTACTTCAGATGTTTAAACGTTGTCATATTTGATATTACGGACCTACTCCAACTTTCGATGTCGGATTCTGACCCCGATATCAAAAAGTCCACTTCTGGTCAAACTTTTCAAAACCTTTAAATTTCTATCTTTAGCCAAATGGCTCCAAAATGACCTACGGAACTCCGAATTCAATTCTGATCCCGCTCCCAATTCTAGAATCACCATATAGAGTTGCACCAAGACTAAAAATCTCAAACGGACATCGATAACACTGAAATGCACTTCATGCCAAACCTAGGAAATTTCTCCCAAAATGCTAACTTACACAATAGGCGCCAAAATGCTCCAAGGTTATCAAAAACCCGAACCGGGCATATTCCCAAGTTCTAAATCATCATACGAATCTGGTGGAACCTTCAGATCCCGATTCTAAGATCATTTACTAAAAATTCCAATCCTATTTCCTTCCTTCAACTTTAAGCATTCAAAATAAGAATTCTCTTTCCAAATCAGCTCTGAACTTCCCAAAATTCAATACGGGCCATGCGTACGAGTAATAATACCTTAAATGAAGCTGCTTATGACCTCAGACTGGAGAACGACGCTCTAGGGCTCAAAACGACCGGTCGGGTCGTTACACAATAAGTCAATATATAAAGCATTACAAATAATATACCTAATTTATTATAAGATTATACGTTGTTGATAATTACACATAATGATATCCCAAAGATTTTTTTATTATACGATGGTATATGGAAAAGTATGCCATATGTAAGTGAATAAGCGTGCATGGTTTATAATGTTGATATACTTAATATATAATCATACATTTAGTGTGCAATAAAAACTTTCATAATATACAAAATGTATAAGGTAAACAAATAAATAAATAGGTTTTATAATAGAGACAAGTTATAGATTTTATACCAAAAAAATTATTTTTGCTAGGTTTTAATGGTGGAAAATATCAGATCATGTATGGAAGGAACCGTTGCAATAAATTAAGAATTAATTATTTCAGCCAAAATAGGAGCAATAATCTTTTATTAGCTACAAAATAGAAAACGATTAGTACAAGCGTGATTCATGGTCTACGATTCCATTATGGACTGGAATGTAAATTTTTTGCTGCTACTTTTGTCAATTCATTAATTCTACTAAGATTTTGCAATATTGAACAGTTATAAAACTTCCTCTTCAATAAATAGGCATGTAAATAAGCAGCCCAACTTTGGCCATGTCATATGGGCTTGAGCCAAATTTGGCAGCCCTAAGTATAGGATTAGATAACAATAATCTCAAGCTCTCTATAGATAACTTTTTTTACAGTAGCAAGTTTAACACAACCACTAAATCTTAACTAATTAGCAATATAAGCATGAAGGTTACCAATAATGGTTATAGTCATCTTCCTCCTTATTTTCTCTGTATGCTGTAGTTTAGGTGAATCTTCATCATCACTGAGAGTGAAAGGAATTGATGTTATAACTCAAGATAAAATTAGCCGCTCTTTTCGTCTGATGATGCCTCAAAGGAAAGACTCAAAATGTGATGTATGGTGCTGGCCAGTGTGCTGTAAATCTCAATTTAGTGTTAATTATTCTTAGTGAAATAGTTAAGTATCTCAATTTATGCTTATTTAATTGGATGGAAATTTAATTAATAAATTATTTGTTCTCTTTGTATTGCAAATCTTTTATGTTTATATACCTTTTAGCATCTCTAACTTTTTTTAATACTTTTGATAACATTTCGTTAAGTCTTTGATTGATTGCCAAATAGTACTTTAAAATGAAATCAAATATCTAAATTAAAGGGACTTAATTACTAGATTAACATAACTGATGGAAATAATTTCTTGATTTTCACAAGGTACGAGTAAGATTTATGTATACGCTGCCACAACAAAGGAAATGTATTTCCACAACTAGCAACAACAATTTTCTCATGTTCATCAACTTTGTACACAATTTGGGTTACCACAACAGTTGTTCACAACCAATCATACACGTTGTTCCATAATATTTTCACTTCCATCATTTCCACACAAGTATGCGTCACAAGAGTTTCACAATGATCCCCACATGAATGTCAATTATCAAATAATTTCACAACTAACTCAGGGCGGTTTCACAAGGATCACAGTTAGCCATACATACTTGGAGTTGATTATCCCCTTCAAACCTCTAGTCCAATTTGCCAAGCAATCAAGAAGTCAATCTAGTCCATGAGCAACATTTAGGTTTTAGAAATTAAACTCGTAGTTATTACCCAATTCCTTGTTTAGCTAGATTCTAGGGTTTTAGGAGCATGCATGAGAGTTATATGAAGAATTTCAAAACAAGTGTATGGGGCTCCCCTCCCAAGCTTAAATTTTGGATATTACCTGAGAAATCAGTAGAGAAGACAATGCACCAAGAATTTACCGAGCTCCAATGGTTTTGAAAGACTAGATGATGAAGAACTTACTTTCTCTCTCAAGAACCCTCTCTCCCTCTCTCTTATTTTGATCAGAAATGTGATAAAAATGAGGGAGAAGGTGTTTTCATAAAATGTGAGTCGGGTCTAAAATTTTAGAAAAATACCAGGTAACCACGATCTGCGACGCAATCTGCGGTCGCAAAACTGACATGCGGTCGGTAGAATAGACCGCAGAAATGGCTCAAGTTTCGGACCTCTCGGGGTGGAAATGCGGTAGATATGCGGTCCGTAATTTCTCTTCTGCGGTCACAGACTGCACCGCAGAACTGGCCTTCGAATTTCTTTAGGGACCATATGCGATCAATCTGCGGTCTGCATATTAATTATGCTACCGCAGATCTGACCGCGTATTTGACATCAAAAATTGGGTGCTCTCTGATCATTCTGCGGTAGGAATGCTGTCTGCATAGCTGATCTGCGACCGCATTTTAATAGTTTTCTGAAAATTTTCAATTTCACATTTTAAGTGCAAAACGGTAAAAAGGATTTGATCCATGTAGGTAGACTCAACTCTATGAGCGGTTAACATCTGAGCACTCATTTTCACGTGGCCTTACATCTTTTCCCGCTTAACATCATTCGTCCTCAAATGAGGACTCTGAGACCAAATGAGTTGAAACATGATATGCAAGTTCCTACACTTTTATTAACTTTCGAGTTTATTTTAGAAACATTTTGGCAGAGTCTCCTTTGTAATATGGACATATCCACCTGTTAGGGAGCCCCCAAAACGTATTCCAAAGTATTACTATGCAAACTTGCTACCTTTACAACAATATATAAACGCACGATCTTCATACTTGCACATATTCAACCTCTCGATACACTTTTTAACTATTTTGGAACACTACATGTAATCAAATTAAGCATTAATTGCCTGTACTATTAAAACCGTTTACCTATCACAATGGTACGACACAATTATTCATTTCAATTCGATTCCTCCATGCAAAACTAATCATTACACAATTAGAACACTTTGATACACCATTTCCAGGCAATATTAATTATTACTTCCATACATCACCTTACCATGGGAGCACAAAATTTTCATTACCAAAAAGGACTGCACATTGCTCAAATAGTTACAACACATAAGGTTTGTTAGCACAACTTGGAGAAACTACAATGGCAAGGCACTTGGGAAGAGAAGGAAGGTTTCTTACACCTAATGGGACACAACGCTAGTTCTCCTAGGGACAAAATTCGCATGATCATTCCTAGACTTACTCAAATAGATGGTGATATTTTATCTGCATCTCATCCTCTGCTTCCCACGTTGCTTCCTTGACTTGATGGTTTCGTCACAACACATTAACTGAAGCAATCTCCTTGTTCCGCAACTTTCGGACCTGCCTACCCATAATATTAACCGGAATCTCTTCATATGATAACTCTTCTATAACCTTGATGTCTTCCACGGGCACAATTTAGACAGATCATCCAAAACATTCCTCAACATGGATACATGAAACACCGGGTGCACCAAGGATATTTCAGGGGGAAATTCCAACCTATGCGCAACTTGACCGGTCCTTTGAGTGACTTGATTAGGCTTGACATACCTAGGACTTATTTTTCCCTTCTTCCCAAAGCGCATGACTCCCTTCATAGGGAACACCCTCAAGAATACCAAATCTCCTTATTGAAACTTTAATTCTCTTCGACGAACGTCCGCATAGGATTTATGGCGACTTTGAGCAGTGTTCATCCTCTCCTGAATGACTCTTACCTTCTCCATGGCCTGATGCACGAGATCTGGCCCTATTAATTCTGCTTCACGAACCTCGAACCACCCGATCGGGGACCTACACCTTCTTCCGTACAATGCGTCGAATGGGGCCATCTAGATTCCAGCATGGAAGCTGTTATTATAAGCAAACTCTATAAAGGGTAGGTGATCATCTCAATTACCTTTGAAATCCAAGACACTTGCCCACAACATATCCTCGAGTGTCTGAATAGTCCGCTCTGCTTGGCCATCGGTCTGCGAAAAGTCGTGCTGATATTCACTTGAGTACCCAAACCTTGCTGAAATTTCCTCCAAAAGTTAGCTGTAAACTGAGCTCCTCGATCCGAAATGATAGAAAGTGGCGTACCATGAAGCCTCACTATCTCCTTGATATACAACCGAGCATATTGTTCTGCAGTATCGGTGGACTTGACTGGCAAAAAGTGAGCTCATTTTGTGAGCCTATCCACAATTACCCAAATTGAGTCAAACTTGTGCTGAGTACGAGGTAGTCCTGTCACGAAGTCCATATTGATCATTTCCCACTTCCACATCGGTATTTCTATAAGCTGAGTCAGCCCTCAAGGCCGCTTAGGCTCGGCCTTTACTTTCTGGCAATTTGGACACTTAGAGACGAAGTCCGCCACACCTGACCTTAGAATTTCTAAAGGGACCATATGCGATCAATATGCGGTCTGCATATTGATTATGCGACCGGAGATCTAACCGCATCTTTAACATCAAAAATTGGTTGCTCTTTGATGCTTTCTGCGGAAGGAATACGGTCCGCCTAGCTGATCTGTGACCGCATTTTGAAAGTTTTCTCAAAAAATTTCAATCTCACATTATAAGTGGAACGGTAAAAAAGATCTGATCCACGTAGGTAGACTCGACTGTATGAGCTACTAACATCTGAGCACTCATTTTCACGGGGCCTTACAAAACATTATGAACCATAGATGCATTTATTTAATCTGCGAAGGCGTTCGGACCATTCCAAAATTTAAACACATATCCTTCTCGCAAATCATACATGCGACGCAGGTACACATCAAAACTCATGCTCAAATAGCCAATTAGTAATTTATCTAGGAACAGTTATCACAATTAAAATCCAATTCCCCTATAACAATTTAATAAAAATGGAGCTTAATCTTTTTAGAAATTTATTAACTAATTAAATGTGATCTAAGCAGTACAAGTGGACAATAAGATTTACATTATTCCAAGTATAACATGCTTTTGGGTACTAGACTACCAGGACAATAGCATAAGAGTAGGTACGCACAGAATCTCGTCACCTCGTGCGTACGTATCCCCTACAAATAGAAGCACATAACCAATTAACTCACCTACTGGGACAATTTTCTCTTACAAGGTTAGAAAGGATAATCACCTTGCCCGGAAGACCCATAACCAGCATTCTACATTCTTTCAAAGACTTGAACCAACGCACAATGCTCCAAAACTTGCCAAATGGATATAAAGTCCATTAATATATGCTAAGGAACTCAATATAATCCAATTTATAACAATTCCTAACCCCGATTGGAAAGTTGACAAAAATGCCCTCGGGGCCACGTGCCCGGGATCCGTTATCTTTCGAAGATAAACTTCATCCATAAACTCACGAACTCAAATATATGATTTTCTCTAAATTCATACCCAAAATAGTGGTCAAATTCTAAGAACAATAATTTTCTAGGTCTTTCCTCAAACCCCAAGTTTTCTACAATTTTCATGTTCATATCCATACATAATTGATATATTTAGATCCAAATAGGTTGGGATAACTTACCTTATCATTAATGATGACGATCCTATGTTGAAACTCTCCTAACATTGCCCAAGCCATGAAAATATGAGAGAAAATGGACAAATCCCGATTTTAATACACCCCATCTGCTCCCAGCTATCTGCTTCTGTGGAAGAAATTCCGCTTCCACGGTCCCGCCTTTGCGGATCATCAACCGCTTCTGCGGCTTGTAATAGATCGACCATTTTTGCTTCTGTTTTCTGCCTTCCGTAGATGTGGTCCCACTTCTGTGAAATCTCGACCACAACTGCGGTCCTTGAGCCTTGACCGAAAATCTGCTTCTATGGCTCCCCTTCCCGCTTCTGCGGTCCCTTTTCCGCAGAAGCGGAAATATCAGCCAGATCCTTCAGCTGTCCAAAAATCCTACTTTCGATCAGTTAACCATTAGGAATCCACCCGAGGCCCCCGGGACCCAAACCAATCATGTCAATCAGTCCCATAATACATTACGGGCTTGCTCGAGGCCTCAAATCATATCAAACAACGCTAAAATCATGAATCAACCTCAAATTCAAGCTTTATGAACTTTGAAATTTCAAGCTTCTACTTCAGATGTTTAAACGTATCAAATCGTGTTCAATTGACATAAAATTTTGCCCTGAAGTCATATTTAATATTACGGACCTACTCCAACTTTCGATATCGAATTCTAACCCCGATATCAAAAAGTCCACTTCTGGTCAAAACCTTTAAATTTCTATCTTTAGCCAAATGGCTCCAAAATGACCTACGGACCTCCGAATTCAATTCTGATCCCGCTCCCAATTCCAGAATCACCAAATAGAGTTGCGCCAAGACTAAAAATCTCAAACGGACATCGATAACACTGAAATGCACTTCATGCCAAACCTAGGAAATTTCTCCCAAAATGCAAACTTACACAATACGCACCAAAATGCTCCAAGGTTATCAAAAACCCGAACCGGGCATATTCCCAAGTTCTAAATCATCATACGAATCTGCTGGAACCTTCAGATCCCGATTCTGAGGTCATTTACTAAAAATTCCAATCATATTTCCTTCCTTCAACTTTAAGCATTCAAAATAAGAATTCTCTTTCCAAATCAGCTCTGAACTTCCCGAAATTCAATTCCGGCCATGTGTACGAGTAATAATACCTTAAATTAAGCTGCTTATGACCTCAAACTGGAGAACGACACTCTAGGGCTCAAAACGAACGGTCGGGTCGTTACACAATAAGTCAATATATAGAGTATTACAAATAATATACCTAATTTATAATAAGATTATACGTTGTTGATAATTATACATAATGATATCCCAAAGATTTTTTTTATTATACGATGGTTTATGGAAAAGTATGCCATATGTAAGTGAATAAGCGTGCATGGTTTATAATGTTGATATACTTACTATATAAGCATACATTTCCTGTGCAATAAAAACTTTCATAATATACAAACTGTATAAGGTAAACAAATAAATAAATAGGTTTTATAATAGAGACAAGTTATAGATTTTATAACAAAAAATTTATTTTTGCTAGGTTTTAATGGTGGAAAATATCATACCGTGTATGGAAGGAACCGTTGCAATAAATTAAGAATTAATTATTTCAGCCAAAATAGGAGCAATAATCTTTTATTAGCTACAAAATAGAAAACGATTAGTACAAGCGTGATTCATGGTCTACGATTCCATTATGGAGTGGAATGTAAATTTTTTGCTGCTACTTTTGTCAATTCATTAGTTCTACTAAGATTTTGCAATATTGAACAGTTATAAAACTTCCTCTTCAATAAATGGGCATGTAAATAAGCAGCCCAACTTTGACCATGTCATATGGGCTTGAGCCAAATTTGGCAGCCCTAAGTATAAGATTAGATAACAATAATCTCAAGCTCTCTATAGATAAATTTTTTTACAGTAGCAAGTTTAACACAACCACTAAATCTTAACTAATTAGCAATATAAGCACGAAGTTTACCAAAGCAATGGTTATAGTCATCTTCTTCCTTATTTTCTCTGTATGCTGTAGTTTAGGTGAATCTTCATCATCACTGAGAGTGAAAGGAATTGATGTTATAACTCAAGATAAAATTAGCCGCTCTTTTCGTCTGATGATGCCTCAAAGGAAAGACTCAAAATGTGATGTATGGTGCTGGCCAGTGTGCTGTAAATCTCAATTTTGTGTTAATTATTCTTAGTGAAATAGTTAAGTATCTCAATTTATGCTTATTTAATTAGATGGAAATCTTATTAATAAATTATTTGTTCTCTTTGTATTGCAAATATTTTATGTTTATATACCTTTTAGCATCTCTAACTCTTTTTAATACTTTTGATAACATTTCGTTAAGTCTTTGATCGATTGCCAAATAGTACTGTAAAATGAAATCAAATATCTAAAATAAAGGGACTTAATTACTAGATTAACATAACCTATGGAAATAATCTCTTGATTTTAACAAGGTACGAGTAAGATTTATGTATACGCTACCACAACAAAGGAAATGTATTTCCACAACTAGCAACAACAATTTTCTCATGTTCATCAACTTTGTACACAATTTGGGTTACCACAACAGTTGTTCACAACCAATCATACACGTTGTTCCATAATATTTTCACTTCCATCATTTCCAAACTCTTTCAATACAAGTTCCTCAACTTCCACCACAAAGTGTTACCACACAAGTATGCGTCACAAGAGTTTCACAATGATCCCCACATGAATGTCAATTATCAAATAATTTCACAACTAACTCACGGCGATTTCACAAGGATCACAGTTAGCCATACATACCTGGAGTTGATTATCCCCTTCAAACCTCTAGTCCAATTTGCCAAGCAATCAAGAAGTCAATCTAGTCCATGAGCAACATTTAGGTTTTAGAAATTAAACTCGTAGTTATTACCCAATTCCTTTTTTAGCTAGATTCTAGGGTTTTAGGAGCATGCATGAGAGTTATATGAAGAATTTCAAAACAAGTGTATGGGGCTCCCCTCCCAAGCTTAAATTTTGGATATTACCTGAGAAATCAGTAGAGAAGACAATGCACCAAGAATTTACCGAGCTCCAATGGTTTTGAAAGACTAGATGATGAAGAACTTACTTTCTCTCTCAAGAACCCTCTCTCCCTCTCTCTTATTTTGATCAGAAATGTGATAAAAATGAGGGAGAAGGTGTTTTCATAAAATGTGAGTCGGGTCTAAAATTTTAGAAAAATACCAGGTAACCACGATCTGCGACGCAATCTCCGGTCGCAAAACTTACATGCGGTCGGTAGAATAGACCGCAGAAATGGCTCAAGTTTCGGACCTCTCGGGGTGGAAATGCGGTAGATATGCGGTCCGTAATTTCTCTTCTGCGGTCACAGACTGCACCGCAGAACTGGCCTTCGAATTTCTTTAGGACCATATGCGATCAATCTGCGGTCTGCATATTAATTATGCTACCGCAGATCTGACCGCATATTTGACATCAAAAATTGGGTGCTCTCTGATCATTCTGCGGGAGGAATGCTGTCTGCATAGCTGATCTGCGACCGCATTTTAATAATTTTCTAAAAATTTTCAATTTCACATTTTAAGTGCAAAACGGTAAAAAGGATCTTATCCATGTAGGTAGACTCAACTCTATTAGCTGTTAACATCTGAGCACTCATTTTCACGTGGCCTTACATCTTTTCCCGCTTAACACCATTCGTCCTCAAATGAGGACTCTGGGACCAAATGAGTTGAAACATGATATGCAAGTTCCTACACTTTTATTAACTTTCGAGTTTGTTTTAGAAACATTTTGGCAGAGTCTCCTTTGTAATATGGACATATCCACCTGTTAGGGAGCCCCAAAAACATATTCCAAAGTATTACTATGCAAACTTGCTACCTTTGCAACAATATATAAACGCACGATCTTCATACTTGCACATATTCAACCTCTCGATACACTTTTTAACTATTTTGGAACACTACATGTAATCAAATTAAGCATTAATTGCCTGTACTATTAAAACCGTTTACCTATCACAATGGTACGACACAATTATTCATTTAAATTCGATTCCTCCAAGCAAAACTAATCATTACACAATTAGAACACTTTGATACACCATTTCCAGGCAAAATTAATTATTACTTCCATACATCACCTTACCATGGGAGCACAAAATTTTCATTACCAAAAAGGACTGCACATTGCTCAAATAGTTACAACACATAAGGTTTGTTAGCACAACTTGGAGAAACTACAATAGCAAGGCACTTGGGAAGAGAAGGAAGGTTTCTTACACCTAATGGGACACAACGCTAGTTCTCCTAGGGACAAGATTCGCATGATCATTCCTAGACTTACTCAAATAGATGGTGATATTTTATCTGCATCTCATCCTCTGCTTCCCACGTTGCTTCCTCGACTTGATGGTTTCGTCACAACACATTAACTGAAGCAATCTCCTTGTTCCGCAACTTTCGGACCTGCCTACCCATAATAGCAATCGGAATCTCTTCATATGATAACTCTTCTGTAACCTTGATGTCTTCCACGGGCACAATTTAGACAGATCATCCAACACTTTCCTCAACATGGATACATGAAACACCGGGTGCACCAAGGATATTTCAGGGGGAAATTCCAACCTATGCGCAACTTGACCGGTCCTTTGAGTGACTTGATTAGGCCAGACATACCTAGGACTTATTTTTCCCTTCTTCCCAAAGCGCATGCCTCCCTTCATAGGGGACACCCTCAAGAATACCAAATCTCCTTATTAAAACTTTAATTCTCTTCGACTAACGTCCGCATAGGATTTATGGCGACTTTGAGCAGTCTTCATCCTCTCCTGAATGACTCTTACCTTCTCCATGGCCTTATGCACGAGATCTGGCCCTATTAATTCTGCTTCACCAACCTCGAACCACCCGATCGGGGACCTACACCTTCTTCCGTACAATGCTTCGAATGGGGCCATCTAGATTCCAGCATGGAAGCTGTTATTATAAGCAAACTCTATAAAGGGCAGGTGATCATCTCAATTACCTTTGAAATCCAAGACACTTGCCCGCAACATATCCTCGAGTGTCTGACTAGTCCGCTCTGCTTGGCCATCGGTCTGCGAAAAGTCGTGCTGATATTCACTTGAGTACCCAAATCTTGCTGAAATTTCCTCCAAAAGTTAGCTGTAAACTGAGCTCCTCGATCTGAAATGATAGAAAGTGGCGTACCTTGAAGCCTTACTATCTCCTTGATATACAACCGAGCATATTGTTCTGCAGTATCGGTGGACTTGACTGGCAAAAAGTGAGCTCATTTGGTGAGCCTATCCACAATTACCCAAATTGAGTCAAACTTGTGCTGAGTACGAGGTAGTCCTGTCACGAAGTCCATATTGATCAGTTCCCACTTCCACATCGGTATTTCTATAAGCTGAGTCAGCCCTCAAGGCCGCTGAGGCTCGGCCTTTACTTTCTGGCAATTTGGACACTTAGAGACGAAGTCCGCCACACCTGACCTTTGAATTTCTTAAGGGACCATATGCGATCAATATGCGGTCCGCATATTGATTATGCGACCGGAGATCTAACCGCATCTTGAACATCAAAAATTGGTTGCTCTTTGATGCTTTCTGCCGAAGGAATACGGTCCGCCTAGCTGATCTGCGACCGCATTTTGAAAGTTTTCTCGAAAAATTTCAATCTCACATTATAAGTGAAACGGTAAAAAAGATCTGATCCACGTAGGTAGACTCCACTGTATGAGCTACTAACATCTGAGCACTCATTTTCACGGGGCCTTACAAAACATTATGAACCATAGATGCATTTATTTAATCTGCGAAGGCGTTCGGACCATTCCAAAATTTAAACACATATCCTTCTCGCAAATCATACATGCGATGCAGGTACACATCAAAACTCATGCTCAAATAGCCAATTAGTAATTTATCTAGGAACAGTTATCACAATTAAAATCCAATTCCCCTATAACAATTTAATAAAAATGGAGCTTAATCTTTTTAGAAATTTATTTACTAATTAAATGTGATCTAAGCAGTACAAGCTGACAATAAGATTTAAATTATTCCAAGTATAACATGCTTTTGGGTACTAGACTACCAGGACAATAGCATAAGAGTAGGTACGCACAGAATCTCGTCACCTCGTGCGTACGTATCCCCTACAAATAGAAGCACATAACCAATTAACTCACCTCAAACCCCAAGTTTTCTACAATTTTCATGTTCATATCCATACATAATTGATGTATTTAGATCCAAATAGGTTGGGATAACTTACCTTATGATTAATGATGAAGATCCTATGTTGAAACTCTGCTAACATTGCCCAAGCCATAAAAATATGAGAGAAAATGGACAAATCCCGATTTTAATACACCCCATCTGCTCCCAGCCATCTGCTTCTGTGGAAGAAATTCCGCTTCCACGGTCCCGCCTTTGCGGATTATCAACCGCTTCTGCGGCTTGTACTAGACCGACCATTTTTTCTTCTGTTTTCTGCCTTCCGTAGATGCGGTCCCACTTCTGTGAAATCTCGACCACAACTGCGGTCCTTGAGCCTTGACCGAAAATCTGCTTCTATGGCTCCCCTTCCCGCTTCTGCGGTCCCTTTTCCGCAGAAGCGGAAATATCAGCCAGATCTTTCAGCTGTCCAAAAATCCTACTTTCGATCAGTTAACCATTAGGAATCCACCCGAGGCCCCCGGGACCCAAACCAATCATGTCAATCAGTCCCATAATACATTACGGGCTTGCTCGAGGCCTCAAATCATATCAAACAACGCTAAAATCATGAATCAACCTCAAATTCAAGCTTTATGAACTTTGAAATTTCAAGCTTCTACTTCAGATGTTTAAACGTATCAAATCATGTTCAATTGACCTAAAATTTTTCCCTGAAGTCATATTTGATATTACGGACCTACTCCAACTTTCGATATCGAATTCTGACTCCGATATCAAAAAGTCCACTTCTGGTCAAACTTTTCAAAACCTTTAAATTTCTATCTTTTGCCAAATGGCTCCAAAATGACCTACGGACCTCCGAATTAAATTATGATCCCCCTCCCAATTCCAGAATCACCATGCAGAGCTACGCCCAGACTCAAAATCCCAAACGAGCTCGATAACGCTAAAATGCACTTCATGCCAAACCTAAGAAATTTCTCCCAAAATGCTAACTTACAGAATAGGCGCCAAAACACTCCCGGGTTATCCAAATCCCAAACCGGGCATATGCCCAAGTTCTAGATCATCATATGAATCTGCTGGAACATTCAGATCCCGATTCTGAGGTCATTTACTATAAATTCCAATCCTATTTCCTTCCTTCAACTTTAAGCATTCGAAATAAGAATTCTCTTTCCAAATCAGCTCTGAACTTCCCGAAATTCAGTTCTGGCCACGCGTACGAGTCATAGTACCTTAAATGAAGCTGCTCATGACCTCAGACTGCAGAACGATGCGCTAGGGCTCAAAACGACTGATCGGGTCGTTACACAATAAGTCAATATATAGAGTATTTCAAATAATATACCTAATTTATTCTAAGATTATACGTTATTGATAATTATACATAATGATATCCCTAAGATTTTTTTATTATACGATGGTTTATGGAAAATTATGCCATATGTAAGTGAATAAGCGTGCATGGTCTATAATGTTGATATACTTAATATATAATCTTACATTTCATGTGCAATATAAACTTTCATAATATACAAAATGTATACGGTAAACAAATAAATAAATAGGTTTTATAATAGAGACAAAGTTATAGATTTTATACCTAAAAAAATTTTTTTGCTAGGTTTTAATGGTGGAAAATATCAGTCCATGTATGGAAGGAACCGTTGCAATAAATTAAGAATTAATTATTTCAGCCAAAATAGGAGCAATAATCTTTTATTAGCTACAAAATAGAAAAAGATTGGTACAAGCGTGATTCATGGTCGATGATTCCATTATGGACTGGAATGTAAATGTTTTGCTGCTACTTTTGTGAATTCATTAATTCTACTAAGATTTTGCAATATTTTACTAAATATTGAACAGTTATAAAACTTCCTCTTCAATAAATGGGCAGGTGAATAATCAGCCCAACTTTGGCCATGTCAGATGGGCTTGGGCCAAATTTGGCAGCCCTAAGTATAGGATTAGATAACAATAATCTCAGGCTCTCTATATATACTTTGGTTTACAGTAGCAAGTTTAACACAACCACTAAATCTTAACTAATTAGCAATATAAGCATGAAGATTACCAAAGCAATGGTTATAGTCATCTTCTTCCTTATTTTCTCTGTATGCTGTAGTTTAGGTGAATCTTCATTTGAAGATTCCCCATCACTGAAAGTGAAAGGAATTGATGTTATAACTCAAGATAAAATTAGCCGCTCTTTTCGTCTGACGATGCCTCAAAGGAAAGACTCAAAATGTGATGTATGGTGCTGGCCAGTGTGCTGTAAATCTCAATTTAATGTTAAAAGTTCTTAGTGAAATAGTTAAGTATCTCAATTTATGCTTATTTAAATTGATGGAGATATAATTAATAAATTATTTGTTCTCTTTGTATTGCAAGTCTTTTATGTTTATATACCTTTTAGCATCTCTAATTTTTTTTAATACTTTTGATAACATTTCGTTAAGTCTTTGATTGATTGCCAACCCTTAGTACTGTAAAAAGTGAAATCGAATATCTAAATTAGAGGGACTTAATTACTAGATTAACATAATTGTTGGAAATAATCTCTTGATTTTCACAAGGTACGAGTAAGATTTATGTATACGCTACCATTTCAGACCTCACTTGTAGGATTGCAACAAATTTATTATTATTGTCGTAAATTAAAGGGGCTTAACTAGTGTCCCTTCCATTTTATTTTATGTGGTATTATTTCTATATTACTACCTTCGTCGTAATTTAGGTAGTAATGTCTGGCTGGGAACGATGTTTTAAAAAGAAAAACTTTTACAACTTATGGTCTAAATTAATTTATATATATATATATATATATATATATATATATATATATATATATATATATATATATATTACTATAAATTATCTCATCAATGATAAGATAAAAAACTTAAAATTAGTTGGTGTCCCTGGTATATATGATAGATATATGTATATGTGATGACCTAGAGTTTTAAACCGTAATATTATGTTCGAAGCCTCCAATAGCTTCTTTAAACCTTTCTGGATTTGCCTTTCAAAAAGCTTTTATGTTAAAAATTAATAAAATATATAATTTTGCCTTAAAAATCTATTGAGTTGACTTCGGTCAATATTTAGAGCAAATGGACCATGATCCGTATTTTCACGGTCTTGTGGGTTTGTATCGTGATTAAGGAGCCAGATGTATTGTGCTGGCCAGTGTGTTGTAATCTATTTGAGTTGACTTTGGTATACCATTGCAGGCGTTCAACCTTATCCCATTTCATACAGTACTATTGCATGCGTGCAACCCACTCCCATTTCATAATTTTGTATTCATATCAATAGTGATATTAGATCCCATTTTTCACCCTTATTACCTCGTCCATCCTTATTACCTCGGCCACCCTTATCACCCCAACCCACACCTTATTTCACCGTGTTGCGGCGCGCAACCCGACCTCGCTTGACTGTTTCAATTCACAACAACATACAACACAACAACAATTACAAGAAATCAACTATAGCACATTATTAAGATAGAACCACAACAAAGGTAATGTATTTCCTCAACTAGCAACAATAATTTTCTCATGTTAATCAACTTTGTACACAATTTGGGTTACCACAACAAATATTCACAACCAATCATACACGTTGTTCCATAATATTTTCGCTTCCATTATTTCCAAACTCTTTCAATACAAGTTCCTCAACTTCCACCACAAAGTGTTACCACACAAGTATGTGTCACAAGAGTTTCAGAATGATCCCCACATGAATGTCAATTATCAAACAAATTCACAACTAACACAGGGCGATTTCAGAAGGATCACAGTTAGCCATACATACCTGGAGTCTATTATACCCTTCAAACCTCTACTCCAATTTGCCAAGCAATCAAGAAGTCAATCTAGTCCTTGAGCAACATTTAGGTTTTAGAAATTAAACTCGTAGTTATTACCAAATTCCTTGTTTAGCTAGATTCTAGGGTTTTAGGAGCATGCATGAGAGTTTTATGAAGAATTTCAAAACAAGTGTATGGGGCTCACTTCCCAAGCTTAAACTTTGAAATCTGGGGGAAATGGGTTAGGGATATTACCTGAGAAATCAGTAGAGAAGACAATGCACCAACAATTTACCGAGCTCCAAATGTTTTGAAAGACTAGATGATGAAGAACTTACTTTCTCACTCAAGAACCCTCTCTCCCTCTTTCTTATTTTGATCAGAAATGTGATAAAAATGAGGGAGAAGGTGTTTTAGTAAAATATGGGTCGAGTCTAAAATTTTAGAAAAATACCAAGTAACAACGATCTGCGACGCAATCTGCGGTCGCAAAACTGACATGTGGTCCGCAGAATAGACCGCAGAAATGGCTCAAGTTTCGAACCTCTCAAGTTGGGAATGCGGTAGATATGCGGTCCGCATTTCTCATCTGCGGTCACAGACAGTGACCGCAGATCTGACCGCATCTTTGACATCAAAAATTGGTTTTCATCTCTGATTCATTCTGCGGTAGGAATGCAGTCTGCATAGCTGATCTGCGACCGCATTTTAATAATTTTCTGGAAAAATTTCAATTTCTCATTTTAAGTGCAAAACGGTAAAAAGGATCTGATCCATGTAGGTAGACTGAACTCTACGAGGTGCTAACATCTGAGCACTCATTTTCACGTGGCCTTACATCCTCCCCCGCTTAACATCATTCGTCCTCAAATGAGGACTCTGGGACCAAATGAGTTGAAAACATGATATGCAAGTTCCTACACTTTTATTAACTTTCGAGTTTGTTTTATAAACATTTTGGCAGACTCTCCTTTGTAATATGGACATAACCACCTGTTAGAGAGCCCCCAAAACATATTCCAAAGTATTACTATGCAAACTCGCTACCTTTACAACAATATAAAAGCGCACGATCTTCATGCTTGCACATATTCAACCTCTCGATACACTTTTTAACCATTTTGGCACACTACATGTAATCAAATTAAGCATTAATTTCCTGTACTATTAAAACCGTTTACCTATCTCAATGGTACGTCACAATTATTCATTTCAATTCGATTCCTCCATGAAAAACAAGTCATTACACAATTAGAACACTTTGATACACCATTTCCATGCAAAATTAATTATTACTTCCCTACATGACCTTACCGTGGGAGCACAAAATTTTCATTACCAAAAAGGACTGCACATTGCTCAAATAGTTACAACACATAAGGTTTGTTAGCACAACTTGGAGAAACTACAATAGCAAGGCACTTGGGAAGAGAAGGAAGGTTTCTTACACCTAATGGGACACAACGCTAGTTCTCCTAGGGATAAGATTCGCATGATCATTCCTAGACTTACTCAAATAGATGGGGATATTTTATCTGCATCTCATCCTCCGCTTCCCAAGTTTCTTCCTTGACTTGATGGTTTCGTCACAACACATTAACTGAAGCAATATCCTTGTTCCGTAACTTTCGGACCTGCCTATCCATATTAGCAACCGGAATCTCTTCATATGATAACTCTTCTGTAACCTTGATGTCTTCCACGGGCACAATTTTAGACGGATCACCCACAACTTTCCTCAACATGGATAAATGAAACACCGGGTGCACCAAGGATATTTCAGGGGAAATTCCAACCTATACGCAACTTGACCGATCCTTTGAGTTGATTAGGCCTGACGTACCTAGGACTTATTTTTCCCTTCTTCCCAAAGCTCATGACTCCCTTCATAGGGGACACCCTAAAGAATACCCAATCTCCTTATTGAAACTTCAATTCTCTTCGATGCACGTCCGCATAAGATTAATGGCGACTTTGAGCAGTCTTCATCCTCTCCTGAATGACTCCTACCTTCTCCATGGCCTGATACACGAGATCTGGCTCTATTAATTCGGCTTCACCAGCCTCGAACCACCCGATCGGGGACCTACACCTTCTTCCGTACAATGCTTCGAATGGGGCCATCTGGATGCCAGCATGGAAGCTTTTATTATAAGCAAACTCTATAAAGGGCATGTGATCATCTCAATTACCTTTGAAATCTAAGACACTTGCCCGTAACATATCCTCGAGCGTCTGAGTAGTCCGCTCTGTTTGGCCATCGGTCTGCGGATGAAAAGTTGTGCTGAGATTCACTTGAGTACCCAAACCTTGCTGAAATTTCCTCCAAATGTTAGCTGTAAATTGAGCTCCTCGATCCGAAATGATAGAAAGTGGCGTACCATGAAGCCTCGCTATCTCTTTGATATACAACCGAGCGTATTGTTTCGCAATATCGGTGGACTTGACTGGCAAAAAGTGAGTTGATTTGGTGAGCCTATCCACAATACCCAAATTGAGTCAAACTTGTGCTGAGTACGAGGTAGTACTGTCACGAAGTACCGGAGATCTGGCCGCATCTTTGACATCAAAAATTGGTTGCTCTCTGATTCATTATGCGGTAGGAACAAGGTCCGCATAGCTGATCTGCGACCGCATTTTGAAAGTTTTCTGGAAAAATTTCAATCTCACATTATAAGTGAAACGGTAAAAAAGATCCGATCCACGTAGGTAGACTCGACTCTATGATCTACTAACATCTCAGAACTCATTTTCACGGGGCCTTACAAAACATTCCGAACCATAGATGCATTTATTTAATCTGCGAAGGCGTTCGGACCATTCCAAAATTTAAACACATATCCTGTTCGCAATCAATTAAAATCCAATTCCCCTTTCACAATTTAATAAAAATGGAGTTTAATCTTTTTAGAAATTATTAACTAATTAAATGTGATCTAAGCGGTACAAGCTGACAATAAGATTTAAATTATTTCAAGTATAACATGCTTTTGGGTACTAGACTACCGGGACAATAGCATAAGAGTAGGTAAGCACAGAATCTCGTCACCTCGTGCGTACGTATCCCCTACAAATAGAAGCACATAACCAATTAACTCACCTACGGGGACAATTTTCTCTTACAAGGTTAGAAAGGATAATCACCTCGCTCTGAAGACCCATAACCAGCATTCTACATTCTTCCGAAGACTTGAACCAACGCACAATGCTCCAAAACTAGCCAAATGGTTATACTAGTCCATTAAAATATGATAAGGAACTCAATATAATCCAATTTATAGCAATTCCTAACCCCGATTGGATAGTTGACAAAAATGCCCTCGGGGCCACGTGCCCGAGATCCGTTATCTTTCGAAGATAAACTTTATCTATGAACTCACGAACTCAAATATATGATTTTCTCTAAATTCATACCCAAAATAGTGGTCAAATTTCAAGAACAATAATTTTCTAGGTCTTTCCTAAACCCCAAGTTTTTCTACAATTTTCATGTTCAAATCCATATATAATTGATGTATTTTGATTCAAATAGATTGGGATAACTTACCTTATCATTAATGATGAAGATCCTATGTTGAAACTCTCCAAACGTTACCCAAGCCATGAATATATGTGAGAAAATGGACAAATCCCGATTTTAATACACCCCATCTGCTCCCAGCTATCTGCTTCTGTGGAAGAAATTCCGCTTCCACGGTCCCGCCTTTGCGGATCATCAACCGCTTTTGCGGCTTCTACTAGACCGACCATTTTTGCTTCTGTTTTCTGCCTTCCGTAGATTCGGTCCCACTTATGTGAAATCTCGACCATATCTGCGGTCCTTGAGCCTTGACCGAAAATCTGCTTCTGTGGCTCCCCTTCCCTCTTCTGCGGTCCCTTTTCCGCAGAAACGGAAATATCATCCATATCCTTCAGCTGTCAAAAAATCCTAATTTCGATCAGTTAACCATTAGGAATCCACCCGAGGCCCCCGGGACCCAACCCAATCATGTCAATCAGTCCCATAATACATTACGGGCTTTCTCGAGGCCTCAAATCATATCAAACAACGCAAAAATCATGAATCAACCTCAAATTCAAGCTTTATGAACTTTGAAATTTCAAGCTTCTACTTCAGATGTTTAAACGTATCAAATCGTGTTCAATTGACCTAATATTTTGCACAAAAGTCATATTTGATATTACGGACCTACTCAAACTTTCGATATCGAATTCTGACCCTGATATCAAAAAGTCCACTTCTGGTCAAACTTTTCAAAATCTTCAAATTTCTATCTTTAGCCAAATGACTCCAAAATGACCTACGGACCTCCGAATTCAATTCTGATCCCGCTCCCAATTCCAGAATCACCATATAGAGCTAAGCCCAGACTCAAAATCCCAAACGGACGTCGATAACACTGAAATGCACTTCATGCCAAACCTAAGAAATTTCTCCCAAAATGCTAACTTACACAATAGGCGCTAAAACGCTTCCGGGTTATCCAAAACCTGAACCGGGCATATGCCCAAGTTCTAATTCATCATACGAATCTGCTGTAACCTTCAGATCCCGATTCTGAGGTCATTTACTAAAAATTCCAATCATATTTCCTTCCTTCAACTTTTCGAAATAAGAATTCTCTTTCCAAATTAGCTCTAAACTTCCCGAAATTCAATTCCGGCCACGCGTACGACTCATAATACCTTAAATGAAGCTACTCATGACCTCAGACTGCAGAACGATGCGCTAGGGCTCAAAACGACCGATCGAGTCGTTACACAATAAGTCAATATATAGAGTATTACAAATAATATACCTAATTTATTCAAAGATTATACGTTATTGATAATTATACATAATGATATCCCTATGATTTTTTTATTATACAACGGTTTATGGAAAATTATGCCATATGTAAGTAAATAAGCGTGCATGGTTTATAATGTTGATATACTTAATATATAATCTTACATTTCCTGTGCAATATAAACTTTCATAATATACAAAATGTATAAGGTAAACAAATAAATAAATAGGTTTTATAATAGAGACAAAGTTATAGATTTTATACCCAAAAAATTTATTTTGCTAGATTTTAATGGTGGAAAATATCAGTCCATGTATGGAAGGAACCGTTGCAGTAACTTAAGAATAAATTATTTCAGCCAAAATAGGAGCAATAATCTTTTATTAGCTACAAAATATAAAAAGATTGGTACAAGCGTGATTCATGGTCTACAATTCCGTTATGGACTGGAATGTAAATGTTTTGCTGCTACTTTTGTCAATTCATTAATTCTACTAAGATTTTGCAACATTTTACTAAATATTGAACAGATATAAAACTTCCTCTTCAATAAATGGGCAGGTAAATAATCAGCCCAACTTTGGCCATGTCATATGGGCTTGGGCCAAATTTGGCAGCCCTAAGTATAGGATTGATAACAATAATCTCAAGCTCTCTATATATAATTTGTTTCACAATAGCAAGTTTAACACAACCACTAAATCTTAACTAATTAGCAATATAAGTATGAGATTACCAAAGCAATGGTTATAGACATCTTCTTCCTTATTTTCTCTGTATCTGTAGTTTAGGTGAATCTTCATTTGAAGATTCCCCATCACTGAGAGTGAAAGGAATTGATGTTATAACTCAAGATAAAATTAGCCGCTCTTTTCGTCTGACAATTCCTCAAAGGAAAGATTCAAAATGTGATGTATGGTGCTGGCCAGTGTGCTGTAAATCTCAATTTAACATAAAAAATTCTTAGTGAAATGGTTATATATCTCAGTTTATGCTTATTTAATTTGATGGAAATCTAATTAATAAAATATTTGTTCTCTTTGTATTGCAAATCTTTTATGTTTATATACCTTTTAGCATCTCTAGCTTTTTTTAATACTTTTGATAACATTTCGTTAAGTCTTTGATTGATTTCCAACCCTTAGTACTGTAAAATGAAATCGAATATCTAAATTAAAGGGACTTAATTACTAGATTAACATAACTGTTGGAAATAATCTCTTGATTTTCACAAGGTACGAGTAAGATTTATGTATACGCTACCATATTAGACCTCACTTGTAGGACTACACCAAATTTATTATTATTGTCGTAAATTTAAGGGACTTAACTAGTGTCCCTTCCATTTTAGTATATGTGGTATTATTTCTATATTGCTACCTTCGTCGTAATTTGGGTAGTAATGTCTGGCTTGGAACGAAGTTCTAAAAAGAAAAACTTTTACAACTTATGGTCTAAATTAACTATATATATATATATATATATATATATATATATATATATATATATATATATATATATATATATATATATATATATATATATATAAAATACTGTAAATTATCTCATCAAGGATAAGATAAAAAGCTTAAAATTTGTTGGGGTTCTAAAAAGGATGATTTTTTCTTTGGAATAGATGGACAAAAAAAAGTCTAACATACAAATTGGAATGGTAGTTCATTCCGAAAAACACATACTCCCTCCGTTTCAAATCATCTGTCACGTTTCTCTTTTATATGTTCATTAAGAAAACCATAATTAGGAGGGAATTCTGAATATTTTACCTTTATTTATGTCTTAAGAATATAATCTCTCTTCATTGAATATTTAACTACCTTTTTTTCATCTGTTTCTTCAAAATAATATATATTATATTAAATAGACAAGGGTCAGAAATATCCCTCTACTATTCAAAAATATTAATTTATATCCTGCATTATACTATTAGTCAACTAATGTCACCGCTCATAGAATTGGTGCAAAAATACCCCTCTGCCGTTAAAATCCTCCACCATGGCAAAATTTTCCCACGTGGTCTGCCTATCACTGAGGTGGATGCCACATGGCATGACACCTCATTGCACCTATTCTATTTTACCCCTCTCTATTTCTTCTTCTTCTTTTTCTTCTTCTTCTTCTTCTTCTTCTTCTTCTTCTTCTCTTCTTCTTCTTCTTCTTCTTCTTCCACCACCACCTCCCTTAAAAACCCCCACCTAATTCACATTTCGTCCCCAAGTTCTCATTAAAGGATCGGTGTCCCTAGTATATATGATAGATATATGTATATGTGATGACCCGATAGGTCATCTAGAGTTTTAAACCGTAATATTATGTTCGAAGCCTCCAATAGCTTCTTTAAACCATTCTGGATTTGCGCACGCTGTTTGGATAATTTTTCGAAAGGCTTTTACGTCAAAAAATAATAAAATATATAATTTTGCCTTAAAAATCTATTTGAGTTGACTTCGGTCAATATTTAGAGCAAATGGACCATGATCCATATTTTCACGGTCTTGTGGGTTTGTATCGTGATTAAGGACCCAGATGTATGGTGCTGGCCAGTGTGTTGTAATCTATTTGAGTTGACTTTGGTAATACCATTGCAGGCGTTCAACCTTATCCCATTTCATATAGTATTGTTGCATGCTTTCAACCCACTCCCATTTAAAAATTTTGTATTCATATCAATAGTGATATTAGATCCCATTTTTCGCCCTTATTACCTCATCCATCCTTATTACCTCGGCAACCCTTATCACCCCAACCCACACCTTATTTCACCGTGTTGCGGCACGCAATCCGACCTCGCCTGACAGTTTCAATTCACAACAACATACAACACAACAACAATTACAAGAAATCAACTATAGCACATTGTTATGATAGAACCACAACAAAGGTAATGTATTTCCAAAACTAGCAATAACAATTTTCTCATGTTCATCAACTTTGTACACAATTTGGGTTACCACAACAGTTGTTCACAACCAATCATACACGTTGTTCCATAATATTTTCACTTCCATCATTTCCAAACTCTTTCAATACAAGTTCCTCAACTTCCACCACAAAGTGTTACCACATAAGTATGCGTCACAAGAGTTCCACAATGATCCCCACATGAATGTCAATTATCAAACAATTTCACAGCTAACACAGGGCGATTTCACAAGGATCAAAGTTAGCCATACATACCTGGAGTTGATTATCCCCTTCAAACCTCTAGTCCAATTTTCCAAGCAATCAAGAAGTCAATCTAGTCCGTGAGCAACATTTAGGTTTTAGAAATTAAACTCGTAGTTATTACCCAATTCCTTGTTTAGCTAGATTCTAGGGTTTTAGGAGCGTGCATGAGAGTTTTATGAAGAATTTCAAAACAAGTGTATGGGGCTCCCCTACCAAGCTTAAATTTTTAAATCTGGGGGAAATGGGTTAGGGATATTACCTGAGAAATTAGTAGAGAAGACAATGCACCAAGAATTTACCAAGCTCCAATGGTTTTGAAAGACTAGATGATGAAGAACTTACTTTCTCTCTCAAGAACCCTCTCTCCCTCTCTTTTATTTTGATCAGAAATGTGATTAAAATTAGGGAGAAGGTGTATTAATAAAACGTGGGTCGGGTCTAAAATTTTAGAAAAATACCAGGTAACCACGATCTTCGATGCAATCTGCGGTCGCAAAACTGACATGCGGTCCGTAGAATAGACCGCAGAAATGGCTTAAGTTTCGGACCTCTCGGGTTGGGAATGAGGTAGATATGCGGTCCGCATTTCTCTTCTGCGGTCACAGACTGCACCGCAGAACTGACCTTTGAATTTCTTCAGGGACCATATGCGATCAATTTGAGGTCCGCATATTTATTATGCGACCGCAGATCTGACCGCATCTTTGACATCAAAAATTGGTTGCTCTCTGATTCATTCTGCAGTAGGAATGCGGTCTGCATAGCTGATCTGCGAACGCATTTTAATAATTTTCTGGAAAAATTTCAATTTCACATTTTAAGTGCAAAACGGTAAAAAGGATCTGATCCATGTAGGTAGACTCAACTCTATGAGCTGCTAACATCTGAGCACTCATTTTCACGTGGCCTTACATCCTCCCCCGCTTAACATCATTCGTCCTCAAATGAGGACTCTGGGACAAAATGAGTTGAAAACATGATATGCAAGTTCCTACACCTTTATTAACTTTCGAGTTTGTTTTAGAAACATTTTGGCAGAGTCTCCTTTGTAATATGGAGATAACCACCTGTTAGAGAGCCCCCAAAACGTAGTCCAAAGTATTATTACGCAAACTTGCTACCTTTACAACAATTTAAAAACGCACGATCTTCATACTTGCACATATTCAACCTCTCGATACACATTTTAACCATTTTGGCACACTACATGTAATCAAATTAAGCATTAATTGCCTGTACTATTAAAACTGTTCACCTATCACAATGTTACGACACAATTATTCATTTCAATTCGATTCCTCCATGCAAAACTAATCATTACACAATTAAACCACTTAGATACACCATTGCCATGCAAAATTAATTATTACTTCCATACATCACCTTACCATGGGAGCACAAAATTTTCATTACCAAAAAGGACTGCACATTGCTCAAATAGTTACAACACATAAGGTATGTTAGCTCAACTTGGAGAAACTACAATAGCAACGCACTTGGGAAGAGAAGGAAGGTTTCTTACACCTAATGGGACACAACGCTAGTTCTCCTAGGCACAAGATTCGCATGATCATTCCTAGACTTACTCAAATAGATGGGGATATTTTATCTGCATCTCATCCTCCGCTTCCCACGTTGCTTCCTCGACATGATGGTTTCGTCACAACACATTAACTGAAGCAATCTCCTTGTTCCGCAACTTTCGGACCTGCCTATCCAGAATAGCAACCGGAATCTCTTCATTGGATAACTCTTCTGTAACCTTGTTGTCTTCCACGGGCACAATTTTAGACTGATCACCCACAACTTTCCTCAACATGGATACATGAAACACCGGGTGCACCAAGGATATTTCAGAGAGAAATTCCAACCTATGCGCAACTTGACCGATCCTTCTTCCCAAAGTGCATGACTCCCTTCATAGGGGACACCCTCAAGAATACCCAATCTCCTTATTGAAACTTCAATTCTCTTCGACGCACGTCCACATAGGATTTATGGCGACTTTGAGCAGTCTTTATCCTCTCCTGAATGACTCTTACCTTCTCCATGGCCTGATGCACGAGATCTGGCCCTATTAATTCTGCTTCACCAACCTCGAACCACCCGATCGGGGACCTACACCTTCTTCCGTACAATGCTTCGAATGGGGCCATCTGGATGCCAGCATGGAAGCTGTTATTATAAGCAAACTCTATAAAGGGAAGGTGATCATCTCAATTACCTTTGAAATTCAAGACACTTGCCTGCAACATATCCTCGAGCGTCTAAATAGTCTGCTCTACTTGGCCATCGGTCTACGGATGAAAAGTCATGCTGAGATTCACTTGAGTACCCAAACCTTGCTGAAATTTCCTCCAAAAGTTAGCTGTAAACTGAGCTCCTCGATCCGAAATGATAGAAAGTGGTGTACCATGTAGCCTTACTATCTCCTTGATATACAACCGAGCATATTGTTCCGCAGTATCGGTGGACTTGACTGGCAAAAAGTGAGCTGATTTGGTGAGCCCATCCACAATTACCCAAATTGAGTCAAACTTGTGCTGAGTACAAGGTAGTCCTGTCACGAAGTCCATATTGATCATTTCCCACTTATACATCGGAATTTCTATAAGCTGAGTCAGCCCTCAAGGCCACTGAGGCTCGGCCTTTGCTTTCTGGCAATTTGGACACTTAGAGACGAAGTCCGCCACACTTGACCTTCGAATTTCTTCAGGGACCATATGCAATCAATATGCGGTCCGCATATTGATTGTGCGACCGGAGATCTGACCGCATCTTTGACATCAAAAATTTGTTGCTCTCTGATTAATTCTGCGGTAGGAATAGGTCCGCATAGCTGATCTGCTCCGCATTTTGAAAGTTTTCTGGAAAAATTTCAATCTCACATTATAAGTGAAACGGTAAAAAAGATCTGATCCACGTAGGCAGGCCTGACTCTATGAGCTACAAACATCTGAGCACTTATTTTCACGGGCCTTACAAAACATTTCGAACCATAGATGCATTTAATTAATCTGCGATGGCATTCGGACCATTCAAAATTTAAACACATATCCTGCTCGCAAATCATACATGCGACGCAGGTACACATCAAAACTCATGCTCAAATAGCCAATTAGTAATTTATCTGGGAACATTTATCCCAATTAAAATCCAATTCCGCTTTAACAATTTAATAAAAATGGAGTTTAATATTTTTAGAAATTTATTAACTAATTAAATGTGATCTAAGCAGTACAAGCTGACAATAAGATTTAAATTATTCCAAGTATAACATGCTTTTGGGTACTAAACTACCGGGACAATAGCATAAGAGTAGGTACGCACAGAATCTCGTCACCTCGTGAGTACGTATCCCTTACAAATAGAAGCACATAACCAATTAACTCACCTACGGGGACAATTTTCTCTTACAAGGTTAGAAAGGATAATCACCTCGCTCTAAAGACCCATAACCAGCATTCTGCATTCTTCCGAAGACTTGAACCAACGCACAATGCTCCAAAACTAGCCAAATGGTTATACAAGTCCATTAATATATGCTAAGGAACTCAATATAATCCAATTTATAACAATTCCTAACCCCGATTGGAAAGTTGACAAAAATGCCCTCGGGGCCACGTGCCCGGGATCCGTTATCTTTCGAAGATAAACTTTATCCATAAACTCACAAACTCAAATATATGATTTTCTCTAAATTCATACCCAAAATAGTGGTCAAATTCCACGAACAATAATTTTCTAGGTCTTTCCTCAAACCCCAAGTTTTTCTACAATTTTCATGTTCAAATCCATACATAATTGATGTATTTAGATCCAAATAGGTTGGGATAACTTACCTTATCATTAATGATGAAGATCCTAAAATTAGTCGTGCTCCTGAAAAAGCCACAACGGGAGAAAATGCTCTCGACGCACTTTAGCGCACCAATAGAGCAGTGGCCATCCTCGGCGCACAATAGCAAGGTGCAATTAGCGCCGGAAATGGCCCGACGCCAGCGAATCGCTACTCAAACTACTCAAATAGCACCTCCTCAACTTGTCACCCCTGCTCACGGTGTTGCTACGACATTGGAGCCCCTGACTTTTGGTAACTTCCTTCCACAGAAGTACCAATCGCCAGTGACTATGCATGCAGAGGTGGAGGAAGCTGTCAATACACCTCCGATGGTAAATGAAGAGATGACTAACTCAACTGCGAGGAGATTACAATTTTTTGAAGTAACTGAGCCTGCAAAATCAGTACTAAATGCTGTTGAAGTTGTCAAAGGGAATAGGAATGCACAAATGGGTAAATCTTTTTCATTTGTTCCCCCGATTGAAAGAGATGGATAGAAAGTGGTTAAAATCAGTGTGGAGGATCTACAATCTTAGGTAGATTACTGGGCGAATGCTTTAATAGGATATGTTATAGGTGATAATCCTAATGCTAAATCGATGGAGAACTTTGTGATGCATGTTTGGAACTTTGTATCCAAACCTCAGATCCTGTTGCATGCTGAAGGATATTGTATATTTAGATTCAATAGCAAAGAGGATAAAGAGATGGGTATGCAATGTGGACCATACTCGTACAGAAACAAGCCTATGGTGCTGAAACCATGGGAGATTGATTTCTCCTTTCAAAATGATGTGCTTAGTACTGTACCTATATGGATCAGGTTCCCAGGCCTTCCAGTGGGTTATTGGTCAGTGGATGTCCTGAGCAAATTGGCCAGTGCAGTGGGCAAACCACTATACACAGATAAATTCACGGCACACTATGAGAAATATCCTTTCCAAGAGTTTTAGTAGAAGTTGATGCTGCTTATCCCTTGCCTGACCAGATTGAGATTGACACTCCCTATGGTATGAAAGTGCGGCAAATAGAGTATGATTGGAAACCAAGCTTTTGCAATCATTGCTTAAAGTTTGGACATGATGCGCTTGAATGCTGGCACAATACCAGAAATGATGCAGAGATGGACAGGGATGAACAGGTAAATGGAAGAAGGCAAAGAACTAGGAGACCAAGGCAGAATCCTAAGCAAGAGTGGATACCCAAGGCTGTTGCAGATGACACAGGTCCTATTCCAGCTCAAGTTATTGAAACTATGCAAATGGAGGATAGCACAAATGGACATCGACAACATTCTGATGCTGTGCAGATGGTGAATAATACTGTGCCTCAGCAGGAGTTAGATGACCATGGCATAACCTCAGCAGCTACAGGAACCCCTTTTGGTATCATTGAGGTTATAAATGCAAATGCAGATAAAGGGAAGGCTACTGCAGTCATTATGGATGATGGCAGAAGAGGGCAACAGGTGGATCCAGGACCTTCTTTGAGTATTATGTCTAATACTTCATGATTGTTACTACTTGGAACATTAGAGGGCTGAATCAAGCCCACAAACAGGAGGAATTAAAAAGCTTTCTGTCTGTAAATAAAGTAGATATTATAGGAATCCTTGAAACCAGAGTTAAGGAACATAAAGCTAAAAGAATACTGGCAAAGGTTGCTAAAGGATGGAAGGTTCAATGCAATTATACCAAGGCTGTCAATGGCAGGATTTGGTTACTATGGAAACCTCATATTCAAGTCACTGTCTCTATTATAACTGATCAGTTCATACAATGTATGGTGGAGGATGCTCAAGTTTCAATCAGATGTCATTTGAGTATAGTCTATGCTCATAATATTGCAGCAATAGGGAAAAGTTATGGTGTGATTTAAAGGCAGAAAGCATTCCCAACCAGGACCCTTGGTTACTTAGTGGGGATTTCAATATTGTTTTGAACTTTAAAGACAGAACTGGATCTCCTGTCACTGATACTGAAATCAAGGATTTCAAAGAAACTGTAGATGTTCTTCAACTTACTCCCCTCAGAGCCAAAGGATGGTATTACACCTGGTCTATCAAGCAGGATGCTAATACTAGATTATATAGTAAAATTGACTGGGCACTTGGTAACTTCCAATGGATACAACAATATGGGCATCTTGAGGCTGAATACATGAACCCTTCTGTATCTGACCACTCTCCTATACTTATCAAGTTTGGCAGTCAAAGGCTGTTACACCCCAAGCCTTTCAGATTCTACATTGCAGTTATGGAGGATCCTCAGTTCAAGCCCATTCTGGAACATGCTTGGGCACAACAATGTGAAGGACCACTTATGCAAAAGGTATGGAATAAACTGAAAGTTTTGAAGCAGCAACTGAAAGGCATTAATAGACAGATGGCTTCCTATAAACAGAAGCTTGTTCAAGCTAAAGAAACATTGGATATTGTACAGAGCCAGATGCAATACAATCCATTTGCACAGAATTTTTTCAATGCTGAGAAAAATGCACTGTCTGAAATTGAGAAATGGAGTAAGGTGGAGGAACAGATTCTGAGACAGAAATCCAAAGCCACCTGGATTGAGTGTGGAGATGCTAACAAAAAGTATTTTCATGCTCAGTGGAAGATCAGAACTAGCCAGAATAATATTAGTTTTATATATACTGATCTAGGTGAAAAACTGACAGATCCAGTAGATGTAGAACAGGAGTTTATCCAAGTGTTCAAATCATTGATGGGAGAGTGTGCTGATGAACTTCCTTGTATCAACACTGCTGTTATGAAAGAAGGTCCTTGCCTCACTGCAGTACAACAGAGAGAATTAATTCAAGAAGTCACAGTGGAGGAGATAATAGAAGCTATAAAGGAGATGCCAAAGGATAAAGCCCCAGGTGTGGATGGCTTTCCTGTGGAGTTTTTCACAAGCAATTGGGAGATAATATAAGAGGATATAGTTGCTGCTACCTTGGAATTCTTTACTACATGCAATCTGCCTAGCATGATAAATACTACAGCAATTGAACTTGTGCCTAAAAGTAATAATCCTACAATTGTCAAGGACTATAGACCTATTGCCTGCTGTACCACTATGTACAAAATCATCTCCAAGATTACTACAAAGAGGATGAAGACTGTTATTGGCAGCATAGTTGGCCAGGCTCAATCAGCATTTATTGAAGGAAGGAGCATCATTGATAATATATTGCTCAGTCATGAAATCTATAAGGGATATACAAGAAGAGATATTTCTCCTAGATGTGTCCTTAAAGTGGACTTAAGGAAGGCCTATGATACTTTAGAGTGGGGCTTCCTTAAGCAGGTTCTTATTGATATTGGGTTTCCTGCAAAATTCCTCAACTGGATAATGGCATGTGTATCTTCTGTTTCATACTCCTTGATGCTAAATGGAGGTTTCACTAAACCTTTTAATGCAAGGAGAGGGATTAGGCAAGGGGATCCCATGTCTCCCTATTTGTTTGTTCTTGCAATGGAGTACCTCAACAGGATTTTGCAGCAGCTACACAGGAATGGAGACTTCAATTTCCATCCTAAATGCAGAAAACTAAACTGTGTGCATATTTGCTTTGCTGATGATCTTCTCATGTTTTTCCGAGCTGATAAGATTTCCATTCAGATATTGCAAGAGGCATTTCAAAAGTTTTCTGAAGCCTCTGTCTTGAAAGCAAACAGCAACAAAAGTGCTATCTATTTGGCTGGGGTTCAACAATTTGTTAGAGAGGAACTTATAGAGCAGTTGGGGTTCAGTGTGGGACAACTTCCTTTTAAGTATCTTGGGATTCCTCTCAGCTCAAAGAAACTTGCTATACATCAATATTCTCCACTGATTGAGAAAATAACTGCTAGAGTCACATGCTGGTCTGCCAAAATGCTATCTTATGCAGGGAAATGCCAATTGATAAAAGTTGTGTCATTTGGCATCCAGACATATTGGGCACAGATTTTTATAATGCCAAAGAAGGTGTTGAAGGTTATTGAGGCAATCTGCAGGTCCTTCCTATGGACAGGTAATGCTTCTATATCTAAAAGAGCTTTGGTTGCATGGGATAAAATCTGTAAACCTATATCTGCTGGGGGTCTGTACATCATAGATATGGCTATCTGGTATAAGGCAACAATAACCAAACTTCTCTGGGATCTAGCCAGAAAAAATTATTGCCTCTGGATAAAGTGGCTTCAATGCAATTACATAAAACAGAAAGATCTTAGCATTGCACCTTTGCCAAAAAATGCCTCTTGGATTGTTAGGAAGATACTGGATTGCAGGACTGATGTTATGGAGAACCAACAGATGCAAGGAAACCTCTACAACAGACTGCAGTCACTATGCAAACTGGACAAGTTCCAAATTCACAAGCTATACCTTGTTATGCTCCCTAGTTACAGTAAAGTTGATTGGAGGAATCTGATGTTGACTGTCAATGTACAACCAAGACACAAGTTTACAGTATGGTTAGCAGCTCAACACATACTACCTACCATTGACAGACTACGCAGATTTGGAGTTGATACTCCTTCTGAATGTGCTTTCTGCAAACAGCAAGATGAAAGTTTTGAACACCTTTTTTTTGCTTGCCCTGTCACAAACAGATTATGGCTCAGAATTTGCTATTGGATGGGTTACCAGCGAGCAGTTAGTACTTGGGAGGCTGAGATACAGTGGATATGCAGCAAGGCTTGAAGCAGAAACTAGCACAAGGCAATTACTGCTACAGCCTTTATCACTACTGTTGCATTGATATGGAGAAACAGGATTTCTATTCGATTTGAGAACAAACCTTTTACTGAAGATCAATTCTGTAAGGAGGTGGCAGTGTTGATTCATACAAGAAGCAGAAAATGTAAAAAATGGCAGGAAGGGCTACGACAACTCAATTGCTATCCTTAGCTTAGATGAATAGATATATGTTAGATTTGTCTATATGAGATTACTTAGTTTAGCATTACATGTAAATGAGTAGTAGGATGTCCATACTACTACCATAGGAATGCATTGTACATATCTTTTGAAATCAATAAAAATGACAGTTTGATCTAAAAAAAATGATGAAGATCCTATGTTGAAACTCTCCAAACGTTGCCCAAGCCATGAAAATTTGAGAGAAAATGGACAAATCCCGAATTTAAAACACCCCATCTGTTCCCAGCTATCTGCTTCTGTGGAAGAAATTCCGCTTCCACGGTCCCGCCTTTGCGGATCATCAACGGCTTCTGCGGCTTCTACTAGACCGACCATTTTTGCTTCTGTTTTCTGCCTTCCGTAGATGTGGTCCCACTTCTGTGAAATCTCGACCACATCTGCGGTCCTAGAGCCTTGACCGAAAATCTGCTTCTGTGGCTCCCCTTCCCGCTTATGCGGTCCCTTTTCCGCAGAAGCGGAAATATCAGCCAGATCCTTCAACTGTCCAAAAATCCTAATTTCGATCAGTTAACCAATAGGAATCCACCCGAGGCCCCCGGGACCCAAACTAATCATGTCAATCAGTCCCATAATACATTACGGGCTTCCTCGAGGCCTCAAATCATATCAAACAACGCTAAAATCATGAATCAACCTCAAATTCAAGCGTTATGAAATTTGAAATTTCAAGCTTCTACTTCAGATGTTTAAACGTATCAAATCGTGTTCAATTGACCTCAAATTTTGCACAAAAGTCATAGTTTATATTACGGACCTACTCCAACTTTCGATATCGGATTCTGACCCCGATATCAAAAAGTCCACTTCTGGTCAAACTTTTTGAAACCTTCAAATTTCTATCTTTAGCCAATTGCTCCAAAATGACCTACGGACCTCCGAATTCAATTCTGATCCCACTCCCAATTCCAGAATCACCATATAGAGCTACGCCCAGACTCAAAATCCCAAACGGACATCGATAACACTGAAATACCTTTCATGCCAAACCTAAGAAATTTCTCCCAAAATGCTAACTTACACAATAGGCGCCAGAACGCTCCCGAGTTATCCAAAACCCAAACCTGGCATATGCCCATGTTCTAAATCATCATACGAATCTGCTGGATCCTTCAGATCCCGATTTTGAGGTCATTTACAAAAAATTCCAATCCTATTTTCTTCCTTCAACTTTAAGCATTCGAAATAATAATTCTCTTTCCAAATCAGCTCTGAACTTCGCGAAATTCTATTCCGGCCACGCGTACGAGTCATAATACCTTAAATGAAGCTGCTCATGACCTCAGACTGCAGAATGACGCGCTAGGGCTCAAAACAACCGGTCGGGTCGTTACACAATAAGTCAATATATAGAGTATTACAAATAATATATGGTGCTGGCCAGTGTGCTGTAAATCTCAATTTAATGTTAAAAATTCTTAGTGAAATAGTTAAGTATCTCAATTTATGCTTATTTAATTTGATGGAAATCCAATTAATAAATTATTTGTTCTCTTTGTATTGCAAATATTTTATGTTTATATACCTTTTAGCATCTCTAACTTTTTTTAATACTTTTGATAACATTTCGTTAAGTCTTTGATTTATTGCCAACCCTTAGTACTGTAAAATGAAATCGAATATCTAAATTAAAGGGACTTAGTGACTAGATTAACATAACTGTTGGAAATAATCTCTTGATTTTCACAAGGTGCGAGTAAGATTTATGTATACGCTACCATATCAGACCTCACTTGTAGGATTACACCAAATTTATTATTATTATCGTAAATTAAACGGACTTAACTAGTGTCCCTTACATTTTATTTTATGTGGTATTATTTCTATATTACAACCTTCGTCGTAATTTAGGTAGTAATGTCTGGCTGGGAAAGAAGTTTTAAAAAGAAAAACTTTTACAACTTATGGTATATATATATATATATATATATATATATATATATATATATATATATATATATATATATATATATATATATATATATATATATATATATATATATATATATATATATATATATATATATATATATATATACACATATATATTACAATAAATTATCTCATCAAGGATAAGATAAAAAGCTTAAAATTAGTTGGGGTTCTAAAAAAGATTATTTTTTCTTTGGAATAGATGGACAAAAAAAGTCTAACATACAAATTGGGATGGCAGTTCATTCCGAAAAACACATACTCCCTCCATTTCAAATCATCTGTCACGTTTCTCTTTTATATTGTTCATTAAGAAAACCAAAATTAGGAGGGAATTCTTAATATTTTACCTTTATTTATGTCTTAAGATATAATCTCTCTTCATTGAATATTTAACTACCTTTTTTCATCTGTTTCTTCAAAATAATATATATTATATTAAACGGGCAAGGGTCAGAAATATCCCTCTACTATTCAAAAATATTAATTTATATCATGCATTATACTATTAGTCCACTAAAGTCCCCCCCGCCCATAGAATTGGTGCAAAAATACCCCTCTGCCGTTAAAATCCTCCACCATGGCAAAATTATCCCATGTGGTCTACCTATGACTGAGGTGGATGCCACATGGCATGCCACCTCATTGCACCTATTCTATTTTACCCCTCTATTTTTCTTCTTCTTCTTCTTCTTCTTCTTCTTCTTCTTCTTCTTCTTCTTCTTCTTCTTCCACCACCACCTCCCTTAAAAAACCCCACCTAATTCACATTTCGTCCCCAAGTTCTCATTAAAGGATTGGTGTCCCAGGTATATATGATAGATATATGTATATGTGATGACCCGATAGGTCATCTAGAGTTTTAATCCGTAATATTATGCTCGAAGCCTCCAATAGCTTCTTTAAACCTTTCTGGATTTGCGCATGCAGTTTGGATATTTTTTCGAAAAGCTTTTATGTTAAAAATTAATAAAATACATAATTTAGCCTTAAAATCTATTTGAGTTGACTTCAGTCAATAATTAGAGCAAATGGACCATGATCCATATTTTCACTGTCTTGGTGGGTTTGTATCGTGATTAAGGACCCAGATGTATGGTGCTGGCCAGTGTGTTGTAATCCTTTGAGTTGAGTTTGGTAATACCATTGCAGGCGTTCAACCTGATCCCATTTCACATAGTACCGTTGCATGCGTGCAACCCACTCCCATTTCATAATTTTCCATTAAAGGCGTGAAACCCTCTCCCATTTCATATATTACCGTTGCAGGCGTGCAACCCACTCCCATTTCACATAACTACCGTTGCAGGCATGCAACACGCTCCCATTTCATATAATTACTGTTGCAGGCGTGCAACCCGCTCCCATTTCACATATTTCCGTTGCAAGCGTGCAACTCAGTCCAATTTCATATATTTTCGTTGCAGGCGTGCAACCCGCTCCTATGTCACATATCAAAACCAATTATAAAAGAATCCCGACAAGGAAAAAATAGCATAATAACAATACCCTGGCAAGGGAACATTAATATCACAACAAACATCCCGATAAGGGAAAAATAATATTACAACAAACACCCCGAAAAGGAAAAATAATACCACAACAACATCCTGGCAAGGGAACCATAATGATAATCCTCACATGAAGCACAATACACCATAATGGAGTCATAACGATTGCAATACAAGACTCACGGGCATGCTTGACACTGACATAAAGATACTCGTCACCATGCCTATATGTCGTACTCCACAGTTAGCACATGGCGGGTAAGACACAACTCTTAATCCCTCCAGCTAAGGTTGGACCAAACACTTAACTCGATGCCACGAATACAATTTAAGCCTCAACTATTGGTTTACCTCTTAAGTCTGCCACCAACTCGCTCGTATCTAGCCACATGTTACTTAATAATATTAATAAGTGCCAAATGAATCAATTCTAATGCATGAAAACAAGTTTTCTAAAAAAAATTCCAAAAACTCAAAAATCGCGCCCGGACCCACATGGTCAAATCCCGAAGTTCGAGCCAAAACCCAATTACCCATTCCCCTACAAACCAAAATATATAATTTGTTTTGAATCAGACCTCAAATAGCTATCCAAATCCCCAAAATCTGAAAAACCTAAGTTCTACCAAAAACATCCAATTTCCCCTATAAAAATCATTGATTGTGAGTTGAAATCATATAAAAAGATGCTAAGGATTAAATCAAACAAGTTAGAAATGACTCAATACCGATTAGGAAGAGAAGATGTCTTTGAAAAATCGCCCGAGTGTTCTGGTTTTGAAAGATTGTGAAAATTTGTTGAAATGCATCTAAGTTATGAATTTACGTGTTGCAGGTATCGCAATTGCGACAAGGGTTTGTAATTGCAAACCCAGAAGTCTTTTATGCTCGTATTTGCAAAGTGGCTTTCGAAATTGCAAAGCCGCTTTTGCGATAAATCTCTCGTGCTTGTGAAAACTGCCGACAACAAGAGTGTAACGGCCCGGCCAGTCATTTTTGGAATTTACGCCACATCCCCCATTAATTGCTTCCCCTAAATTCATTTCTGCTATTTTGGTTTGCCGGAACGTTAGGTGTTGGGTTTCGGAGACTTTTGGGATACTTAGTCCCTAAATGAGAGCTTAAGTGTTGGAAAGTGGTCCGTAGTTGAAATAGTGTGAAGACAACTTCAGAATGGAAATACGAAGGTTCCGAAAGTGCCTATTGTGATTTCTGGTCATCAGGAGACTTTGGCTCATATCTTGTCTGTCTGCACTGGCCTGGATCAGGCGGTATCAGCAACTACAGCGACGGCTACTTCTCATACAGAGGGTGGTCATCAGACCCTCGATGCTCGCATACCCGAGCAGGGTGTCCAGGGATTGCAGACACTAGTTGCACCAGTTGCTTCAGTTGCACCAGTTACTCCAGTTGCACCAGTTGCTCCAGTTTCACCAGTCGCACCAGTTCCAGCTCATGTGGTTCCAGCTATGCTAGACGACGAGCAGTGTCGGTTGGAGATGTTCGGTAGGCTCCAGCCTCCGACATTCAGCGATGCTGAGGGCGAGGATCCCAGGGTTTTCTGGATAAGTGCCCGCATATGCTTCATAGTTCAGGTATTTTTGGAGTCTAGTGGAGTGGTTTTTACTACCTTCCAGTTCACAAGGCCTGCATTTACTTGGTGGGAGGAGTTTTAGAGGTGTAGGCCTATTGGGGCAGCTCCCCTCACTTGACAGCAGTTCTCCACGATATTTTTCGAGAAGTATGTACCCCAGTCTCACAGTGAGGAGCTACATCATCAATTCGAGTGGTTGACTCAGGGAGATATGACGGTGACTCAGTATGAGTTAAAGTTCACACAGCTAGCTCGGCATGCTACTTAGATGATCCGGACAGATCGAGAGAAGATTAGGAGGCTGTGGATGGCCTCAACTATCCGATCCATATATTGATGACTAGAGAGAGGTCTAGAGCAGTTACATTTGAGGAGGTAGTTGATGCCGCTTGACTGATTAAGACAGACTACCATTGGGAGCGTATGAAGAGGGAGACCAAGAGGCCTCTAGGTTCAGGTAATTTTAGTGGTGATCCGTCTAGGGGCCAGTTCTAGCATGGTAAAGGTCGTTCCTTTAAGCCTCCTTAGTCAGGACGTACAGAGTCTAGTGTGGCCTCTTCATGCCTGGGTCATCGGGGACATCAGCAGAGCTAGCCTGCACTGAGATCCCTTCCAGCTCAGAGCTCTGCTCCTGCTTCTTCAGCCCAGGGTTCATCTACACCTAGGGGTTCCCATCAGTCCCCATCTCCAGCCCCAGGTCATTGCTACGAGTGCAGTAAGCTGGGTCATATGAGGAGACAGTTTCCTCGGCTCCGTAGTAGACAGTCTTAGTAGAGGGATCAGCCCTCATCTTCTACTCCTATTTCTTCAACACCCAGTCAGTCATCTAGGAGTGGAGGTCATGTATCTATAGGTCGCCACATGGGTGAAAACCATACTGGCGGTGGTCAGGCTCGATTCTATGCTCTTCCAGATATGAAGGACGCCATCACATCAGATGATGTCATCACAGGTATTATCTCAGTCTACCACAGTGATGCTTCTATATTATTTGATCCCCGATTTACCTATTCCTATGTATCTTCATATTTTTCTCATCATTTGGGTACGACCCGCGGTTGTCTTGCCTTGCCTGTGCACGTATCTACCCTGGTAGGTGATACTATTATTGTGGATCATGTATATCGATCGTGTTTGGTTACTATTGGGGGTCTGGAGACCCGAATTGACTTGTTATTATTGGGCATGGTGGATCTCGGCATGATTCTGGGTATGGATTGGCTATATCCGTACCATGTTATTCTAAACTATTATGCCAAGATAGTTATGTTGGCTATTACGGGTATTTCGAGGGTCGAGTGGTGAGGCGTGACTGATTATGTACCCAACAGGGAGATTTCCGTCCTAAGAGCCCAACGGATGGTTGGGAAGGGTTGTTTGATGTACTTGGCTTTCGTTAGAGATGTTGAGGCTGAGGCTCCTAGTCTTGATTTGGTTCCCATTGTGAGGGACTTCCCTGATGTGTTTCCAACGGATCTGCCGGGTAAGCCACCGGACAGGGATATTGATTTCGGTATTGATCTGGTGCCGGTCACTCAGCCCATCTCTATTCCTCCCTATCGTTTGGCACCAACAGAGCAAAAATAATTGAAGGAGCAGCTTCAGAAACTCCTAGATAAGGCGTTCATTTGCCAGAGTGTGTCGTTGTAGGGTGCCTCGGTCTTATTTGTAAAGAAGAAGGATGGCACAATGAGATTTTTCATTGATTACCGGCAGTTGAATAAGGTAACAGTGAAGAATAAGTACCCACTACCCCGTATTGAGGATTTGTTCGACCAGCTTCAGGGAGAAAGGGTGTTCTCTAAGATTGACCTCCGATCAGGCTATCACAATCTGAAGATTAGGGATTCAGACATTATGAAGACGTCTTTCAGGATGAGATATGGGCACTACGAGTTCCTAGAGATGTCTTTCGGGCTAGCTAATGCCCCAGTCGCGTTCATGCACTTGATGAATAGTGTATTTCGGCCCTATCTGGACTCTTTTGTGATCATTTTTATTGATGATATTCCGGTGTACTCGCGTAGCCAGGAGGAGCACGCGCAGCACTTGAGGGTGGTATTGCAGATATTGAGAGAGGAGAAGCTTTATGCAAAGTTCTCCAAGCGCGAGTTCTGGATTAGTACTGTGGCTTTTCTGGGGCACGTGGTGTCTAGTGATGGTATTTAGGTTGAACCAAAGAAGATCGAGGCGGTGCAGAGTTGGCCCAGACCGTCCTCAGCTACTGAGATTCAGAGTTTTATTACCGTAGGTTCGTTCAGGGCTTTTCATCTATTGCTTCACCTTTAACGAAGTTGATGCAGAAGAATGCTCCATTTATGTGGTCAGATGAATGCAAGGAGAGCTTCCAGAAGCTCAAGTCTGTTGGAAACACGTTCTCAAAGCTTTATACTAAAACGTGTGTTCTTATGTGTAGGTTTTGATGAATGACAAACAAGCACAAATTGATATATGACGAAGTTCAAGTACAAGCGCACAATTGGTGGATAACGAGATTCAAGCACAATACAAAGTTTTATAGTTTAGATGAGTCGTTCTTAATTGTGATCTTGATCCGACAACTTGACTCATGACATGGCTTCTCTCGTAAAACTATTTTTACAAAATCATGCATATTTAATTTAATGCTAGATGATTTTAAATCATGCATATTTACTTTAGTCAAAATGATTTTTAAACATGCCTCTAAAATCTGGACTAAGATAATCGATTATGTACTTATGATAATCGATTATGTTAAGCCAAGACTGCATGACAATCGATTGTGAACTAATGACAATTGATTGTGTTAAGGCAGTGAGCATCAGGTTTTTCAAAACTGCATGACAATCGATTGTTAACCTTATGACAATCGATTGTGATGAGGCAGTGTACATCAAAGTTTTTCAAAACTCAAAATAATCGATTGTGAAGCTAATGACAATCGATTGTGAAAAGACAGTGTCCATCAGATTTTTCAAGGTCACAAAATAATCGATTGTGAATATATGACAATCGATTGTGTTGAGGCAGTGTCTTCCAGACTTTTTCAAAGTTATTAAATAATCGATTGTGAGTAAATAACAATCGATTGTCAGGAGGCAGTGTCTAAAATCATTTTCAAAGTCTGATAAATAATCGATTGTTAACATTGCACAATCGATTGTGAAGCTGACTGTTGTCGTAAAGCTTTCAAATACCGTCAGGTAATCGATTGTTGATTTTGTACAATCGATTGTTGAAATTAAAATCTGGAAAAGATTTTTGAACGTTGCTGAGTAATCGATTGTCGATTTTGTACAATCGATTGTTGAAATTAAAATCTGGAAAGGATTTTTTGAACGTTGCTGAATAATCGATTATTGATTTTGTATAATCGATTGTTTTGCGTAAAATCTGAAAATGATTTTTTGAACGTTACCAATAATCGATTGTTGATCTTGGACAATCGATTGTTAAGCGTAAAATCTGGGATTGATTTCTGGAAGGATTGGCAAACAATCGATTGTGACTTCTTGACAATCGATTGTCACACAGTAAAATCAGCAACTCTTAATTGGCAATTAGGCAACGGTAATGGCAAGTTTTTCAACTATAAATACAGCTTCATTTCAGTGTTTTAAACACAGCAACATACAACAACTGATCATTCTATTGCTATAAGCTTGCATACTATTGTTTATCATTTTATATTCATTTCATAAAGCTTTTGAGAGCCAAAGTCTTGTCCATAGTTGTTGTGATCTTGAGCTTACTTCTTTTACTCATATCTACTCATTAAGGAGTGTATTGTTTGAGTGTTTAGTGTTTTGTACACTTGTAAGAGAATTGTGATTCTCTTGTTGTAAGGAACTTGTGTTTCCTTGGTTGAAGTCTTGGAGTGTTGTATCTCCGAGCAAAGGTGTTAAGGCGTGTGTCCTTAAGTTGTAAAGGTTTGTTGAGCACCCGTAAGCTTGACAAGTTAGTGGAAAATCTCGAGAGAGTCTCTCGGGGACTGGACTAGCCACGTGTTGTGGTGAACCAGAATACATCGGTGCGTACTTTATTATTTATCGCACTTATTTACTTCCTGCAAATTTTTTAATTCCGCAAGTTTACGCTAATTTTTATTATGACGCTATTCACCCCCCTCTAGCGTTAAGCATATTATCTAACAATTGGATTCATAGCCCAACTCTCTGAAGACTTAACAGTTTGAGAGAACCATCCATGGCTTCTACTCGTGACTCTTTTGCAGGAATTGATGAAGGACAATGCTTCACACGACCACCTCTATTCAACGGTACAAACTATACGTACTGGAAGGAGAGGATGAAAATCTTCGTTCAAGCAAACAATTTTCTTCTTTGGAAGGTGATAACGAAGGGAAATCAAATTCCAACCAAAAAGGTTGAAACCGAATGGGTTCCTAAGTCCGAAGAAGAATATGACGCGTATGATATCCGAAAGGTGCGAAATAATGCTAAAGCAATTAATTTATTATATTGTGCTGTAAATGCTGACGATTACAGGAAAATATCGTGTTGCACAACGGCGAAGGAAATGTGGGACAAGCTGGAAATTACGTACGAAGGTACGGACCAGGTAAGGGAAGCCAAAATTGATTTCCTAACCCATGCTTATGAATTATTTCACATGAAGGAAGGTGAAAGAGGAAAACAAGTTTTTCGGAAAAAGAAGCGCCAACAAGCCCGAAAGTTCTATTAAAAATTGTTCTTCTTGCATGCATCTCGAAAATGAGGTAGATAGACTTAAAGGTACCTTAGATAAGTTTAATTCTTCCCACAAAAATTTGAATAAGGTCCTTGTTAATTTGAAATCAACCAAGTATGGCATAGGCTTTAAGAATGAGCCTAAAGAAAAGGTTGAAGCCAAACCCCAACCACCTAAGGCTCAACCTAGGATTAATGAAACAAATGCTTATCCTAGTAATAGCAATCCTAGAACAAATATGCATGCTAGACCAAATGTTGAACATTTTAGAAGACCTAGAAATGACTTACCACCTAGAAATGACTACCCTAGAAATGATGCATATTCTAGGCCAAACACTAGAAGGAGATTTGAGTCTTTTAGAACATCTAGACATAGCCATTACTCCAGAAATGCTGCTCATTTTAGAACTAATAGTAGGAGAAATAGTTCTCATGAAATGCGCAATAGTCATAATGAAAATAGAGTAAATCATTTTCGTCCATCAAGTTACTATGAACCTCGAAGGATGCATAACCCCAACGTGACTTGTCATTATTGTAGACGCATTGGTCATATTGCTCCTGCATGTTTTACACGACATAGACATATCACCCAATCGCATCATTATAATATGCCTAACCCTCAAGGACCCAAAATGGCATGGGTACCTAAGTCGCATTAATTTGTTTTCTAGATATGTTTGAAGGGATCAAGCGTACTATGGTACCTTGATAGTGGATGCTCCAAACATATGACGGGAGACGAATCCAAATTCCTTCAACTAGAACACAAAGAAGGAGGAAGTGTGATTTTTGGGGATAACAATAAAGGAAAGATTATTGGCATCGGATCGGTCGGTAAGGATGAAAATTCCTCTATTAAGCATATATTACTTGTGAAAGGTTTAAAGCATAATCTCTTGAGCATAAGTCAATTATGTGACAAGGGAAATCTTGCCCTATTTGATTCGGATGAATGCTTAGTGTTTAGACGTAGTGATTTTAAAATTATCCTTCGTGGTCTTAGAGTGGATAATATTTATATGGTTGATCTTGCTAATTCCTCACCCGAATATGTTGATTGTCTTATGAGTAAAGAGGATGATACTTGGTTATGGCATCGTAGAGTAGCACATATCAACATGCATCTTTTGAACAAATTGATTTCTCAAAACTTAGTTATTGGTCTTCCCAATTTAAAATTTGAAAATGACTCTATTTGTGATTCATGTCAAAAAGGGAAGCAAACAAAAGCATCTTTCAAATCCAAAAATATTGTTTCAACTTCTAGACCATTGCAATTGCTTCACATGGATTTATTTGGACCATCTCGCATTGAAAGTCTAGGAAGAAATCGTTATGCTTTTGTGATTGTTTATGATTATTCTAGATTTACTTGGACTTTATTTCTTGCCAATAAAAGTGATGCTTTTCAGAATTTTAAATATTTTCTTAAGCGTGTTCAAAACGAGAAGGAAACAACCGTCACTTCAATTAGAAGTGATCATGGGAGAGAGTTTGATCACAATCTCTTTGCGGACTTTTGTGACGAACTCGGTATCGAGCATACCTTTTCCGCTCCATGTACACCACAACAAAATGGGGTGGTGGAAAGGAAAAATAGGTGTCTCGAAGAGATGGCTAGAACCATGCTCGAAGAGGCCAAGATTCCCAAACATTTTTGGGCGGATGCCGTGAGTACCGCATGCTACGTCTTAAATAGAGTAGTAATAAGGCCTATACTCATGAAAACTCCCTATGAACTCTATAAGGGAAGGAAACCAAATATCTCCCATCTTAGAGTATTCGGTTGTAAATGTTTTATTCATAACAATGGCAAAGATCAATTGGGAAAATTTGATGCTAAGTCCGATGAGGGAATTTTCATTGGTTATTCTTCACGTAGCAAAGAATATAGGGTTTTTAATAAAAGAACCGAAACTGTGGAGGAATCCCCTCATGTTGTATTTGCCGAAAATAATGCTCGCTTGGCGAGAAAGGATTCCGGTTTTGATCTTGCAGGTATTTTAGATAGCTTGAAAGACAAAATACAAGAGGAAACGCCTAAGGAAAATCAAGACGAAATTTTGAAACAACCAACGGAGGAAGCGCCACAATTGGAAAATGAAACGAAAACGTCTAACGAGTGGAGGACAATCAAAGATCACCCTCTCGAACAGGTAATTGGCGACATCGGAGAAAAGGTAAGTACCCGAAACTCCCTTAAGAACACCTTAGGACATACTGCTTTTGTGTCTCAAATTGAACCAACAACCATCTCCGAAGCAATTGGGGATGAATTTTGGACCTTGGCAATGCAAGAGGAGCTTAACCAATTCAAACGGAATGACGTTTGGGATTTGGTGCCAAGACCCGAAAATCATACCATAATTGGTACGAAATGGGTTTTTCGAAACAAACTAGATGAAAATGGTTCACTAGAAACAAAGCTAGGCTTGTAGCAAAAGGCTATAATCAAGAAGAGGGTATTGACTATGAAGAAACATATGCTCCCGTAGCTAGATTAGAAGCTATTCGTCTATTGCTCGCTTTTGCCTCTTCTATGAATTTCAATTTATATCAAATGGATGTGAAAAGTGCTTTTCTAAATGGTGTTATTCAAGAAGAAGTGTATGTTGAACAACCCCCCGGTTTTGAAGATTTTAAATCTCCCGATCATGTTTTCAAACTCAAAAAGGCTCTCTATGGTTTAAAACAAGCTCCCCGAGCTTGGTATGAAAGATTGAGTAAATTTCAATTGGAAAATGATTTCATTAGGGGGAAAGTTGACACCACCCTTTTTGTTAAGCATAAAAACAATGATATTTTATTAGTTCAAATATATGTGGATGATATCATATTTGGTGCTACTAACAATGTCTTAAATTGAGGGGGAATACATATATTGAGGGGGAACAAATGCATGTCTTGAATCGTCATTATAAATTTTTTAAGTTGCATATCCCGCTTAAAGTTTGCCATTATCAAAAAGGGAGAAATTGTTGGAAACACGTTCTCAAGGCTTTATACTAGAACGTGTGTTCTTATGTGTAGGTTTTGATGAATGACAAACAAGCGCAAATTGATATATGACGAAGTTCAAGTACAAGCGCACAATTGGTGGATAACGAGATTCAAGCACAATACAAAGTTTTATAGTTTAAATGAGTCGTTCTTAATTGTGATCTTGATCCGACAACTTGACTCATGACATGGCTTCTCTCGTAAAACTATTTTTACAAAATCATGCATATTTAATTTAATGCTAGATGATTTTAAATCATGCATATTTACTTTAGTCAAAATGATTTTTAAACATGCCTCTAAAATCTGGACTAAGATAATCGATTATGTACTTATGATAATCGATTATGTTAAGCCAAGATTGCATGACAATCGATTGTGAACTAATGACAATCGATTGTGTTAAGGCAGTGAGCATCAGGTTTTTCAAAACTGCATGACAATCGATTGTTAACCTTATGAAAATCGATTGTGATGAGGCAGTGTACATCAAAGTTTTTCAAAACTCAAAATAATCGATTGTGAAGCTAATAACAATCGATTGTGAAAAGACAGTGTCCATCAGATTTTTCAAGGTCACAAAATAATCGATTGTGAATATATGACAATCGATTGTGTTGAGGCAGTGTCTTCCAGACTTTTTCAAAGTTATTAAATAATCGATTGTGAGTAAATAACAATCGATTGTCATGAGGCAGTGTCTAAAATCATTTTCAAAGTCTGATAAATAATCGATTGTTAACATTGCACAATCGATTGTGAAGCTGACTGTTGTCGTAAAGCTTTCAAATACCGTCAGGTAATCGATTGTTGATTTTGTACAATCGATTGTTGAAATTAAAATCTGGAAAAGATTTTTGAACGTTGCTGAGTAATCGATTGTCGATTTTGTACAATCGATTGTTGAAATTAAAATCTGGAAAGGATTTTTTGAACGTTGCTGAATAATCGATTATTGATTTTGTATAATCGATTGTTTTGCGTAAAATCTGAAAATGATTTTTTGAACGTTACCAATAATCGATTGTTGATCTTGGACAATCGATTGTTAAGCGTAAAATCTGGGATTGATTTCTGGAAGGATTGGCAAACAATCGATTGTGACTTCTTGACAATCGATTGTCACACAGTAAAATCAACAACTCTTAATTGGCAATTAGGCAACGGTAATGGCAAGTTTTTCAACTATAAATACAGCTTCATTTCAGTGTTTTAAACACAACAACATACAACAACTGATCATTCTATTGCTATAAGCTTGCATACTATTGTTTATCATTTTATATTCATTTCATTAAGCTTTTGAGAGCCAAAGTCTTGTCCATAATTTTTGTGATCTTGAGCTTACTTCTTTTACTCATATCTACTCATTAAGGAGTGTATTGTTTGAGTGTTTAGTGTTTTGTACACTTGTAAGAGAATTGTGATTCTCTTGTTGTAAGGAACTTGTGTTTCCTTGGTTGAAGTCTTGGAGTGTTGTATCTCCGAACAAAGGTGTTAAGGCGTGTGTCCTTAAGTTGTAAAGGTTTGTTGAGCACCCGTAAGATTGACAAGTTAGTGGAAAATCTCGAGAGAGTCTCTCGGGGACTGGACTAGCCACGTGTTGTGGTGAACCAGAATACATCGGTGCGTACTTTATTATTTATCGCACTTATTTACTTCCTGCAAATTTTTTAATTCTGCAAGTTTACGCTAATTTTTATTATAACGCTATTCACCCCCCCCCCCTCTAGCGTTAAGTGTATTATCTAACAAAGTCGGCTTTGACCACAGCTCCGTTGCTAGTGTTTCCATCAGCTTCAGGTTCTTACAAGGATTTTTATGATGCTTCGAGAGTTGGGATTGGTTGCATGTTAATGCAAGAGGGTAGCGTTATTGCTTATGTTTCACGTATATTAAAGCCCCATGAGAAGAACTACCATGTTCATGACTTAGAGTTGGCTGTTTTTGTTCATGTCTTGAAGATTTGGTGGCACTATCTATATGGCGTATCTTGTGAGGTGTATGCTGACCATCGCAGTCTTCAGCACTTGTTCAAGCAAAAGGATCTAAATTTATGACAGCGGAGATGGCTTGAGTTACACAAGGACTATGACATTACCATTTTGTATCATCCTGGGAAGGCCAATGTGGTGGCCGATGCTTTAAGCCGGAAGACGATTAGTATGGGTAGCTTGGCATACATTCCCATTATAGAGAGGCCCCTTGCAGTTGATGTTCAGGCCTTGGCAAATCAGATGATAAGGTAAGATATTTCTGAGCCCAGTCGGGTGTCTGCTTGTGTGTTTTCCTGACCTTCTTTGTATGACCACATCGGAGAGCGTCATTATGATGATCCGCATTTGCTTGTCCTGAAGGACAAGGTCCAGCATGATAATGCCACAGATATGACCATTGGACATGATGGTGTGCTGCGGATGCAGGGCCGGATTTGTGTGCTCAATGTGGATGGGCTCTGGGAGTTGATATTAGAGGAGTCCCACGGCTCACGGTATTCGATTCATTCGAGTGCCGCGAAGATGTACCATGATTTGAGACAATATTACTGGTGGAGGAGGATGAAAAAGGATATTTTGAATTATGTGGCTCGGTTTCTTAACTGTCAGCAGGTCAAATATGAGCACCAGAGACCCGGTGGTGTACTCCAGCGGATGGATATTCCGGAGTTGAAATAGGAGAATATTACAATGGATTTTGTGAGTGGTCTTCCTCGTACCTCGAATAAGTTTGATTCGATTTGGGTGATCGTGGATAGACTGACTAAGTTGCGCACTTCATTCCAGTATGTACTACCTATTCTGCAGAAAAGTTAGCAGAGATTTTCATCCGGGAGATTGTACAGTTGCATGGGGTCCCAGTTTCCACTATCTCAGATAGGGGTACTCAATTTACCTCCCAGTTCAGGAGGACTTTTCATCAGGGGTTGGGCACACAGGTACAGTTGAGCACGGCATTTTATCCTCAGATGGACGGATAGCCCGTGCGCACTACCCAGATATTAGAGGATATGTTGCGTGCATGTGCTATTGATTTTGGAGGTTCTTGGGCTGAGTTCATAGGTTTTCTTATAACAACGGCTATCAATCCAGCATTCGGATGGAACTGTATGAAGCCTTATATGGGAGATAGTGTAGATCTCCGGTTGGTTGGTTTGAGCCTGGCGAGGTTAGATTGTTGGGGACAGAGTTAGATCAAGATACCTTAGAGAAGGTAAAAGTGATCCAGGAGAGACTTTGTACGGCTCAGTCGCATCAAAAGAGTTATGCAGACCAGAAGGTTCGAGATGTATCTTATGCGGTGGACAAGAAGGTCTTTTTGAAGGTTTCGCATATGAAAGGTGTTATGAGGTTTAGAAAGAAGTGGAAGCAGAGTCCAAGGTTCATTGTACCTTTTGAAATACGTAGGAGGATTGGGGAGGTGGCATATATGCTTGCGTTTCCACCCATCTTGTCGGGAGTTCATCTGATGTTCCATGTTTCGGTGCTCCGAAAGTATGTTGGAGACTCGTCTCATGTGTTCTTCAGCACGATTCAGCTGGACGAGGACTTGACCTACGATGTGGAGCCAGTGGCTATTTTGGGTTGTCAGGTTTGAAAGTTGAGATAAAAAGACATCGCTTCATTGAAGGTGCAGTGGAGAGGTCGGCCAGTAGAGGAGGCCACTTGGGAGACCGAGCAGGAGATGCGCAGCAAATATCCTCACTTGTTTGATACCCCAGGTATGTTTCTTGACTCGCTCGAGAATGAGCGTTTGTTTAAGTTGGGGAAAATGTAACGACCCGACCCGTCATCACGTGAGTTACCGCCTTGTTTTCCCCGTTTTACAGTTTTATATGTTTCATTATATGTGTTTGGAGAATTTGAAGTAATTCGGATGGAGTTCGGTTAGAACCGAGACAATTAGTCTCTTTATGAGAAGGTTGGTTTAGAAAAGTTAACTGAATGTTGATTTATGAGTTAATGGGCTCGGAATGGATTTCTGATTATTCGACTAGTTTCGGGTAATGATTTGTGACTTAGGAGCGCAATCGGAATTGAATTTGGAGGCCCAGTGTAGAATTAGGCTTGAATTGGCTAAGTTTGAATTTTGGCAAATTCTGGTTGATACGTGAGATTTTGATACAAGGGTCGAAATAGAATTCTGACCATTGCAGTACCTCCGTTAGGTGATTTTGGATATGAGTGCAAAGTTTCAGGTCATTCAGAGGTGCTAAGGTCGGGTTTTTGATCAAATGCAAGTTTCAAAAGTTTTAGTTTGGCTTAGGCTTGAATCCATGGTAATTTGATGATTTGTGTATATGATGGCGTTTTTACGTTACGAACAAGTTTGAATGAAGTAATAGAACATATCCGTGTGTTTGGTTGAGGTCCCGAGGGACTAGGGGAGATGTCGGATGGTTAAACGGAGAATTATGAGTGTTGTTGCAGGTCTGCTGCACCTGGCTTCTGGATTTCTACATCTGCGGAAAAGGAGCCACAGAAGCAGTTCCGCAGATGCGGCTTAGCGATCGCATAGGATGTCCTTGAGGGACTTGAGGGTTTCCGCAAAAATGGACGGTGGACCACATCAGCCGGTCCGCACAAGCGGAAACAGAGTCACAAAAGCGGAATAGGGAGGCCCGCAGAAGCGGAATTTTGGTCGCAAAAAGCGGGAGCCCAGGGACTTAATAAAAACCGCAAAAGCAGTCAAATGGACGTAGAATCGGTCCCCTAAAGACTGTCACGGGACCGCAAAAGCAAAAACTACATCAGGGGTTAATTAAATAGTGTTTGCGAATTTCAGGAGTTAAGAAATCATTTTAGACTTCGGGAAGAGGCGATTTTGCGAGATTTTTAGGAGAAATCGAAGGAGCTTCATCAGGTATGAACTATTAGCCTCAGAATATGACATTTTAGTGTAACAACATTCATCAATCACGGAACTTCAAGGACATAAGGGCTAAAATGGGGGTTAGGGCTTGAAACCCAGGAGAGTTTAAATGCGAGTTTTGGAGGGGTAAACGAACTCTGTGTTTGATAAATTTTATATGTACGGACTCGTGGAGAGACGAGAATCCATTGATGTGATTTTTGAAATTTTTCGAGAAGTGGGCCCAGGGCTCGGGTTTTACCAACTTTGTGAATTTTAGTACTTTTCAAGTATTTTTTATTTGGTTATGTTTCTTTAGCCCATATTTATGTATTCTTTGTGGTTTTGACTAGATTCGACGCACGAGGAGGTCGATACAAAAGGAAAAGTCATTGCGGACCAGTCTACGGCCGGTTAGAGGTGAGTAGTTTGTATAGATGATGGCCTGAGGATTTGAAACCCTGGTTTATCACATCGTGACACTATTTTAGGGCATGACTCGCACCCCATGGCAGGTGCGGGGTTGTTTATGACTGGGGGTTGTGACTTGGTCCATCCCGAACAAGAATTATACTATATTGGCGACTGATACGCACCCTGTATTGAATATATCTGGGCTTATTGCCATGATTGGGGCCTTGTGCAAATGTAGCACACTCAGAGGAGGAATATCGTTGTGATAGCTTGATTTACATAATCATTGATCTCAGTCCTGTGTTTAATCCCTGTTATGAAATGCTAAGTCACTTTTCCTGAATTTAAATAACTAAGCTGTATTCTTCTAAATAATTGGAAAATGGGAAATTAATTAAATATGTTATGTGACTCATATGCATATGGTGGACTGAGTATGGATTAGGCTGCATGCTGCAGTAATGATATGATAAATATTGCGCTAGGGCTGTAGGAGCCCCTCCGGAGTCTGTACAACCCCCAGTGAGCACCGTCGACGTTAAATAGATCGGGATGTACGCCACAGCGAGTCATGTGCATTGCATTGCATCCTTGCATTTATACTTGATTGTTATACGTGATATTGTTTTGTTGTTGGTTCATAGTAAATGTGACGGACTGTTAGTTCAGCTTTGCTTTGTGGCATTTCGTGGATTCTTATCTTCAGACATTTTATATACTTATTACTCACTAAGTTAGCAGTACTCACATCTACTCCCTGCATCTTGTGTGCAGATTCAGGAGCACCGGAGGGTTAGCTGAGAAGTCGTGGTCTCCATAACTTATCAGAGTTGTTGAGGTAGCTGCTTGACGTTCGCAGGACCTGACTACTCTTCTTATTTCAGTTTTATATATATATACATTTCCAGACTTCTGTATTTTCGATCAGATAATTAATATCCAGTTGTTTTAGAGGCTCTAGACTCGTGACCCTAGATCTTGTGGGAGTGTTTATTAAGATTTCGTATCTATCCATATTATTTTACTATAATATTAGATTATTATTCTAAAGCTATTATATTTTCCTTAAATTGAAAATTTTGAGATTTATTGTCGAATTGAGAGCGACGGTTAGTCAGGCTTGCCTAGCATTATGGTTGGGCGCAATCACAACTGGGTTTGCGTCGTGACATCCTGGCTTTGGCCTTTTCTTTTTCCACCATTGGTCTCCTTTTGTTCTATCACTCTCCTCTTGGGATAGGCGATTGTTAGAGGCATCAACAACTACACCAAATAGAATAAGACCTTTTTAAACTGGAGTAGTGATCTCCTCTTCGAATTTCTTTGTGTAGAATAGGTCGGTTGCATGCGCATATCTCAACAACCTTAGACTGTAAAGCATGAAGATTATCAATCAATAAGACATCCTCATTGTGTTCTTAAATGGTATGTGTGATTGGCTCGATAGTATTTATCAAAAATTGTAAGTGGTTTTCAAGAAGGCTTCCATGTGCCCTTATCCACCAAGATCTATAACTAGACGATGTAAACTTCTTCATGTTGGACCCAAAAGGAGGAAATAATTCCCTCAACTTAGATTTAGTCAACACATAAATCCGCGCAAGTCTTAACCCTTTTTCTAATGAGGCCTAACAAAAATCTTGCTCCAAGCGACAAGAGGTGTCTTGATAAAAACCAAATTGGCGGCTATACCGAGGATGGCTGTAAGGTTCAATAATAAAGTGGAATCCATCCCTAAAAGGAAGATGATTCAAGTGAATACTCATAAAGAGATCTAACTCGAACTTATCTTCCTTACCATCATCATATTATTGGTACGTACCAAATATGCAGGGCATTGTCGGAATCCAAATGATATTTTCTCCATTATGAATACGCTTCCTTACTTTCTCTTTCCCAAATATCTAGCAGCACCTTCACCAGAACATACGGCCATGAGAGGAACAGCTGGCCCCTTTGCATAAGGGAAATGAGTCTTAAAGTAATGGGCTAACCAACCATACACATAATGAGCAAGAAAGCAAGTTTGAGGAGGATCCAGCAACGAGCACTTTGAAATCTCATTCAAACCCTTATATATTCTGGCTAAGGCCGGGACTGCAAGGCTGACTCTTCATTTACAAGAAAGATGACATGCGATCATAAAGGTCCCAGGACGAATGAAGTCACCATCTTTTGAGGGAGCATAAAAATACATAACCAACAAAATACATGAGCAACCAAGTATGTCTCGTCTTTCTTGTCATCCATAACTCCTAGCTTATGGAATAAAACCTCTTCAATAGTCCACCAATTAACTGCTTCCTCTATGACCCCAGTAGGATTGTGTGTCGATTTCAAACGAGTAAACTTCTTTTCTTTCATTAAAGGAGGCTTAGTATACTTCATTGTCCTCCTGCATAAGAACTCTACCCATTTTTTCACAGAGACCTTTGGATCGTTGCTACCACCCTCTTGGAGCCGATGGAAGGAATCAAACAAATGCTCACAAGTCTGGGGAATAAACATTCTCCCCTTGTGGTACGTGCCTGTAAGATATTTAACATTTGGCACAACTTCCTCGTAAGGAGATCCTGCTATAGGCAAACCATCGATCTTATACAAATCCCAAAGTGATATGAATAGTTCTCCAGCAGAGGTAAGCAATGTGTTGGTAACGGGGCACCATACCTCACAAAAAGCCTGCATAATATTCATATTAGAGTCATATGTGAAGACTGAAGAATATACAGCGTCATAGATTCTTGCACCCTCCAGTGATAAGAGACACCTACTTAAGACGTCATCATCCCATTCCCGGTAGCCAGGAATGTAATGAAATTCACCGTCGAAGGCAAATAATTGCCCCAATAATTTTCCTTATTACTAATTCGGCGCCCTAGGCATGATGTAGCTCTTAATGCTCGCAGGTCGCACAATCTATTCACTTGTATGAATTACGTGTGTTTGGGTCTAGCCCATCATGTGCGAAGTGGGAGATGTTGGACATTGAATTTGGGTCACGAGTCACCCACATGGACTGACCCGGCCTGTATTTTAAAGGAGATATAATTAAGGGAAGTTATCAATAGAAGGTTTAACTCCAAAAATAAAACTACCGAACGTTGAGAACTAAGGGGGAGCGCGGGAATCAATGTGGGTTAGTTTTTCACGGTAGTTTTATTTTCTCTAAGACCTTCTCCTCTTTATAAATCAATGCTCCCCCTCTTTAGAGAAGAATACTCGGTAATAATCTCCCTACAAAGATACAAACGCAGTAAAAGGAAGAAAAAGGTACTTAGTTTGTGAACAAGAATTTCGTTTCCAGGAGAGACAAAACCGTATTTAGTTTGTGAACAAGAATCTCAATCCTGCGTTTAATCACTGTTATGAAATTCTAAGTCACTTTTCCTAAATTTAAATAACTAAACTTTATTCTTCTTAATAATTGGAAAATGGGAAATTAATTGAATATGTTATGTGACTCATATGCATATGGTGGACTGAGTATGGATCGGGCTGCACGCTGCAGCAATGATACGATAATATTGCGCTTGGGCTGTAGGAGCCCCTCCGGAGTCTGTACAACCCCCAGTGAGCACCGTCGACATTAAATAGATCGGGATGTACACCACAACGAGTCATGTGCATTGCATTGCATCCTTGCATTTATACTTGACTGTTATACGTGATATTGTTTTGCTGTTGGTTCATAGTAAATGTGTCGGACTGTTAGTTTTAGCTTTACTTTGTGGAATTTCGTGGATTCGTATCTTCAGACATTTTATACACTTATTACTCACTAAGTTGGTAGCACTCACATCTACTCCCTGCATCTTGTGTGCAGATTCAGGTGCACCGGAGGCTTAGCTGAGAAGTCGTGGTCTCCATAACTTATCAGAGTTGTCAAGGTGGCTGCTTGACGTTCGCAGGACCTGAATACTCTTCCTATTTCAGTTTTATTTATATATAAATTTCCAGACTTCTGTATTTTCGCTTAGATAATTATTATCCAGTTGGTTTAGAGGCTCTAGACTCGTAACCCTAGATCTTGCGGGAGTGTTTATTTAGATTTCGTATCTATCCATATTATTTTACTATAAATATTAGATTATTATTATAAGGCTATTATATTTTCCTTAAATTGACAATTTTGAGATTTATTGTCAAATTGAGAGTGACTGTTAGTCGGGCTTGCCTAGCGTTATGGTTGGGCGCAATCACAACCGGGTTTGGGTCGTGACATTCTGGCTTTGGCCTTTTCTTTTTCCATCATTGATCTCCTTTTCTTCTATCACTCTCCTCTTGGGATAGGCGCTTGTTAGAGGCATCAACAACTACACCAAATAGAATAAGACCTTTGTCAGCTGTAGTAGTGATCTCCTCTTCGAATTTCTTTGTGTAGAATAGGTCGGTTGCATGTGCATATCTCAACAACCTTAGAATATAAAGCATGAAGCTTATCAATCAATAAGACATTCTTATTGTGTTCTTGAATAGTATGTGTGATTGGCTCGATAGTATTCATCAAAAATTGTAAGTGGTTTTCAAGAAGGCTTCCATGTGCCCTTACCCACCAAGATCTATAAGTAGATAATGTAAACTTCTTCATGTTGGAAAAAAAAGGAGGAAATAATGCCCTCAACTTAGATTTAGTCAACACATAAATCCGCGCAAGTCTTAACCCTTTTTCTAATAAGGCCTAACAAAAATCTTGCTCCAAGCGACAAGGGGTGTCTTGATAAAAACCAAATTGGCGGCTATACCAAGGAGGGCTGTAAGGTTCAATAATAAAGTTGACTCCATCCCTAAAAGGAAGATGATTCAAGTGAATACTCATAAAGAGATCTAACTCGAACTTATCTTCCTTACCATCACCATATTATTGGTACGTACCAAATCTGCAGGGCATTGTCGGAATCCAAATGATATTTTCTCCATTATGAATACGCTTCCTTGGTTCCTCTTTCCCGAAATATCTAGCAGCACCTTCACCATAACATACGGCCATGAGAGGAACAGCTGGCCCCTTTGCATTAGGAAAATGAGTCTTAAGGTAATGGGCTAACCAACCATACACATAATGAGCAGGAAAGCAAGTTTGAGGAGGATCCAGCAACGAGCACTTTGAAATCTCATTCAAACCCTTATATATTCTGGCTAAGGACGGGACAGCAAGGCTGACTCTTCATTTACAAGAAAGATGACATGCGATCATAAAGGTCCCAAGACGAATGAAGTCACCATCTTTTGAAGGGAGCATAAAAACACATAACCAACAAAATAGAAAAGCAGCCAAGTATGTCTCGTCTTTCTTGTCATCCATAACTCCTAGCTTATGGAATAAAACCACTTCAATAGTCCACCAATTAACTGCTTCCTCTATGACCCCAGTAGGATTGTGTGTTGATTTCAAACTAGCAAACTTCTTTTCTTTCATTAAAGGAGGCTTAGTGTACTTCATTGTCCTTCTGCATAAGAACTCTACCCATTTTTTCACAGAGACCTTTGGATCGTTGCTACCACCCTCTTGGAGCCGATGGAAGGAATCAAAAAAATGCTCACAAGTCTGGGTAAGAAACCTTCCCCCCTTGTCGTACGTGCCTGTAAGATACATATGGCACAACTTCCTCGTAAGGAGATCCTGTTATTGGCAAACCATCGATCTTATACAAATCCCAAAGTGATATGAATAGTTCTCCAGCATAGGTAAGCAATGTGTTGGTAACGGGGTACTATACCTCACAAAAAGCCTGCATAATATTTATATAAGAGTCAAATGTGAAGACTGAAGAATATACAGCGTCATAAATTCTTGCACCCTCCAGTGATAAGCGACACCCACTTAAGACGTCTTCAGCCCATTCCCGGTAGCCAGGAATGTAATGAAATTAACCGCCGAACGGCAAATAATTGCCCTAATAATTTTCCTAATTAATAATTCGGCGCCCTAGGCATGATGTGTCTCTTAATGCTCGCAGGTCGCAAGATCTATTCACTTATATGAATTACGTGTGTTTGGATTTAGCCCATCATGTGCGAAGTGGGAGATGTTGGATTGAAGTTGGGTCAACTGTCGCCACATGGACTGACCCGGCCTGTATTTTAAAGGAGATATAATTAAGGGAAGTTATCTATAGAAGGTTTAACTCCAACAATAAAACTACCGTACGTTGAGAAGTAAGGGGGAGCGCGGGAATCAACGTGGGTTAGTTTTCACAGTAGTTTTATTTTCTCTGAGAACTTCTCCTCTTTATAAATCAATGCTCCCCTTCTTTAGAGAAGAATACTCGGTGATAATCTCCCTACAAAGATAAAAATGCAGTAAAAGTAAGAAAAAGGTATTTAGTTTGTGAACAAGAATTTTGTTTCCAGGAGAGACAAAATCGTATTTAGTTTGTGAAAAAGAATCTCAGTCCTGTGTTTAATCAGTGTTATGAAATGCTAAGTCACTTTTCCTAAATTTAAATAACTAAACTTTATTCTTCTTAATAATTTGAAAACGGGAACTTAATTGAATTTGTTATGTGACTCATATGCATACGGTGGACTGAGTATGGATCGGGCTGCACGCTGCAATAATGATATGATAATATTGCGCTTGGGCTGTAGGATCCCCTCCGGAGTCTGTTCAACCCCCAATAAGCGTCGTCGACGTTAAATAGATCGGGTTGTATGCCACAGCGGGTCATGTGCATTGCATTGCATCCTTGCATTTATACTTAATTTTTATACGTGATACTGTTTTGTTGTTGGTTCATAGTAAATGTGTCGGTCTGTTAGTTTTAGCTTTACTTTGTGGCATTTCGTGGATTCTTATCTTCTTTATATATTTATTACTCACTAAGTTGGTAGTACTCACATCTACTCCCTGCACCTTGAGTGCAGATTCAGGTGCACCGGAGGCTTAGATGAGAAGTCGTGGTCTCCATAACTTATCAGAGTTGTTGTGGTAGCTGCTTGACGTTCGCAGAACCTGACTACTCTTCCTATTTCAGTTTTATTTATATATACATTTCCAAACTTCTGTATTTTCGCTCAGATAATTATTATCATGTTGTTTTAGAGGCTCTAGACTCGTGATCCTAGATCTTGTGGGAGTGTTTATTCAGATTTTGTATCAATCCATATTATTATACTATATATATTAGATTATTATTCCAAAGCTATAATATTTTCCTTAAATTGACAATTTTGAGATTTATTATCGAATTGAGAGCGATTGTTAGTCAGGCTTGCCTAGCGTTATGGTTGGGCGCAATCACAACCGGGCTTGGGTCGTGACCTCCTGGCTTTGGCCTTTTCTTTTTCCATCATTGGTCTCCTTTTCTTCTATCACTCTCCTCTTGGGAGAGGCGCTTGTTAGAGGCATCAACAACTACACCAAATAGAAAGTTTGAGGAGGATCCAGCAACGAGCACTTTGAAATCTCATTCAAACCCTTATATATTCTGGCTAAGGCCGGGACTGCAAGGCTGACTCTTCATTTACAAGAAAGATGACATGCGATCATAAAGGTCCCAGGACTAATGAAGTCACCTCTTTTGAAGGGAGCATAAAAATACATAACCAACAAAATAGAAAAGCGGCCAAGTATGTCTCGTCTTTCTTGTCATTCATAACTCCCAGCTTATGGAATAACACCTCTTCAATAGTCCACCAATTAACTGCTTCTTCTATGACCCCAGTAGGATTGTGTGTCGATTTCAAACGAGCAAACTTCTTTTCTTTCATTAAAGGAGGCTTAGTATACTTCATTGTCCTCCTGCATAAGAACTCTACCCATTTTTTCACAGAGATCTTTGGATCGTTGCTACCGCCCTCTTGGAGCCGATGGAAGAAATCAAACAAATGCTTACAAGTCTGGGGAAGAAACCTTCTCCCCTTGTCATACGTGCCTGTAAGATCTTTAACATTTGGCACAACTTCCTCTTAAGGAGATCTGTTATAGGCAAACCATCGATCTTATACAAATCCCAAAGTGATATGAATAGTTCTCCAGCAGAGGTAAGCAATGTGTTGGTAGGGCACCATACCTCACAAAAAGCCTGCATAATATTCATATTAGAGTCATATGTGAAGACTGAAGAATATACAGCGTCATAGATTCTTGCACCCCCCAGTGATAAGCGACACCTACTTAAGACATCTTCTGCCCATTCCCGGTAGCCAGGAATGTAATGAAATTCACCGCCGAACAGTAAATAATTGCCCCAATAATTTTCCTTTTTAATAATTCGGCGCCCTAGGCATGATGTAGCTCTTAATGCTCGCAGGTCGCACAATCTATTCACTTGTATGAATTACGTGTGTTTGGGTCTAGCCCATCATGTGCGAAGTGGGAGATGTTGGACATTGAATTTGGGTCACGAGTCGCCCACATGAACTGACCCGGCTTGTATTTTAAAGGAGATATAATTATGGAAGTTATCTATAGAAGGTTTAACTCCAAAAATAAAACTACCGTACGTTGAGAAGTAAGGGGGAGCGCGGGAATCAACGTGGGTTAGTTTTTCATGGTAGTTTTATTTTCTCTGAGAACTTCTCCTCTTTATAAATCAATGCTCCCCTTCTTTAGAGAAGAATACTTAATCTCCCTACGAAGAAAAAGGTATTTAGTTTGTGAATAAGAATTTTGTTTCCAGGAGAGAGAAAATCGGATTTGGGGCAATTCCTTTTGGTGGTGAATTCACCAATTTTCGTTGCGTCAATGAGGTGCACAACTTATTGCTCTCGTCCCGCGATTATTAGTCGAACATAAGGTAAACTCTTAATTGATTTTAAAATCTTTGAAATTAGAACACTATTATTCTAATAAATAAATATTTAATAAATAAAATTTATGTGATTAAAAAGTTTTATTTGTTAGGAAAGTAACTGAATAATTATTTTGTCTTATGTAAAATCTAATTTAATGAATATGAAAGTCGACGAGATACTTTTAATTGATAAGAACGACTTTCCATGCGCAAAAACTTAGTAGCTGATTCTATATAGTATTATTATGATTTATTTTAACGAAATAAAAATTTAAACAAATAAAAACATGGAAAGTTCAAGTTAAGTGATTTTGGCGAAATAAAATAAAATACTGCTAGCAGAAAGGATATTTGAAACAGCCATCTAATTTTCGGCCTCTTCTATTGTTTTCGTATCTTAATTATAGTGAATCGCTTATATAAGGTAAACTCTCCATTGATTTTTAATTTTTTTGTTAACTTAAATAAGAAAAGATATAATAAATAGAATTTTAGCTGATGTAAAAGTCCTAAATATTAAAAAAATAAGTAAAATGATAATTTTATTCAATATAAACTTTATTTTTAAATGGTAAAAAATGCGAACGGCATTTCAATAAGGCCTTTCGTGCTTTTAATATAGTACTATTTTTAGGTACGCGCGTTGCGCGTGTCTACCTATAATTAAGCATATTTTTTTCCTTCTAAAATCACATAAATATTGGTATACAAAATATTGTATTTAGAGCTAATAAATTTAATTTTAAAACTGTAAGATTAGTAAGAAGAATCCGACAAATAAATCAGAGTTACTTTTAAGTCTAAAACTAATTGTATTCAATTATCTTCCATTTTGTCCTAAGTCTAAATCACATTCCATTCAAATTTCTTTTAACATTTGAAATTTTGGCTTTTTTTTCTAGATTCTTATTTACTTTTTCCGAGTGTAAAAATAAAAAATTTATAAAAAAACTAATGACACATTTTTCCAACTCAAATAGAGCTTATGAGAAATAAAAATGCATGAATTTATATCTAATGTGAGCCTCGTTACTTTGTTTATTCTTTTCAAAAGTCAAATTAGCTCATTTGAGATAACATTATATGATTCTCATAATAAGTAACACATATTTTATGGACTACTAAAAAATTATTTTTTGATAAACATCAATTTGAAATGCAAAACACTTTTAACTTCTTGTTATTTAATCTAGATATAATTTAATTAATTGTATTTTAAGGGATTATAGTTTCGCTTATTCATGAAGAGGAGAACAAACATAGCAAATAATTTATGATTTAGTTGCTAAATTAGGGAGGCTAAGGTACTTTTAATGAATTTCAAAATCCTAAATATTAGAACTTCATACCTAGTTCAAACAATTAATGATTTAATAAAAAAAATATTTTTTTGCCCTAAATATTAGGAGAATAATTAACATATGGTTTTCTCCTATGTGAAATTTATTTCTAAAGGATAAAAATGGTATAATAACATTTCGCTAAGGGGTTGTGTGCTTTTAAGATAGTATAAATAAAGAAAATATAATAATCAAAATTTTAGTTAATTTCAACATTCTTAATTTTACTCATACAAAATACTAATTAAATGACTTTTTTTATATAATACGATACATATTATTTTATGATAAAAAGACTGATCAATTTTCTGTTGGAGTTTCGTGGGATTATAAGTAATTATTATATATTATATATATTGTGTTGTAGTAATTAGTATATATTGTATATTATGTATATAATTAAATGACTTTTTTTGTATAATATGATACATATTATTTTATGATAAAAAGACTGATCAATTTCCTGTTGGAGTTTCGTGGGATTATAATAGTTTCTGGATAGGTAGAGGAAGACAAAATTAAAAGAGCGAAGTACTATCCTCCGATGCATTTAATAGTTTTAATTTTATTCTTACATAGGCTTACAACTTAATTAGAACAAATCAATGTAATTTGCTGAAAATGCAAGATGTTAGTAGAATTGTTCTTCAATAAAATTACTATAGTTGTTGACTACTTCAAATTGACGTAAAATTGTGAAGTAACCTTCCAAATGTTTGACTTTTATTAATGATTTATTAAAGGTAAAACATTAATTGTGTTATGAAATAGAAGATTCTTACACTTTTATTTAAGGTGAATGTCTTTAATGTATCTAATTAGAGAGATTTTAGAGTTCTATTAGTGGTAGCTAAATCTTCCTCTCCCCTATAAATAGAGGTGCCCCCTACCATTGTAATTCACCCCTCTCAACTCAATAAGAAGAACTCTCTCTACTCTTCTCTCTATTGCTATTGTTCTTGCATAATTGTTCTTGTCTTTACTTTAGTTTATAACACGTTATCAGCACGAGACTCTACCGTCTCAAGTATCATTCTCGAAAATCCAAGGTATTTTCCCTCTTCCTAATTTAATTTTCGAGTATGTCTGACATTATGAAAAGAAAGTTCGTTGCCCTTGAAATTTCGGGCAAGAACTATATGACATGGGTGTTGGATGCTGAAATCCACCTAGATGCTATGGGTCTCGGAGACACCCTCAAAGATAAAGAAAAAGCATCCACCCAAGATTGTGCGAAGGCCTTGATTTTCTTGCGCCACCACCTTGACGAAGGTTTGAAGATTGAATATCTCACCGTCAAGGATCCACTCGTTTTGTGGAACAGCTTAAAGGAGAGATATGACAACCTGAAGTTGGTCACTCTGCCACAAGCACGATATGATTGGGCCCATCTGAGGCTACAGGACTTTAAGTCCGTTTCTGAATATAATTATGCTATGTTCAGAATTACTTCTAAACTGAAGCTATGTGGAGATAACATCTCCGATTACGATATGCTTGAGAAAACGTTTACAACGTTTCATGCCTCCAATATGGTACTGCAGCAACAGTACCGAGAGAAAGGCTTTACGAAGTACTCTGAACTGATTTCTCTCTTACTAGTGGCTGAGCGAAATAATGATCTACTCACGAGAAATCACGAAAATAGACCAACTGGGTCTACACCACTGCCTGAAGCAGATATGGTGCACTCGCATTATGCCAAACATAAAAGGGACCATGATCACGGTCATAAACGGGGTCAAAGCCAAGGACGTGGACAAGGAAGAAATTCCAAAAAAGTCCGTCACCCCCCAAAGAGAGATAACCACCGAAAGCAGAAACGGGGTCCAGAAGATCCTAAGGCAAATAGTTCAGAAACTATATGTTATCGTTGCGGTGGAAATGGGCACTGGTCTAGGATTTGCCGTACACCAAGACACTTGGTTGACCTTTATCAAGCATCTCGAAAGAGAAAAGGCCCTGAAACAAATTTTGTCTATAACGACAATGAGGATATCACCCACCTGGATGTGGCAGACTTCTTTGAGCAACCCGATGGAAAAATAGACCACCTAATCGGCGATGGATCCGTGATGAAAGAAGATGGAGTTATTTGATTTTGTCCTACTTATTTGTATTAGTTAGTGAATAAACTAATAGTCATTAGCATTAGCTCGTATTAGTTAGTTCACAAAGCAATGTTAGCAGTAGTTCTTTAGAATATCTTCAATATGCTCAAATATCAATAAAACTTTTATTTTCCAGTGGGGGTAATCGACTAGCCTGAAAAACTAGTCGATTATCAACTATTTTCGCATTAAAGTTGAAAAACAATTGATCAACAATCGATTGTCGTTGACTAACAATCGATTGTCTTGAAACAGTGAGGTCTGGAAATTTTCAAAAATAGCCAACAATCGATTGTCTTTGTCTAACAATCGATTGTCTTGAAACAGTGAGGTCTGGAATTTTTCAAAAATCACCCACAATCGATTGTCTATATCTAACAATCGATTGTCGTTAGGCAGTGTAATCTGGAATTTTTCAAAAATCATCCACAATCGATTGTCTATGTATAACAATCGATTGTCTATGTTCCAACAATCGATTGTGTAGGTTTAATAATCGATTGTCTTATGAAAAACGCTGAAATTTTCAAACTGCAAAGGAATTGATTATGGATAACATATCTGATTTTGTTAGCCAACTGTTAGTAGCAGATTTTGAAAATATTATGTGACACAAAAGAATTGAACTTGTTTATTCTTATGTTCGTGTATTTCTTTTGTATGTTAAACTATGAGATAGCAAATATGGATATCTCACAAAGCGAACTTGGACCAACGTCCAATTGTAAAAGTATTTGCCTAGTTAATTCATGTACTACACATACAATACTCAAAGAAAAGAAGAGTAATTGTGTAAGGCAAACATTACTACAATCTATGGAAGTAGTAAATTGATTGAAGGCTCCGGAAGAGCAATTGTAACTCTGCCCAAAGGCATGACGTTAATCATAGAGAATGCAATGTTCTCCTCCAAGTCTAAAAGGAACTTGTTGAGTTTTAAAGATATCATTCAAAATGGATATCATATTGAGACAATAGATGAGAATAATCTTGAACTCTTCATGAAAACGAGGCTGCCCGCTTCGACTTGGGTTCACGCCATTTTGCATGCAACAATACTAGTTTGTCGGCTGCCCACTTCGGTTTGGGGTCACGCCATTTTGCATGAAGCAATGCTAGTTCGTCGGCTGCCCACTTCGGTTTGGGGTCACGCCATGTTGCATGCAGCAATGCTAGTTCGTCTCTGACTGACGAATTAACACAAATATTCCCCATTGCAATTGGTTTTGGGTCATGAACCCAATATATCCCATTTAAGAAGCTTTGGATGCGCAGTATATGTGCCTGTAGCACCGCCATCCCGCACCGAAATGGGTTTGCAAAGGAGGTTAGGAATATATGTTGAGTTTGACGCGTCCTCCATTATTCGCTACCTCGAAACATTGACAGGAGATTTGTTCACTGCACTATTTGCAGACTGTCAATTTGATGAGACACTTTTCCCAAAATTAGGGGGAGAAGTCGGTGAAACCAAATGGGAAATTTTGTGGAAAAATGTATCATTATCTCATCTTGATCCACATACCTCTATTTGAAAGAAAGAGGTACAAAAGACTATCCATTTGCAAAGAATAGCAAATCAAATGCCTGACGCATTTACGGACTTGAAGAGGATAACGAAATCCCACATTCACGCGGAAAATGTTCCGATCCGTATTGAAGTCCCTATTGGACAAATATCTAGTGTCATATCCAATGAGTCAAATGCACGCCAGAAGCGTGGCAGACCATTAGGTTCCAAAGATCGAAATCCTAGAAAGAGGAAAAAGAACGATCTAAATAACACTATGAAAGAATCACATGAGGACGCTCATGATTTGATTAATTCCGAGATTCACGAAGAATCTATTGAGCCTGAGACTCTTGAAAATACGGAATGCAAGAATGTGAGGATCTTGAACCTCAGTCTGTGGTAGTACAAAATTAATTGAGAGCTCTCGAAGAGCCAATTATTACTATGTTGGAGAAACACAATTGAGTATTGTGCTGTAGTAAGTCTCAAAGAAACTTATTCAGTTTCCAAAAGTACACGCGAAGGCGATTGATGATATTGAGACTATAAATAAAGGAAGGCTTTGATTCTCCTATTACTACAACTTGTAGCGGGGTAATTTGTATATGAAAAGCTACCCGCTTTGTTCTCCAGTTTGTACTACACAAACGAAAGAATGCCACAATAAAGTGGATATCTATTGGTATAAAACCCATGTCATAATAAACCCGAAGTTTATTGATAAGTGCACATGTCATGGTGTAAATTTGAAGTTTACCAATATTGATAATTTATTCAGTTGACATTCGTGTTAGCCATCTCATTTGAAGTATGATGTGCAAATTCACATAGGTGAATATCAAAGAACTAGAAGTTCTTGTTCTCAGTAATGAACTGACCAACTAAAGAGTTCGGGTTGACGCCCCTTGATTCTGGAAATATCAAAGGTGAATATGGGCCCATTCACCAGCCATGTAAACCACATATGATGCATCTATGATATGGTTACATGCGCCATTGTTATTAACCCGCAGCCTGGCAGTGCTTGCGAGGTAAATCGCTCAGTAATCTAACTTCGAGCATAGTTTCCAGATTCTCTACTCAAGACAGTTCATCTTGATAAGTTGGTTTATATCAAAGTTGGTTTAGCAAGATAATTATTGAGTGCTTCCACTTAATAGCTAAACTGTATGAGAACGAAGTTATATATATCAGTTTGATATAAGTTGTATACGAGAGTATATTCTCCCCTCACAAGTGGTTCAAGGTCAGGAACCAAATAATTTCATCTTATTACTAAGGTGCTGTGTATATTGACATAATGCACAAAGATGATTTCCCAAAGTTGAGGAAACATGTTAGCTTTACTAACATGAGGGGGAGACATGATAAACATTTGAGAAAGTGTTACATGGGATGAATTTTCATTTGTATATGTATATCCCCGAATATCATGATATGAACCTGTAGTTCATAAAAAGGAAATGCAATTGCAACATATTGCAAAGCATGCTATACGCATTTGCTGACTCAAAGAAAGCAACTAAATGGAAGAGATACAATTCAAGAAGAATTGATTCCATATGAAAGACATGTAGTTTTGAACCTATAGTTCAAATGCTTGAAAGATAAAAGTCAAAGGTATGTATAGTCAGTTTTCGATATCTTATTTGTTTAGTATCACTAATGAAAGCTTGATATGCAGCTAAAGTTTATTATGTGACTTACATGACTTAACTTGAAAGATTTAAGTTGCTTGAAGCATATGCAATTCGTGGTCCTGAAGTACAACATCCTAAGTGCAATTTGTGTACATATGTATCTTGCTATAACTATAAGCATGATGGCATTGAGAATGCATCTATGGAGATATTGAAGAGTTATTCCACGACAATATATGAAGATGTTCATATCTATCAAGAATGATGATTTCAAGGTACGGAATATTTATTCAAGTCAATATAGTTGATTTGTCAAATCTCTACCAAAGATCGTTTTGAAGATGATGCACAAGATTGGAATGCAAATGCTCAAGGATATAAATCGATGTACTCATTAGGGGGAGTCAATGCGCGTTGCACTCTTTTCCCTTACAAGGTTTTGTCCCACTGGGTTTTCCTTGCAAGGTTTTTAACGAGGCAACCAATAGGCGCATATTCAAACATGTGTACTCTTTTTCCTTACTTTAATTTTTCCCATTGGGTTTTGGTTTTAAGGTTTTATGAGGCACATCATTGAATAGACATTCAAGGGGGAGTGTTATGAAATAGAAGATTCTTACACTTCTATTTAAGGTGAATGTCTTTAATGTATCTAATTAGAGAGATTTTAGAGTTCTATTAGTGGTAGCTAAATCTTCCTCTCCCCTATAAATAGAGGTGCCCCCTACCATTGTAATTCACCCCTCTCAACTCAATAAGAAGAACTCTCTCTACTCTTCTCTCTATTGCTATTGTTCTTGCATAATTGTTCTTGTCTTTACTTTAGTTTATAACAAATTGCCTTTAAAGTCCTAAATATTAGGTATATACTTCAAATAAGGAAATACTTAATAAAAAGAATTTAGTGAATTTTTAAGTTCTAAATATTAGAAAAATAATTAAACGACCATTTTATCTAGTGTGAACTTTATTTTTAAAGGGGTAAAAAAGCGATCTATTCATTAAAAAGAATCGATTCAATACATTTCTTATGTACCCATAGGTACTATATGGATTTGAATCAGATTTCAGATCAATCTATATTGAGTGACTGCCTCCATTATGCTGTTGCTAGCAAATACCACTATTTTTGTTTTGGATCTTCCAAATCATTCTCGCAGGAGATCCGGACCCATTTTTTTCTGATCCTTCGAGAAAAAGATTCATTCTCTTCATAAAAAATAGGAGGTAGACCAAACGACTTTTTTGTGCAACCTAGTGTATATTCATAGAAGTTATTAGATGGAGCTCTTTAATTTTTTGCCTAGAAGATTTTAATTACTCTATTCCAAATCACGCGAGTAGCCATTAGACATTACTAAGAGACATCCCCGTTATATATATTTGTGATTCAAGGGTTTATTTTGTAGTGTTAATAATAAAAATTTTGTTTAATTTAATATAATATTTCGCTAAGGCCTTCGTGTTTTTAATATAGTATAGATAGATAGACAGATATAGATTTAATTGATTTTCTAACACAAATATAAAATAAATTGTAATACAATCTTGATTATCTCTATGTAATCTGTTCCACGTAAAATAATAAGTTTCAACTAGCACTAATATCAATTATAGGATTATAGTCTAATTTAATGAGTTAGTCCATCTTGACCGGTTCAAATAATCCAAACAACCTCTTTGCCACCCCTAAATTAGATAACAGTAATCTTAAGCTCTCTATAAATATAATGTTTTATAGTAACAAGTTTCACACAATCACTAAATTTTGACTAATTAAAAATATTAAGTATGAAAATTATCAAAGCAATGATTATAGCCATCTTCTTCCTTGTTTTCTCTGTAGGCTCTAGCTTTGGTGACTCTTCATTTGAAGATTCCTCTTTGGTTAGAGTGAAAAGAATTGATATTCAAACTCAAGATAAAATTAGCAGCTTTTTTCGTCAAATGATGTCTCAAAGGAGAAACTTAAGTTGTTCTTGGTGGTGTTGGCCAGTGTGCTGTAAATCTACTGTTGTTAAAATGCCTTAAGTGAGATTGTTATGTAGCTTAATTATATGCTTGTTTAATCTGATGGAAACTTAGTTGATATATTAGTTGTTCTTTTCGTGTTGCAAATCTTTTATGTTTATATACTTTTTAGCATCTCTAATAGCCTGTTTGGTCAAGCTTCTCTAATTCTAAAAGTATTTTTTTTTCGAAAAAAAAGTATTTTTTTTAAAGTGGAAGTGTTTGGCCAAACTTTTCGAAGAAAAAAAAGTACTTTTTAGGAGAACCAGAAGCAGATTTGGAGAAGCAGGAAAATTTAGTCATTCTCCAAAAGCACTTTTAAAAAAAATACACTTAGAAACAGTTTTTACAAGCTTGGACAAATAGTATTGGTTGCTTAGAAATGCTTTTCAAATTAATTAACCAAACACAAATTACTTCTCACAAAATAATCTGATTTTTGCAGCTTGGCCAAATAGGCTATAACTTCTTTTTTTATACTTTTGACGACGTCACGATAAGTCATTGTCTGATTGATCCAACATTTAGTACTATAAAATAAAATTGAATATATACATTAAAGGAACTTAATTAGTATTTTTGTCGTTCTATTTTATTTTATGTGGTATTATTTCTATATTACTGTTTGTCTTAATTTAAGTAATAGTGTATTACTAGGTACGAAATTTTAAAAAAAAATATTTTTAGAACTTATGGTTTAAAATAATTTTATTTATATAGGTAAAAGTCTATTAAAATTTGGGTCATAGCCCAACCCGTCTAACTTTTACCAAACTTTAATAATATACGCATCTTCTTATTAATTGTAAATATTTAAAAAAATTGTTATGATCATATATGACATATCCCCCAAAAAAATATTTTAAAGATAGTTTAGCAAAGTTACTTATGGATCAATTTGAGCTAAAAATCAACCCAATTTTAAATGAATTGGGCCAAGATAGTCTAAGTTCAATAAATTAATGGATCAATAACTAGCCCAACCTTGGACGAGTCATTTGGACTTGGCCCGAATTTAATAGCCCTAATTATAAGATTATATAACGGTAATCTCAAGCTCTCTCTATATAATTGGTTTCACACTAGCAAGGTTCACACAACCACTAAATCTTGACTAATTAGCAATATTAAGCATGAAGATTACCAAAGCAATGATTATAGTCTTTTTTTTCTGTATGCTCTAGTTTAGGTGAATATTCATTGAAGATTCCCCTTCACTAAGAGTAAAAGAAATTGTTGTTCTAACTCAAGATAAAATTAGCCGTTTTTTTTTCGCCCAATGATGCCTCAAAGGAAAAACTCAAAATGTGATGTATGGTGCTGGCCAGTGTACTATAAATCTCAATTTAATATTAAGAGCCTTTAGTGAAATAGTTATGTATCTCAATTACATGCTTGTTTAATCTGGTGGAAATCTAATTGTTAAATTATTTGTTTATTTTTGTTACAAATCTTTTATGTTTATAAGCCTTTTAGCATTTCTAACTTCTTCTCTTTTACACTTTTGACAACATTTCGATAGCCTTTGTAAACATTTAGTTTAGACGCGGCTCGAATATCTTTATGTTATAAGTTTTGTTAAGCATGCTTCTTTGACAGAAAACAAACTCTTTTTCCATAACAACAGCCGCGACTATAAAGGGCGGGGCGGTTTGATTGATCCAACCTTTAGTACTATAAAATAAAATAAAAAATCTAAATTAAAGGAAATTACCTATCAGATTAAATATAATAATTGAAAATAGCATATCTATTTTTATAAGGTAGGGGTAAGATCTGCATAGATACTACCCCATCAGATCCAACTTGTAAGATTACACTGAATTTATTATTATTGTCATAAATTAAGGGGACTTAACTAGTATTCGTTCCGTTTTATTTTATGTGGTACTATTCTATTTTACTACCTTCGTCATACGTATTTGTATCGCTCTAAATTATTTTATCAAGGATAAAATAAAAATTTAGGGCTAATTTTTTTAAAAATATAACTTCTTTTTTTTGGAGTAAACGGACAAAAAAGTACATATAAATTGGGATGGAACGAATTTAAAAGAGCAGTTCATCAGAAAAGCGTAACAAATTTCTGTATTTAAAACATTTTAAGATTCAAAACTTCTTTATTTTTAAGTCCAAAATTTCAGCTTTCACCGAATACATCGTCAAAAACCATGACAACCCCACCACGCCCTAAGAGAAACCCCACCTCCGCCGCAAACCACCGCCAAAACCCCCCTAAATCACCGGGAAAACCAATACCCATCACCAAAACAATCTCAAAAACTCCAGAAACCCACAGAGTCTTCACCGAAAATGACGAAATTCAACTCCTGAAAACCTTCTCTGGATCCCCAAATACCTCTGAATTCACTTCTAACGGCAATTTCACAGAGAAACAGATCGCAAAAAAGCTGAAAAAACTCAAAGAAAAGTACCACAAGCTCGCTAGGTCCAAATCCCTTATAAAGACCCCACACGATCAAAAGATTTACGAAATAGCACGCCAGATTTGGGGCAGAAACGTTGCTAAAGGAAAAGAAAAAGAACCAGTGGTAGAATTGCATAGAAGTCGTGAAGAAGAAGTGAATTTGGAGGAGTTTCCTTTTTTGGTAAGTGAAATGATGAGTGTTTTTGGGAGAAGTTGGTATTGTAAAGAAGGGTTAAGGAGATTGGGAAAGGAGAAGTTGAAGAAGATGAATGAGAAGTGGATGGAGTTGAGATTGAAAGAAGCTGAGATTATGGTGAATAAGGCTAAGTTGTACCATGAGCAGTTGAAATCGGTTGTTGAAGGTTCTAAGGGGACTGACAATGAGGAAAATTGAGGAAAATGGAAGGGTTTTATTTTCAACTCTGGAAAATGGTAGTCCTTATTCAGTAAAAGAAGGATTTGAAACTTTTTGGTGTAAGCCTGTTGTAGAATGGATGTTATTGGTAAATTTGCAGCTTATTAGAAATGTCGTTGTAACATACTGTGCTTTTCAATGATCTCTGTTGTAACTGAATTATTCTAATGGATAACTTTCTTTTCTGTTATTCTTTTTTTAGGGTGGAATTGTTTCACTTGATTTATAGTTTGTTTGGCTAAATTAAAAAATAAGTATTTTTTTCAAAAGTATTTTTTTAATAGTAGTAATACTTTTGGTGAAAAGTAATTTGTATTTGGGTAATTAATTTGAAAAATACATGTAAGTAACAATTTGTATTTGACCAACCTTTTAAAAAGTGTTTCTAAATGTATTTTTAGAAGTGCTTATTAAAAAAGTACTTCTAGAAAAAAAGCTCAAAATCACATTTTGTTTTCTTTTAAAAGTTTGGCCAAATACTTCAACTTTGAAAAAAAAAATATTTTTCTTGAAAAAGTACTGTCAACCTGGAGAAGCTTGGCCAAACCAGGTATTACAGTCCTTGATGTTCAGAGTGAAACTATCAGCCATTCACATTAATAGCCCATTTGGCAGCTTATTTTGATAAGTGCTTTTCTCAAAAGTATTTTTGGTGAAAAATAATTTGTGTTTGGCTAATTAATTTGAAAAGTAATTCTGAGCAGCCATTAGTGTTTGGCCAAGTTTTAAAAACTGCATCTAAGCGTATTTTTCTCAATAGTGCTTTTCAACAAAGTGTTTTTGAAGAGAAGCTATTTTCTACTGCTTCTCCAAAACTGCTTTTGCTTCATCTCAAAAGCACTTTTTTCCTTTTAAAAGCTTGACCAAACAACTTAATTTTAGAAGAAAAAAATATGTTTAACGAAAAAAAAATTGCCTCAAAAGAAGCTTGGCCGACATGCTATAAGGTTGGAAGTGATTTGCAAAATTTAGCCGAGTCAAAGTCACTTAGAGCATATTTGGCCAAGCTTCCGGGAGGTCAAAAGTATTTTTTTCCCCCAAAAAAGTACTTTTCAAAAGATTTGAGTTGTTTGGCCAGTACATAAAAGTACTTTTGGCAATAGCCGAAGCAGTTTTTCTGCTTTTGAGAAGAAGCAGAAAATTCTAGCTTCTTCCACGAAGCACAAGCAGAAGTAGAAAATTAACTTACTCAAGACAAAACTATCCTTGTCATAAATTTTTATTTTTCAAATTATCCCTTACTAATAAGTTTTTTTCTTTTCATTTTTATTTCTAGTTTTTACCATCCTATTAAAATTAAAGATATCATATATATGAATCATATTGTAACTTTTCAAATCTTTTATTGACTTTTCTTGTTTTTGATCTTTTCTTTGTGTAATGTGTCGTAACTTTCCAAATTATCGTCTTTTTTTTTCACACTAAAGCAAATTATCTGCATCTTCTTTGGATTATCAATTCTCTTCCTATAAAGAATTATAAGGTTTTCTATCATATGCTATTTGTTCCTGAATCTTTAAAACAATTATCAAATATGAGTTGTGAAAATGACCTACAAATAGGTAATAAATTTACAATTCAATTGCATAATCAATCTATATATTATTAAAAGAAGAATAAAATGCATCCATATTTAGTCAAGTAGCAGCCTCAAATAGGTCACTTGGCATTTTAGGACAAAGTTAGTAAGGTTAGGTAATATTTAGTTTATTTTTGAATTTAATTTTGTTTAAAATAAATAAATTATACATTATATGTTGTTAATATTTAGTTACCCTTTTTGAATTAGAATCTAAACTGTCGCGACCCCAACTCCGGTCGTGATAGCGCCCAATGCACTACTAGGCAAGTCCAACTTTTCACAAGAATTTCCAACTTAAGGAAATTTTAGATATACAACACAGGGGAAAAATAATAAACCACAATATCGAATGTCAAGGAATACGAATATAATATGCTGAAGTTTAACAAAATACTGCAATGTAGTCCAACTAGGACCCGGTGTCACGGATATGAGCCTCTAATATAGAATCCCAAACCTACTACAATGTCTGTCTAGGAAATAAACAACAAAGGATAGAGATAGAGGGGAAGGATCAAGGCTGCAAACGCCATGCAGCTACCTCGATGCTCCCAAATACTACTGTTCAGCTAAACCAGTGCTCCCTCAGCTTGTGGGGTACCTAGATCTGCACGTATGGTACAGCGAGTAATGTGAGTACTCCGACCCAGTGAATAATAAACATTTATAAAGGCTGAGAATAAAAAATCACGGAATAAAACAAAGTAAACTATAATTGGCAGTTTAGAAAACTTAATAGTGAGCAATAACCTGCTGAAATCAGAGTAGAGATACTGAGGCAGGTATAATATATAAAGAACAAATGCATGAATGCAATGCAATATATATATGATGGTACATTCCAGTACCACTGCGGCGTGCATCCCGAGCCATCCATATTTATTTATCGTCGACAGCGCTCACTAAGGTATGTACACACTCCGTAAGGGCTCCTACAGCCCACGTGCAATATCAATATAATCGATCGGCCCTTGCTGTTTGCCTCTCCATTCGACTCCTCTCGTCGAATTTAATTAAAACCACAACGAATCCATCACAATACGCCAAGGGAACAAAACTCAATCAAAATAATTTAAAAACAACAAGAATTCTCGAAATAGCAAAACCCGAGCCCCGAGCCCACTTCTCGAAACTCAGAAAATTTTAAACCAACGGATTCCTTATCTCGCCAAGAGTCTATACATATTAAATCACAAGAATCGGAGTCCATCTGACCCTTCAAATCCCTATTTTACACTCTCTTAAGTTCAAGCCCTAAAACATCATTTATGACCTTTAATTCCTTTATTATTCAGTCTAAATCCATATTTTTACACCATAAAATCGTATTCTAAGTCCGAAAATCATGCCTGATTAAAGCCCTCGATACCCTCTTCAAAATCGCAACAAAGCTCTCCAAGTTCGAAGTCCAAAATGTTCTTCTTTCAAAAATTCGCGAAGAAGACTATTTCATTTAACTGCTTAGGCAATTTCTCATCTGCGATAAAAATGTCGCTTCTGTGACTTTCGCATTTATGGTCCACATCCGCTTCTGCGGACCTTCACTTAAGGGCCTTGAAAGCTTCTGTGGCCCATGTTTCGCACCAGCGGGACCGCCTGTGCGGTCCTAACTTCCGCTTCTGTGGAACCTGCCATGATCCAACTTTTCGCTTCTGCGCCTTCCCGCTTACTTCTGCGAGACCGCACCTGTGGTCTGATGTGAATAAACGTCAATACTACACAAGAGGGGGGGTGATGTGTGTGGTACCTAATTTTCGCGTTAGAAGAACCTGATTCTTCTAAGTGTTCTAAGTGCTGTAGTTTGCGGAATAATAAAAACTGAAAGAAAAATGCACTAAGATTTTTACGTGGAAAACACCTGGATCAAAAGGTAAAAAAACCACGACCTACTGCTCAGTAGGATTTTCCCAAACTCCACTAAAAATCAATGAGCCAAAACAGTATTTACAAAGACTTTTTGTAAACCTAAGGATTACCTCTAATCCCGTTGTGGCAACCAGCCTCTAACTGTTGCGACAACTTCAAGTTAACTCTAACTTGAATACTCACCTATTATAATTGCTTTTATGAAAGTTGAAAGGTACAATATGAAAACACCTACTACAATTAAACTAGAAATAATGAAAGACACATAAAACTCTTTATGGAACTTGTTCTTCAATCTGGTTCATGTAACTTCTAGTTGGCACTCTTGAATTACACACGAGCTGCTTGCAAAAAGGCTTGCTATTTTGCTCCCAATTCACTTTTAACTTCTGCGTTTTTGTGCAACCACTTTAATGTGAGAAAATCCTTCAATTTATAGAGTTATTAAATGAAGAACAAACTAGAGTTCTGATGCAACTCTTCCTTGGTGGAAGAGTTCTAGTTGATTCAACTTCTAACAACTTTCTTATCTTGAATAGTGTTCTCTTTGATTAAGGACTCCTTCTCCTTATCAATTATGCAACCTTTTCGATCAGGAGATATTAAATACACCAAGTTAAGCTTATCTTCTTCATGTGAAACTCGCAAGCTTGAATCTGCCCGTTTTATGAACCTGAGGGATAGACCACTGGGATGAACCTGGTTCATCCTGAGTTCTTCTGTCAATCTTCAAAACTTAACCTTTACTTGGGCCAACTGTTAGTATTTATGCCCGTCACTAGAGGGGGGGGTGAATAGTGCGGCACAAGAATATTGATAAATATTGCGGAATTAAAATTGCAGGAATAAAATAAATTCGGTAATTTAAATAACAAGGAAAGAACGCACCGAATTTATCCTGGTTCACCACAACCTGTGGCTAGTCCAGTCCCCGAGAGACTCTCTCGAGATTCCACTAACTTCGTTAAGCTTACGGGTGCTTAACAAACCGTTACAATTGCTCGTAGATGTACACTCTACAAGACTTCACTTTGCTCGAGGATACCGCACCTCAAGACTTCAACCACTAAGACTTAGGGTACTTAGCAAACCCGTCAATCAATGAGAAGATATGTTCTTCTCAAACACCTTTCTCTTCTTACAATAAGAACTCTCTCAAAAGAGTAGATAAAGAGATACAAATAAGCTCTATGAACAACTCAAAGTTGTCTCTCAAATGGCTCAACAAAAGCTCTAAAATGATGCTCAAATAATATCAATATGTATATCAATATTGGGAGGTGTTGTGTGTTTAAAATCAGCTCAAAAGACCTCTTTTTATAGGTGAAAAATGGTGTATGTCCGTTGCTTAATTGGCAATCAATTATGCTGATTTTGTGCCCAGATAATCGATTATGCAAATCAGATAATCGATTATTCTCCAACGTTCAGAAAATCAGAAGCTGATTTTTAGCCAAATAATCGATTATTTGCTGAGCATAATCGATTATGTTGAGGCAGTGTTCAAAACACTGGCAACGGATACAAGATAATCGATTATTTAAAGGTAATAATCGATTATATACCATTGATATACCAGAGTATACCAGAATTCAAAACTTACTTCAAAAATCAATTTGGTTAAAATGAAAACGTTAAAATCGTTTTGTTTGAAGTATTTAAAATATGTTTATGATAAATGATTTAATAAAATATTTTTATGATAAATATGATTTAATAAAATATGTTTATGATAACTATGATTTAATAAAATATGTTTATGATAAATATGATTCAATAAAATATGTTTATGATCAATATGATTTAATAAAGTGATTTTATGCATATTTATGATGACCTATGTTGAGCCAAAAGACGAGATAACTAAAGCGTTGCTCTTACATTGGTTCTACCTAACGACCTACGCCTTGGGTCTTCGGTCTTGAATATTTGAGCTCGTCTTTGGCTTTTCCATTGCAATCCGTTCATCAATATGCTTCTCGGCATTCAAGCTTGATTGTTTGTTCATATAATATCGTTGTTTGACACTTGACTTTATTGTTTGTCATTCATCAAAACCTATACCTGAAAATCATGCTCATACAACCAAGGCGCACATATCATATGATAGAGTGATTTTCTACAACAAATTCCCCCTTTTTGATGATGACAAACTCTGTGCTTTTCATAAGCTTAGGCCCTGTTTCAACTTAATCCAATAGCAACACAATGTTAGAAACATGTTTCCTTTTTATCACTTATCATCAAGGACCAGGTACATTAGGTTATAAACATCACTGTTCAAAGTGTAAAGCACAACCTTCTTTCCCCTTTTGGCATCATCGAAAAGTTGCATAAAAAATGTGAGATAACCAGATTTTAAAACTTACTCATGGCCATTGTGGATACTTCAAATGCAATCATAGATTAATCATCATAGATCAAGCTAAGAATTTTAACCATCAAAGAAATATAAACAAACAATTAGAGCAAAAACAGTGAATTTATTTGATGATTGATAAGATTCTACCACAAAGCAAAAGAAGAAATAAAAATACTGAAAATATGAGCAAAAGAAACTCAACGTCCCAAACTGTGTCACTGGTTGATCTTCACTAGGCTAGGAGACTTAAGGCTTGTAAGAGGTAGGTGCTTGGTTTTTGACTTGGAGGATTTTCAGCACACCTTGAAGAATGCCATCATTCTTCTCTTTTCTCCAGCCAGATCAGTTCTAAGAGCATCTCTCTTAGTCTTCATCTCAACCAACCTCTTCTTCAGCCTTTCAATCTCAGCATCCTTAGCCTCACTTTCTTGCACCAAGGCACTGATTTTGCTATTGACATATGTCTTTTTAGATGAACCAGGTTCATTAAGAATGACATTGACTTCATAATCACAAGCAAGCAAAGTATTAACCCCACTTCTTCATAGATACCTTGAAATGTGCAGCACAATTTTGAGAATGAAACCATAGGGAATGGCATGAGTTTTGGTGCCATTGATAACTCTATCAGTAGGTATGCGAGGGTTTCCTGTTCAGATGGAACATGTTCATCAATATTTTTGCCAAGTTAAACCAATCCCTCAGCAGCTTCGCCAGACCCCACTTCCCTTTATTTTTCTCACACTCTCTTCTATTTCACTAAATTCCTCTCCCCAAAAACCCGTTGTACCAATTTCTTTTATTAGACCAACAGGAGTAGGTGAAGAATCAACCACTCTTGTACCCTTTCCCCTCATAGTACTCCTAGCTCCCTTGCTCTCTTTTCTTATCTTTTTTTCATTTTTACCACAACTTCTCCAGATTATATAGTTTCAACACTTACATCCTACAAATCTATTCTCAAAAATTACAGCAACTTTATAAAGTGTCTCAGGAGAACCTTTATAGTCAAAAGATAGCTTATCAGTTTCAGAAGACCTACTTTCTTCCCCCTTAGTAGCCGACTTAAATGAATCTTAGGATTCTACTTCCCTACCTACTTTCAATTGCTTGTTTATTTTCTTGATCTCCTCTTCTTCAACGTGTTCGACAATCTAGGCTAGGGTATGAAAAAGAAGAGAATTAGATTGTGTTTGGAAGATGAAGGAAGAATAAGAGTTTCTGACGGTTTGAGAAATATGAAGTAAGAAATACACTAAAGCTGATCAATATACAGAGAAATAATTAGTGGGGTAACTACAGCTTTTCAGACTCTTAAAAGTTTAGTCAAACTGAAATTCAGTTTTGAAGAGATGTTGGAGTATATCCCTAAAATCTAGGTAGTTCCATTTGATTGGGACACTTTTAAATGGAACTGGTTCACTTGTAATGGATAAGTTCAAAAGAAGTTTGGTATTTGGTAGGACTCTGCTCATGATCGAAATATAGTTCTAATTATGCAGAGTGTAGAAAACATATCGTGTTATCTTGATGAACCAGGTTCGTCACTGAGAATTCTCTTGTGTAAGTCCAAATTTGCCAAAATAGAGAAAATATCATTAGTGATTAATGAGTCATTTTAATACATGGCACAAGAGTATACTATGTAAAGTATGAGACTGAGCAAGATTTAATCTAACTATACACAATTTACAGACTTTCTAACCAAATAATTTTTTTTCATTTTTTTTGTTTAACCTTGAACTTGTCCTTTTAGGTGATCTTAATCATCCCTAATTCCAACTTGTTCCTCTTAAAGTGATCTCTACTTAAACCTTTTGTGAAGATGTTAGCAATTTGCTTGTCAAACGCACAAAACTCCACAATGATCAAGCCTTTTTAATAGTTGTCCCTTAAAATATGGTGTCTAACATATATGTGCTTAGTTCTCTTCTAATGAACCAGATTCTTAGACATACTAATAGCCCTAGTGTCATCACAGAAAATAGGGATGCGACCAACTTCAATACCAAAATTCATCAACTGTTGCTTGATCGACAACAATTGAACACAATCATGAAGCAGCATCAATAGACTCAACTTCAGCAGTAGATAAGGCCACTGAATTTGCTTTTTAATAGCCCATGACACAAGACATGAACCAAGGAAGTGTGTCATAACTGAAGTGCTTTTCCTATCCACTAGGAAACCTGCATAATCAGTGCCAGTATACCCCACTATGTTAAAATTACTACCTTTTTTATACCAATGGCAAAGGTTAGGGGTGCCTTTCAAGTATCTCAATGTTCTCTTTACATTAGTCAAGTGGGTCTCCTTTGTATTTGTCTGAAATCGAGCACAAAGACCTACACTACACACAATGTCAGGTCTGCTAGTAGTGAGATATAAAAGAGAACCAATCATTCCCCTATACACCTTCTGATCAACAGATGAACCATGTTCATCTATATCCAATTTCGTGGATGTTGCAATATGAGTGTCAATTTCTTTGGACGTTCCTTCCTGTTTTTGTTAATGAGGGATAGGTTCATGGAGAGGTTCCCTCGAGGTTTGAGGATCAGTTACTCTCTAGTCAGTTCCCCCTGTCATGTTGCCCAGGTGGAAGAACATGTTCCATCACCTGTTCCTTCCTGTGATGCATATTCAGGTGGATTGTGGTTTCACCATTTGAATTTCTTATCAGCCCAATCTCTTCATTATCTTACTCTTGCCTCTTAGAAAGAATGTTAGTTTTTCAATAAAATAACATATATATTTTTCTACACACAGAGTTCTTTTACTGAGTATAATATAAGCTTTACTATGTGACGAATATCCCAAGAATACTCCCTCATCACTTTTGGGATCATACTTACCTAGGGAGTCTTTGCCATTATTGTGCACAAAGCACTTGCATCTAAATGCCCTAAGATGGGATATATTTAGCTTTCTCCCTTTAAGTGACTCATAGAGAATTTTCTTAACAAGAGATCTAGTCATGCAACTATTTATAATGTAGTATGCAATTATTCAGCAAACTTGGCATTTTTAAATTCAGTTCCATGATCAGACCTAATTGATGCAAGTTGATTACCTAGTTATTTCTGAGTTTTTCTAACAAAATAAGTAAACATGTCAAATGCTTCATATTTAGATGTTAATAACAATGTCCAACTAAACCTAGAGTAATCATCAACAAGCACCATCACAAACATTTTACCACATCCACTTAATGTTCTCATTGGACCACAGAGATCCATATGGACCAGTTCCTTCATTCTGGTGGTGCTTAAGATTTTCTTTCTTTTGAAAGTGGATCTTACCTGCTTTCCCCTTGCACAAGCCTCACAAATTTTGTCTTCCTTGAAATTAACGTTAGACAGTCCCATCACCAAATCCTTGGAGACTAGTTTGTTAAGTTGACTTAGACTGCATGTCCAAGTCTCTGTGCCAAAGGAGGGGATCATTGTCCAACACACTTATGTAAGTGAGTGCATTTTCTGAAAGTGTGGACAAATCTACAATATATATATTGTTTACTCTTTTTCCCTGCAAAACAATCTTGTTTGTGGTAAGATTAATCACAAAACATTTGGTAGAGGTGAATATTACCAAGTTACCTTTATCACACAATTGTGATTGTCTTATTAGGCGGTATTTTAGGCCATCTATCAATAATATATTCTCAATAGAGTGAGAATCAGTCTTAGCTACCTTTCCAACCCCAATGATCTCACTTTTCTTCCCATTTCTAAAGGAGACATTACTTCATTTGAGGTCCTCAAGTGAAAGGAACTGGTTCTTGCTTCATATCATATGTTTTGAGCATCCACTATCCATGTACCACATTTGGGTGCTCCCTTCACTTGGACCCGCAAAAGAAAATTAGGGGTTTGTCTTAGGAACCCAAACTAGTTTGGGTCCCTTTCTATATGCAAAAGGGTGAATTAGATTATTTTTAGCCCAACCTGGCAGCCTATTTTTCCCTTGAACAAATTCTTTATTCTTTTGTCTAGCCTTTTCTTTTGCAATACATTCAGATTTATAGTGACCAGTTTTACCACAATGTGTGCAAATTTTATTCTCAGGAAGTTTGAGGTACTTGCTTTTGGAATCCCACTTAGGTTCAGGGGTCTCGTAGCCAAATCCTCTCTTATTGCTACTATGGTGTTCATGTAGCCATGAAAGTGCATCGAATGACCTATTCCATTTATAGGTTCTATTTAGCTCGTGCTTAACCTTGTTTAGATCCTCCTTAAGGACTCTTATATGCTTATCTCTTTTGTACAACTCATCTTTCATTTTTCTTACATTTTCTTCTAAAGTGAGTTGTGTGTGATCAGATTCCTTTTTACCAGTTCCTAATTTCAATTTTAGATTTTCAGATTTGAGCTCTAGGACTGTGGTGTCAAGTTTATGAACCTGGTTCTTCAACTCAGCATTTTTTACTATCACTTTTACTAGCCCTAAGTTCTAGATTTTTGCACTTAGTTTTCAAAATCTCACACTCCTTAGACAGATGTTCCTTTTCATTTTTTAGATCCTCATATTCATCAATGAAATCCAGGAGTAATTTAGATAGACTTTCTTTAGACAAAAATTTAATCTTGTCTTTGAGATGATTTATACTTACCTCGGATTCCTCATCGGATTCTCCAATTGCCATAAGTGCTTCTTCATCCCCATCTTCACCCTTTGAGTCCTCATCTGAGCTTTCTCCCCAGGCAGCAACCATAGCACTTGTTGATCCTTTGTTCTTCTTGAGTTGAACCTGTTTCTTCTTCTTGTTTCTTTGTTCAGTTCTTTCCTTCTTCCATTCAATTTCCCATTGAGGGCAGTTTCTGATGTGGTGATCAGTCTTCCCATTCTTGTAACACTCCTCATTGGTTTGTTTTTCAGGAACCCTTGGTTTGCTATAGCTTCCACTTCTTGAAGAACCATTTCCTCTCATTAAGTACTTCTTGAATTCCTTTGTGATCATGGTCAGTTCATCCTCCTCTAGATCAGCACCTTCAGTGATTCTGAATGCCATGCTTCTTTCCTTCTTGGGTGCATCCATGTTCATGGTTTGCCTTCTAAGTTCATAGGCTGTGAGATTTCCAATTAACTCGTCCAACTTAAGAGCGGCAATGTTCTTTGATTCCTGAATGGCAGTGATTTTGCTTTCCCAAGTGACTGGCAGAACCCTTGTCAAAATTTTCTCAACTTTGTCCTCTTCAAGAATAACCCTTCCAAGAGACTTAAGTTCATTTGTCAGTGTGGTGAACCTTGTATATATATCCTGGATGGTTTCCCCTTCTTCTATGGTGAAATTCTCATATTGAGAATATAGCAATGATCCTCTTGATCTCTTTACTTGAGGAGTTCCTTCATGAGCCACTTGTAAAGTATCCCATATTTCCTTGCTAGTGGTACAACTTTGAATTCTAGTGTACTCGTCTGTACCAAGGCCACACACAAGCCATTTTTTGGCCTTAGCATTCTTATCAGCATTGCAGTCAGCTCTTATTTTTGGAACATCTACTCCTTCAGCATTCTTCTTCATGGTAGCTAGGGGACCATCAGTGACAATGTCCCATAGCTCATAGTCTTCTCCGATGATATGATCTCTCATTCTATTTTTTCACCAAGAGTAGTAGTGGCTATTAAAGAGTGGATGCCTATCAGTGGATTTCCTTTCCCAGTTATAAGGTGGTGCACTCATCTTAATCTTTTCCTAAGGTGTTAGCCTCTTCAAGGATAACCTGCTCTGATACCAATTGATGTGGATAAACGTAAATACCACACAAGAGGGGGGTGATTTGTGTGGTACCTAATTTTCCTGTTCTAACTACTACAGTTTGCGGAATAATAAAAATTGAAAGTAAAGTGCACAGAGATTTTTACATGGAGAACACCTGGCTCAAAAGGTGAAAAAACCACGACCTACTACTCAGTAGGATTTTCCCAAACTCCACTAAAAATCAATGAGCCAAAACACCATTTACAAAGACTCTTTGTAAACTTAAGGATTACCTCTAATCCCGTTGTGGCAACCAGCATCTAACTGTTGCGACAACTTCAATTTAAATTTAACTTAAATACTCAGATACCTATTACAATTGCTTCTATGAAAGCTTAAAGGTACAATATGAAAACACCTACTACAATTGAACTAGAAATAAAGAAAGACACATAAAACTCTTTATGGAACTTGTTCTTCAATCTGGTTCATGTGGCTTCTGGTTGGCACTCTTGAATTACACACGAACTGCTCGCAAGAAGCCTTGCTATTTTACTCCCAATTCACTTTTAACTTCTGCGTTTTTGTGCAACCACTTTAATATGAGAACATCCTGCAATTTATAGAGTTATTAAATGAAGAAACAACTAGAGTTCTGATGCAACTCTTCCTTGGTGGAAGAGTTCTAGTAGATTTCAATTTCTAACTCCTTCCTTATCTTGGATAGTGTTCTCTTTGATTAAGGACTCCTTCTCCTTAACAATTATGCAACCTTTTCGATCAGGAGATATTAAATACACCAAGTTAAGCTCATCTCCTTCACGTGAAAACCGCATGCTTGAATCTGCCCGTTTTATGAACCTGAAGGATGGACCACTGGGATTGACCTGCTTCATCCTAAGTTATTTTTTCAATCTTCAAAACTTAACCTTTACTTGGGCCAACATGGTCCCATAGTCGCAGGTTCAAAAACACCAGATACCAGCAAACTTAAACATGCAACAACTCCAAAATTCTCCGTTCAACCACCTGAACTCACCCCGAGGCCCTCGGGACCTCAACCAAAAACAAAGACATGGTCCAATAACATATTCAAACTTGTTCCAATCATAAAAACACGTCCAACAACACAAAAATCCTCAATTGTCATCAAATTCAAGCCTAAGTTCTTCAAATTCCTCCGAAACTCGCATTCGATCAAAAATCCAACAAAATCACCTTCGAATCATCTGAAATTTTGTACACACATTTCAAATCACCTAATGAAGCTACTGCAACTCTCGAAATTCCATTCCGACCCTCGGATCAAAATCTCACCTATCAACCGGATATCGCCAAAATGCAAACTTCGCCAATTCAAACCTAGTTCTACACCGGACCTCTAATATCAATTTCGATCACACTCCTAAGTCATAAATCACTCCCCGAAGCTAGCTGAATCACCGGAATTCACCTCCGAGCCCTCTAACTCATAAGTCAACATCCGGTTGATTTTTTCTAACCAAACTTTCCTTAAAGAGACTAAGTGTCTCATTTCCTACCGAAACCAATCCAATTCAACTCTAACACACCAAACGCCGATAATGAAACATGAAGAAGCATAAAATGAGGGAAACGGGGTGTAACACATGAAACGACGGGTCGGTCGTCACATAAACATACTTAACTATTTCTTTTACGACTTTTTTTTATATATTTAAAACTATTTTATTTTGTGCTTAATGCCATCTTTCAAGTTTGACACTCAAAATCATCTAGTTACAACTATCATGGCTATACATAATTTCATCCGAAAATATTCTTTTACCGATAAACAATTCAGCTATTATGCTAATGAAGACATTACTGTAGAGATTGATGAAGGAGATCATCCTTCTGATATTCCTTTAGAAATGCGAGGCAAGTCTTCTACTAATATTGAAATATTTTATGATAAAAGTGGAGATAAAATTGTTGAGAAGTATTATCATGTGTGAGTGACTTTACTTATTATTTCATGAGGGATTATCAATACATAGTAATTTGTGGTTGGACTTTTAATTTATACTGAATGATGTCATTTTAATGATTCAAATCAGCATATAAAAATAAGTAATTATACTAGATAATATCATATGCTTTAGTATAACTATATATGTAAAATTGATTTTAATCTTTAATCTGTTTTTTTTACTTTATGTTTTATATTTTAATTAAATAAAATAAAAATAATAAGTCTCTTATGATAAATATTTAAGTTCATTTTTATGTTTAAAAAAAAATATACGACCTTGGTACTATCCTTTTTTTTGGTAATTTAACACTCAAGCACTTTTTGAAATGATTGGTCAAACCCAAATTATTTACCAAATGTTCCAAAAAGTACTTCTTAAATGAATTAGTCAAACACAAATAATTTTTTTCAAAAGTATTTTACTTTTCAAAAGAAAATATTTTTCAAAATAAGCAGATTTTGACATATTGACAAAATGGGCTCTTACTACATCTCGCTATCGTAAGCGAGTTAAGGTCAATTACTATAGCTGAGTTAAAGTCAATTAAATCAATTTTCACCAACTGTCGCTCCACTTAAGTGCGAATTCAGAATTGTAATGACGACATTAAATTCTGACGGATTAACTCAGTCGGATCCTAGTCCAGGGGACAGTTCTCAAAGCAACTCACATTATGAATTCATTTTATCAACCAAACAGAGAATTGATTAGTATAATCTATGGGTGTCAATGGGAAGCTCTTATCAGAGATCAATCCGTGTCTAATCTTAATTCAATTCGATCGATATTACCTATACAGGTTTCTAAAGATTGGGGAAGAAACGTGAAGGTAGTTTAAAGTTCTAAGAGAACAAAACAAGTGCAAATTCTAAAATGATAATCCCTCCGTTTCAATTTATGTAAACCCATTTGACTGGATACGAATTTTTTTTTAAAAAGAAAGAAGACTTTTTAACATGTATTTAAAAATAAGGTACATATATTTTTTGTGACTATAAATTATTAGATGAAAGAAAAATTGTTTCTAAATATGGAAGGGATCATTCATTTTGGTATGGATTTAAAACAAAATATATTCACATAAATTGAAACAAAGGGAGAGGGAGTACCATTTTCCTCCACAATCTTTGATCAAACCAAACTGAAGATTCAAATGTCTTTATCGTCGTTTGTTTTGCATAAGATTAAGAATTCTGCCCAGGGAAAAAGCTGAAGCCCATCTAACTAGAGGAGCCTCTTCACAATTAGGCCAGTTGTGGCAAAAAATCTTGGCCCAGGAAATTAGATAGATCATCAATGAAAAGGCACCTCAGCACATGCACTTCTATCTATGTTTCTAATAGCAATAGAAACTTAAATACAGAGATTGGGTCAAAATATTGATCTAACTACTTTCCCTACAACGTTGCTGCTAGCCTGCTATCTGAATAATTTGGATCATATCAAACATCTGGAATAAAGAGATCGGAGCTAACTATTGATATGACCAGTAAATATTCGACAAGATCTGATCCACTCCCTACCTAATTAGCTTACTCAGCCCCAATCCCATATTCAATCCTATTCTCTAAATAGGGTAGGGCTTTCTTGAAATGAAATGTTTCAACAAGCCACAAACAATCACATGCATTAATTAAAAGCAATAGCATGTTCCTTAAAGAAGTCATAACTAGTCAGAACAATTCCTGAATCAAACAATTGGTAGTGGGTAAAATTCCAATGTGAGAAGATGCCCATTAAAAAACGTAGGGCATCAAAATCATACATAATAAACAAACGTGCATCTTGAGCAAACATAATAAATAACCAAATAGAATCAATGCAGACAGGACTTGGTCCACACAGTAACACTCATATAGTAACACTCACACAGTAACACTCATATAGCACCAATTCCAAGCACACAGATATAAAACCTTGATCAATTCGAATACAATATACCCAAACTAAAAAATGAAAAGCTAAGCATTACAGTACTTAACATTTTAACTAGACATCAACATAAGCTATCATATCATTTCTAGATGAAATGAACATTACTATCTGTATATGATTTTGATTCATTAGGAAAGAAACTAGAGACATGTTTCTTCACTTGGCAAGCATAGCTTGCTGAGCCTGGTTTTCTTGTTGCTGCTGATAGTTCACTGGCCTCCTGAAGAGCATGATGTGTGGCTCTGGTCGATGAATAGCATAGTGCACCCATCCTCTGCTCTGCTGAACTCCAATTGCACGCCACTCATTCTAGTTGTCAGTCAAACAAGACGAACACATTGTAAACCACATGCAATAGCAGAAATCAAAATCTGGTCATTAACAGCAATAAAGCAGCACATAGCCACATCTACTCTTGAGTTTACACAGTGCTAAATTACAATCTGATAGTACAACACAATATCATTAATCCAATTTGGCTTCAATTAATCAAACAAGAAGAACACATTGTAAACCAAATGCAATATCAGAAATCAAAATCATTTCGCTAACAGCAACAAAGCAGCACAAAGCCACATCTGCTCATGAGTTTACACATAGCGCTAAATTACAATCTAATAGTGCAGCATGATATCATTAATCTGATTTGCCTTGGAGTACTCAAACAAGAAGAACACAATGAAAACTACATGCAATACAGAATATCAAAATCATTTTGTTTGATTACATGAAATAAAGCAGCACAAAACCACATCTACATATTTCACATAGTATCACACACATGATATCATCTATTTTGATCAGCATTCAAGTAATCAAACAAGACGAACACAACATAAACCACATATAACACCAGATATCAAAATCATTCTGTTCGACTACACAAAAGCAGCAGAAAGCCACATCTACTGATGAGTTTTCACATAGTGCTAAACAACCTAATAGCACACACGAAATCATTTATTTTGATTAGCATTCAACTAATCATTTCAATTGAAGAACTTCTGAAATGAAAGCACATAACATGCTGATTATCATTTGCTAGTTCAATTTCTCCATACACAAATTTTAAAAAGTGAAAAAAATGAATACATACTAAACCCTAGGGGTAAAAGCGATCACTCACTTCAGAGAGAAGACGATTCTTCGGTAACAATTTCGCTACATCAGGAGGAAGAACAACATGCCTGAAAAATACAAAATCCACAAAAATCAATGAATTACTAAAATCATTACGAAAAATAAGTGGATAAAACAAAATAAATTACTGAAATTCAAAACAAAAATACCTGTACTCGTAGGTGTCATCGAAGTACTTCTCGGAATACTGGATCTGCCCCATTTCTTAGTTCAAAAATAACTGGAGAAAGTAGAATAACAAAAAACAATTGGTTTAAACAGATCTGTAATGAATGAAGTATCTGGAAAATTCAAAAAACCCTAATTTTTCAGCTAGAAAAAATGATGGAATCTTCTAGAAACTTACCTCTACGTTTGTGATGGAGAATGAAGACGAATGTGAGAAATGGATGTAAAGTAAGGGCAAAGAACGAATTATAATGCTTTGTGACGTTTGCGGATTTAATAAATAAATAAGCAACTATGTTTAAGTATTCCTTTTATTGTGTGTTTTAGATTTTAAAATGATAAAAGGAGAAAACCGGTACATTTTTGGATTTCAAATTTTGAATGTTTCCCGCTTGCACTAAAGATTGTGTCTCGATGTGGAATTTCTAGTGTTTAAGTTATTTTTGCACCAGGAAAAAGAAAAGTTATGTTTCCGATTAATTTGTTTTCTAAAATAACATTTATATGAGTGTTAGGATAACTAAAAATTAGAATCACGATTTGCATGGACATAAAAGATAAAACTACCTTTCAATTAATTGGAAACAAGGGTGTCAAAAGAGATAATTCAATAGCGAAAATGTAAACGGTTTCAAATCACCATGGCACGAGTTCAAATTCCAATTATTTAATGCAAGAAAAATAAAAAATGAATTACACCTAAGATTATTTCTTTACACTAATTAAAAAAATATTGTATTATTTATTTGATGAAATTTTATAGATTTCAACTATTTTAAAAAGAGAGTAGCAGAAAAAAATATTAAGCAAAATACTATGCTAATACAAATTTATATTAGTAATGTAATAATACAAAATATTGGATAATATAATAAAAAAATACAGAACAAAAAAGTTACTTATTCGATAATTGTGTACGTCTTCTTTTTAATTTAATAGATATTTTGCCATTGGTTATATTGTATTGACAAGTGAGATGATAGTTAAAATTTATTAAAGCAGTACGATCTAATATGTTAAAATAATCTCGATCACAATTTAATATAATTACTATTTTTTATACTGACTGATGCGCATGTGTACGACTACTAGTTCCTCTTAATTGTTTAACAAAAATAATAAATTGTTTAGAGAAGGTATATGGTTGCAAATGGACTAATTTTTTCATTCAAATGCCTAAAGTTAATCATTATTTTGTAAAAATACCATATAATTAACTTAAGGCTTTAGAAATTTTTTATGGTTCATTACAGATAAAAATAATATATATGAGATCTTTGCTGGATCATTCTGTTCTATTCAAATTGTAACCAATCATAAGAAACTATTTTCTACCTATTGTAGAAAATAAATACATAACCTAATCTGATTTAATGGATAATTCTGGAAAACAATTATGTTGGGAAATATATTAATCTAAATGGTGTACAAGTGTTAATCGCTTTCAATTGAGCGAAAAACAACAAACAGAAACTCTATTAAACATATTTCGTACGTCTCGAGCCTATATTATAACAATCAAATCGGCCCATTGGTTTTGCTCCGGAAAGAAGTGTTGTTCTAATCATAGGAAACGACTGAACATGGTTTGGTTTTGTAAGAGCTTTACACATACAACAAATAAAGTGCTAATAATGATTAAATAACAAATCAACTATGATAAACTATGGTGAATTTTCAATTGTTAATGTAGCAAAAATGGAGCCACTAGATCAGAGCAGAGCAGGACCTCCTCATGTAAACAAGACACCTATCTAAATCCTGAGAGTATCTGTTGGCAACTTCCAAAACTGAGATGATCCAATTTTTCCGAACAATAGCTCCTATTAACAACTGAGGTGTACTTTCACATACCGACAGTTCTTGCCTGTATTGCCGAATTCAGCAAGCATAACAGTTGACACTACACTAACTCCTATATACACCAACACGAAACTTGAGAACTATACATCATTGTCTTGGACAAAAAAATGGAACCCAGTTTCCACAAAATATGTGCAGAACAAATCATGCCTCTAAAATTCAATTGCTTCTCTTCTGTAAAATGAAGGCCACCAAGGCCAACCATCATCACATCAAGAACCCCCAACCTGCTTCTGCAGCATGGATGTTCCAGAAAAAACCATCATCTGGTAATTTTTCCGATAGTTTTTGAGCTGCAAGGAGAATGATGCATAGGTTAACAAAAAAAAACTAAAAAGGGATAGATAGATGAAAGGCAAGCGCGTATTATTATATCAACTTATCAAGTTACCTGTTCTTCAGTGATCTTCTTAAAGCCAAATCTATTTGTCCAGATCGACTCTGCTTCTGCTGCTGAAGGAAGTACAAGGTTTTCTACATTCAGGGACTGCAGAAGGTTTTCAATACAAGAAAACAAAGACTGAAAGTAGCCCTGCACGAAAAACAAAATTAATTAAAACAAAATTACAAAACAACTGAAATGGCAAGGTATATCCTCACAAGGTAGGACAAATTAAAATCAGACGCATTTTAAGCTTAAAATTTAAGTGAGAGTCACCTGTCCTTGACAATTAGAACTTGTCGCAACTAAAGGGAGCTCTGCTAGTTCCTTCCCGAAAATACGGATAATGCCAGCAGAAACAACCACAGAACTGCAAAGTTGGAAAGTGATTCAGAATGGGTTACCAAATACTTATCTGGAGCTATGGTAAATTGATTTCTTACTTGACCAATAATATTGCGCAAAACATCCCTCCATAGTCTTGGTCCTTGAAATTCCTTCTGAGATATCATGATATGTAAACAGAGTGAGGTCCAGGTTATGTGAATTAAACTAGGAGCATTCATAAGAGACACAGCAAAGAAAAGCAGATGTTAAATAAACATTATTACTTACCCATAGACCAAGTGTGGGATCAAATCTAGACGGCTAGTACTTGCATCAGCAATTGGGTCAAATCGATCCTATGCCACAAGAGAAAATACAGATTATCAATTCACATGTATAATAAGTCTCACCAGTTAGAGTGGAGACTACCCAACTCCCAAGCACACCACAACTAGCTACATCTAAAATGTACATCAAGTGAATAGGACTATAATACAACTGGAGTTTTTCAAGTGAACTGCAAATACAGTATTGCACAGGGACAGCATTGCACAGGGACAGCATTGTTTGCAGATATGATAATCTGGGATTCTAATACCACTAGACTTGTGAGGGCATTATGAATAGGATTATAACAATTTGTAACTGGTTTTGCTTAGGCAAGAATAAAGCTGGGATTAAATAAGTGATAGTATATCCTTTACCATTGTGTAAAACACTCCATAGTAAGCAGTCACAATAAGATTTAAATACTTTTAATAGGTATATTATACAAAAGATCAGTAGTAGAAAAAAATTACTAAAGAAAGAAAACAGTAAAGAAACATGAATTAACAGAAAAAAAATTGGTGTAAAGGGAAAGAGAGACAAGGCAAAGTTATAAAAACGATAGTTTTTTAATAGGAAATCATCCCACTACCCTGATTGAAAAAAATTATTCCATGAATAGGGGGACATTAATACTTCAATAATTCAATCCTACGGACTCAAAAATCAAACTAAACAACTAGACTAAATTATGTCCTCTTTGTCCTTCCCAATCTTAAACCAACAACGCAAGGGGTTAGTAGTGAGCAGAACAACTAGGATCCCCACATTTGCTTTATGGATCAGGAGTTAGATTTTAGTTGTGATTACAGCACTTTCAGAAATTATCACCTGCTAGCCAAACTTGACTTAATCTATATTCTAAATAAAGAAAGGGAAACTTCTGAAACATAAACAAATATTAATCAAGCTGGGCAATGATAGCAGTGGGTCAAAACAAAGAACTGGTACTAGAAACCGGTACCATTAAGGATATGGGCCAGAAAGTGGTATTAGAAACAGCAGAAGATAACTCAAGCACAAAGTCTTGCAAATTGTGGGTCGAAACAAAGGACTTACTAAGGAGGAAAGAAAGTGACCTCTTCTCGCTAACCTAAAAGGATATTTCAATTAAGTATTAAAATTCTGCTAAAATGTTCAAAGACAGAAAGCTTCATAAAGCTTAGAATAGGGAAGTAAAAAGAAACAAAAGCATTCCCCCACTAGTATAATCAGAAATATATTAATATTAGAATTTAGACCTGCCAAAGCAAGCACACACCCTAAAAACAGGAATGATAGTTATCTCTGATTTCAAAAAGGTTAGTGATGCAAAATAACAGGGAGCTTGGTTGCTTTCTTAGGTTGTGTTGGGGGGGGGGGGGGGTGAATTAACTTTATGCACACAAAAGCATAATAACCTGCGACTGTTCAAGTAAATGCCTAAAAGGACATGAAAGAGAAGAGGAACGTAATGGAAAAGGTAGTTGTATCTAATCTCAGAGGCAAAATGAGTTGTTAAAGATGCACAATTTGCAATTCTTAGCAGGAGACCTCGTAAAGGTGATGTTGGTCTTCTTTCCCAACCAAGAAGTGGAGTAAGAAAGAAATTAGTAAAACGAACTCACATGGAAAATGGAAACAGCACCAGATAACCAGACCCTTGTTTCTTCAGATGACATTTTCCCGCTCAGCAACCGCCATTTAATGTCCAGACTGGAGTTATCCTCTGAATCTTTTCCTTCGTTCTTCTCCTTCAAGACTTTGAACAGAGACTCTGGAATCTTCTGTTCTCCTTCAGATACCAGCTTTTCCAGAGCAAAATGAATTCTACTACAGTCCGTGCAGCAAAACCACTTATCTTTTGGCAACTCCTGCAATGAGGGTCTCAAACGTAGCGTAGAGATCAGTGGGTGTGAAAACGTTCAAGGTTAAGAATCAGTATATAAAACAAGACAAAAGAGAGATATAAGAAATAGAAGAACATGCAATATAACAGTAAATTCCGCAAACCTGTAAGTCATCTATGTTGTGCTCCTTCAAACATCCAACATGATACTCCTTCTCACACTGCAAAAAGGAATGGAAATTTAATTAATACTTGACTATTATGAGAATTGTCACAAGAATAGAAACTTGAGATAATATATAACTAATACTAACAAAATAATACCTGATCACAGATAATTACTGTCCGTGCATCAAATCCTGATTTGCTGAAATCCTGACTCCTGCAAACATCAATGAATGATATGAGACTCCTGAACAGCATAGCAACAGAGGGAAATGTTCAATTTTGACACAGTTCTAGAATATCTTTTACTCTGCAACTGAAGGAAAATATACATCTAACACTAAGCCCCAATAGATATATGATGATGCAGCGGCACAATGTTAAATGCACTCCCAAAAACAAGATATTTGTATAGAGAACATGTGATGATCACTATCGCGCGATGATATACTACAGGACTATAATCCAAATTCCAGGCATTAAGCATATCTGGAACACATTCCGCACCTCGTTACTATCAAGTATGCAATACTCCCCTAATGCCAACTTATATGACGTTCTTTCCATTTTGAGATATTCCAAAGTGTTTGACATCATTCCAATTCTATAAAACTTCCACATCTCTCTAGAATTCAGATTTATTAAATATTCAACTTTTAAAATTTAAGATGATGTTTACTCTTTCAAACTAACTTTTTGTTGGATAATCGAGAAATTCCCAGGGCCAATTGCGCATGGTTTGGAAATCAGTATAATGGGTTCTTTATCGAACTAACTGTTCAACCACTACTCTACATTTTTTCCTCCATTATCATTAATATGATATATACTTCAAACAATTATCTTGCGTCTCTAGTCAAATACCATAAGATCCGCGTACGGTAGGGGTAAGGTCTGCGTACACTCTAACCCTAAACCCCACTGGTGGGATTTTATTGGGTTGTATTGCTGTCTAGTCAAATACCGTCATATAAGATGAAACTAATAGCTTTTTTTCCTCGAGGGTGGTCCAGATATGCACAATACAGGCTACCGAAAGAAACAAATGCCCTTGAAGACTAAAAAACATCATCTGGACATCATAAGTGCGTCATTGTTTCTAAACATGATGCAAGTACTAGTGGTCATCTATAGAATTGAGTTGGCTTAGTAGAGGAAATGGAAAAGAAACGTGACCTGCACAGCACACAAACACTAACTTCGGTGTCTAGAGCTTCCACCATGCGAATGCAACGCTTTGTTATCTGTTCAAAGGCATCAATTCCAGCAACCCTTCCAGCAGCAATGGCATTGGCATTAAACTCGACGAATCTTTCTTTTGCAAACATATTTTCACAGTATTTACAATACCAGGTACCCGTGGGAATACTTGGCAAAGAAACACATTCTGCATTAGAAACAAGATTGAAATGAGCACGTAATGGTCACGTGAAAATCAAAATCTAGGTTGCTTGTCACACATTCACATCCACAGTTTGATGACTCATAAAAATCACATTGCAATCTAATAATTAAACCTAAAAAACCATATTCTGTATATCAAAATAGCTACTCCCTCCATCAATTTATATGATGCTCTTCCCATTTTGAATATCCCAAGACAACATTGCATTAATATTATGTAATCCAACTTTCACAATAAACTCATTGGACTATTCAAATTCAAAATTTCTCCCTATCAAACTACTGAAAAACTAGATGGAACCAGGTCTTTTTCGGTTCCAGCCTCTCCCTCGAATACATAGGGTAGGTCGGGCTGGGTGAGAAATGGTTCCCTCTTGCCATTAAACTTTCCTCTAGAAAAATCAAATTAACAATTTAAACCCAAAGTCAAGTCGAATGGTGACACGTAAAAATGGAACAAATGGAGTATCTAAACACATAGCAATTAAAGCATTTATTCTGAACACATAGTATACTTATTTGAACGAAGGGACAACCGATAAATCAAATAGGTTTGCAAGGTGACAATAAAGTCAAGAGACGTCTTAGAGGCATCTCTAGTGTATTTCACCCGAAGCACATCCAAGAAAAGAAGCATACAAGTATCTTGTGGCAGAAACTAGAGAAATGCAACAAAGATCAAAAGAAACACACCTATAATATTACATGGATGGCCATAAATTGCACACCAATTACGATTTAACACAATTTCATCATATTTCGATGGGATGAGTTTATGCCTTTAGCATACAAGAAGGCTATGAAGGCATTACCATGATGATGAGTAGCCTTATGATTCAGACTGGCATTCAGTACCAAGTAAGAGGCTAGCAATTATGTAAGAGAGCAGGCGCCCATGGTTATAGTTGATGCATCAGTGCTGTACATAATAGAGAACGAAAGGAGATCCACTTGACTATATGTACTCTGAATTTTGTACGCCACCTTCTCACTGCATAAGGCATCCATATCTTGCTGGATAACACTCAAGGTACCTATGCCTCACTTCATACAATGTCTATAAGGAAATAGGAACAAGTTTATACTTCCCTCAGGTCTATTTCTTTTTCCACTAGTCCTTCTAACCCAACCCATGCAATATCAGATTGTTAGTATATCGTTATTTCACTTGTACTATACCAAATAGAACTAAAAAAAGGTCTCTTGGGAAAAAAAAATATGCATCATTGAAACAATCAACATCTTGCACTATCCTAAGACAACTAGATACCGAATTGTTAAAAGGAAACCCAACAAAGATAGTATCAAACACATCAACCTGAGTGAAAAGCTCTTGGACAATTGTCGCAGCACAGGAGATCCCCTCCGTCAGCGCATATGGAGCACAGATCATCATTTTCTTCGGCTGAGGACCTTCGTTCTTTTGAAAGTTTGATAGACAACTCATGCAGAGACACCCCGTTGGAAGTATATATGTATAGATAACTGTAAAATAACACAAAAGGATTAACGTGAAGTGGCAAATGAAAGCTTTCAGCCAAAGAAGCTGCACTTAATCCATTTGTGCTTTTGAAGAATATTAGTTAGTGTTCTCTTTTCTTTATATTAATCTATTTGCTGTATCAACGCAAATTGCTTCTTGACTTCAACAAAAGAAGCTGCACTTAAACCATTTGTGCATTTGAAGAATATTAGTTAGTGTTCTCTTTTCTTTATATTAATCTATTTGCTGTATCAACGCAAATTGCTTCTTGACTTCAACAAATATTCATTCTCATCATCTCACAACTAAATCCAAAAAGATAAAGATGTAGAAACCACAACTCAATCAGAAAAAACTGGGAAGATGACTCAGATATGTCCTTGTTCCTTACACAACTTATCCAGATTAAACCACATATCAATAAGAAACAGTTACTCACGGCTTCCGACGTGAAGCACAACCTGCATGAGCCTCAAACTGTGAAGGGCTGACCTGTAAGAGCACAAGGACATTAGCATATGAAAGCTGATTCCAATAGTTAAGCACAGGAACTGCATACCTCAGTATTGCAACAGTAGCAATAAATTCCATGACCTTTCTTATAACCCTCGAGCAATTTCTGCCAGCAAACCAGAAGAAAATTAGAATCCCAATGAATGTGGATAAGGAAAAAACAATTGAACAAACTTTTCTTTTGGTAGGTAACTTTTATTTCACCAAAAGAGCACCAAGTGAGAACTATGAATGTATAAATCTACAGAACAAACTTCCAGCATGTTTACCAAACACGTGTGAAAAGCAATTGGTTGAGTTTAATACTAACCTGTCCGCGGACATAATATGCTAATGCAGTTCCATCAGGAAGTGCATCTTCCTCAAATACAAGTTTGTGCATCCGCAGGTCCCTGTAGAGACAGAGCAAGTATGAAGTCAAAAAGAAGCACCAGGAAGCAATAACAGTATGCATAAGGTAACAGAAAGAATGAAACGCTTAGATGCCAGAGCAAAGGAAAAGATAAATCATCAAAGACCAGGAAAAAAGGCTTACTTTCTAGTTAACTTTCCGTGAACTTTGCTTTGAGTTCCACTGCCAGAAGGCATTCGATCGGTCAACTTTGTAACAGGCACAGATGAGGTGGGCCTGAAACAAATGTGGCAAATAATAAACTGAGATAACCTATAAGTTCTCGACAAGTAACAAATAGCTACCATTGAAGGTGAGGAATCATAAGAAAACAAAATAGATAAAGAGGAAAAGCACGAGGGAAATGTTTTAATCATCCAAAACAAGGAAAGAACATAATGGTAATGGTCCAGCATCACCTCAACAACAGAAGGAGAGAGAAAATCAACATATAAAGTCAGCAGATGTTTGGTTCAGGCAGTTATCATTCTTTAACGATGCAGTAAGAAGGATGGAAATCTTTGGGCTCAAGTCCAACTGTATGGCACTAACTTCGAACCAGATTATTGACTTAGCTTCATACATTGAGAAAGGAAATGAAAAGAAGGAAAGAAATTAAGCAGCATTTGCATATGAAGAGAAACTGTGAACAAAAACAGATCACGAGGCATTTTCATCCTTTTAAGCTATCCGTCACATAAAGGAAAAGATGATGACATTGAAATCAAACAGTCCAAGCAAATAGCAAAAGCACCTCAGTAGAAAGCCTTATACAAGATGGAAGTTTTATCTGGATATGACCGCAAGCCAACTAACAACCCCAACCAATCACCAAATGAAAGAATGAAAGAGGAAAGAGTAACACAAAATACTTTTGTAAATGGCCACTCGTGTTCAAGATGTTTCAAAAAACCAAGTATCACATCAAAATCAAAAGCAATATGTAAGGCTTTTAAGATACAAATATTTCCACATCTTCTTGGAATATTAATAATATCAAAGTAATCAAAAACTTTGACACAAAAATCTTGCTAATAATAGCAAGGATGAAAATAGCTAGATGCTCATACCTGCTACTAGCTTCACTAATTTCAGAAGAAGTAGATTTAGACTCCTTTACGGGTGTGCATGCTGAAACATAAAATTTGGCCTCTGCACTTCCAATGGCATTTTTTATGGCTGCTTCCAGTTCATCAGAAGGAGCATCTTTACACATAATTAACACATCCCTCAGAGTTTTTCCATTCTCCAAATAGATGTATTCTGGTGGACGTTTGTTGGCACTACCCGCATGCAGCTCAAATTGATTTGGCGTAACAACCTATATTCAGTAAAATGATTATATCATATAATGGATACTTCAGCTAATCTACTGAATGAAATCCAACACTTACAGATGTCCCATGACAGTTATCACAGAAGCACAGTATTCCCGGCCCTCTAATCTCTCCCCGAAGTCCTGTTTCCGGACGCCCTCTCACCTAATTTACAAAGATTTGGTTAATCTCTAAACATAATTGCAACTCAATAATGACTATTTAAAACTCACCTTCGTGCCCCGAATGTAGCGAACAGGTAAACCCTCCAGTAAACCTGTATCAAGCAGATCCTTCAACTTGGTGGGAATTTTGGTTAGTGCAATTGTCTTGGACATCTTCAACTCCAACTTTGCAGGAGCAGACATAGTTCCTACAGAATCAATTTCATGAACCTCCTCTTCAATCTTAATGCTATCACACTGAGATACCTTTGTTTCCTCTTTCGCTTTCAAAGCAGACCTAGTAAACCGCCTTGTGGGCATCTCAAATGACACCTTTTTCTCATCTTTACCATCACCCTGAGCAGTAACAGCTAATTCAGTAACAATTTCAGACTTTGCTTCAACAATGCAATCATCGGCCTTCACTGTTTTGGGCATTTCAGTTTTATCTTCAACCCCCCAATTCTGCTCTTTTTTACCATCAACCAGAGAGGTAACAATTAATTCAGTAACACTTTCAGACTTTGCTTCAACAAAGCCATCATTGCCCTTCGCCGTTTTACCCATTTCACTCTTACTATCATCCCAACAATTTTGCTCATTTTTACAATCACTCTGAGCAGTAACAATTAATTCAGTGCCAATATCAGGCATAACTTCAACAATGCACTTGTCGGCCTTTGCTGTATTAGCCATTTCAATCTTAGTATCATCTTTTTGCTCATTTTTACCATCACCCTGAGCAGTAACAGCTAACACAGGAACAGTTTCAGGCATTGCTTCAACAAAGTTATCATCGGCGTTTGCCAATTTAACCGTTTTAGCCTTACTATCATCTCCGCGATTTTGCTCATTTTTACCAGCAACTTCTTCATCCATCTTATTACTTTTCTTCTCATCATCACTATTACAATCCAAATCCACCACATCACTCTTTGGCTCCTCCTCTTCACTCAACAAAACAACCACACTTTCTTCCCTTTTCACCACCCCACTGCTCTCAAATTCCTTCGAATTTGACAAACCTTCACCAACAATTCTATTTTTACTCTCCTTCTTCCGCTTTTTCGCAGAAACCTTAGCACTATTACTATTATTCCCGGGACTATTCTGACAACTCAACTGTGACCTAGTAACCCTCCTTTGACCAATCGCAATGCCACATTCAGCCTGAGCCTTCAGCATCATCGCGAACTCACGCTTCATTCCTGTCCTAATCGAAGAAACCACAATTTCCCCTTGCTCCGAACCGTTTGCCATTGCAAGAAAATAACCTTCAAATACACTAATCAATTAATCAACAGATCCAATCTGATACCACCAAAATCCATATAAAATTCAGACACCAAATCCTAGCCTATTCACACAAAAAAATAACAAAACAAAAAGCTAAAATTTGTTCCTGATAATGATTCTCAATCATGCACAAATCATGAAAATTCTTATACACGCATAATATTGTCAGATATATGTAACATATGTTTATATATGTATTATATTTTCGGTTTAGGGTATGATTTTTCTGAACGGAACAACTTTGAGGAGCGAAAAAGAAAAAGAAAAAGATGAACAGTTAGGGTTTCCTGTAAATCGTTAGACAGATAGAGAAGAGGGGTTTCTTCATTCAAGATGACATGAAAGGTTGTGTACATACATGTTAAATTCCCAAATTACCCTTGATAGTCTATACGGTGTTAGAGAAATATGCTATTTACAAGGAGCCCCTCGAGTTTTTGTTTTTGTTGTTTGGCCACGAGTTATGCTCAAATTGTTTTTGCAATTCGATGGAAAATCAGTTAGCAGTTGAAACAGAAAGATTTATCAAGAATTCAAGATCTTCTATAATTCTAAGAAGAAAAACAACAATACAATTTTTTTATGATATTTCAAACATAAAACTACTAGTGTTATATTTCCTATTCTATCCAACAAAACCTAATGATGAAGAAGCTTCTTAGTTTGTGTATCCTTATAAACTCATACTTGTCTTAATATTTGTTCGCATTCTTTGAGAGGTTAGAGTGTGAAATGAAATTTAAAGTGTTTGTTTTTCAATATATGCATATTAAATAAAAATAAAAGGACAGTGCGGTCCGCAAAGTATCTCGTATTCATACATGGCTACTTTTAAGGGTGTGATATAAACAATATATTCCAATATAAATATTAGGAACTATTTTCACGGTTCGAAATGATACATATTAAACAAAATAAAAGAATAAAAGGATAAAATGGGCAAACGTAGGAGTTGCTTATTTTTTCCTAACAAATGTTAGCTGTCTTTTTTGCATTAAGTCATGAATAATAATGTACCATTAGGGGTGTGCCTAGATAATAATGATAGATCAATGTGGGACAGACTATAGAGTGATATATATAGATATAAATGATCATTTCATCCTAATTAACTAAAAAAATCCGGTTCAAACATTCAATAGAGCTAAATGTTTGAAACTCACTTAGTAGACTTTGCTTAACTCCATGTAAATAGCAATCAAATCCAAAATATGCAATGAAAATATTAAACTGAGTTTGAAGATTTGATTATTAATTTCAGTTGAAATTGTCTAGAAAAAAAAACATAAAAAAATAATACATGCATTTACTGCTTATTGCAGCAATTATCCGAGAAAGAAGTAATATATGATATTTAATATTTTATTACATATGTAATACGCTTTGACAAATAAAGTGAAACTGCTTCAAGCCTATTTATTATTATCTTTTTATTTGGCAGTAGTCTAATTAATAGTGTAAAGTTAATCTTCAACTTAAACACTTTAATGGTTTGGAAAGTGACACTTAATGCTCTAACAAAATATTAAAAGTTGATGACATAACCTTCATTTGAATTTGACACACACAACCTACGAAAAACAACACTAGTCTGACAGAAGAAAATGTGTTGTTTACTATTTTATCACTTTGTTGGTATGTTTTCTAATCAAAACACATGGTTAATAACCAATAAACTCTAAATCAAGCGGATAAATATTTGAATTGACCATTTAGGATGTGTTTGATACAAAGGAATGTTTTATGAAAAACTAATCAAAGAAAAACATGTAAAATTGCAACAATAGCAAATGTAAAAAACTAGATCTTACTCATCCTTAGTCATAACTCATGCGAATGTCCCTTTTTAGCTTTTCCTCCATGAATGATTCAATTTTACTAGTTATTAATCTTTTTTTAAAACAAGAGAATTAATTGCTCGAATAATGAGATTATGAATGATTTAAGAAATAATTAAAAAAAAATTATGAAAATAATATAAAATCATATACCTTTATGGGGTTGCACGCCGATTAAGTTTCAAATTCAAGAGAAACACAACAAATCAATGAAAAGCGTTTGCTGCTGCCAAAAACTTGTTGCAATGAAATGAAGCCCTAAACGTTTTGCTTCTATAAATACTAGAGGAATTTTGGATCCAAAAGTTTGAAGAGATTTCGACAATCTAACATTAATTAATTTTATTCTATATATTTACCTGTCAAATAGGCGATATTAGAAAATACTTATAAATAAAGTGCTTATTTTAGTCTTTCAATTATTTTTATCTCTTTAGTAGAAGATATATAAACATTCTATGTCATCTATACTATTATTTATATAAGTTTCTTGTTTTTGCTTTTTTGGATTTTAGCAAATTATGCTATCGTAAAAATTTTGCAACACACCACCTAAATATGTTTCATCTCGCAATATCATAATATTATTTTCAAATGTCCTACCTAATATAATATAGTGATTTAGATATTATTCTATATGGCTGCATCGATAAAAAATTCACCATAAACAAGTAATACAATATTTAATTTGTCACATAAGAGAAAAAATCCGACTAATACAGTATTTGATTGACTATAATAAACTCTACATATAACTAATGCAACATTTGTTGATAGTAATAAACTCTCATTAGTAGTACCCATATAATTATACTGGAAAGTATGCATTATTTTATGTAAATAAGACTATATATATTTAAATATCTAAAGATAAAAATGTCTTTAAACTAAATAATCATTGTATAATAATCGATGTATCGTGATTTATTGCATAGTAATCCAAGGTTATTACTATTAAATGTACACAAGGGCATTTTAGTCCAAGCGATGATAATATCAGCAGCCCAATCGATAACCTCTTTTAAAAATTTCTGGTTTTAATTTTTATTTAATGACAACACGAAACTTCGTGGACAATAACCAGCATTTGTGCTTTTCTGGATTTTGAATCAAACACAATCCAGGCCGCGCGCGTGGGAAAACGAATTTTTATTGGGAAAAAGAAAGAGAAATAGGGAAATTCCCACGTAGATTTGACTTGTATAGTGGGCGCGGTTTTTCAAAATTGCACCCGGTGCACAATGTAGGAGGCAGGACTCTCCATGGATTGGATTGGATTCAACACATTTTAAATTCGGATTTTAAATTCTGTAAAATGCAATCCAAATCATGCTCGAATTAATATCAGATCATATCGGATTTTAAAGTTTGGATTTGTGATGACTCTAGATCATCACTTGCTTTTAAACTATATTTTGTGTCTTCGAAGCCTTGAAAACCTTATTTAGAGTCATTTCGATTTACGTGCGCAGTCCGGACGCGTAGCCGGAAAGCTTAAATATGAAAATATGTGAAAAATAATAAAATTTGGTTATAAAATGAGCTAATTTGACTTCGATCAACGTTTTGGGTAAACAGATCTGGACCCGTAATTTGACGGTCTCGGAAGGTCCGTAGGAAAATATGGGGACCTGGGCATATGCATGGAATCGAATTCCGGGGTACCAAGTCCGAGAAATAAATTTTTAAAAATAATTATTTTATGAATTTGTTTAAAGAAATTTAAAATGAAATCTGAATAGAACATGATTGTATCGGGTCTGTATTTTAATTTCGGCACCCGGTACAGGTCTTATATAGGATGTAAGATATTTCCGTAAAATTAGGTAAAAACAAATATCGTTTGACGTGATTCGTTCCTAAATTGCTAAAGTTGATGTTTATTGAAGTTTGAGAAAAAATCTTTGGTTTTGAGGTTTAATTCGTTATTATTGAGGTTATTTTGGCGATTTGATCGCACAGTTAAGTTCGTATGATGTTGTTGAGTTAGTATGTGTGTTTGGTTAGGAGCCTCGAGGGATCGGGTGTGTTTCATATGTATTTCGGAAAGTTTTGGTTAGGCATTAAATTTGAATTGTTTAGCATTAATTGATGTTATGAAGTTAATTATGTATAGCAATTTATTTGGAACCAAATTCGAAAAGAAATGTGATAATTGAGGATTGAGTTGACCGTGAAAATTTGAGGTAAGTGTTTGGCCTAACCTTAGCTTGATGGATTATGAGTTGAGTCTTATTTGTTATTTGCTTCTTGTTGAATATGATGTATAAGCAAGGTGACGAGTATCTATACGTTTGTGTCGAACATGACCGTGAGTCTTAAATTGATACTTGTTGTATTCTTGAATGGTACTGTGGTTGCAATAGTGGGTAAATCCTTGATATTGAGCAAAGGCTTAGTTTATTTTTGTGGAATCTACTTATGACTGAGTAATGCTAATAACTCAGATAAGTAGGAGTTGAGTTAAGATTGGTTATAGCTGATTCTCCCTTGCCGGGACGTATATACTTGTATTGTTGAGTTCCCTTGCCGGGATAGTGTAGCTTATTGTTAATCCCTTGTCGGGACGGATATTATGATTATTGTTGACTGTATATTTGGAACGGGTTGCGCGTCGTTGTCACACCCTTTTTTTAAAAACAAACTCTACTAGGACTTCTTAAATTAATAAAAGGATTTTAGTTGAAATCTTGAAAGGGATTTTCAGTTAAAAGTGACAAAAATTTGTGTTTCAAAAGGATTAACTCAGAGATGCCACCTGACATTTGATTTCGGTGTGTCAGGTCACCGTTTTTTCTAAAAAATATTTTTTTTTCCCTTTCAAAACAATCGAAACTCTAAAACTAAGTCTACACCAGAGAATCGGGTAAGGGGGTTCATTTGACTCGGGGAGAAGGTGTTAGGCATTCCCCAAGTCATGTAGCTAGTACGGTTGCGTACTTGATCTAGTTGGCTTTTAAAACATTCAAATCGAGGTAAAATAAATACGGAAAAGCAAATAAGCATACACGAGGCTCGAGGTCGTCCCCACCTAATGAAATATAAAAAGTAAAAACAAAAATATTACTTTATGCTTCCTTAAAGTGCTCCATCGCTGGTTTTCAAATACAAATACTTCGGGGCATAGCTCTGATAAAAATATGTATAAGTTTCTCGGGGCATTCCCCGGATATATTAAACTAAAGGAACGATCCCTCACCTCGAAAGAAATAATAAGACCTAAAGCTTGCCTACCCAATAGTCGGCCTAAACATGCTACTAGTGATCAAAGTAATAAAGTAGCATACATGTAATATTCAAATTTTGTGTAATATTCAAATTTCAATTCTTGTCCCTCAAGTCCCGATCTAACATCCATTAATAGAACAAAATCAAACAAGAAGATTAATCAAAATAGTGTCGTCTTCAATTTCAAATTTTAACTAAACCCATAACCCAAATCCAATTCATTCTTATGTTCTCAATTAACGAATAAGTAATTCAAGAGCACAACAACTATTCTTCCAAGAACATATAAACATATAAACTAAGCCACAAAATCAAATTGCACAGTCAAGCAATCTACATCAAAGTTATAACATAAAAATGCACAAGAAAAAGAAAGAAAGAAAATTAGACCTTTAATTATAATTTTCTACTCGAAAATTGGATTGAATCCAAACTGAATCGGGAATAAGAAAACTCGACCAAGATCAACCAACTGAAACTCGCCGGTGACCCCGAGTCCGGCCTCTTTGACACGACCAAAATGAGGCAAGCGGGAGATCTCGACAGCGACTAGCGATCCTACTGTACAAGACTAAACCTAAAATACAACATAAGACATACTAAAAAAAAATTAAGAAGTTTCCCCAAGCAGCTCGTGCATGCAATGGTTTTGACTAAAATGGTCCTGGGGTATTTGTATTCATACCCGAAAGGAAAAAATAAGATTAAATAGAATTAATGACTGAAGACACATGTGATGCTACGACTCCTCCTAGTGGACAGATGCAAGACACGATTGGGCTATTTTATAAGAAAAAATAACCTACATAACCAAAAGCGGCTAGAAATGCAAACTCAACAAAAGTGACCTCAAAGATATGAAAATACCTCATAAAACTTATATAGACTCTAACTTTTAAAAATTATGGCCTAAAATTAAATTGCAGAAATGACCCATTGCGCAAAAACAGCCGATATGGCCAGAAGTGGCTAAATATGCAAACTTATAAACGAGCCTTAAAATATTATTACACCTAGTTGTGGACTCAAGATCCTAAGTCACGGGTTATTGAACCACTTTTGCGAAAATAATCTTATTTTGCAAGAATGATCGATGTGGCCACCAGTTGTTAGACATGCAAAATTTGGCGAAGATCCCGCAAAGTCAAGAACCTAAGACACTAGGAAGACCGGACCCTATGTGAGTTGCCTACGTATCTCGCCCAGGAAGACGAGAAACAGATTCACGTAGTTCGGGAGGATTAAATATAGGATAGAGAAAAAAATGCATCTAATTTGAAATAAAAACTATTTTTTGGTCTTTTTGAAAAACTGATGGAAAGTGTAAACTCTTTTTGGAATTTTCATTTTATGCTTTTTTGAGTTTTTTTTTTTTTGGAAAATAATGGAAAAATATAAATTTTTTTTTGGATTTTTCATTATCCACTTTTTAAATTTTTGAAAAATAATGAAAAAGTGTAAAATTTTTTTGGATTTTTCATTTTTATTTTTTGACTTTTTGGAAAACTATGAAAGAAAAATGCGAGTGGGCCCTACTTGCTTCGTTTTTCACTCTTTTTTCCAAAACATCGGTCCGCCAAATGGTCTTTTTTACCCTCAAAGATGCAACATTCAGCACATAGGATGATTAAATGTCATTCTAGGCCACATGCCCATTTTGACAAAATTTGGACAGACTCCTTACAAAGGGACACGGTACCTGGGACCGAGCCCTACTAGATGCGAATGGCATGATGTGAATAAAATGACCTTAAGGCTGACCTAAGTTTGGGGTTCACTAACAAGGCAATTCGGGGGAGCGTATGGTCGATAGTGGATGCTCAAGCTTTCCACCCACTCCATACGTTCGAAAGCCCCCCTCCTAACTTAAGGGTGACTCAACAAGAGTTCGTGTAGGCGAAACGCGTGCTCCGAGACTTGTTAAAGAAAGAATTGATCGGGTAATGCATATGATGACAGTTATAAAGCAATAAACACACAAAGAAAAAATGTAAACACATATACAACTAGCAAATAACAAAATATAAAACATAATAAGCATTAAGCAAAGCTAGTGAAAAGGCATAAAAAAAACTCAACCAAATATTCTAAAAGATAATAAAATCGAGTACTAGCTCGAACCCGCAAGTCCCCAGCAGAGTCTCCAGAGATGTCACACCCCTTTTTTAGAAAAAAACTCTATTAAGCCCTCTTAAATTAATAAAAGGATTTTAGTTGAAAGCTTGAAAAGGGTTTTTCAATTGAAAGTGACAAAAAATTGCGTTTAAAAAGGATTAACTCAAAGTCGCCACCTGACATTTGATTTCGGTGTGTCAGGTCACCGTTTTTTCAAAAAAATATTTTTTTCCCTTTCAAAACAATCGAAACTCTAAAACTAAGTCTACACCAGAGAATCGGGTAAGGAGGTTCATTTGACTCGGGGAGAAGGTGTTAGACATTCCTCAGTCCTATAGCTAGAAGGGTTGCGTACTTGATCTAGTTGGCTTTTAAAACATTCAAATTGAGGTAAAATAAATACGGAAAAGCAAATAAACATATACGAGGCTCGAGGTCATCCCCACCTAATGAAATATAAAAAGTAAAAATAAAATTACTACTCTACGCTTCCTTAAAGTGTTCCATCTCTGGTCTTCAAATACAACTACTTCGGGGCATAGCTCGGATAAAAATATATACAAGTTTCTCGGGGCATTCCTCGGATATATTCAACTAAAGGAACGACCCTTCACCTCGAAAGAAATAATAAGACCTAAAGCTTGCCTACCCAAATGTAGTCGGCCTAAATATGCTACTAGTGATTAAAGTAATAAAGTAGCGTACATGTAATATTCAAATTTTGTGTAATATTCAAATTTTAATTCTTGTCCCTCAAGTTCCGATCTCACATCCATTAATAGAAAAAAATCAAACTAGAAGATTAATCAAAATAGTGTCGTCTTCAATTTCAAATTTTAACTAAACCCATAAACCAAATCCAATTCATTCTTATGTTCTCAATCAAAGAATAAGTAATTCAAGATCACAACAACTATTCTTCCAAGAACATATAAACATATAAACTAAGCCACAAAATCAAATTGCACAGTCAAGCAATCTACATCAAAGTTATGACATAAAAATGCACAAGAAAAAGAAAGAAAGAGAATTAGACCTTTAATTATAATTTTCTTCTCGAAAATTGGATTGAATCCAAACTGAATCGGGAATAAGAAAATTCGACCAAGATCAACGAACTGAAACTCGTGGGCAACCTCAAATCCGACCTCTTTGACGCGATCAAAATAAGACAAGCGGGTGATCTCGACGGTGACTAGCGAAACTCAGCTAACTAAACTCCATTTGACGACCAAAAACTAGATTTTTTATACCATTAAAGTTGACTGTGATTTGGAGTTGAGGGGTGGTCTCGCTGGTGGGGAAACGGCTGTTGTAGCTCGTTTTCCGTCGAGCTAGGTGGCGGGTTTCTATTTTTTTGGAGATGGAAGGTTGGACGATGGGAGGGGCTGGTTCATCATTGGTAGAAGGTGGGGTTCTGGTTGTTGGTGGTCGTGAGTCGACGGGTTTCGGGGTGGACTTGGGCGTTAATGGTGTTCCGGCGAGTACGGAGCAGCGGCATTGGTGTTCAGCGGCTTCTATGGTGGAGCCCCGGCGGGTTTTGGTTGAAGATGGGGGGTGGATGGCGGCTGTTTCTCTTGATTGATTAGAGTTCCATTGTTGTATATATATATGAAGAAGAAGGTATGATTAGGGTGTGGGTTTTAGAGGAATGGGAAGTGGGCTAGGTCTTCTTGGACTTCAAAATTGGGCTCTAAAATTTATAAAATTGGGCCAAAAGCAAGCTGGAAGTTTAATTTAAAATACCTATAAAAATGTAAAAATTTCTAATTGATTTTAATAAACTATTAATATTAAAATAAAAATTTAAAATGAAAGTTGAAACTATTCTGTAAGCAGTAGTGAATACTTTTTCCATGGAGACAAACCCCTCCGGCGGAAACGTTCCCTATGTCACTATAGACTGAACTTTTTGTATTTTCAAGATGGGTAGGAAAATAATGTTCTTCTAAAAATACTTAATAACTTAATTAAATAGAGAAAAACGAAATTATCTTTTTTGTATTTTTAATTTTATGATAAAAATAATGTAAAAGAGCTAAAATTAGTCAAAATAACTATATTTGACCTAAACTAAGTATTTTACGGTAAAACATGTGAAATCTCGGGGATGGTAAAAAATCACATGTTTACAGCCGCAACATTCTTATATATGAACCAAGTTGCATGCCGCAATATTATATTATATGGATTAGATTGCGCGCCACAACAATGATATGTTGGACTGGGCTGCACTCCGCAATAATTATATGTGGATCGGGTTGCACTCAGCAACAAATATTATATTGTATTGAGTTGCACGCCGCAACAGTTATGTATATATGGATCGTGTTGCACGCCACAACAATATTAAATGATAAGAGGTCGGATTGTACGCCGTAACAGTAGTATTATTGTACTGTTGTAGATGATATACTATCCTTTTCATATTTCTATTTAGTTTCTGCTAGATTGATATGTTCCTGGAAGCATGTACCCCCTCCCTTTTGAACTGTTTAATTCATATTTATTTTCTTGCTATATATTATATAATTGCACAGGTTTATCTAGAGTCTGGTCCTAGCCTTGTCATTACCTCGCCGGAGTTAGGCCAGACACTTACTAGCACATGGGGTCGATTGTGTTGATGCTACACTATGCACTTATATGCAGATACCGGCGCAGCACTAGATCAGCAATAATAGGGGAGCTATCCTTCAGTCTACCGAGATTCTGAGGTACTCCTGCAGACGTTCGCAGGCCCAGCGTCTCTTCTAATGTTTTTTTATATTCTGTATCATTTGTATCCGAGACAGACGATGTTTCTTTCATTCAGACATTGTATTTAGTAATCATAGTTAGTCCATGGATGTCGTGACACTACTTTCTTGGTAGAGGCATATGTTGATTTTCGTAATATTTCTGTTTATTTTGTCTAAGTCCTCCGCTTAATCTCATATTCTGTTGTTATTTAAATGTTTATCACTTGCTAATATAAGTATTAAAAAGGTTAAAACAAAAGAGTTGAAGATTTCTAATTTCGTGGCTTGCCTAACTTCTTTGAGTAGGCATCATCATGATTCCCAAGGGTGAGAAATCTGGGCCGTGACAGGATCGGATCAATATTTTGTATTTCGGATGGGATTATATGTACTATTAAGGTTATTTCTAATCTAATCAGCTAATGCATCTGCCATATCTGTTTCTTCTGTGTTCAGTGCTAGTACAAACATCTCTTTGTTTTTCATCCCTTTTATCAGCATTGCATCTCTAAGAAAATGTTTCTCCGGAGGTTCGAGTTGTGATGCCTCAAAGTTGCAAACTCATACGTATATTTTCTTTGTAAACAAGACAATACAGCAAGAAGAATTCATGTTTCAGCAATTATGAGGGTACTATGGCGCCAATACAGCTAAATTTAATAATTGTAAAGGTAGTAACTTTGAGCAAGATGTAAAGAAGTACTGGCTATCCGAAATTAAAGTTTAGTATTTATACATGCCCTAATAATTTTGGACTTCGGATCGGATCAGGTTAAAATTATACCAATCCGAATCTGATTCGAATATCCAAAACTTTAATAAACATAATTCGAAATTTGATCCAAATATCTGAAATTCGATATTGTAAATCCGAAATACGAAATTGAACGGATCGGTTTGAATTTGAAATATCCGATCCAAATAAACATCCAAATGCGCAAATTTTGCATTTGACTATTAGTCAAATATAATTATATTCACTAACTAATATACAAAAAAATATATTGAATATATATATATATATATATATATATATATATTTGTATATTATTTTTATATATATTTTAAAGCGATTATACTATGTAGTTTTCTCAATTATTATTAAGAAATTTTGAAATTTTGCTTGAAAGTTTTTCACTTTATGGGGGTTCTTTTATGATGGAAAATTTATTCGAACTTTTTCCCTTAAGAGGGGAATAAATAAATGAAATATCCAATGTATAGAAGACGACATGATATATATTTTTTCTGAAAAAAAATTTTATTACGAAAGGAGAAAGGGTTAAAGTGAAAATAATAGGTTGTTTAGCCAAACTTTTAAAAGTTCCAAGAGTGGTTTTTTTGGTTGAATAAAAACTAAAAATACTACTAAATCTATTAAACTTGGTATGTCATTAACCCAAAAAAATATGTCTTTTTCTCAGATTTTGTAAGAAACAAGTGGATGTTAGTTGAAAAACTTTTTAATATTTTGCAAAAAATAAAAAAAACTACCCCAAAAGTGTTTACCACTTGTTGTATAAGCCGAATGACTTTCTCTAATGATGTTGAAATTATTGAAATGTTTTTCAAGAAAAAATTGGTGGAGTTGGTATTGGTGAAGGATTGCAATTTTGAGGTGGAGCTTCATATTGATGTAGTGAGGGAGGAGGCTGGTTTGATGGTATTTTATTTGTTGAAGTCAGGAACATTGAAGTTGAGGGAGAGGTTTTCTAAGTTGCGGACTGTCTCGAGTTCTCCCTGTAACTCCAGTATCTTATGTTCCAACCGCAAAACTAAGTCATTTGGTGTCAGAGTACTCCGACCATCTAATATTTTCGCATTCTTAGCATTTTCCTTTCGAATACAACTTAAGTCATCCATCTTACCTTTCCCTATGCTTCTCATAGTACTTGGGGAAGGAGGAGTTGGAGGGCCTCTGGATCTGTTGTGATATGTTGATAATGCTAGTATGTGCGAACAAACCTTAGGGGATGAGAATAATAAAAAATAAAGAAAAACAAAAGGTACACAAATTAGTAAGAGTCCAGAAATATTTACAGTATCTAAACACATATTACGAGAATGTAAATTCACGTCATAATATGAGAGCGTCGTTGTGCCCAAGGTAGACCTAGCAAAAAATAGATTTGGAAAAATTCAATGCCAATTATTGCCTCATTTCATTATTGTAAAAATAGAGACCTAAAACAATACTAAATAAGATAATGTTACTAATGGAACTTGGCTTTATTACGTTTAAAAAAGCAATTAAACCTAATTTACTTGGTCCCAGAAGGACTCTCTCAAGACTGGATGCTCTTGTCAATCATTTCCCCCAGTTCGCGCAGGTTCATTAGTAAGAATGCCCTTGCCAAATGTCTTCCTTTGTTTCCCTCAGCATTTTGGCAATCGGTGACTCTCTTTCTCATTTCCCTACCAATTGCGTTAGACTGTACTCCATATATTCCAACCTTTTACTGGATTTTACAGCTCTATCTTTCCACTCATTGATCATTTCCATGTCGGCTATGTTGCTCTGTATACTCAGCTTCAGACTGGCAAATTCTTTTGCGCAATTTGTTGTACTTCACCTGTGCTTCGGCAACTTCGTCTATGACCATGTTTCATGGACCAACCCTTGCCTCGAAGATTCCTGCTATGTTATCATCTAACCATGAGGGGTAGAAGTATGTGTTACTCGCATGATATTGATCTGACTCAATGGTATTGATAACTAGGAATTATAATGCATTTTACATTCCTTCATGCTCAAGTTTTTACTAGAAATCTGTTCAAAACAGTCCTAAAAGGCTCACAAGTTGTGCTTGATTGCAGGTTTGACCAACAAGGTGATAAAGTGTCAAAAACCATCTCAAAAGGGAGTAAAACTTGCACAAATACCAAGACAAGACAAAGCTCAATCAAACAGGGCCAGTGCGACCGCACACCATACTATATGGTCTGCACAAGTGAAGTTCAGAGAGATTATTATTCAGGCCAAAAGGCAATGTGGCCGCAAGGAGCTTTATGCGGGTCTGCATTGGGATCATTGAAGCCACACTTGATTTAGTGCGGTATGCGGAGCCAAGGTTCAGAGTGTGGTGTTTTGGAGGTTGAAGCTCAATGTGGTCTGCGGTCCTTTTTGTGCGAACCGCAATGAAAGCCACTGCGGCCGCACTCGATTTCGTGCGTCCTCATTTCCCAATTTCAAAGAGCTCATTATTCAAGTTCAGAGCCTTAGTGCAGTCGCACTCATTTTTGTGCGGTCCGCACTAGCCCCTCAAGGGTATTGTTGTCCAAGTTTTCTAGCCTAGTATAAATAGCTTTTTTCCCCGTTTTTAGGTCATAAGATAGTTTGTACTCCGAGTAGTTTGTACTCCGAGCTACGCTCATCACTTCGCCTTATTTACCTATTTTTAGTAATTTTAGTGTGATTTCAACATTGAATCTTCAAGTTTAATTTAGCAATTAATTATTATGGATTTCTCTTCATCTATTGCTTTGTTTTCTTCTCTAATTATGAGTAGCTACACCCATAACATAGGGTTATGGCTCAACTCTAGTGTGGGTAATTGATGGGTTTTGTGTTTTTGTGTTTGATTGTCTATGGGTGTTTGATATTTGGGCTAATTTAGGGTTTTAATTGTGAATTAGCGGTTGCAAGCACTAGTTTATGGCTAGTAGACTTTGGTTCTTCTTGATAAAGAGAGCCTAAGTCCATGAAATAGCCCAACAAGGAATTAGGGCGTACTGATGAGATTGATAGCCCCAATTAAAAGGTTAAACCTAGATATAGTAATACCGACTTGAACCTTGATTGCTTGTGCAAATTTTCATACCCAATTGGTCTTGCGAGAGTCAATTAAGGAAAAATCACTCAAACTACCGAGAGGTATAGAGTGAGTAGATTCGTGAAATGGTTGTATCATACTCCCCAAATGTGACAATCTAGCTTTAGACTTAAGAATCCGTCAATTGACAACCTAGGCGAAAGTCACTATCCTAGTGCCTTTTATGCATTTGAACAACTCGCAATCCTTTGATTATTTTATTTTAATTGAGCATTGTTGTTTTATATAATTAGAATCATAATCAAAACCAAAAATGTGTAGAAGTCCAATTTGAAGTTAATACACAACTCCACTATAGATAGGCACCCGACTCCAATATCTAGCTCCCCGTGGAAATCGATCCCGAGCTTAATCGGGTAAAAGTTGCTTCGACCTCTCTCGCTAGTCAATAGTAGTGTAGGGTTGGCCTCGATCAGATATCCTTTTCAATGATAATCTTCAAGTGCCACATGTGTTGTGCTTCATCTTTATATGGGATGGCATCACCCTAAAAGTCGACTATGAAGTGACTCATTTTAGCGACTCGTGGTATGACCCGTCTCTTGTCTGCATATCCAATAACCCTAAGTGGAACATAAGGGTATATGCCTCTTAACCAAATCTGTACCAAGAGTGGATCATCCTTGGATATGATGATGAACTTGTTGGGAGGGAACCACTCAAAAATCCATTGAACCTGGCTTGTTGAAAAACTGTACCCATCCTGCAGTGTCCTCCGGTTGAGCAAACCCGTATGGGATATAGGTCATTCTTTTGGGATGATGGAAGGCTATATGACCATTCCATGACCTTCGTGGAAATTCTGAATGGTATTGACCTTTTTGGAGATGTTCTAGCAACCAAACTTGCAACAACAAATGCAACCCTCGAAGAATCTGAACCCCTTCTAACAGCGTTCCAAGGCTCGATACACGTCTGCAATGATCATAGGCACAATAGAACACATCATCTTAAGAAATCCCCTAGTGGTACAATTCTCTGGTACTAATAGACCAGGCTATCCCAAGGCAACCCAGCGAATCTCCCTATTTCTTCCAATAGAGGATCATTTCTATGCTTCCAAAGTGGAACACAACCCTTTCTTTGTCCCAGAACATGGTGGCAGCTTCAATCAACATTTTGTTTGGCTGAAGGTCCAACAAAGAAGGAAAATTTCCTAAGACCCTTTTCACACGATTTTTGTCATATGAAGGAAGATCCTTCCACCAATCTAGCAAAAGTGAAGGTATGCTACCGAACATGTCAAACTTGAAGACTTCGTGCCTTATTTTTCAGCAAAAACAAAATGTAGTTTGGCCCTTTCCCCCTCCAGGTTCATCTATTTAGACACCAATGATTAGCATTTTGGCACTTATTTCTCCAAAATTAATGCTCACACTCGTGGTCGTGTCCGTTGGATTATGGAAAACCCGATTGTTGGGTGAGGCTTATGTGGACAACATATTTACCCGGCTAGGTTTGACCATGATGAATGCACAATTGATCAAAGTAAGGTTTCTATAGAGGTCTGGACTAGGACCCTCAAGCGGACAAGTTGAGAGTGAACGGCATGGAACCATCGAATGCACCATTGATCGACTAGTTTTACCGCAAATATGACTTTCTAAATTTAAAAGGGTGATATATAGGAAGAGGGCAAATACTCATCAAGTGTTGCTATAGGATTGATTACGCACGAGTGGAATATGATGCTGAGCATGATTTATGCAACAAATAAATAACATGTTGTCAAGTGTTTAAAAGTGATAAATATGGAATTTAAATAATTGAAAGATTGTTATAAGAAGAAAACAGGGAGACAAGTCATGCTTAAGTCTAATTCACAAAAACAAGTTAGTTATGGTAAAAGCCTAAAATATCCCCAGCAGAGTCTCATGCTGTCGCGCCCCCTTTTTTCTCACGGAGTCCGAGTTTCGATATTCATTGGGAACAACTCATTTTCTTTTGGGAATTAGGTATGTAATTTTGAAGAGTCTCCACCTAACGAATTTAAGGTGCGTTAGGGAACTTAAAGCAAGTAACTCATAAACCAATTTGCAGTACCAGAGACTTGGATAAGGTCTCGAAATACCCTCGAGGGGAATGCGTTAGGCGTCCCTCGCGGTCCACAACGACAGGTCCCGGCGGAACTCATATTATGTGAATTAGTCTTATAAACGGATAAACCAAATATGGACAAGTTACAATTAAAATAAGGGGTAAAAAGAGTCCTAGGTTTTTTAGCCTACAAGATCATATATGTATAATGCTTGGTAATCATCCCCAAGTTAGAGTGCTACACATCATTGGCGCACAAGTCATCATAACTTTTTACTACCCAATTACCCTCCCCTTAGAGGTTATATAAGCGCTTTTAATTAAAAGTTCCTTGTATTACCCGTCCCTTCCTTGTGGCCCTGGAGGTATTTATGACCTCTAAGTTAAGCAGTACTAGACTTTCCTAAGGTACTTAAAGGAGAAAAATCTAGACGACAATCAAAACAATTACGACAGTCGAGTAAAGAACAATTAAGGGGCTCACATTTAATTCCACACATAAACAGACAATTACCATGTCTTAAATAACAGATTTAAGATATTTCAGAAAGGTCCTAGAATAGGAGATCTAGGTGAGAATGACAAGCAGAGAATATGCAGCATTTTGTTAAGGCAAAGTGTTAAAGACCTAATCAGTTTGCCTACTGATTTTAAATCTGTTGAATTTGCGCAGTCGCAAATAAGCAAAGCATAGTTTCACAGTTTATTAGACCTTGATTACCTATATGATTGCCTAGGCATGGATCAACTTGTCATCTATACATTAATAAAGGTCATAATTCTGAATCAGTAATTGGTAGGGAGAATTTTATTTTTTAGGACCTATACACTGTATAGGTGCTGAAGAATGATCACATACGTTATAGAACTGGTTTTACATTTTATCTCTACGAGCATGATGACGAAGTGTTGAGATTGTTTTTATGCCTTTTCCTTGTAGGCTAGGTGACCAATTTGATTTTTATGCATTTAAAATATAGGCATTGTATTTAAGCGAGTGCAATAAAAATCCAAGAAACATGATCTCTAATGCACATAAGAAAGTTTGTGAACATGATTATTAAGGCACAATTGATAAATGACCTAAGAACCAAATTTTTAATGCAAGTGCGAGAATGCATAATTTCTTTTAGAAAGGAGATTCAGAAAAAATAATATAATGAGCCTATAAACATGTTTTCTAATGCGCATAAAAATCTTTTAAGCATGGCTTCTAATTCATGTAGATAATCATAACAGTCCTTTGAGCATGGCTTCCAATGCATGTAGATAATCGTAATGGTCCGATAAGCATAATTTCTACCTGATTCCTATAAAAGATATATAAAAGTCCCTTCTATTTTACTAATATCCCTAATATCTGTTTGTACAAGAGTTATTATTACATGACAAATGTAAATAAATTACAGAAATAAAATCACTAGAATATAGGGAGCCTGGATAGGTCGAATAAAAATATATGGGAAACTAGGCCTTCGACCAAGTCTGAGTTATGCTAGCATCTCATAGTAATGGTAATCCGGTGTGTCAAAGTTCCCTAGAGCCTCAAAGACCCCGGGCAGTGCTCACACAAGAAAAAATAGTTTTGTGCATAAGTGTGGAAGAGCTAGCCCCAGTGTGTCAGAGTTCGGAGGAGTCACATTGACAACTAGGTAGTACTCACACTGGAGGGGCAGGACCCTAGATATTGTAAGAGTAGGAGTTAAAAATAGTTCTTGAAAAAAAGAAATAGTTTTAAGAAAAAAATTTAGAAGTAAAATAGTTTAAAAGTGAAATAGGAGTAATAGTGAAAATGAAGTAGTAGTGAAACAAGAGTAAATAGAGTCATTCCAGCCCTCTGCGTTCAAACAATCAAACAAAGGACAAAACATAATCACAACAAGCTTCAGATTGCCTAGGTTCAACTCAATCCATTAGTTATCACTAAGTGGGGCACATAACATGCTGTGAATAGAATAAAGCCATACAAAGAAGGGTATTAAGGGTTGGGAACATAGAAGTCCTTAGTCAGAAACACATAAAGCAGGTCATGAAGGAAAGCATGCTAGTTAACACAAAGCAGGTTAACAACCAGATCCCATAACACTCAATAATAGACATGCTGATTAGAAGCCAAAAAATAGGAAACGCATAAACTTAAAAACCAGATTACTCAATACTAGATAGGACATAGCAACAGAAGTAATCATGTTGATTTAAAGCAATAGATAGGAAAGACACAGAGCTAAATACAGAAGTAGTCATGTTGAATGGGCCAAGGAATATATATGTTAAATTAAACAAAAATAGCCATACTAATTGAAGTCCATAAATAGGAAAGGCAAGAGTAGTCATGCTAATGTATACAGAAAAGTCATGGATTACACAGAAGTAAAGCAGCAGATAAGAAAGCACATAGGTTTAAGCTTCATAACATAATAGATGGCATTAGGAATGGAAGGATAAGTGATAGCAAAACAGAAGGTGAAAAGTGTGCAGAACTCTGCGATCTAGCCTTAGCTTTCAGCCGGGTAGACAATATATTGAACACAAGTTGGAGAAAGGTTTTAGTGAGAGCAAAGTTTGTGTGTGTGTGGGTGTGGGTGTGTCTTTTTGTTTCTGAGATGTGCTCGTGTCCTTAGATAAATCAGAATAAGAGTATATATAGCACTTAGTGAGGTAAAACAAATAAGTTAAAGAGTGAATCATAGTTAAAATAAGGGTAATTAAATAAATCAATCAGCCAATTAGTGAGTCAATTCATATAGAAGAATCTAGAAGAGAACCCTTAGAATGAGGAGAGTCAATTAACATTGCAAAACTAGGGCTCAAATAAGGCAAGAAATCATTCTCATACTATGTAGGAATCAATCAAATCCCTAAGTCAGACTGGTAGTTTCAAATAAGGCAAGTATTATTCATTAAAGTCACAAATATGGAAATAGGTAAAAATTATATAGAGATACTGATCTTAACTTAAAAATATTATTTGAATCCCAAATAAAAATCATTCAGTATATTGGATTGACATAAATAAACAAATAAAGAGAAAAATAACTGAAATAACTAGTGCCTGAAACAGAAAGACCTAGAGTTTAAGAATATATACAAAAATTAATCAAACCAGTAAGAAATAGTCAAATTCAACACTTGGAAGATTAAAAATCGTTTGAAGAGAACATAGGACGAACCCTAGTTCATAGAAATCACTGGAATCAAATAATGATAAGAGAAATAAAAAGTTTTTCGGAGAAAAAAATACCAAATAATACTCGGAACGTTTCAGATCTATAAGGATCTGAACAGACCCAATTATCATAAGACTAAGGTTTTTGGAAATGACAGAGATAAAAGAAAATTAGTCTATGTTAGGTTTTATGCCCGTCACTAGAAGGGGGGGGGGGTGAATAGTGCGGCACGAGAATATTGATAAATATTACGGAATTAAAAATTGCAGGAATAAAATAAATTCGGTAATAAAAATAGCAAGGAAAGAACACACCGAATTTATTCTGGTTCACCACAACTTGTGGTTAGTCCAGTCCCCGAGAGACTCTCTCGAGATTCCACTAACTCCGTTAAGCTTGCGGGTGCCTAACAAATAGTTACACTTGCTCGTAGATGTACACTCTACAAGACTTCAACTTGCTCGAGGATACCGCACCTCAAGACTTCAACCTTGCTCGTGGATACCGCACCACAAGACTTCAACCACTAAGACTTAGGATACTTAGCGAACCCGACAATCAATGAGAAGATATGTTCTTCTCAAACACCTTTCTCTTTTACAACTCTCAAAAGAGTAGATAAAGATATACAAATTTAGCTCTATGAACAACTCAAAGTTGTCTCTCAAATGGCTCAACAAAAGCTCTAAAATGATGCTCAAATAATGTCAATATGTATATCAATATTGGGAGGTGTTGTGTGTTTAAAAACATCTCAAAAGACCTCTTTTTATAGGGGTTAAAGGGTGGATGTCCGTTGCTTAATTGGCAATCAATTATGCTGATTTTATGCAAGGATAATCGATTATTTGATTTGCATAATCGATTATCCTTTTACCGTTACAAAATCGGAAGAGATTCTGCTCAATAATAATCGATTATTTGGATGGCATAATCGATTATTTTGTTCCAGTGTTCAAAACTTTGGCAACGGATGCAAGATAATCGATTATTTAAGAATTATAATCGATTATATACCATTGATATACACTGTGTATACCACAGTATACCAGAATTGAAAACTTACTTCAAAAACCATTTTGGTTAAAATGAAAACGTTAAAATCATTTTGTTTGAAGTATATTAAAAATGTTTACGATATATATGATTTGATAAAATGATTTTATACATATTAATGATGACCTATGTAATATACCAGAATATACCAGAATTGAAAACTTACTTCAAAAACCATTTTGGTTAAAATGAAAACGTTAAAATCATTTTGTTTGAAGTATTTAAAATATGTTTATGATAAATATGATTTGGTAAAATAATTTTATGCATATTTATGATGACCTATGTTGAGCCAAAAGACGAGATAACTTTAAACGTTGCTCTTACATTTGTTCTACCTAACGACCTACGCCTTGGGTCTTTGGTCTTGAACTTTTGAACTCGTCTTTGGCTTGTCTATGCAATTCCATCATCAATATGCTTCTTGGCATTCACTCTTGATTGTTTGTCATATAATATCATTGTTTGACACTTGACTTCATTGTTTGTCATTCATCAAAACCTATACCTGAAAATCATGCTAATACAACCAAAGTGCACATATCATAGATAGAATGATTTTCTACAGTCTAAACCCATTGATTCGAACAAAAAATAGGAAAAAAACAACAGTCGCAAACTAAAATGGCCATAGACAAGCATATGTAAAAGTTTCGAGCAAAATAAGGTTGAATCTGTTTGAGAGTCTCTCATACATCAACGAAGTCGAACAACCAAAAGATGTAGAAGGCTGGCGGGGGTCGGAAAATACAAAGAAACCCCATAGGCGGGGATTTCGCAAGTGACGGTGGCTAGGTTTTAGGGTTAGGTTGAGAGATTTGAGAGATGAGGGAATGAAGGGCGTTGGAAATGAAAGAAATGAGGGGATTAGGGGGTCGTTTGGGATTAGTATGGTAAGTTTAATCGTGGACGTAAATTTAAATGATCAACGGTCACGATTAAACGGAGTTACTGGGTCCAGTAGGTTGAATTGGATTAGGGTTATTTGAATTAGGCTTGGGTCCAATAAATTTATTGGGGGGAGGGAGATCCAATTTTGGGTGTAAATTAGCGGTTGTTCTTTAAATACCTATTTTACTAGTTAAAATAATTTCAAAAATAGCTAATAAACCGATAAAAAATTGTTTTCAAGCATGAATGTTATTTAAAATAGTTATTCAATATTATAAAAATATAAAAAAGTTAATTTCTGTATAGATACTGTAGTATTGCCTATGTAGGGGCTAGATTTGCAAAATATGCAATTATACTTTTATACATGCAAATGTAATTATAAGGGATAGTTTTGAATATCTATGTAATTAAAAACGCAGAAATAAATAGATTTAGGGTCTTTAAAAATCGTAGAAAATTTGTAAAAATATTTATGCATGTTTGCAAATGTAGGTACAATATTTTGAAAGTGTTTATGCAAAATTTAAAATATATGAGGAAAAATTTGGGTATCAGCAATCCTCATCAAACCATCTTTCTTCCTCACGAACAATATAAGCAGACCCCAAGGTGAGACACTAGGTCTTGAATTCCTTATCAAGCAAATCCTACAACTGCTTTTTCAATTCCTTTAACTCAGATGACACCATACGGTATGCTAAAATAGAATTGTGCTGAGTGCCTGGAGCCAAATCAATACAGAAGTTAATATCCTTGTCGGGTAATATCCCTGGCAGGTTTACGGGAAACACCTCTGGAAACTCACGCACAAGAGGTATTGAATCCATGGAAGGAACTTACACACTCGAATCACAGACATAGCCAAATATGCTAGACACCCCTTCTCGATCATATGTCGAGACTTCACATAAAAAATAACTTTGCTAGAAGAATGGTTAGGAGTCGCCCTCCATTCTCATCGGGGCAATCCCAGCATTGCTAAGTCTTGGCGTGATAGTCCAATACAGCATGATAAGGTGACAATCAATCCATGCCCAAAATAATATAAAAATCCACCATATCAAGAAGTTGGAGATCTATACAAGTCTCAAGGATCTCAATATTAATCACACATGAGTGATAGTCACGATCTAAAATAATAAAATCTCCCAAAGGCATGTACACATACATAGGAGCACTCCAAGAATCACGAGGCACAACAAAATAGGATGACACGCATGAATAATTAGAGCCCGAATCAAATTGAATCGAAGTATCTTTATGGAAAACCAGAACAATACCTGTGATGACATCATCAGATGACTCTATCTTGGGTCTAGCTCGGAATGCATAAAAAAGGATTGGGACCTACCACTTTGACCTCTGCCCCTCGGATGATCCCTAGCTGGCTGGCGTCCACCACTAATAGCCTGACCTTCACCTCTTACGATCTGACCCCCGGCTTTAGCTAGCTGTGCAGGTGGTAGAGCAACAGGTTCCTAGGCCATGGCATGAAAACTTTGTTGATTTTTGTTTCTCAACGATCTAGGGCAATACCTCTTAATGTGACCTATGCCCCCTCACTTAAAGAACTTCCTCAGCTACTAAGGATGCTGAAATGAAGACTAACCATAAATGTCCGAATAGCCATTGTAGTAACTCTAAAGTGATAGTGTATTCATAGAAGCTAAATGTGCACTGAATGCTGGCTGCTCAAGACGAGACCCATAAGAACCACTAGTGTCCGAAGTATTATGGCAACCTGGAGTGTTAGCTTAATCGGCCTAGGAGGATTGCCTCTACCAAAAGAATCCCTGCCTCCAGATGAGGCACCACTAAAACTACCGGAATGATGAGGCCTTTCATTAGACACCGGCCCCCTATCCTGACCACGAACTATCTTGATCCGTCTAGCAATATTTATGGCCCTCTGGAAAGGAAAATCCTCCCAGTTTTCTTGCCATCTGTTATATGCTATTGAAGGTGAGTCCATCAATGAATCTCCTCACTCTCTCCCTCTTAGTGGGGAGTAAAACAATGGCATGGCTAGCTAGGTCCACAAATCCACTCTCATACTAGGTAACGGCCATACTATCCTATTGAAGACGTTCAAACTTCCTGCGGTGATCCTCTATCAGAGTTAACAGAGTGAACTTCTTTAGAAATAATTGTGAAAACTGATCCCAGGTAAGTGTAGGCGCAACAGCTGGTCTAGTTAACATATAATCTCTCCACCATCTCTTGGCAAAACCAATCATCTAAAACACTGCAAAGTCAACCACATTGGTCTCAATAATAACCGTGTTGTACAACTCCTCGTGGCGGCGATCCAAGTAATCCAGTGGGTCCTCAGAAGGCTACCACTAAAATGAATAGAAAAGAGTTTAGTGAACTTATATCAACCTCAACAAGGCCTCAGAAGACATAGAAGGCATGTCACCGGCCTATGCTGCAACAATTGGCTTAACAACCCCAACTGGATAGGCTTTTGGGTTTGATATAAGGGTGCCACCTACTTTGGAGTGTGAGTAGTAGTAGTCTATCATCCTCTACTAACCTGAGAAATTGGTGGCGCCACAAAAAATGCACTGATCTGGGAGACACTCTCCATAAGGCTCACCAAGCATGCTAGAGCATCCTGAAGCACTATCCCTCCAGAACCTGAGCTTGTCTGACGGGTACGACCTGAGTTGGAGCCTCCTCATCATGATCAACAAGAGGCTACTCTACTGGTGCTATTGCTCGAGTTCTAGGATGAGATCTGTTAGTTCCTTGTCCTCTACCTCGACCTCGGCCTCGACCCCTCGTAGGAGCTTCTATAGAGGGCTTTATCTCCGGTCCAATTGCTGATGACGTGCATGTTCTCGCCATATGTGAAAGAGCAAGAAGAGAATAGTTCAATTGTCAATTATAGAATGAAATCGCATGATAGATAAAGAAATAGGTGATTTATTTAAACTTCCAATCCTCTAGACGATAGGTAAAAATGTCTCCATACCGATCCTCCAGACTCTACTAAGCTTGATCACGACTCATGAGACTTATGCAACCTGGTATTATGATATTGTAACGCCCCATCCAATTATTTCATGAGTTGATACTATATTTACCCTATTTATGCTTTTTATTATCTTATTCAGTTGTATTAAGTGTTATCGGGTTGGTTGGCTCGGGTTCGGAGAGGTTTTGGTAAGGTTTGAGACACTTAGTCTCTTTTGAGTGAGCTTAAGTTAGAAACGTCAACTGGATATTGACTTAGGTCAAAAAGGAATCAGATATGAATTATGATGGTTTGGATATCTTCGGGAGTTGATTTGGGACTTAGTAGCATGATCGGGATGTATTTTAGAGATCCGGAGTAGATTTAGGCTTGAATTGGTGAAATTGGAATTTTGGTGTTTTCTAGTTGATATGTGAGATTTTGATATAGGGGTCAGAATGGTACTTCGAAGGTTGGAGGAGGTCCATGATGTAATTCATGAGGTGTGTGCAAAATTTTAGGTCATTCAGATGAGGTTGATAGACCTTTAATCAAAAGCAGAATTCGGAAGTTTTTTGAACCTTAGGCTTGAATGTGATGTCATTTGGTTGATTCAATGTTTTTAGGTGTTTCAGAGATTGGTATATGTATGGATAGTGGTATATGACTTGTTCGTGCTTTTGGTTGGGGTCCCAGGGGCCTCGGGATGATTTCGGATGGTTGACGGAAAAGTCAGAGTTGGGGAGTTGCAGTTGAAGTTGCTGAAGTCTGTCGTAACTGCACTTGCGTCTTGGGGACCGCAAGTGCGGGCCCGTAAAAGTGCCTAGAGGGTCGCAGATGTGGAATTGGGTGCAGTAGTCTGGAGGCACATGTGCGAAAGATTCAACACACCTAGGAGACTGCAGGTGCGGAAGGGTATGCGTAGGTGCGGAAGGGTATGCGCAGGTGCGATCCCAAGGGTTTAAGTGAAAACAACAAGAGTAGTTTGGTTGATGTAGAAGCTGCTCCGCAGGTGCAAAAAATGGACTGCATGTACGAAAACACTGGGCCAGAAAGTATATAAACCCTCCTTCGCGATTTTTAGCCTTTCTTCACCATTTTTAAGTCGATTTTGGAGCTTTTTGGGAGATTTTGATGAGGGGATTCATGGGGACTTCATTGAGTTAGGATTGTTGAACCGAAAACTTGTGTCTATGATGGTCTTGACTTATTAAGCTCAAAATATATTGGAAAATCAATAGAAAATTGGGGGTTAGGTCTAAGAAAATTGGATACATAAAATTAAGGATTTGAGGGGTCATTTGCGGGTGGATTTTGGTACTTTTGATATGAATGAACTCGTAGGGGAATAAGGTTTCCAACGATGTAAATTTAGTCGAATTCTAATACGTGGGCCAGGGGGTCGAGTTTGGTCAATTTGGAGCATCCGGAGACCGATTCGAAGGGCAAATGCATCGTGGGCTAGAGTTTGTACCAGATGAGGTAAGTAATGATTGTAAATGTTGTCCTGAGGGTATGAAACCCCAGATTTCACATCGTTGTGCTACTTTGAAGTGACGCACATGCTAGATGACGAGTGTAGGATCGTGCACCATTGGGGATTACAACTTAGTCTATCCCGTATGACTGTTTAACCATATATTTGACTAAAAACTGTTTGCAATCATTATAATTGGGTTGAATGCCATATTTGGGCCTCGTGCCAACAATTATGGACCCTTAGGGGATTTTTTGCTACTACTCCTCACTATTTTGACTTCATTTTTGTACTCACTACGCTTAACGCTAGAGGGGGGGGGGGGGTGAATAGCGTTATAATAAAAATTAGCGTAAACTTTGCGGAATTAAAAAATTGCAGGAAGTAAATAAGTGCGATAAATAATAAAGTACGCACCGATGTATTCCGGTTCACCACAACACGTGGCTAGTCCAGTCCCCGAGAGACTCTCTCGAGATTTTCCACTAACTTGTCAAGCTTACGGGTGCTCAACAAACCTTTACAACTTAAGGACACAAGCCTTAACACCTTTGCTCGGAGATACAACACTCCAAGACTTCACTGTTAAGCTTACGGGTGCCTAACAACCCTTTACAACTTAAGGACACAAGCCTTAACACCTTTGCTCGGAGATACAACACTCCAAGACTTCAACCAAGGAAACACAAGTTCCTTACAACAAGAGAATCACAATTCTCTTATAAGTGTACAAAACACTAAACACTCAAACAAAGCACTCCTTAATGAGTAGATATGAGTAAAAGAAGTAAGCTCAAGATCACAACAACTATGGACAAGACTTTGGCTCTCAAAAGCTTTATGGAATGAATATAAAATGATAAACAATAGTATGCAAGCTTATAGCAATAGAATGATCAGTTGTTGTGTGTTGTTGTGTTTAAAACACTGAAATGAAGCTGTATTTATAGTTGAAAAACTTGCCATTACCGTTGCCTAATTGCCAATTAAGAGTTGCTGATTTTACTCTGTGACAATCGATTGTCAGGAAGCCACAATCGATTGTTTGCCAATCGTACCAAAAATCAATCCCAGATTTTACGCTTAACAATCGATTGTCCAAGATCAACAATCGATTATTGGCAACATTCAAAAAATCATTTCCAGATTTTACGTAAAACAATCGATTATACCAAATCAATAATCGATTATTCAGCAACGTTAGAAAAATCCTTTCCAGATTTTAATTTCAACAATCGATTGTACAAAATCAACAATCGATTATTCAGCAACGTTCAAAAAATCTTTTCCAGATTTTAATATCAACAATCGATTGTACAAAATCAACAATCGATTACCTGACGGTATTTGAAAACTTTACGACAACGGTCAGCTTCACAATCGATTGTGCAAGCTCGGGGAGCTTGTTTTAAACCATAGAGAGCCTTTTTGAGTTTGAAAACATGATCGGGAGATTTAAAATCTTCAAAACCGGGGGGTTGTTCAACATAAACTTCTTCTTGTATAACACCATTTAGAAAAGCACTTTTCACATCCATTTGATATAAATTGAAATTCATAGAAGAGGCAAAAGCGAGCAATAGACGAATAGCTTCTAATCTAGCTACGGGAGCATATGTTTCTTCATAGTCAATACCCTCTTCTTGATTATAGCCTACAAGCCTAGCTTTGTTTCTAGTGATTACACCATTTTCATCTAGTTTGTTTCGAAAAACCCATTTCGTACCAATTATGGTATGATTTTCGGGTCTTGGCACCAAATCCAATACGTCATTCCGTTTGAATTGGCACCAAATCCCAAACGTCATTTCCTGTCTACCACCCCATTTTGTTGTGGTGTACGTGGAGCGGAAAAGGTATGCTCGATACCGAGTTCGTCACAAAAGTCCGCAAAGAGATTGTGATCAAACTCTCCCCCATGATCACTTCTAATTGAAGTGACGGTTGTTTCCTTCTCGTTTTGAACACGCTTAAGAAAATATTTAAAATTCTGAAAAGCATCACTTTTATTGGCAAGAAATAAAGTCCAAGTAAATCTAGAATAATCATCAATAATCACAAAAGCATAATGATTTCTTCCTAGACTTTCAATGCGAGATGGTCCGAATAGATCCATGTGAAGCAGTTGCAATGGTCTAGAAGTTGAAACAATATTTTTGGATTTGAAAGATGCTTTTGTTTGCTTCCCTTTTTGACAAGAATCACAAATAGAGTCATTTTCAAATTTCAAATTGGGAAGGCCAATAACTAAGTTTTGAGAAATCAATTTGTTCAAAAGATGCATGTTTATATGAGCAACTCTACGATGCCATAGCCAAGTATCATCCTCTTTGCTCATAAGATAATCAACATATTCGGGTGACGAATTAGCAAGATCAACCATATAAATATTATCCACTCTAAAACCACGAAGGATAATTATAAGATCACTACGTCTAAACACTAAGCATTCATCCGAATCAAATAGGGCAACATTTCCCTTGTCACATAATTGACTTATGCTCAAGAGATTATGCTTTAAACCTTTAACAAGTAATATATGCTTAATAGAGGAATTTTCATCCTTACCGACCGATCCGATGCCAATAATCTTTCCTTTATTGTTATCCCCAAAAATCACACTTCCTCCTTCTTTGTGTTCTAGTTGAAGGAATTTGGATTCGTCTCCCGTCATATGTTTGGAGCATCCACTATCAAGGTACCATAGTACACTTGATCCCTTCAAACACACCTACAAAATAAATTAATGCGTTTTAGGTACCCATTCCATTTTGGGTCCTTGAGGGTTAGGCATATCATAATGATGCGATTGAGTGATATGTCTATGTCGTGTAAAACATGCAGGGGCAATATGACCAATGCGTCTACAATAATGACAAGTCACGTTGGGGTTATGCATCCTTCTAGGTTCATAGTAACTTGACGGACGAAAATGGTTTACTCTATTTTCAGCATTATGACTATTGCGTGCTTTATGAACATCATTTCTCCTACTATGAGCAGCATTTCTAGAATAATTATTTCTACGTTGGAAATCATTTCTAGGTGCTCTGAAGGGTTTAAAATTCCTTCTAGTATTTGGCCTATAATATGCATCATTTCTAGGGTAGTTATTTCTAGGTGGTAAGTCATTGCTAGGTCTTCTAAAATGTTCAACATTTGGTCTAGCATGCATATTTGTTCTAGGATTGCTATTTCTAGGATAAGTATTTGTTTTATTAATCCTAGGTTGAGCCTTAGGTGGTTGGGGTTTGGCTTCAACCTTTTCTTTAGGCTCATTCTTAAAGCCTATGCCATGCTTGGTTGACCTCAAATTATCAAGAACATCATTCAAATTTTTGTGCGAAGAATTAAACTTATCTAATGTGCCTTTAAGCCTTTCTACTTCATTTTTGAGATGCAAGCAAGACGTACACTTTCTAATAGAGCTTTCGGGCTTATTGGCGCTTCTTTTTCCGAAAAACTTGGTTTCCTCTTTCAACTTCTCATTTTCTAAAACCAGTTTTTCAAAATCTTTTTCTTTTAGAGAGAGTTGTTTTTGAAAATGTTTTTCTTGCAACGACAGAGTTTTTTGCAAATCTTTAATAGTCTTGGAAGCATCAACAAACTTACTATGTAATTTATTATAAGCATTTTGCATTTCTTCAAGCGAGTGAGAGTTGGACGTACTTACCTCTTCTTCTTCGTTTGCCATGAGACATTGGCCAGTTGATTCATCATATGAGCTGTCCGCTTTTTGAGGCATGATTTCATGCATTTCCTCCAGCTTATCCCACATCTCTTTGGCGGTTTTGTAGTGGGAAATTTTCTGATATACTTCCTGATTCAAGGCGCTATACAACATATTTATTGCATTAGTGTTGTATTCACTTATCTTGGCTTTCCCAACTTTTGTTGTCATTTGATCACCGTGCTTGATGATTTGCCATAGATAAAAGTTGTTGGCTGTGATGAAAATTCTCATCCGATCTTGCCAATATAAGTAATTATTTCCATCAAATATTGGGGGCAACATGTTAAAATCACCTTCACCTATTCCTGCAAAAGAGTCACGAGTAGAAGCCATGGATGGTTCTCTCAAACTGTTAAGTCTTCAGAGAGTTGGGCTCTGATACCAATTGTTAGATAATACGCTTAACGCTAGAGGGGGGGTGAATAGCGTTATAATGAAAATTAGCGTAAACTTTGCGGAATTAAAAAATTGCAGGAAGTAAATAAGTGCGATAAATAATAAAGTACGCACCGATGTATTCTGGTTCACCACAACACGTGGCTAGTCCAGTCCCCGAGAGACTCTCTCGAGATTTTCCACTAACTTGTCAAGCTTACGGGTGCTCAACAAACCTTTACAACTTAAGGACACAAGCCTTAACACCTTTGCTCGGAGATACAACACTCCAAGACTTCACTGTTAAGCTTACGGGTGCCTAACCAACCTTTACAACTTAAGGACAGAAGCCTTAACACCTTTGCTCGGAGATACAACACTCCAAGACTTCAACCAAGGAAACACAAGTTCCTTACAACAAGAGAATCACAATTCTCTTACAAGTGTACAAAACACTAAACACTCAAACAAAGCACTCCTTAATGAGTAGATATGAGTAAAAGAAGTAAGCTCAAGATCACAACAACTATGGACAAGACTTTGGCTCTCAAAAGCTTTATGGAATGAATATAAAATGATAAACAATAGTATGCAAGCTTATAGCAATAGAATGATCAGTTGTTGTGTGTTGTTGTGTTTAAAACACTGAAATGAAGCTGTATTTATAGTTGAAAAACTTGCCATTACCGTTGCCTAATTGCCAATTAAGAGTTGCTGATTTTACTCTGTGACAATCGATTGTCAGGAAGCCACAATCGATTGTTTGCCAATCGTACCAAAAATCAATCCCAGATTTTACGCTTAACAATCGATTGTCCAAGATCAACAATCGATTATTGGCAACGTTCAAAAAATCATTTCCAGATTTTACGTAAAACAATCGATTATACCAAATCAATAATCGATTATTCAGCAACGTTCAAAAAATCCTTTCCAGATTTTAATTTCAACAATCGATTGTACAAAATCAACAATCGATTATTCAGCAACGTTCAAAAAATCTTTTCCAGATTTTAATATCAACAATCGATTGTACAAAATCAACAATCGATTACCTGACGGTATTTGAAAACTTTACGACAACGGTCAGCTTCACAATCGATTGTGCAATGTTAACAATCGATTATTTATCAGACTTTGAAAATCATTTTAGACACTGCCTCGTGACAATCGATTGTTATATACTCACAATCGATTATTTAATAACTTTGAAAAAGTCTGGAAGACACTGCCTCAACACAATCAATTGTCATATGTTCACAATCGATTATTTTGTGTCTTTTAAAAATCTGATGGACACTGTCTCTTCACAATCGATTGTCATTAGCTTCACAATCGATTATTCTGAGTTTTGAAAAACTTTGTTGGACACTGCCTCAACACAATCGATTGTCATATGTTCACAATCGATTATTTTGTGTCTTTTAAAAATCAGATGGACACTGTCTCTTCACAATCGATTGTCATTAGCTTCACAATCGATTATTCTGAGTTTTGAAAAACTTTGTTGGACACTGCCTCATCACAATCGATTGTCATAAGGTTCACAATCGATTGTCATGCAGGTTTTGAAAAACCTGATGCTCACTGCCTTAACACAATCGATTATCATTAGTTCACACACGATTGTCATGCAGTCTTGGCTTAACATAATCGATTATCATAAGTACATAATCGATTATCTTAGTCCAGATTTTAGAGGCATGTTTAAAAATCATTTTGACTGAAGTAAATATGCATGATTTAAAATCATTTAGCATTAAATTAAATATGCATGATTTTGTAAAAAATAGTTTTACGAGAGAAGCCATGTCATGAGTCAAGTTGTCGGATCAAGATCACAATTAAGAACGACTCATTTAAACTATAGAACTTTGTCTTGTGCTTGAATCTCGTTATCCACCAATTGTGCGCTTGTACTTGAACTTCGTCATATATCAATTTGCGCTTGTTTGTCATTCATCAAAACCTACACATAAGAACACACGTTTTAGTATAAGGCCTTGAGAATGTGTTTCCAACAATTTCCCCCTTTTTGATAATGGCAAACTTTAAGCGGGATATGCAAATATGCAACTTAAACAATTTATAATGACGATTCAAGACAAGTAAAGATATGCAATAAGTATGCGATTAGTTCCCCCTCAATATATGAATTCCCCCTCAATTTAAGCTTATAAATATTGAGAGTGCATACCCGTTACCTTCCCCCTTTTGCCATTAGCAAAAATAATATAAGAAGATGCCAAAGATGTAAATAAAACTTGTTTATTTATTGGAAAGAAAACGTGATTACTTAAAGAGAGTACAGTAACTCAAGTAATAGCAGAACAATCGATTATTGATACGAGATAATCGATTATTTAGACGACAGAGACCGATTTTTCTGAAGAAGACTTGATTATTGCGCGTCATGCTTTATAATTCCCCCTACCTTTAGGGCGATACCTGCAAAAATTCGTTAGACGTCTCCGACGCTCAAGTTAGAAATCATGTAAGATAAAAAGATGCAATGCATGACTTAGATCAACGTGGAGTCGTGAATCCCGAGTTCACTACGAATTCTGAAGAAGGACTCTTTCTCTAAGGGCTTAGTAAAGATGTCGGCCAATTGGTCTTTGGTTTTAACAAATTCGATTTCGACATCGCCCTTGAGAACGTGATCTCTTATAAAATGATGTCTAATTTCAATGTGTTTTGTTCGCGAATGAAGAACGGGGTTCTTCGTCAAGCATATGGCACTAGTATTATCACATCTAAGAGGGATATGATCAAGACTTAGGCCATAGTCCAAGAGTTGTTATTTCATCCATAGGATTTGAGCGCAACAACTCCCCGCGGCTACATATTCAGCCTCGGTTGTGGACAACGCAACACTTACTTGTTTCTTGCTAAACCAAGAAACGAGAGAGCTACCGAGCAAATGGCAAGTGCCACTAGTGCTCTTTGGCGGTTTTGTAGTGGGAAATTTTCTGATATACTTCCTGATTCAAGGCGCTATACAACATATTTATTGCATTAGTGTTGTATTCACTTATCTTGGCTTTCCCAACTTTTGTTGTCATTTGATCACCGTGCTTGATGATTTGCCATAGATAAAAGTTGTTGGCTGTGATGAAAATTCTCATCCGATCTTGCCAATATAAGTAATTATTTCCATCAAATATTGGGGGCAACATGTTAAAATCACCTTCACCTATTCCTGCAAAAGAGTCACGAGTAGAAGCCATGGATGGTTCTCTCAAACTGTTAAGTCTTCAGAGAGTTGGGCTCTGATACCAATTGTTAGATAATACGCTTAACGCTAGAGGGGGGGGGGTGAATAGCGTTATAATGAAAATTAGCGTAAACTTTGCGGAATTAAAAAATTGCAGGAAGTAAATAAGTGCGATAAATAATAAAGTACGCACCGATGTATTCTGGTTCACCACAACACGTGGCTAGTCCAGTCCCCGAGAGACTCTCTCGAGATTTTCCACTAACTTGTCAAGCTTACGGGTGCTCAACAAACCTTTACAACTTAAGGACACAAGCCTTAACACCTTTGCTCGGAGATACAACACTCCAAGACTTCACTGTTAAGCTTACGGGTGCCTAACCAACCTTTACAACTTAAGGACAGAAGCCTTAACACCTTTGCTCGGAGATACAACACTCCAAGACTTCAACCAAGGAAACACAAGTTCCTTACAACAAGAGAATCACAATTCTCTTACAAGTGTACAAAACACTAAACACTCAAACAAAGCACTCCTTAATGAGTAGATATGAGTAAAAGAAGTAAGCTCAAGATCACAACAACTATGGACAAGACTTTGGCTCTCAAAAGCTTTATGGAATGAATATAAAATGATAAACAATAGTATGCAAGCTTATAGCAATAGAATGATCAGTTGTTGTGTGTTGTTGTGTTTAAAACACTGAAATGAAGCTGTATTTATAGTTGAAAAACTTGCCATTACCGTTGCCTAATTGCCAATTAAGAGTTGCTGATTTTACTCTGTGACAATCGATTGTCAGGAAGCCACAATCGATTGTTTGCCAATCGTACCAAAAATCAATCCCAGATTTTACGCTTAACAATCGATTGTCCAAGATCAACAATCGATTATTGGCAACGTTCAAAAAATCATTTCCAGATTTTACGTAAAACAATCGATTATACCAAATCAATAAACGATTATTCAGCAACGTTCAAAAAATCCTTTCCAGATTTTAATTTCAACAATCGATTGTACAAAATCAACAATCGATTATTCAGCAACGTTCAAAAAATCTTTTCCAGATTTTAATATCAACAATCGATTGTACAAAATCAACAATCGATTACCTGACGGTATTTGAAAACTTTACGACAACGGTCAGCTTCACAATCGATTGTGCAATGTTAACAATCGATTATTTATCAGACTTTGAAAATCATTTTAGACACTGCCTCGTGACAATCGATTGTTATATACTCACAATCGATTATTTAATAACTTTGAAAAAGTCTGGAAGACACTGCCTCAACACAATCAATTGTCATATGTTCACAATCGATTATTTTGTGTCTTTTAAAAATCTGATGGACACTGTCTCTTCACAATCGATTGTCATTAGCTTCACAATCGATTATTCTGAGTTTTGAAAAACTTTGTTGGACACTGCCTCAACACAATCGATTGTCATATGTTCACAATCGATTATTTTGTGTCTTTTAAAAATCAGATGGACACTGTCTCTTCACAATCGATTGTCATTAGCTTCACAATCGATTATTCTGAGTTTTGAAAAACTTTGTTGGACACTGCCTCATCACAATCGATTGTCATAAGGTTCACAATCGATTGTCATGCAGGTTTTGAAAAACCTGATGCTCACTGCCTTAACACAATCGATTATCATTAGTTCACACACGATTGTCATGCAGTCTTGGCTTAACATAATCGATTATCATAAGTACATAATCGATTATCTTAGTCCAGATTTTAGAGGCATGTTTAAAAATCATTTTGACTGAAGTAAATATGCATGATTTAAAATCATTTAGCATTAAATTAAATATGCATGATTTTGTAAAAAATAGTTTTACGAGAGAAGCCATGTCATGAGTCAAGTTGTCGGATCAAGATCACAATTAAGAACGACTCATTTAAACTATAGAACTTTGTCTTGTGCTTGAATCTCGTTATCCACCAATTGTGCGCTTGTACTTGAACTTCGTCATATATCAATTTGCGCTTGTTTGTCATTCATCAAAACCTACACATAAGAACACACGTTTTAGTATAAGGCCTTGAGAATGTGTTTCCAACAATTTCCCCCTTTTTGATAATGGCAAACTTTAAGCGGGATATGCAAATATGCAACTTAAACAATTTATAATGACGATTCAAGACAAGTAAAGATATGCAATAAGTATGCGATTAGTTCCCCCTCAATATATGAATTCCCCCTCAATTTAAGCTTATAAATATTGAGAGTGCATACCCGTTACCTTCCCCCTTTTGCCATTAGCAAAAATAATATAAGAAGATGCCAAAGATGTAAATAAAACTTGTTTATTTATTGGAAAGAAAACGTGATTACTTAAAGAGAGTACAGTAACTCAAGTAATAGCAGAACAATCGATTATTGATACGAGATAATCGATTATTTAGACGACAGAGACCGATTTTTCTGAAGAAGACTTGATTATTGCGCGTCATGCTTTATAATTCCCCCTACCTTTAGGGCGATACCTGCAAAAATTCGTTAGACGTCTCCGACGCTCAAGTTAGAAATCATGTAAGATAAAAAGATGCAATGCATGACTTAGATCAACGTGGAGTCGTGAATCCCGAGTTCACTACGAATTCTGAAGAAGGACTCTTTCTCTAAGGGCTTAGTAAAGATGTCGGCCAATTGGTCTTTGGTTTTAACAAATTCGATTTCGACATCGCCCTTGAGAACGTGATCTCTTATAAAATGATGTCTAATTTCAATGTGTTTTGTTCGCGAATGAAGAACGGGGTTCTTCGTCAAGCATATGGCACTAGTATTATCACATCTAAGAGGGATATGATCAAGACTTAGGCCATAGTCCAAGAGTTGTTATTTCATCCATAGGATTTGAGCGCAACAACTCCCCGCGGCTACATATTCAGCCTCGGTTGTGGACAACGCAACACTTACTTGTTTCTTGCTAAACCAAGAAACGAGAGAGCTACCGAGCAAATGGCAAGTGCCACTAGTGCTCTTTGGCGGTTTTGTAGTGGGAAATTTTCTGATATACTTCCTGATTCAAGGCGCTATACAACATATTTATTGCATTAGTGTTGTATTCACTTATCTTGGCTTTCCCAACTTTTGTTGTCATTTGATCACCGTGCTTGATGATTTGCCATAGATAAAAGTTGTTGGCTGTGATGAAAATTCTCATCCGATCTTGCCAATATAAGTAATTATTTCCATCAAATATTGGGGGCAACATGTTAAAATCACCTTCACCTATTCCTGCAAAAGAGTCACGAGTAGAAGCCATGGATGGTTCTCTCAAACTGTTAAGTCTTCAGAGAGTTGGGCTCTGATACCAATTGTTAGATAATACGCTTAACGCTAGAGGGGGGGGGGGTGAATAGCGTTATAATGAAAATTAGCGTAAACTTTGCGGAATTAAAAAATTGCAGGAAGTAAATAAGTGCGATAAATAATAAAGTACGCACCGATGTATTCTGGTTCACCACAACACGTGGCTAGTCCAGTCCCCGAGAGACTCTCTCGAGATTTTCCACTAACTTGTCAAGCTTACGGGTGCTCAACAAACCTTTACAACTTAAGGACACAAGCCTTAACACCTTTGCTCGGAGATACAACACTCCAAGACTTCACTGTTAAGCTTACGGGTGCCTAACCAACCTTTACAACTTAAGGACAGAAGCCTTAACACATTTGCTCGGAGATACAACACTCCAAGACTTCAACCAAGGAAACACAAGTTCCTTACAACAAGAGAATCACAATTCTCTTACAAGTGTACAAAACACTAAACACTCAAACAAAGCACTCCTTAATGAGTAGATATGAGTAAAAGAAGTAAGCTCAAGATCACAACAACTATGGACAAGACTTTGGCTCTCAAAAGCTTTATGGAATGAATATAAAATGATAAACAATAGTATGCAAGCTTATAGCAATAGAATGATCAGTTGTTGTGTGTTGTTGTGTTTAAAACACTGAAATGAAGCTGTATTTATAGTTGAAAAACTTGCCATTACCGTTGCCTAATTGCCAATTAAGAGTTGCTGATTTTACTCTGTGACAATCGATTGTCAGGAAGCCACAATCGATTGTTTGCCAATCGTACCAAAAATCAATCCCAGATTTTACGCTTAACAATCGATTGTCCAAGATCAACAATCGATTATTGGCAACGTTCAAAAAATCATTTCCAGATTTTACGTAAAACAATCGATTATACCAAATCAATAATCGATTATTCAGCAACGTTCAAAAAATCCTTTCCAGATTTTAATTTCAACAATCGATTGTACAAAATCAACAATCGATTATTCAGCAACGTTCAAAAAATCTTTTCCAGATTTTAATATCAACAATCGATTGTACAAAATCAACAATCGATTACCTGACGGTATTTGAAAACTTTACGACAACGGTCAGCTTCACAATCGATTGTGCAATGTTAATAATCGATTATTTATCAGACTTTGAAAATCATTTTAGACACTGCCTCGTGACAATCGATTGTTATATACTCACAATCGATTATTTAATAACTTTGAAAAAGTCTGGAAGACACTGCCTTAACACAATCGATTGTCATATGTTCACAATCGATTATTTTGTGTCTTTTAAAAATCTGATGGACACTGTCTCTTCACAATCGATTGTCATTAGCTTCACAATCGATTATTCTGAGTTTTGAAAAACTTTGTTGGACACTGCCTCATCACAATCGATTGTCATAAGGTTCACAATCGATTGTCATGCAGGTTTTGAAAAACCTGATGCTCACTGCCTTAACACAATCGATTATCATTAGTTCACACACGATTGTCATGCAGTCTTGGCTTAACATAATCGATTATCATAAGTACATAATCGATTATCTTAGTCCAGATTTTAGAGGCATGTTTAAAAATCATTTTGACTGAAGTAAATATGCATGATTTAAAATCATTTAGCATTAAATTAAATATGCATGATTTTGTAAAAAATAGTTTTACGAGAGAAGCCATGTCATGAGTCAAGTTGTCGGATCAAGATCACAATTAAGAACGACTCATTTAAACTATAGAACTTTGTTGTGCTTGAATCTCGTTATCCACCAATTGTGCGCTTGTACTTGAACTTCGTCATATATCAATTTGCGCTTGTTTGTCATTCATCAAAACCTACACATAAGAACACACGTTTTAGTATAAGGCCTTGAGAACGTGTTTCCACCAATACTGTATTCTCCTATTTTCATAACTCAATCGTGATTAGTCCGTTTTGACATTATTAAATGATATTGTGGGTTTTGTATCTTGTTTTAATATGCCCGAGTGGCTTTTAGAGATTTCTGACTAAGTGAGGCCGAGGGCATGTATTTTGCGGTTAATATGGGATCGGGCTACGCGCCACATCAGTATTGTACTGATTCATGATTTTGAGGTTGAGGGCCTAATTTGTTATGCCACGAGGTGGCTTGTTATAAGGCCGAGTGCCTATTTTGTTATGCCACGAGATGGCTTGATATTGCGGTTGGGTTGTGAGGAGCCCTTCCCAAAGACTGTACACCTCCAGTGAGCGTGGGTACCTAGTGTGAGATGTGATATAGCCCGAGGGGGTGATATTGTTCCATGTTATTGCATGAAGGGCTCATTTATGTTTGTATCTTTTCTCCCTATTTTCATTCACTTGTTTGAACTGCTAAATGATGTTTTAAAGAGGTTTTTATTTAACTAAGGTGTTTCTACGAGCTCTTGATATTTTATTACATTGTTCTAGGTATATGCTGCCTCGTTGTAGCATTTTGCTGTGTTTTACATATTTTCTTATTGCTAAGTTTCCTTTACTTTTATGACTTACTAAGTTGGTGTACTGATATTACTCCCTGCACCCTGTGTGCAGATCTAGAGTTCTCGGGACATGCTAGCGTGGGTTGATTGCTTTCCAGTAGGCTGCTCAGTGTTCACAGCCTAGTGCTTCTCCTTCCTACCTTTACTTTCCTTTGCACTAGCTTTGTACTAGACTATGAAGTCTTTTCATACTCTTAGATGAAGTTTTTTAGATTCTAATAACTGGTGACACCCCGATGTCTGGCTGTGTTATTTCCACATTATTCTATTCTACTCCGTATTTTGGATTTATATCATTTTTAATGACTTAAATATGAATTACTATAACTGTTTAATTAGATGGGGGTTTGTGTCGGTTGGCCATGTTTCACCATAAGTATACTAACGGGTCCAGTTTAGGGTCGTGACAAGTTGGTATCAGTGCCTATGTTACATAGGTCTCACGAGTCATGAACGGGTTTAGTAGAGTCTCGCAAATCGGTATGAAGACGTCTATATTTATCCTCGGGAAGCTGCAGAACCTTTAATAAAACTTCTTATTCTTGAAATTCTTGTCCTGCGAATCTGTTGATTCGAGTATTAAACTTCTGTTATTCTATTCTCTCAGCGATGGTGCGGACACGTGCTACCGGTCAGGATGGATGACCACAGTACCACAAGCTGGGGCTATTAGAGGCTGATGACGCGGTTGAGGCCATGGTAGGGACAGGAGTGTAGCCTGCATAGTAGCTACGGCAGCACCTGCAGATCTACAAGCTGCCCCAGTTCATGAACAAGTCCTAGTTTTGGATGCTCTAGCAGCACCAGCTCAAGCACTAACTGTGTCCATCGTGATTTCGGGTCTTCAGGAGGCCTTGGTCCAGATTCTATAAATATGCATTGGCGTAGCTCAAGCGGTCTCAATCATTACAACCGCTGCTAGGGGAGGCACTTAGACTCCCGGTGCTCGCACACCTGAGCAGGTCGTGCAAGGAGTGCAGACACCAGGGGCACCTCTAGCTCCGCCGGTTGCAGCTTTTCATGACTATGTAGCTCCTGCTATGCTAGAGGATGATCAACACAGACTGGAGAGGTTTGGTAGACTTTAGCCTCTGCCTTTTAGTGGTACACAGGGCGAGGATGCCTAGGGTTTCTTGGACAAGTGTCAGGGGATTCTTCGTACAGTGGGTATTTTGGAGACTAGCGGAGTTGCTTTCACTACTTTTTAGTTTTCTAGAGCAGCCTTCACTTGATGGGAGGATTATGAGAGGCGTCAGCTTGTTTGTGCAGCACCCCTTACCTGGCAGCAGTTCTCCGTTCTCTTTTCGGAGAATTATGTGCCACAGTCTCATAGAGAGGAGCTGTACGGGCAGTTTGAGTAGTTTACATCAGGGAGATTTGACTGTGATGTAGTATGAGATGAGGTTCTCGAAGTTAGATCATCATGCTATATGGTTGGTTCCTACGGAGAGGGATAGGATTAGGTGGTGTGTTGATGGCCTCACATATCAGCTTTGTATTCTCATGACCAGGGAGAGGATGTCTGGTGCTACTTTTGAGGAGGTTGTTCATATTGCTCGAGCGATTAAGTCAGTTCGTTGCAAGGAGCGAGATGAGAGGGAGGCGAAGAGGCCTCGGGGATCTGGTAGTTATGGTGGTGCTCCTTCGAGAGGCTAGTTTTAGCACGGTAGAGGCCGGCCATTCAGACATGCTCAATGAACTCGCCCAGGTATTCATGGGGCATCATCGAGTATGGTTCTCACAGTTCTCAATAGGGTCATTCATCACTTAGTGCCCTTCCAGCCCTAATTTCGTCCCGTGCTCCATCAATTTAGGGCTCTTCTATGCCTGGTGCAACTGCTAGTCATTCCGGTGCTAGGGATTCCCTTCATTCCCTTTCTCCAGCACCATGTGAAAGTGCAAGAGAGGGTGAATTGTATATAATTTAAAATTAACCGTAATAAGTTGACTACAAACTTTAGAAGTCGACTTAATATGACAATCTTGCAGATAGAGAAATTCGAAGTAATAAGTAGAAAGTAAATGCAAAAATTAAAGACACCACAAATTTTATACTGGTTCGGATTCAATATGAATCCTAATATAGTCCCCTTGGGTTGCAAAGAATTTCTCTTCAAGCAAATGAGTTTTCTTTTGAGTACAGATTCATTGTTTGTCTCTCATATTTCTAGCACTCGTTTGATACAATGCTCGCCAGTTGTAAGCTCTCTTTCTATCCCTGACTTGTTACACTACAGAACTACATGAGCTACTATGCTTGTTTGCAGTTAATTGAAGAGAGTTGTTTTGGTTCGATCAAAGTATACTAAGGATGGGGTTTCACTAAGAATTTATATAAAAATGGATGGTTAAGGCTCGACAACCCAAGGGTTTTGAACCTTGGGAAGAGTTCTTCTTTCCAAGAATGAAGTACTAGCCGTTGCATCACTTAAGATCTTTTTCCTTAGGCAAATGGCAAGATTGATAGAATTCTTCCTTGAAGTTTGGACCCTCCGATCTTGATTGATGTCATCATTAATTAGTCTTCAGTAATTGATCCTCTATCATTAATTGGTCTTCAGTAAAATGATTTGACTCATCAATCACGGATTGTGTGGGATCTATGTTCCATTAGGGTTTGATCTAATTTCCCAGAATAATGGAGATAATCTCGTTTTGCTAATGTAGAGTTGATTCTTTCCTTGAGTACCCAAAGAATTTAGTTCAACTTCCTTTGAGAAGGATGTTCTTCCTTGTTTGGTATAGCTCCTTTGAACTCCTCTATATGCATATTAATTTGCATCATTAAAATATATTTAAACAATCTCCTCATTTTTGATGATAGCAAAATAATATATATAATAAAAGGGATAAACAACAGTTGATTTCCCTGTATGAGACAGCCTGATTTGGCTGCCCCCTCAGTATTTGTAGTCAACTGAACTTGAACTCCTCCTCAATGTACGCAGTCGACTTGTACTTGTATATTAGTGTCTATGCATGGGCAACATAGTTGACTTAACCGGTTCAAAGAATATGAGGTACGATCTCCCATAAACTGTATAACAAATAGGGAGTATATACGAAGTAATATAAATAATCAACTTGAACCTGCATGGAGAGCATTAATAGTCTAGAAATATTCTCCCCATTTTTGACATCAGCAAATAGGGAGTAGCAAAAATTATCGTCCCCAAACGCAAAAGAGAGAAAAAGATCATCCACAGGCGTAGCCCAACCATAGCCAAAACACATTTAAAATAAAGGAAAAAAAATTGTCTGTAGACCACATCCATTTCATCAGCACAGAAAGTAGGTAAGAGTGTTGCAGATGGCCTCCTTCAACTGGTCAAAACTGGTTTTGGCAGCAACGCTCATTCCAGCCAGCCTGTCATGCACTTCTTTGACGGATTTAACCCACTCTCCCTCACCTATTGCACAACCACCCCGACCTTAGACATATCGGCCTTGTTTCCTTAGAAATAGCTTGAATAGCATCCACAGTCGACTGTGTGGCGGATAGAAGAGTCTTGATGTCTCAGAGTTGAGAGTCAATGGATCTGAGCTTTTCATTTAGGTCTGCAGGAATGGGAGAGGAAAGAACAACAGACGGAGGCTTGGTGTCCACGGGGGTAGTCATTGCATCACTATCACCCTTTTTTACCCGAACACCCTTTATACTCAAATACCACATACTTGAGAAGGCTCTAGAGTTGTAGTATTTGTTCACAGGAATGAAGCGGTAGTTTGAAAGCAGAATTTGATGAGCTTCTAGAATGTGGGTGATGGTCATACCATAAGGAAGACTGGTTGGATCTTCAGCACTCTCAATCATATAATTTATGACCTGGGAGGACAACTGATTTTTAGGTTGGAGATAAGAAAATAGACAAAGAAGGTGTCTCATTGAGAGAGGGTTGAAAGGAACTAGTTCTGGGGATGAGAGTGGTGGAAACAATGTGGGCAAGAACTATAGTTTCAAAGCTAACATCACTAGGCCCTATTGATTTGGAAGGTTTTCAGAGGGATGTTCTGCAATACACTATTTAGCATGATCAAAGGTGATTTCAAAATCCTCAGACTAGACATTCTTAATGACAGTTGGGAAACCAGAGCAATGACGAAGAAAGAGGTAAAAACAAACCACAATAAAGAACAATGTGTTTACCAACCACAAGATTTTCAAGCCTATCGGGTTTACTAGTGTGAAGATTTGCATAATACATACGGACAAAAGGTTCTTACATGATAGGCGGAGATATAGAGAGAAATTTTTCCACCCTTGATGCACGAAAGGATCCTTTAACTTAGAGTTGAGAGACTCTATAAGGTCAAGATCTATTACTTTGCCAAGGGAGATGGGCTTGTCCTTAAGAGAAACAAAGAAATCCCTATTTGGGGTGTCTTAGAAATTTAGGTATGATTCGAGAGAGACAGAGAAATCGAACTTTGATTTCTTTGGAGTAGAAGCAGGAGGATCATCCATGGAATACTTTCCAGAGGCCTTGTCCCCTAAAAGTTGGGAGTGCTCAGAAAACCATCTTTGAGAGGAGGCACATCCCTCAGAACGATCAGACCCTTAGTTTAATTGCTCAGGCGGTGCGGAAGAGGGTTTTGCTTTTGAGCGGGTACTTTTCCTGGTGGAAGCAGAGGGGTTTTTGGAGGATTTTGCCATGGGAGAAGAGAGAGGTGATAAAGGTTGAAAAGGGAGTGGGTATAGGATGAGGGAGATGGTGGAGATGAAAGAGACGGAAAATGACTAACTTAAAGAGAGAAGATTTGACAGTTGAGTACAGAAAGAAAGATGAGTCAGATGGATCGATATGATTATTGGATTTCCAACTTCGACTGCAAACTGATGGAATAAGACTAATAAGAGAGGGAAAAGACTGACAACATAATTAATGCACAGGAAAAAGCAATTATAATAGTTTTTTAAAAAGTAACACTTTGGTCCTAAGAATATTTTGGAAAACAAATAATGCCAAGTAATTCTCTCATAGAACAAATTTATCTTCCGACAATGGTTTAGTTAGATATTAGCTAATTGGGAAAAGGTGCCAATGAAAGCAAGTTCTATATCACCTTTAAGAACATGATATTTAATAAAATAATATTTAATGTCTATATGTTTTGCCCTAGAGTGATGCATATGATTTTTTGAAAGATAAATTGCACTAGTATTATCACAAAAGATTTGTATAGGCTTAAAAGAAAGTTCATAGTCACACAATTGATGAGACATTTAGAGCAATTGTGCACAACATTGACCAACTGCTATGTATTCAGCTTCAGTAGTTGACAAAGCGACTGATGCTTGCTTTTTACTGTTCCAGGATATTAAGGCCTTTCCTAGTAATTGACAAGTGCCACTTGTGCTCTTTTTGTCTTCTTTATCACCTACTAAATCTGCATCTGAAAAACCTTCTAATTTAAAGGAGTTAGAGCGAGGATACCACAATCAATGAGATAATGTGCCAATAAGATATCGAATGATCCTTTTTACAGTAGTTAGATGTGACTCCTTGGGAGCCGACTGAAACCTGGCACATTTACAAATGGTGAACATAATATCTGGTCGACTAGCAGTCAGATACAGTAGAGATCCAATCGTTCACATGTATTTGGTTTCATCAACTGGAGTACCATGTTCGTCTTTATCTAAATTTGTAGCTGGACTAATAGGAATCCCAATTGATTTTGCACTGCTCATGCCAAAATTTTGGATCAACTCCTTGGTATATTTAGTTTGATAGATGAAAGTTCCCTCTTCAGATTGATGAATTTGAAGTCCTAGGAAAAATGTGAGTTCACCCATCAGGCTCATTTTGAATTCACTTTGCATGAGGTTTGCAAATTCCTTGTACATAAGAAAGTTAGCACTACAAAAAATAATATCATCAACATAAATTTGAATGATGACATTACCTTCTGTTGATCATTTAATAAATAGAGAATCAATTTTACCTCTCAACAAGGAAGGTACTTAACCTGTCACACCAAGAACGTGGAGCATGTTTAAGTCCGTATAGTGTCTTGATAAGCTTGTACACATGATAAGGAAATTTTGAGTCTTCAAAGCCTCGGGGTTGTTTCACAAAAACTGCTTCTTCGATTAATCCATTTAGAAAAGCACTTCTGACATCCACATTGAAGTATGGTGGTCTTACTTGAGAACATCCTTCCTGAAATAGAGCTCCAATAATAACCTGATTTGCCATGATCTTTTTTCTCACAAGCTGTTAAGAAAAAAAGCAAAAGTGTGAGCCTTGCTCTGATACCAATTAAAAGTACAATATGGGGTGAATTGTATATAGTTTACGATTAATCATAATAAGTTGAATAAAAACTTTAGAAGTCCACTTAATATGGAAATCTTGCAGATAGAAAAATTCGAAGTAATAAGCAGAAAGTAAATGCAGAAATTAATGACACCGGGAATTTTATACTGGTTTGGATTCAATGTGAATCCTAATCCAGTCCCCTTAGGTTTCAAGGGATTTTTCTTCAAGAAAATGAGTTTTCTTTCGAGTACAGATTCATTGTTTGTCGCTCAGATTTATAGCACTCATTTGATACAATGCCTCACCAGTTGTATGCTCTCTTTCTATCCCTGACTTGTTACACAACATAATTATATGAGCTACTATGCTTGTTTGAAGTAAATTGAAGAGAGTTGTTTTGGTTTGATCAAAGTATACTAAGGATGGGGTTTCACTAAGAATTTATACAAAAATGGATGGTGAATGCTCGACAACCCAAGAGTTATGATCCTTGGAAAGAGTTGATTCTTTCCAAGAATAAAGTACTAGCTGTTGCGTCTCTTAAGATCTTTTTCCTTTGGCAAATGGCGGGATTGATAGAATTCTTCCTTGATTTCTGGACCTTCATAAAAATACTTTAAGGGTTGGGGCAATGGTATCAAAATCCTTGAAACGTTGCATTTGAATTCCATGAAAATATAATATTGATGGCATAGGTACCAGAAAAACCCTAATAATTCTTGTGGAAAATCCTTGGCTTGAGCGATGAATATGTGGCAGAAAGGATATTCTCGATTGACTCCATAAGGCTTGAGAATAGATCCTCCATATTGATGGAAAACTTGGAGCTCGTAATAAGTTCTTATTTCCATAATAATTGACGGATCAAAGGGATCCATGAGATTGAAAAACTCCGGTGGGTGATCCGTCGGCATTAGTGAACTTGTTCGTGATGCATTTGAAAACATGAAGATGTGGCTGATTAGCTTTTGCTTTGTCTTCAATTTTGCGGGTGAAAATCTCTTTGAAAATTCTTCTGGTCTAGATATAAAATCTGCGAGAATATTATCCTTTTCTTTCAGGTGCTTGACTTGGAATTTGTATGGAGAAAACCATTGAGTCCATCTGAGAATCTTAGAATTGGGAATAATTTTTGAATTTATCTGGATCATCTTTGGGAAGGCCTACATATCCATTTCTATTAGAAATTCTGTATGGATCAGGAAGAAATTGAATTTCTTGATTCCATTTTTTACTGCAAGAATTTCCTTGAAAGTGGAGTGATAATGTTGCTCGGCATCTTTGAACTTTCCACTAGCGTATCCACATATTTTCCTCTGGCCATAATTAATTGGTTGATGTTGATTGATGTCATAATTAATTGGTTGATGTCATAATCAAGTGATATTTTTCTCCGATCTTGATTGATGTCATAATTAATTGTTCTTCAGTAATTGATCCTCTAGCATTAATTGGTCTTCACTAATTTTCTTTGACTCGTCAATCACGTATTGAATGGAAATATATGTGTTCCATTAGGGCTTGATCTAACTTCCCATAATCATGGAGATAATCTCGTTTTGCTGATGTAGAGTTGATTCTTTCCTTGAGTACCGAGAGAATTTAGTCGGCTTCCTTTGAAAGGATGTTCTTCCTTGTTTGGTATAGCTCCTTTGAACTCCTGCATATGCATATTAATTTGCATCATTAAAATATGTTTTAACACCATGGAGATGTTATGAGTGTGGAGAATTGGGTCACATGTGGAGGCATTTTCCTAATTGTCTTGGGGGTTCATCTAATTAGATGAGTCAGTAATTGGCTTTAGCACCATTTACTTTACTATCCACCCACCCATCTAAGGGTGGAGGACAGTCAGCTAGAGGTTGCCTCAGAGGGGAAGGTTGATAAGGTATTGATCAGGCACATTTCTATGTACCTCAAGCTAGACCCTATGTTATTGCTTGAGATGATGTGATTATAGGTATTGTCTCAGTCTGCCACAGAGATGCCTTTATGTTATTTGACCTCGGTTCCCCTTTTTCTTATGTGTTATCATATTTTGCTCATTATTTGGATACGCCTTGTGAGTCTCTTGTTTCATTTGTTCGTGTATCTACTATGGTAGGCGATACTATTATTATAGACCATATGTACCGATCGTGTGTGGTGACTATTAGGGGTCTGGAGACCCGAGTGGACCTACTATTTCTTTGTATGGGGGACTTTGATATGATATTGGGTACGGATTGGCTATCTTCGTGTTGTGCTATTTTGGACTGTCATGCTAAGATAGTGACATTAGCTATGCCGGGTGTGCCATGGATTGAGTGGCGAGATACAACTAATTTTTTCCCCATGAGAGTGATTTCATTCTTGAAGGCTCAGCAGACAGTTGGTAAATGTTGTCGTTCATACCTAGCCTTTGTGAGGGATGTTAGGGTAGAGACTCCTAATATTTATTCGGTTCATGTTGTGAGGGTATTTCCCGATAATTTTTCTGTAGGGCATGCCACCGGATAGGGATATTGATTTTGGTATTGATCTGGGGCCGGACACTCCACCTATTTCTATTCCACCCTATTGGATCGCACCGACGGAGTTGAAGGAGCAACTTCAGGAATTCTTGATAAGGGGTTCATTCAGCCTAGTGTGTCACCTTGAGGTGTGCATGTTCTATTTGTGAACAAGAAGGATGTCATGATAAGGATGTGTATTAATTATAGGCAGTTGAAAAAATAAAATCAAGAACAATTACCCTTTGCCTCGTATTGATGATTTATTCGACCAACTTTAGGGAACGAGAGTGTTCTCCAAGATTGATCTCTATTCAAGTTATCACCAGTTGAATATCAGGGACTCTGATATTCTTAAGTTGCCTTCGGGACCAGATATGGTCACTATGAGTTCCTTGTTATGTCTTTTGGGCTGACCAATGCCCAGCAACATTCATGTATTTGATGAATAGTGTGTTTTGGCCTTATCTTCACTCGTTCATGATAATTTCATTGATGATATGTTGGTGTACTCGCTTAGTAAGGAGGATCACGTGGAGAATTTGAGAGTTGTGTTGTAGAGATTGAGAGAGGAGAAGCTTTATGCAAAGTTCTCCAAGTGTGCGTTTTTGCTTAGTTCAGTGGCATTCTTAGGGCACGTGATGTCCAGTGAGGGTATTCAGGTTGATCCAAAGAAGATAGAGGCGGTTCAGAGTTGGCCCAGACCGTCCTCAACCACAGAGATTCACAACTTTCTTTGTTTGAGGGGTTATAATTGTCGGTTTGTTAAGGGATTTTCATCTATCGCATCACCCTTAACAAAGTTGACCCAAAAGGGTGCTCCGTTCAGGTGGTCAGATGAGTGTGAGGAGCGCTTTCAAAAGCTTAGGACTATCTTGACCACAACTCCAGTGTTAGTTTTGCCACCAGCTTTAGGTTTATATATTGTGAATTGTGATGCTTCGAGAGTAGTTATTCGGTGTGTGTTGATGCATGAGGGTAGAGTTATTACTTATGTTTCTCGTTAATTGAAGCCCCGTGATAAGAACTACCCTGTTCATGATCTAGTGTTTGCTGCCATTGTTCACCCATTGAAGATTTGAAGGCATTATTTGTATGGTGTGTCTTGTGAGGTGTTTACTGATCATCGTAGCCTCTAGCACTTGTTCAAACAGAATGATCTCAATTTGAGGGAGCAGAGATTGTTGGAGCTGGTAAAGGATTATGATATTACTATGTTGTACCATCTGGGAAAGGCCAATGTGGTGGCCGATGCTTTGAGTAGGAAGGGTGAGTACGGGGAGTTTGGCATATATTCCAGTTGGGGAGATACCCCTTGCAGTTGATGTTCAGGGCTAGGCCAATCAGCTCGTGAGGTTAGATATTTTGGAGCCCAGTCGGGTATTGGCTTGTGTGATTTCTCGGTCTTGCTTATTTGATCGTATCCAAGAGCGAGTATGGTGATCCCCATTTTCTTGTCCTTAAGGGCCCCATCAACACGATAATGCTAGAGATGTGGCTATTGGTGATGACGGTATGATGAAGATGCACGGTCTGATATGTGTGCCCAAAGTGGATGGGCTCTGGGAGTTTATTCTAGATGAGGCTCATAACTCGTGGTATTCTATTCATCCTAGTGCCATGAAAATGTATTAGGACCTGAGAAACATTATTGGTAGAGGAGAATGAAGAAGGACATTGTGAGATTCATAGCTCGGTGTCTCAATTGTCAGCAGGTGAAATACGAGCATCAGAGACTGGGAGGCTTGCTTCAGCATATGGATATTTCAGAGTGGAAGTGGGAGTGGATTACTATGGATTTTGTAGTTGTACTCCAATGGACTTTGAAGAAATTCAATGCTATTTGGGTGATTGTGGATCGGCTGACCCAAGTCCGCACACTTCGTTCCTGTGTGTACTACCTATTCTTTAGAGCAGTTGGCAGGGATCTATATTCGAGATATTGTTCATTTGCATGGTGTTCCGGTTTCCATCATTTCCGATAGAGGTACTCAGTTTACATCGCAGTTTTGGAAAGCGGTGCAAAAGAGTTGGGTACTCAGGTTGAGTTGAGCACAGCTCTTCATCCTTAGACAGAGGGTAGTCCAATAGCACTATTCAGATATTAGAGTACATGTTGTGTGCTTGTGCATTAATTTTTTAAGGTCATGGGATCAGTTTCTACCACTCGTAAGTTTGTTTATAACAACAGCTATTAGTCGAGTATTGAAATGTCTCCATATGAGGATTTGTATGGGAGACGATATAGATCTCCGATCCGTTGGTTTGATCCGGGTGAGGCTAGAATATTAGGGACAGACTTGGTGCAGGATACTTTATACAAGGTGAAGTTGATCCATGAGAATTTTTGTACAGCGCAATCGAGACAAAAACGTTGTGTTGACAAGAAGGTTCAGGATGTGTCCTACATGGTTGGTGAGAAGGTTCTATTGAAGGTTTCACCCATGAAGGGTGTTATGAGATTTGGGGAAAAGGGTAAATTGAGTCCTTAGTTCATTGGGAATTTTGAGGTGCTTCGGAGGATTGAGGAGGTGTCGTATGAGCTTGCCTTGCCACCCAGCTTATCGAGTGTGCATTTGGTATTTCATGTTTCCATGCTCCGGAAGTATATTGGCGATCCGTCCCATGTTTTGGACTTCAGCACAGTTCAGTTAGATGATGATTTGACTTATGATGTAGATCTAGTAGCTATTTTAGAACATCAGGTTTGAAAGTTGAGGTCAATGAATATAGCTCCAGTGGAAGTGCAGTGGACAGGCTGGTCCGTGGAGGAGGCTGCCTAGGAGATCGAGTGGGAGATGATGAGAAAATATCCTCACACATTTGAGACTTCAACTATATTTATTGACCTATTCGAGGATGAACGTTTGATTAAGAGGGGGATGATGTAATGACCCAGCTGGTCATGTCATGAGCTACTGCTCCATTTCCCCTATTTATGCTTCTTACAATCTTTTCCAGTTTTAATAAGTGTTATCGAGTTGGTTTGATCGGGTTCGGAGAGATTTTGGTAAGGTTTGAGACACTTAGTCTCTTTTCAGTTAGCTTAAGTTGGAAAAGTCAATCAAATATTGACTTATGTGAAAAGGGCTTGCATGTGAATTCCAATGGTTTGAATAGCTTTGGGAGGTGATTTGGGACTTAGGAGCGTGATCAGAATGTGTTTTGGAGGTCCAAAGTAGATTTAGGCTTGAATTGGCGAAATTGGAATTTTGGCGTTTTCTAGTTAATAGGTGAGATTTTGATATGAGGGTCAGAATGGAATTACGAAAGTTGGAGTAGATCCATAGTGTCATTTGTGATGTGTGTGCAAAATTTCAGGTCATTCGGACGAGGTTTGATAGACCTTTTGATTGAAAGCAAAATTTAAAAGTTATTAGAAACTTAGGCTTGAATCCGATGTCATTTGGTTGATTCGATGTTGTTTTAGGTGTTTTAGGGATTTTGTATAAGTGTGGGTAGTGGTATATGACTTGTTCGTTCTTTTTGTTGGGCTCCTGAGGGCCTCCCGGTGATTTCGGATGGTTGAAAGGAAAGTTGGAGTTGGGAAGTTGCAGCTGAAGCTGCTGAAGTCATCCATAACCGACTTGTGTCTTGGGGACAATAGGTGCACGCTCGCAGAAGTGGGTAGAGGGTCGCAGATGCAGAATTGGGCAAGATGGTCTCGAGGTGCAGGTGCGGAAGATTCAGCGCACCTGCAAGACCGCATGTGCAGAGGGGTATGCATAGCTGTTGTCCCAGGGGTTTAAGTGAAAACTGCAGGAGCGGTTTGGTTGATGCAGAAGCAGCTCCACATGTGCGGAAAATGGACCGCATGTGCGAAAACCCTAGGCCAGAAAGTATATAAACCCTCTTTCACGATTTTTAGACTTTCTTCACCATTTCTAAGTCGATTTTGGTGCTTTTTGGGAGATTTTGAAGAGGGAATTCAAGGGAAATTCATTGGGGTAAGATTGTTGAACCTAAAACTTGTTTCTATGATGGTTTTTGACTGATTAAGATCAAAATCTATGGGAAAATAAGTAGCAAATTAGGGGTTAGGGTTCGAAAAATTGGAGACCTAAACTTAGAGATTTGAGGGGTCATGGTACTTTTGATATGAATGAACTCATGGGGGAATAAGGTTTCCATTGATATATATTTTGTCGGATTCCAAGACATGGGCCCGGGGGTCGAGTATGGTCAATTTCGGAATTGGTGTTGTAATTTGATTATTTTCGAGTGAGCTTTGTTCCCTTAGCACATTTTTATGGTATAAATCTATTTTTGGATATATTTGGAGCATCCGGAGGACGATTTGGGGGTAAAGGCATCACGGGCTAGAGTTTGTACCGGATGAGGTAAGTAATGATTGTAAATATTGTCCTGAGGGTATGAAACCCCGGATATTTAATCGTTATGCCACTTTGAGGTGACGCGTACATTAGATGACGAGCGTGGGATCGTGAACCATTGGGGATTGTGAGTTAGTCTTTCCCGTATGACTGATTAACTGCGTATTTGACAGAAAACTATTTGCTATTATCATATTTTGGGTTGAATGCCATATTTGTGCCTCGTGCCAATTATTTTGGAACCCTTAGGGGATTTATATTATTATTCCTCACTGTTTTAAATTCATATTTGTACTCAATCATTTTATATTCTCCTGTTTTCATAACTCAACCATGATTATTCTGTTTTGACATTTTCAAATGATATTGTGGCCTGAGTATCATGTTTTACTATCCCCGAGTGGCTTTTAGAGATTTCTGACCGAGTGAGGCCGGAGGTCTGTATTGTGAGGTTAATATGGGATCGAACTGCGCGCCGCAGCGGTATTGTACTGATTCATGATTTTGCGGATGAGGGTCTGATTTGTTACACCATAAAGTGGCTTGTTATAAGGCCGAGTGCCTATTTTGTTATGACACGAGATGGCTTGATATTGCGCTGTAAGGAGCCCCTCTAGGAGTCTGTACACCCCTAATGAGTGCAGGTACCCAATGTGAGATGTGATATAGCCTAAGGGGATAATATTGTTCCATGTTATTGCATGAGGGGCTGATATTGTTCCATATTATTGCACGAGGGGCTGATTTATGTTTCTATATTTTCTCCCTGTTTTCATTCACTCGTTTGTACTGCTAAGGGATGTTTTAAAGAGGTTTTTACTTTACTAAGGTGTTTCTGCGAGCTCTTACTATTTTATTGCATTATTCTAGTTTTATACTGGCTCGTTATAGCATTTTGATGTGTTTTACATCTTTTCTTTCGCTTAGCTACCATTACTTTTATTACTTACTGAGTTGGCATACTCACATTACTCCTTGCACCCTGTGTGCAGATCCAGGGGTCTAGGGTCACGCTAGCGAGGGCTGATTGTTTTCCAGCTGGCTGTTCGGAGTTGACTAGGTAGCTGCTCGGTGTTTGCAACCTAGTGCTTCTCCTTCCTACCTTACTTTCCTTTACGCTAGCTTTGTACTAGACTTTGTAGTCTTTTCATACTCTTATACAAATTTTCTTTTAGATGCTCATGACTGGTGACACCTCGATGTCGGATTATGTTATTTTCGTATTGTTCTATTCTATTCCTTATTTTAGGATTTATTGCATTCTTAATGACTTAAATATGAATTATCATAATTGTTTAATTGGATTGGAGGTTTGTGTCAGCTGGCCTTGTTTTTCATGATAAGCGTCATCCCGACCGGGTCCTGTTTAGGGTCGTGACAGATACCAACTTGTCACGACCCGAAATCTCAACCTCGGGGTCATGATGGTGGCTAACATATTCTTTCTAGGCAAGCTGGTATGAACAGAAAATTAACTAATTTTAATAATTTTAGGACAACATAATAACGATGAAAATGGTACAAGTCGAAAGCATAGTATGATAATATGGAATAATGAGTCTAAGTATACCCAGAAACTGGTGTCACGAGTATATGAACATCAAGATTGCTACAAAAAAATACAGTATTTTGAAACACAGAAAAAATAGTAAATATATGAGGAAAGGGAACTTCAGGGCTGCAAATGATGTGCAACTTTACCTCAAGTCTTCGTCAAGTACCGGATCCGAGCAATCTACTGATTGCCGCTAGGATGGACTCCAAAATTTGCATAAAAAATACGGAGTGTAGTACGAGTACAATCGACCCCATTTACTAATAATAATAATGATAATAATAACAATTATTATTATTATAACAAAAAAGATAGGAACGAAAATGAAATAGTTACTTCGTAAAGACGAGCTCAAATCCAACTACAATAGATGACCAGAATAACGAGTCACATGAACTCTTCTCGAATACCAAGGCCAATCCAACAATCACAAATAAATATAAGTTTAAATAATCTGTTGCGGTGTGCAACCAGATCCTAGAATGTTAACTTTAAACAATCCGTTACGGTGCAACATGATCCTACCATATCATCATATGTCAATATCATAATCCTTCCTTATTTAGCCATTTCAATTCATTACCTTTCATTTTCCCATTGCGGCGTACAACCCATTCCCCAAATAATTTAAGTTAATATTAGCAATTCAACAACCAAAATTAAAATTCCTACATCAAGAGAGTAAATATATGAGGAAAATGAAAAATCACATAATACTCGAAGAATCTCTAATACTTCTTATGTCTCAACTTCAACAACTCATCGATATCCTCCAATTAACAATTTATATAAGTGTAACTACGCGATAGAAGGTAACAATTATTACAAAATAATAAGGCGAGTAATGCATAAGATAACTAAATATGGAAGTAAATACAATTTAATAATTAAGGATGAAATCATGGAAGATATGTACAATTTAATGCGTAGATAAATAAATGAAAAGTAACAATTGTGGTGTGGAAGTCAAATGAGCACATATCAATTAAAGCATGTAGTAAGATATGCTAAAATGTAATGAAAACATGGAATCAAGAAACACAATGGCGCATATACACTTGTCACCTTGCATATACGTTGTCCGACACGTAATTGACATAACATATAACTCAAGTGTTCCTATTCCCTCAAATCAAGGTTAGACCCAACAATTACCTTACTACGGAGTCAACTCAAAGCTTAACCATAGCCCTGCCTTTTGATCAAACCTCCAAATCAACCAAATATAGCAAATTATTGACCAAATAATTCAATATAAGCTTTAGAAACTACACATGAATGAAATATGTTCTATTTAGATCATTTTTTGAAAATGTTAATAAAAGTCAACCCCGGGCGCGCTTGTTGAAAATCAAGATTTGGACCAAAATCTGATTACCTATTTACCCGAATCCAGGTTATATAATTTGTCTTGAAGTCTGACCTCAATTCGAGATCTAAATCTCGATTTTACAAAAATCTCTAATCTACTCAAATAACTAATTTCTACCATGAAAATCCTAAATTTGATGTTGCAATCTTATAAAATGTAATGGGTAATTGAAAAGAAATAGGTTAAAGTCACGTACCAGTGAATTTAGGAACAAAAGTATCTTAGAAAATTGCCTCTATGGTGTTTAGGGTTGAGAGATTCTAAGAAATGAACTAAATATCGTTTTCATTCTTTTACCCAGCTGCGGATGTCGTAATTGCGATGTCTTGTTCGCAATTTTATAATACCACATTTGCAATAAATGGGTCACAATTATGAAACCTATCTCAGACATAGAAAAATGCGACATTTTTGTTCACAATTGCAAACACCCAACCTTCGCAATTGCGCACCAATGCTTCGCAAAAGCAAAGATTGTTCTAGAAATGTTGAGTTTCAAATGTGAATCTTGTATTGCAATTGTGATCCCTGAAAAGTTCACAAAATCGAACATATGGCAATTGCAAGTCCATCCAAGACAGCCCATTCTCGCAAATGCGAAGCCTTGTTTGCAAAAGTGTGGCTCGCAATTGCTAGATCTGCAGACCACACCAACAACAAGGAACGCACCAGCTACTCCCAAGGTCCAAAATCAATCTGTAGTGTACACAAATGTAAATTCATATGAATTCGCTTGTGCGATTAAAATACCAAAATAACACCTAGAACTACGAATCGGACATTAAAATGTATGAATATTCCAAAGAAACTTAAGAACTTCCAAATTTACAATCGGACGTTCGAATCACGTTAAATCAACTATGTGCACCAAATTTTGCAAACAAGTTATAAATGGTGAAATGAACCTATTTCGAATTCCAAAACAAAAATCCAAGCCTGGTAGCAATAAAGTCAACTTACGGTCAAACTTAGGAATTCTTTAAACCTTCAAGTTACTTGTTTTAAAGAAATTATATTAAATTAGGTTATAGACTTCCGAATTCGATTACGGGCAAATAATAGGTCCCAAATCACGATGCAGACCCACCAGGACCGCCAAAATAGTGACCCGAATCGATTTATATAATATTGACCGTAGTCAACTCAAATCATGTTTAAGGCTAAATTTCATATTTTCTTAAATGTTTCATATAAAAATTCTCCGAGAAAAGACACGGATTGCGCAAATAAATCAAGGTAAGGCCAAATGAAACTACTTGAGATCACGGAACACAGAAATGAAGGCTAAAACTATAAATGACCTATGGGGTCATCACACTGGCCTCCCCTCCCCCCCTAATAAAAAGAGAATGCCTCTAAGAATTTGTAAATAAGATCCAAGAAATGAAAATGTGGAGTGCTTAAGGAAGGGTGTAACCAGTTACCCATATAGTATTGCGACCCCAATGCAAAAGCCTTTTCTACAACCCAAAAGAAGTTCTACTTCATTTTGAACCGAGTAAGATTATATTAATGGTGATCTACATAAGGGGCAAGCCTATGGTACTTGAAGCCGTACTTGTGGGGTTCTTTTGTGAGAGAAGAGTGAACCTTTCATTGATCTAAAGATTGAGTGCTGACTTTTGAAGTAAGCCTGGCAAATAGAAGTAGAGAAAGAAGTATATCTCCACCATGATCTACATGATAGAACAAGAGTCATTGATGAGTATAGTCAATTCTTAAAGCTCAAATGTCACGTTAGAACTATATGCAATGATGTAATTTGTCACCTTGTTAATAATGCATAAGTAGTGTGGGTAATTATTGGTCTCAACTGAGCATGAATGGCTTACCATTAGTTTTCTGAAACGAACTTTTACTCTGAGGAGGTGGATATATATTTTCTTGAGGACAAGCAAAAACTTAAGTTTGGGGGAGTTGATAAGTGTGCATATTTACCACTTCTTAGTACATTTTTACTAAAGTGTTGATTTATGTTCTCAAAACTAATAAACGTATTAAAATTGCTGGAATATTGGAGATGTGGACTCTAATGAAGAAATATAACTCAAAAATAAAACTGTTCCGACTCATTAGGCAAGAAGGGGCATAGTAGACCAAAAATACGGTCTGCAGAAAAAAGCACGGATTGTAGAATTCTCTTTACGGCCGCAGATCCGTTGTTAAGGCTCAGAAAATGATTGAAGTGAAGTCTGAATGCACACAATTTGTGCGGCCACAGAATATGGTCACACTGACAAGAATTCAAAAAGTTCAGAGAGTGGGCAAAACGATCAAGACTGAAGCTTTTCTAGAAGTGTGGATCGCACATGGAATTATGCAGCTGAAGAAGCTGAAATGCATCCGCAAATCAAATTGTACGACTGCAGAATATCTCAACCTGCTGACTTGAACAAAGTGCGGACCACACATGGAATTGTGCGACCTTAGAACCTCCCAAAAGATATTTTTATCAGTGAATTTCGGGCAACTATAAATAGACGGGTATTACATTTTTAGGTCAAGTTTTGTAGTTTTTTGTGTTGCGGCCATTGTAGTTTACTACTTTTGGTAACTTTTGTTCAATTTTGGGTAAAAAAATATCTTATTATTTTAATTTTATATTATAGCTTTAATTATTATTTTTTCTTTATTTTCTTTAACTTCTACTATGAGTAGCTAGATATTTACTAAGATTGTGACCCAACCCAAGTGTGTAAACCTAATGGGTAATTAATTTAATGCTCGTTTATGATTAAGTATTTACTATTTAGCCTTTTTTATACTTTAGTTTTAGAATTAATGGTTGCAAACATTGATTCATGCCTTTTTGACTTGGTCTTTACTTGAGAAAGAGGGACTTAGTCTAGAAAAACTTGGCTAACAAGAAATTAGGCTAGTTAAGGTTTTGACTAGCCTAATTAAAGGGCTTGAACTAGAGATAGTGAAAAATTCAACTTGAGCTCATATCAACTATTTGGTTTGATACCCATTTGGACTTAGAAAATCTAATTGGACAAAATCACTCTATTACCGAGAGGTATTGAGTGGGTAATTTAGAGTTGAGAGCTATAATATACCCCAATCAATAAAAGAAGTGTTAATATAACTAACCAATTTGGCTAAAACCTAGGCGAATGTTACATCACTAGACCTTTTACCTATTTGAAAACCAACCAAAAATAATTAATCAATTTTTGGTTTAATTTCTATAGTTAATCACTGATAGTATAGTTTATAGAAGTAATGTGCAAAACCATCTTGTATGGCAGCATATTAAAGTTGTTTCTTCTAACACGCGCATCAATCGTACACTCTAACACTCACACTTAGCTCCTTGAGGAAATCGACCCCGACTCATAGTTGGGTACTGTTCTTCTAACGACCTATTCCACTCATTATTGAGCATGGATTGGGAGTGGGTTACTTACGCAGATGTCTTTTCAGCCCAACAATTTTGGCGTGTGTATGGGGTTGTTGATTTGACTTGGTCCATGTGTAATCTTGGGCCTTTATCTGTAATGGCCCAAGTTAGCCTCAAATATTGGTGATTCCTTATAGCCCGCCCTAGAGAGCCTAACTGGTTATCTGGGTTCAATTATTTTTGGGCCTTAGGGTTGCTCCCATTAGTGGTAGTGGCTACAAGGCCAAGAAACATACTTGTGTCTTCACTGTACCATTTTACCTAGGTTGGGGTCTACACCATTATTGCTTCGGCCGGTTATTGGGCGTTGTTTCCCTTATGCAGTTCTCTTTTGTTCCTTGTGAATGGAACTATCCGCCATAGAAAGTCTTCGTCTAGGAATGAACTGACGCTCGGGGTAGTAGCTATTGGGTCAATCAGGCTATTGGTTCCATTAGGCTTGGGGAAGAACGAGCAGTATCGTAGGGTATGGCCAATTCTCTCATATCTCTTGTAGAGACTCCCTTCCCCTTCATGCAGGATGGGTTGATTAAGGGTGCCGATAGTAACAGAGTTTGTGACCTGGATTTCGAGAGAAACTTGGACACAGATCCTTGCATATCTTCCCCTTAGAGTGGAGGAGGTACACGTGTCTATTTTAAGAAGTTTGCTAATTCTGTTACCCACTTGTTCTAGGATTGCTCTATCATAAAATTTTGTTGGAAGTTATGGGAGTCTGATCCAAATTGCTATGATAGTTGATTAGGATCCGCCAGAACAAAGTTAGGTTCCCACTGTCGTATACATAGGAAATAGCTCGTCACAAATCAAGGGTTCTCTATAAGAACGTTGGTCATGCTTTCTTCAAGGTTGAATTTGACAATGAGAAAATTTCACCCCCGATCGATTAGTGTTAGGGGTTTAATGGGTTTCCATAGTTGCACAAGCTTTTCTCGCAGCAACTGGTGGGGGAATCTCCACCCCCACCCTCGCACTCGCACCCCTCCAAATAGTTTCACTATTAAGCGGTGTTTTTATGGAAGGTACAACCTGTAGAGTCTTCCTTTGTCAAAAGGATGGGGATATTCCCCGCGTTTAATTTGAACAGGGGGAGAGTGGTTTAGTTCATAAGATGTGGAGGAAATTAAGTTCCTTTTCAGTAGGATATCTTTGAAGGAGTTTTTCCGAGGAGTGTCTTCCTCTATCTCTATTTGAGTGACTTCCGTAGGGGGGTCAATTGGTTCTGAGATTTTGGAGGTTGAGTTCTCCGCCGAGAGTGGGAATGTGGTCATTTGGGATGTTGTTTTAGAAATTTTATTTTGAGTGAGACTCAACCAACAAAAGTTGTATGAGGCACCTCTACCTATTTGACAAATGAAAATATGGGTCCCACATGTCAGCTCCCTCCCTTTTATCTCCATGACACTTCTGTATTTTCCTTTCCCACCTTCATCATCTCATTTCTCATATTTTTTACCCAATTTTATTAAAGAATGGATCCTACATTACCTACTTATGCTCCTGTTTCTCTCAGCAGTGATATTCAATCCTCTTTTTCTTTCAACTTTTACATACATCATCTCTTTAATTTTGAGTCAAATACATTTTGTTCCTCTCCTTCTCCAACGCAGTCTCGCAGAGTCCAACCATCAAATATTTAATTAACACCTTCAACTCAAACAACGATTCAAATTAAGCATATGCCACTAAGAATCCAACAATTTCCAATTATTGCAGAAAACAAAATACAAACCTAAAGATATTCAAAGTTGTATCCAAGCAACAATATTAAAATTAAATGATAAATTAAATGTGAAGTTGAGTTTACATCACTGCACATAGGGGTGTACAAAGAAAACTGATAAACCGCATTAACACAATAATTCGAATCAAACCGAGAAAAAAAACTCGACTATGATTTGGTTTGGTGTTGGAGAAACCCGATCATAATTTGTTTTGTTTTGATCTTAACTAAATAAAGTCAAACCAAAACCAAACCAAACTGACATTACATATATAGAAAGTTTTTATATATTTAATATATAAATATAATTAATTTGATGTAATTTATAAATATTTCTTAAAAGATTTCATAATTTTATCTTTTTACTATTTTAAGGTTGGACTTAAAACTTTTGAATGTTTCAATAATTTGTATAGCCATTAAGATTAATAAATTAAATCGTGCTAACAAAATTCCAAATCAAAATCAAATCAATACTAATACTAACAAAAGACATTCAATTCAATACCACGAACGAGAATGTATTGAATATCTATTTTTTGTTTTGCAATAATTTAAATAAAGCTACATCACCTATTTTTATTTTTTCTTTAGCGTTAATCATGTTATTAATACCTCTTGTTAGTCTACTTTTTTAGCGAGATTTAGTACTTTTAGATTATTTTTATTTTATTATGACTTTTAATTAGCAATATTTATATTGTACAATTTTATTTATTGACTTTATTGTTGAATATATTAGGAAAATGTCATGACATATCTCAGATTTTATATTATTTTTTTTGAAAAATACTTTATATAGTTGTATCTTATTAAGACTAAAGAAATATTTTGAGCACAACTATATGTTTTGTTCTACGAAGATTTTACCGAAAAAACCCGAATAACCGAAAACTCGAGAAAATCGAGAGTGAAAAACCGGAGTTTTATTGGTTTAGTTTGATTTTTAGATTTTATAACCTGATACAATTAGTTTGATTTGGTAATTATAAAATCCGAACCAACCCGACCTACAAATGAGATGTCAGATTAATAATCTTCAACCAACGACCCTAAAAATCCACCTGTTCCGTTCCTTTTAGAAAAGGAGCATAAGATAGAGGAGAAAAGTGACTATAAAATTGGTAAAAATATGAGGGCATCTCCAACATTTCCCCTATTCCCCATAATGGGGAAAAAATGGGAATTTTTTGCTCCAAACCCCCAAATTTGTAATAGTAATGAGGATGAATAATGTTCCCTCAAATATGGGGGTACACTATTCATCTCCCCCATTACTATTCACCTATATTTTAATATTATTTTAATTATTTAATCTTTTATTTTAACTCTTATATATACTAATTATGTTTATGTAATATTTTTATAATATTAATATTATATCTTAAGTTTGGTGTATAATTTTGATAAAGTAATTTTCGTGCATTTATTATTTTTATGTAAATTATTAGTTAATTTGTTATATTATAATTATCTCAAAAAAATAAATGGTGCAAATTTAAAATATTAGATGTTGTCAATATTGAAATTAAAAATAAAATTGAAATGAGAGATAATAATAAATTATTCTAGAGAGAGAAGAATATAAAATAATTTGGAGGGAAAATGAGAGAATTGTTGGAATAAGTTATTTCAAAATGGGAATTTCACTATTATGGGGGCAAAATATAAGGGCAAGGTTGTAGATGCACTGAGAGAGGGAATAGAGAAAGGGGATGAACACAAGTGGGACCCATATTTTGATTTGTCAAATAGGTAGAGTGCCTCGTATAACTTTTGTTGGTTGAGTCCCACTCAAAATAAAATTTCTCATGTTGTTTGGTTAGAGTAGAGAGAGGTGTGGTCTTTCTCTCTCTTTCATCATGTTCACATTTAGGTAGCTGAATACTTTAGATTGCCCAGTTCAAGGAGGTAATTGGGACCAAAAATTGTTAAGGTACGTCCACCAAATAAAAAATACAAGTCCAGGAAGGTAGATGAATTACGCGAAAGAAAAGAGATTTGCAAGAACACTAATACTTTTAAGCGAAAAGCTTAGAATAATAATAATAATATAATAATAATAAGAATGTCTTTTATTTATTACTCAAAAGCACTCTATCTGAAAAGAATCATCCATTATGTTATTTGAAATTCCAGCAACAAAATATTGTACAAACTTGATTTCCTTAACTTATTATGCAAATAAACAAAAAATAATTGTTTCTCACATTCTAATAAATAAAGTAGATTCTCTTTCATCTCCTCGAGACATATAAGAGACAGGGGAACTGGATCTCTTTTTCCTCCATTTACTATATCAAATAAAGTACGTACTTTTTAAATTTGTGGTCTTAAAAGATTAAGGGGCAAAAGTTTTGCAGAGTCATATTATTTGTGTGACTATAAAAGCTTCTCACTAAGGGTAAAAAGAGTAAAATAAAAAGTTTAAAGTTGAATTATTTTCAAATTTAAAAATATATCATTTATTTTGAAACGACTAAAAGGAAAAGTATCTCAAACAATATGAAACGGAGGGAATATATAATAATAATAATAATAATATCATAAAATAGAAAGAGGCAAGAGCTTGATAACTACACGCACCTAATTCCATTTTCTTTCTATCTCAAAGGGAAACCATTGTAAACTGAGACCTATATTTTGGACTATTGATCGGAGATGAGTTACATCGATTTCTTAGTCCTATTGAATATTAAGATATTTTTAGACTAAAATTTACTTTATTAAGAGTGATTAAGACTATTTGCTTAGTTGCTTCACTTAGTCAGTTCACTAGTGAGTGGCCATATTCAGTTGGGCACCTATTGAGATTACCCGTTGTTTTCAGCTGTTGTTTCCCTCTCAAAAGTAAATTTTTGCGCGTTACTCACTCATTCACCATTGAAAATATTTTATTTTAATTCGACTAGTATGTGTTGAGCCATAAATTGCTTGCAATATCAACTTTGTAAAGGGAAAAGTCAACTTTTTTTCAATATTAAATATTCGTGGAAAACCAATAATCTATTGCAGCTATGACAATTCTGTTATCGTTAACATGTTAGTTTATTTGAAGCATATATATATATATATATATATATATATATATATATATATATATATATATATATATATACCTCAAATATATATATCAAGCCTAATCGATTGCTCAGTAGCACATCCACCTACGACAGTACGAACGTGTGATTTGGTTTGGCAGCCAAACAATATTTATTTAGTAGATTTGACACTTAATTGAAATCATCAATTATTGGGAAAAGGCAATTACATTGTCAAGTAATTAGCTGGTACATGTACCTGACTACAAATTACGTACTAAATGCAATATGCTTGAAAGCATGAAACTATATAGCACTAAACATATAATGCTATATATCTTTGATTATGATAATAACAAAAACTAAAATAGAAAGCCTAAGGTCCAAGGATACAATTACTAGCTAAAACAGACTGACTAATAACTAATTATCAAAACAAGGAACTAATCCATCTTTGCTTCCTTCACGCTGCATATGATGAAGAGAAGCAAGGGAAAAGAAACTTGAAATATTGCCAAAGGATTGAAGTTGCCCTGCGAAAAATTATGAAATAGTCATCATAATCTTTCTTCAAGAATCAACTGTTAATCTCATTTTCCTCCATTGATATGATTCCTGACTACCTCACACAAGATAAGGGTTGCGTACGCACTATCCGTTCCGAACCTCACTTTTGGTATTACACTAAGTATGTTGTCATTGGCGGCCGGAGCCACCAACCACCACCGTAGCTCACTGACCTGAGCTCCATGACAGATCTTGCGATCATATTGTAGACACTATTTTTCTTCTCTTGGATCAAGTGTTAACTTGATGACTAATTAGCTAGGGTTTTAAATGAGAGCGTTTTAGGTATTTATAAATTATAAAAAAAAGATGGGGAAACCAGAAATAAGAATATGCTTACCCTTCTGTTATGGGTTTGTAGGAACAAGATGGGATCTTCCAGAGGATATGCGGTGACCACCACATTTGATCACTACACTTTTTAGTCCCTTTACCATAATTTACTTTCACTTTCTTTCCCCTCTTTTTAATTATGTGGTTTGGTAATACCACGTGCCAAGATAAGCACCGTCGTCTTTGTTTGGTGCCAAATGTACGCCAAATAGTGAATAAACTGTGAAGTTCGTATACTAGAAGTAAAAATAGGAGTTCAATTGAATATTTTTGAGTAAATATATTGCAGAAATAGGATAAAAGTAATTAATTATTTTTATACGTATACATGATTGTATTCATTTGACATAGAAGAAACTATAGTCACTAGGAATATAATATATAGAGGTACAAATTAAATTTTATCATATATATATATATAATGTAATTTTTTGGCGAAGGGTGTTCATATAATTACCCTTATGCCCCCCCTAAATCCACACATGCTCATGGGGTGGGATATCTCATAGGATTAGTTATTCCACCTTCTATACTGGATAATTAGAGCTCATTTGGATTGGTTTGTTTTAAGTACTTTTAAGCTAAAATAATTTTTAAGTCATTTTGTAGTGTTTGAATAAAGTAAAAAGTGTTTTTAAGCACTTATTTTTAAGCTAAAATGACAAAAACAAGCCCGAAGCAAAAAAAGTAGAATTCATAACTTATGTTTTAAAAGCTATTTTGGCTTAAAAGTAACTTAAAACAAGCTTATCCAAACGGGCTCTTAATCCTACCATTTAAAATTTATCCCCGGATTAATTTATACTTCAAACTGAACATCAAAAATAAAATTAATCTCAAACTTTATATTATTCTTATCCCATGTACAAAACGCCCCCTAAGAATTAATTAAGAAAACGTAAATTCTTATTATTTGCTGTATACTTCTCGCGTATCTATGCAGGATAAACAATTTACAAGTAGGATATTTTGAGAAATAAGTTGAGTCTAATTTGAAAATAAGTTCAATCTATATCTATTTCTATGCTATATTAAAAGCATAAAAATCCTTAACAAAATGTCATTTTCCTTTTTTACTCCTTTAAAATACAATTCACATTAGATAAAATAATCATTTGATTAACCTAATATTTAGGACCTAAAAATTCATTAAAATTTGGTTACTAAATCTTTACTAATTATTTAAACTAAGTACTAGAATGTAGGACTTTAAAATCCATTTAATTTTACCTTATATAAATAATTAAGAAACCAATTATTTGGATCGTTAGTACAACATTTATATCCGTTCTTTTGAAGTAATTTCTATATGACAATTGGAAAATTACATCCTAATGATACTTTATCATAATGAACAAAATAGTTTTTAACATCAATGAGTAATTTTTTTTTAGAAGAAAGCTTTTTACTTCACTTAAGTATTTGAAAACAAAGTATATTAATTCATAGTAATTACGTGGTAAATAATGTGAAACGAAAATTAAAAATTACTAAATATATAGAAAAATAACGTTTCACTTAATTATGTCTTCTTCAATCAATCCATACTATTATAAAAGTACGAAACTTTAACGCAAAATTGGTCGACCATTTTATTATTTAAAATAAATTTTTACAATGGATAAAATTAATATTTTTAATATTTAGGACGTTAAAATTAAATAAAATTTTGATTATTAATTTTTTTTATTAGAACTATATAAGAACTCCTAATATTTAGGAATGTAATCCCAATAAGATTACTTATATAAGTTGATTAAGTTAATTTTCACAAGAAGTACATAATTTTAGGAATTCTATTTTCACGTGGAATAACAATAATTATAGTAGACTTCTTAGGAATTCTTACTTTCACCTGGAATAACAATAATTATATTAGCATTAGAAGTCTTCCACTTCAGATACCAAGAGATGATAACTTAAAGCAAAACTCAGAAGCTCACAATTATTTTCAAATTAGCTAAAATTTAAAGATTTAAGGTGGGTAATGTTAAAAACACTTTCCAAAAGTATTTTCATAGAGTTTTTAAATTTTTTATAGTGTCAATAAATCTTTCTCGCGAATACACATTGCATGTAACTGCAAATAAATACAAAATTAGGGATATGTGGCTAATTGATATACCCATCACTATTAACCTAAGGAAGTAACAATGTTTGTTAGTATGTACATTCGCTTATCATGATAATGATTGATTCTTTCTTTTTATCATGATAAATTTATTACTAATGAAATACCAAATAATAACGTATTTTGTAGAGGAGAATGTTCTTTTATTGAGTTAGATAAATATATTAATATTCATCATTTTTTAGGAATTTAGATTTTTTTAATTTTCATTTAATAATTCAGGCACTTTTGTAAATAATATCTACGTAATTTTTATAAATTTATATTTATTTATATGAAATAAACGCTGTTAACCCGTAAAATAATACAGTTAAATTAATACGTAATTTTGTGACGATCCGGCCAGTCATCTCATGAGTTACCGCTCTGTTCCCCCCTCCCCATTTATGCTTCTTTATGCCTTTTTATCAGTGTTTTGCGGTATCGAGTTGGTCGGATCGAATCCGGAATGATTTTGTAAGGTTTGAGATACTTAGTCTCTTTTAAGGAAGTTTAAACTGAAAAAGTCAACCAGATGTTGACTTATGTGTTAGAGGACTCGGATGTGAATTCCGATGGTTCGGTTAGCTTCGGAGGGTGATTTGGGACTTAGAAGTGTGATCGGAATGGGATTTGGAGGTTCAGAGTAGATTTAAGCTTGAATTGGCAAAGTTGATATTTTGGTGATTTTTGTTGGTAGGTGAGATTTTGATATAGGGATCGGAATAGAATTCAGAGAATTTCAGTAGTTTCGTTGGGTCATTTGGGATGTGCGTGTAAATTTTCAGGTCATTGGGACGAGATTTGATTGGATTTTTTTATCAAAAGCAAATTTTGGCTTGAATCCGATATGTTTTGGGTGATTTGATATTTTTTGAGGTGTTTTGATGATTGATTAAGTTTGAGTAAGGTATCAGGATGCGTTTGTGCTTTTGGTTGACGTCCGGGGGCCTTGGGGTAATTTCGGATGATTAACGGTAAGTTTGAATTTTTGTTACAGCTGTTGAATTAGTGCTTCTGGTATTTTCATACCTGTGGTTTGGGGACCGCAGATGCGGCACCGCACGTGCGAGAGATCGATTGCAGAAGCGAAATAGGGTCAGGCGAGCAGAGATCGCAAAAGCAGTTAGGGTGATCGCATATGAGATGTCGCAGATGCGGAAGTATGATCGCAGATTCGATTTTTGGCTGTATAAGTGATTTCCGCAGAAGCGGAGATAATAACCACAAATGCGGTACAACAGAAGCGGGTATTTTGCCGCAGATGCAAAAGTTCTTGGCAAAAGTATAAATTGTGGCCTTCGCGAATTTTGAGCTATTTCACCATTTCTATCTCAACTTTGGAGCTTTTTGGACGATTTGAGTGAGGGATTTCAAGGGAACTTCATTGAGGTAAGGAATTTGGACCTAAAACTCGTTCCTATGCTATTATTTCATGGATTAGAGCTAGAAATCATGGAAATTAAGTATTAAAATTGGGGAAACTGAGGCATAGAAATGGAGACACTTGATTGAGGATTTGATGGACCATTTGAGGTCGGATTTTTAAACTTTTGAAATATATGAACTCGTGAGGAGCTAAGGAATATATTCTTGTAAAAGTTTCTGAATTCTGTGATATGAGCCCCGGGTTCGCGTTTTGTAATTTCGAGATTTGTATCGTATTTTGATTGTTTTTGCTCGAGCGTCGTTCACTTAGCATATTTTGACGTCTTCTTCTGATTTTGGATAGATGCAACGCGAATGGACGCCGAGTCGCCGATTCGAGGGTCAAAAGCGCCGCGAGCTAGAGATTTGACCGGTTCGATGTAGTAATTATTGTAAATAATGTTCTGAGGGTTTAAACCCCAGATTGCTCATCGTAGTTCTATACCGAGGTGAGGTACACGCTTGATGACGAGTGTGGGGTCGTGCACTATTGGGGATTATGACTTGGTCTGTCCCGATTGATTATTTTATCGCGTATTTGACTGAAATCTATTTGTTATCATCATGATTTGGGCTAAATGTCATATTTTTTGGCTTCGTGCCAAGTATTTGAATCCTTCGGGGATTTTTATTAATATTTTCTCACTATATTGACTTTATACTTGGACCTAGTCATGTTATTTTTCACTGTTTTCATACTCAGCCATGTTTACTCAGTTTTAATACTTAAATGTATTTTAAAAGATGTTTGGGCTGAGAAATACTGTTTCATTGCCTGAGTGGCTTGTGAGAATTTTTGACTGAGAAAGGCCGAGGGCGTATGTTGTAAGGAAACACTGATATTGATATGTGGCCGAGAGCCTAGTGTTGATGCCACGAGATGACTTGTTATTGCGCTTGGGCCGTAAGGGGTCCCTCTAGGAGTCTACACACCCAAAGTGAGCGCAGGAATCCATTATGATGTGAAATTTGAGCCCGAGGGCCTCGTATTGTTCTGAGATGTTGCCGAGAGGCGGTTTTGTTGATACAGTGCCCGAGGGGCAAACCTTTACGCATTTATTTTTCCTTAACTACCTGTCAATTATATGCTTACTCACTGAAAAAGGATTTTACTCATCTTTTAACTAGTTTACATTTTTTAAATAGTTTTACTACTTCATTATAGAATGCATATTGACTTACGTGTTTTCTCTCTTTCAGTATTTATTTACATTTGTTACTGACTGAGTTGGTCCCGCTCCTGAGTGCTGATCCTTTCAGCTTCAGGTGGGCATTCGGAGTTCACGAGGTAGCTGCATGGCGGACGCAGTCCCTTGTTTCTCCTCCTTTATCATTTTTATCTCTTTTCAGACTATTGTACTAGTTTTATAGACTTAGTGTATTTGTATGTTGACTTATAGATGCTCATGAGTAGTGAAACCCTGGTTAGGGATGTGTTGGGTTGTACTTACGCATTTTATTGATATTATCTGCTACTTAGTATTATGAAATCATATTTTATACTGTTTTCTTGTTGTTTAACTGTTTAACATCGAATTGGGAATAGTTGTCTGACTTTGTCTTCATGAGAGGCACCATCACAACCTGATCTGAGTTTAGGGTCGTGACAAGTTAGTATCAGAGCCTAGGTTACACAGGTCTCACGAGTCATGATCAGGTTTAGTAGAGTTCCGCAGATCAGTACGAAGACCTCTGTATTTATCCTCGAGAGGCTGCAGAACCTTTAGGAAAAACTTCATATTCTTGAAATTCTTGTCGTGCGAATTTGTTGACCCAAGTACTAAACTTCTCTTATTTTACTCTCTCACAGATGGTGAAGACACGTGCTACTGGACAGGGTGGACGATCAGCAGTGTCACTAGCTGTGGCCACAAGAGGTCGAGGACGTGGTCGTGGTCGTGGTAGAGGCAGGTCAGTTAGGGAAGCACCTGTAGATCCACCATCTACCCCAGTTCAAGACCAGGTCCCAGTTATGGACGCTCCAGCTAGGGCTGTGAAAGGATCGGATCGGATCGGATCGGATTTAGCACATTTTGAATTCGAGTTTCGAATTTCGGATTCTAGAAAATGCAATCTGAATCCGATCCGAATTATATCAGATTGGATCGGATTTTAAAGTTTGGATCGGATCGGATTTCAGATAGTATTATTATGCCTCAAAGTTAAAATAATTGTATATTTTCTTTGTAAAAGAGGAAATACATTAAGAAAAATTCATGTTTATGCAATTGTGTGATTACTATGGTGCCAATATAGCTAAATCTAGCATTTGTAAAGGTAATAACTTGGAGGTTGATGTAATGGAAGTGCTCACTATCTGAAATTAAAGTGTAGTATTTATACATGCCCTAATAATTTTAAATTTCGGATCGGATCGGATTAAAATATACCAATCTGATCCTAAATTCAAAATTTTAAAAAACACCATCTGAAATCCGACCCAATCCTAAATCCGAAACTAAATGGGTCAGTTCGAATTTCGGATATCCGATCCGAATGAACATCCCAAGCCCCAGCATCACCAGCTCAGGCACCAGCTATTCCCATTCTGATTCCAGGTCTTCAAGAGGCCTTGGCTCAAATCTTATCAGTTTGCACTAGGCTAGCTCAGGCGGTTTCAGCCACTACGGCCGCAGCTTCTTCTCAGGCTGGGGGAGGCAATCAGACTCCCGCCGCTTGCACACCTGAGCAGGTCATGCAGGGACTTCAGACATCGGGGGCGCATCCAGCCAGCTGGTTGAAACTTCTTAGGACTATGTAGTTCCTGTTATGCCGGAGGATGAGCAGCGTAGGTTGGAGAGGTTTGGTAGATTGCAACCTCCGACCTTGAGTGGCGCATAGGGTGAGGATGCCCAGGGCTTTTTGGATAAGTGTATGAGGATGCTTCGTACTACAAGTATTCTAGAGACCAGCAGGGTCGCTTTTACCACTTATCAGTTTTCTGGAGCTGCTTTCACTTAGTGGGAGGATTTTGAGAGGCGTAGGTCTGTTGGTGCAGCACCCCTTACCTGGAAACTATTCTCCATTCTCTTCCTAGAGAAATATGTACCACAGTTTTGCAGAGAGGAGCTGCGCGGGCAGTTCGAGTGGTTGCATCAGCGGGAAATGACCGTGTCGTAGTTAGAGGTGTTCATAAAAATCCGAAAACCCAAACCAAACCAAACCGGCCAAAAAAATCGATACTTTTTGGTTTGGTTCGGTTTAGTTTAGGTTTTGAAATTTTAAAACTGATCAAATTTGATTTTGTTTTGGTTTTAATAAAAAAACGAACCAAACTGAATATGAAAGTAGCAATTTAAAAAATTATTATTATACATACACACACACACACGCACACACACACACACACACACACACACACATATATATATATATATATATATATATATATATATATATATATATATATATATATATATATATATATATATATATATATATATATATATATATATATATATTTTGTTAGAATCTATTTCATGTTAAAAATAATATATTTATAATTGAGTCCTTAAATTATTCAGTACTATTTGATAGAGTTATCATTAATATATCTTGGAAAATAATAGACTTCTCAAAGGGCAATTGCTTTGATACTGTTACGTTGAAAATTTGGTCGCGGAAATATGTGTTTGGTATTGTATGTCTTATATTTAATAAAAACCTGATAAACAACCAAAAAAACTGAAAAACCGACATAAACCAAATTGAGAAAAATCGACTTAATTGGTTTGATTTGGTTCTAATATTTGAAAACTAACTTACTTGGTTTAGTTTCTTTTATGAGAAAACCCGATCCAAACCAAACGATGAACATCCCTAGTCGCAGTATGAGTTGAGGTTCTCCGAGTTGGCTCGTCATGCCATCTTGTCGGTTATGACAGATTGGTAGAGGATTAGGAGGTTTGTTGATGATCTCACTTATCAGCTCCGCATTCTCATGACTAGGGAAAGGGTATCTGGTGCTACGTTCGAGGAGGTTGTTGATATTGCCTGGGAGATTGATTCTAGTCGCCGCCATGAGCGAGAGCAGAGGGAGGAAAAGAGGCCTTAATGATTTGGAAGTTATATTAGTGCTTCTTTGATGGGTCAGTTTCAGCACAACAGAGGATGTTTATTCAGGCCTGCTCAGCCAGCTCTCTCAGGTTATCGTGGGGCGCCATCGGGTCATGGTTCTCATAGTTTCCATCAGTGCCAGTCATCACTTAGTTCCCTTCTGGCTCGGAGTTCGTCCCGTGCTCCATCAGTTCAGGACTCTTCTATGCCGAGTGCATCTGCTAGTCACTTCAGTGCGAGAGGTTCCCTTCAGTCCCCTTCTCCAATACCTGACAGTTGCTATGAGTATGGTGAGATGGGTCACATATTGAGGCAATGTCTTCGTCGTTTTGCTAGTTAATCTCAGCAGAGGGGTCAGTCATCGGCTTCAGTGCCAGTTTCTTAACCACCACCCTCCCAACCAGCTAGGGGCGGAGGTTAGTCATCTTGGGGTTGCCCTAGAGGGGGAGGTCGATCAAGGGGCGGTCAAGCCCATTTCTATGCACTTCCAGGCAGACCCGATGCTATTGCTTCAGATGCTGTCATTACAAGTATTGTTTCAGTCTGCCACAAATATGCCTCCATATTATTTGATCATAGTTCCACATTTTCTTATGTGTCATCATTATTTGCTCATTATTTGGGTATGCCTAGTGAGTTTCTTACTTTACATGTTCATATATCTATCTTGGTAGGCGATACTGTTGTTGTAAATAGTGTGTACCGGTCATGTGTTGTGACTATTGGGGTTCCAGAGACCCGAGTGGATCTGTTATTATTGAGTATGGTGGATTCCGATATTATTCTGGGCATAGATTGGCTATCTTTGTGTCGTGCTATTCTGGAATGTCATGCTAAGACAATCGTATTAGCTATACCGGGTGTGCCACAGATCGAGTGGCGAGGTGTGACTAATTATGTTCCTAATAGAGTGATCTCTTTCTTGAAGGCCCAGCGTATGTTTAGGAAGGGTTGTATTTTGTATCTAGCGTTTGTGAGGGAGATCGGTGCTGAGACTCCTAGTATTGATTCTGTCCCAGTTGTGAGGAATTTTTCTGATGTGTTTCCTATAGACTTGTTGGGCATGCCACCTGACAGGGATATTGATTTTTCTATTGATCTGTTGCCGGGCACTCAACCCATTTCTATTTCACCGTATCGTATGGCACCAACGGAGTTGAAGGAGTTAAAGTAGCAGCTTCAGGAACTCCTAGATAAGGGGTTCATTTAGCCTAGTTTGTCACATTGGGGTGCGCTGGTTCTATTTGTGAAGAAGAAGGATGGCACAATGAGGATGTTCATTGATTATAGACAATTGAACAAGATAACAATTAAAACAAGTATCCTTTGCCTCGTATTGAGGATTTATTCTACGAGCTTCAAGGATCGAAGGTGTTCTCCAAGATTGATCTCCATTTAGGTGGTCACCAGTTGAAGATCAGGGACTTAGATATTCTTAAGACGGCTTTCAAGACCTGATATAGTCATTATGAGTTCTTGCTGATGCCTTTGGGCTGACCAATGTCCCGGTAGTGTTCATGCATTTGATGAACATCGTGTTCCGACCTTATCTATATCCATTTGTCATAGTTTTCATTGATGATATTCTGGTGTGCTTGCATAGTCAGGAGGAGTACATTGAGCATTTGATAGCTGTGTTGCAGAGATTGAGGGAGGAGAAACTTTATGCAAAATTTCCCAAGTGTGAGTTTTGGCTAAGTTTAGTGGCTTTTTTGGGGCACGTGGTGTGCAGCGAGGGTATTCAGGTTGATCCAAAAAAGATAGAGGCAGTTCAGAGTTGGCCCATACCGTCCTTAGCAATAGAGATTCACCGCTTTCTTAGTTTGGCAGGCTATTATCGCCAGTTTGTTCAGGGATTCTCCTCTATAGCATAGCCCAACCTAGTTGACTAAGAAGGATGCTTTATTTGTATGGTCAGACGAGTGTGAGGAGAGCTATTAGAAGCTCAAGACAGCTTTGACCACAGCTTCAACATTGGTTTTGCCATCAAGTTTAGGTTAATATACTGTGTATTGTGATGCTTCGAGAGTTGGAATTGGTTGTGTGTTGATACAAGAGGGTAGAGTTATTGCTTATGCTTCTCGTTAGTTGAAGCCCCATGAGAAGAACTGTCCCGTTGGCTGCCATAGTTCACGCATTAAAGATTGGGAGGCATTACCTGTATGGCATATCTTGTGAGGTGTTCAGTGATTATCGCAGCCTTCAGCATTTGTTCAAGCAAATGGATCTTAATTTGAGGCAGCGGAGATGGTTGGGGTTGCTTAAGGATTATGATATCACTATATTGTATTATCCGGAAAAGGCCAATGTGGTGGCCGATGCTTTCAGTCGAAAGGCAGTGAGTATGGGGAGTTTGGGGATATATTCCAATTGGGGAGAGACCTCTTGTAGTTGATGTTCATGCCTTAGCCAATCGGTTCGTGAGGTTAGATGTTTCAGATCCAAGTCGGGTATTAGCTTTCGTGGTTTCTCGATCTTCCTTATATGATCGTATGAGAGAATGCTAGTATGATGATATGCATTTGCTTTTCCAGACATGTTTAGCATGATGATGCCAGAGATGTGACCATTGGTGATAATGGGGTGTTGAGGATGCAGGGCCGGATTTGTGTGCCCAATGTGGATGGTCTTCTGGAGTTGGTTCTGGAGGAGGCCCATAGCTCGCGGTATTCCATTCATCCAGGTGCTGTGAAGATTTATCAGGATTTGAGGCAGTATTATTGGTAGAGAAGAATTAAGAAAGACATTGTGGGATTTGTGGCTCGGTGTCTCAACTGCCAACAGGTGAAGTATGAGCATTAGAGGCCGGGTGGCTTGCTTCAGCAGATGGATATTCCAGAGTGGATGTGGGAAAGGATCACTATGGACCTTGTTGTTGGACTTCCACCGACTTTGAGAAAGTTCGATGCTATTTGGGTGATTGTGGATCGGCTGACAAAGTCCAAACACTTCATTCCTGTGTGTACTACCTATTCTTCAGAGTGGTTGGCAGAGATCTATATTAGGGAGATTGTCCGTTCGCATGTTATCCCAGTTTCTATCCATTTTGATAGGGCACTCAATTTACATTGTAGTTTTAGAGATCTGTGCAGCGAGACTTAGGTACTCTAGTTGAGTTGAGCACAACTTTTCATCTTCAGACGGGCGGACAGTCCGAGCGCACTATTCAGATATTAGAGGACATGTTGCGTGCTTGTGTCATTGATTTCGGAGGGTCATGGGAACAATTTCTACTGCTTGCAGAGTATGCTTATAACAACAGCTACCAGTCGAGCATTCAGATGGATCCATATAAAGCTTTGTATGGGAGGCGGTGTAGATCTCCAGTTGGTTGATTCGAGCCCGGTGAGGCTAGGTTACTGGGGACTTATTTGTTGTAGGGTGCTTTAGTGAAGGTGAGGGTGATTTAGGAGAGGCTTCGTATAGCACAGTCAAGGCAAAAGAGTTATGCTGACATGAAGGTTCAAGATGTGTCCTACATGTTCGGCAAGAAGGTTATGTTGAAGGTTTCGCCCATGAAGGGTGTTATGAGATTTGGGAAGAAAGGAAAATTGAGTTTGCGGTTCATTGGACCTTTTGATGTGCTTCGGAGAATTTGGGAGGTGGCTTATGAGCTTGCGTTGCCACCCAACTTGTCGAGTCTGCATTCAGTATTTCACGATTCTATGCTTCGGAAGTATATTGGGGACCCGTCTCATGTTATGGATTTTAGCACAGTTCAGTTAGATTATGATTTGACTTATGATGTAAAACCAGTAGCTATTTTAGGTCGTCGGGTTCGAAAGTTGAGGTCAAAGGATATAGCTTCAGTGAAAGTGCAGTGAAGTGGTCGCCCCGTGGAGGAGTCTACGTGGTAGATCGAGCGAGAGATGCAGCACAGATATCCTAAACTATTTGAGGATTCAGGTAGTTCGAGGACGAATGTTTGTTTAAGTTGGGAAGGATGTGACGGACTGGCCAGTCATCTTATCAGTTACCGCTTCGTCCCCCCAATTTCTGCTTCTTTATGCCTTGTTATCAGTGTTTTGTGGTATCGGGTTGGTCGAATCGAATCCGGAATGATTTTGGTAATGTTTGAGACACTTATTCTCTTTTAAGGAAGTTTAAGTTGAAAAGGTCAACTGGATGTTGACTTATGTGTTAGAGGGATTGGATGTGAGTTTCAGTGGTTCGATTAGCTTCGAAGGGTGATTTGGGACTTAGGAGTATGATCGGAATGGGTTTTGAAGGTCTGGAGTAGATTTATACTTGAATTGGCGAAGTTGATATTTTGGTGATTTCTGGTTGGTAGGTGAGATTTTGATATAGGGGTCGGAATGGAATTCCAAGAATTTTAATAGTTCTGTTAGGTCATTTTGGATGTGTGTGCAAATTTTCAGGTCATTCGGACGTGGTTTGGTTGGACTTTTGATCATCAACGGATTTTGGAAGATTTTAGAAAGTTTGGCTTAAATCCGATGTGTTTTGGGTGATTTGATGTTGGTTGAGGTGTTTTGATAATTGGAACAAGTTTGAATAAGTTATTTGGATCCGTTTGTATTTTCTGTTGAGGTTCGAGGGGCCTTGGAGTAATTTCGGATGCTTAACGGGAAGTTTGAATTTTTGTTGTAGCTGCTGAATTGTTGCTTCTGGTCTTTTTGTACATGCGAATTGGAGACCGCAGGTGCAGTGGAGCACGTACGAGAGATCGATTGCAGAAGCAAAATAGGTTTAGGAACGCAGAGACCGCATAAGCAGCTATGGTAACCGCATATGCGATGTCGCAGATGCGGAAGTCTGATCGCAGATGCGATTTTTGGCTGGATAAGTGATTTTCATGGAAGCATAGAAAATAATCGCAAATACGGTATCGCAGAAGTAGGTATTGGGTCGCATATGCGAAAGATCAGGGCAGAAAGTATAAATTGTGGCCTTCGCGAATTTTGAGCTATTTCACCTTTTTATCTATGCTTTGGAGCTTTTTGGACGATTTGAGGGAGAGATTTCAAGGGAACTTCATTGAGGTAAAGAATTTGGACCTAAAACTCATTCCTATGCTATTATTCATGGATTAGAGCTAGAAATCATGGAAATTAAGGATTAAAATTGGGGAAACTAGGGCTTAGAATTGAAGACCTTTGATTGAGGATTTGATGGACCATTTGAGGTCGTATTTCTGAACGTTTTGATATGTATGAACTCGTGGAGAAATAAGGAATCTATTGAAGTAAAAAATTTGAATTTCGAGACATGGGCCCGGGGGTCATCTTTTTGTAATTTCGGGATTTGTGTCGTATCTTGATTGTTTTCGCCTGGTCTTTGTTCCCATAGCATATTTTCACGTCCTTATTTTGATTTTGGATAGATTCAACGCGAGTGGAAGCTGATTCGAGGGGCAAGGGCATCGCGAGCTAGAGATTTGACTGGTTCGAGGTGAGTAATGATTGTAAATGATGTTCTGAGGGTTTGAAACCCCGTATTTTCACGTTCTCATTGTAGTGCTATATTGAGGTGAGGCACGCGCTTGATGACGAGTGTGGGGTCGTGCACGATTGGGGATTGTGACTTGGTCCGTCCCGATTGATTATTTTACTGCGTATTTGACTGAAATCTATTTGCTATCATCATGATTTAGGCTGAATGCCATATTTGGGCTTCGTGTAACCTATTTGAATCCTTCGAGGATTTTAATTAATATTTCCCCACTATTTTGACTTTATATTGAACTCATTCATGTTATTTTCCACTGTTTTCATACTTAACTGTGTTTACTCAGTTTTAATACTTAAATGATGTTTGGGATGGAAGCACTGTTTTACTATTACCCGAGTGGCTTGTGAGGATTTTTGACTAAGTAAGGTCGAGGGCTTATGTTGTGAGGAAACACTGATATTGATACAAGGCCGAGAACCTAGTGTTGATGCTACGAGATTTCTTTTTATTACTTGGGCCATAAGGGTCCCCTCCAGGAGTCTGCCCACCTCCAATGACCATAGGTACCCATTGTGATGTGAGATTTGAGCCCGAGGGGCTGGTATTATTCTGAGATGTTGCCGAGGGGTGGTTTGTTGATATAGTGCCCGAAGGGCGAACCTTTACTTGTTTATTTCTTATAAACTACCTGTCAATTATATGCTTACTCGTTGAAAAAGGATTTTACATCTTTTAACAGGTTTACTATTTTCAAATATTTTACTGCTTTATTATAGAATGCCTTGTGCATTACGTGTTTTCTTGCTTTCAGTATTTACTTACATTTGTTACCCACTGAGTTGGAGTACTCACTTTACTCCCTGCACCCTTTGTGCAGATTCAGGCGTAGCTGGTCCTGCTCCCAAGTGCTTATCTTTCCAGTTTCAGGCGGGCATTCGGAGTTCACAATGTAGCTCCATTGTGTCCACAGTCTTGTGTTTCTCCTCCTTTATCATTTTTATATCTTTTCAGAAAATTGTACTAGTTTATAGACTTAGCGGATTTGCATTTTAACTTATAGATTCTCATGACTAGTGACACCCCAGTTAGGGCTGTGTTGGGTTGTACTTTCAGATTTTATTGATATTATCTGCTACTTAGTATTATTAAATCATGTTTTAGACTGATTTCTTGTTGTTTAACTGTTTAACATCGAATTGGGAATAGTTGGATGGCCTTGTCTTCACGAGATGCGCCATCACCACCTGGCCCGGGTTTAGGGTCGTGACAGATTTTTAGAAAAGTGAACTAATTTGATCCTGAAAAAATAAGATAATTGAAGAATTATTCAATATTTATTTTTAAAATATAGACAAAACAACAGATATGATAGTTTTGGGAACAAAGTTTCCGGTCACAACGATGATAAAATCAAAAAGCAAGAAAGTAAAATTATATTAAGCCTTGTATAGAATGTAATGTAAGTTTTCCAAAATAATTCTCTCCATTGCAATGATAACTAAGCTCGCTATTTATAGTATTAATAGGGAATGAAGTACTAGGATCATTCCCTCCTTTGATATCAATTATGAGGGTCATTGATGAAGATATAACAGTGGACATAAATGTTAAATACCTTGTAATGGATTGTTGCTCCTAAGATGCAGAATATTCTTTATTAAATGCTACAAGGCGCAAGGCATTTAACACGCTTCTATGAACGTTATCCCTTCTGGTGACAAGCGAAATATCTGTGTTCGATCTTCGGCCATCCTCGTCATGGGTTCCACGTGTCCTTTCTTTAGATGATCACGTGTCATATCTGTTGATACCCAATTTTTCTCTATATATTTCTTGCACCCAAAATGCTTTCAAAATAGTATATGTATGCATATATAAGCATGCCTAGGAAATTTGGTGTTTTTTTCTTAATTTAAAGATTTTTAAAATCAATTTAATGACTATTTTTGACAATATAAAGGCTAATTATTTCAAAATTATTATTTTTAGTGCACAATGTTTTTCATTCTCATATTTACAACAAGATATAATTTTTTCAATTTTTTATAAATTTATTTGGATTTTTATAAGCTAATTGCACAAAATTGCAATTGTGGCCTATTTTACAATTTGCTATGTTTATAGCTATAAAATTATTTCTAATATTTTTAGATTAATATTTATTGGTTATTACGTAGTTCTATGCTTTCAATGTTGCTTTTTAAAATATTTTATCTATTTTATATAATTAATTGGGGAAAAGAGGCTATTTAAATTATAGCACGATTTTATTTAAAACATGGCCCAGATTCACCCCCCAGGTCATCCTAATTTTTAACCCAATTAAATGACACAATTTTCCAAAAACCCGACCCATACCCATCTAAACCGACCCACCCCGTTCCCTTTTTAAAATCATGGCCGTTGATCATTCAGATCAACGGTCCACAATGATCCTTTTCCTTTTTTAATCCACAAGCCCCCTTAACCCTAATGATTTTACACCAAACAGCTGCCCTTGTATCCCCTCCTCTCTCAAACACTCCCAAGCCCATCTGAAACCCTAGCCATCTCTAGTTGCTTTCCGGCCTTATCCCACCGGAAATCATGGCCCCTCAGGCCCTGTGTAACCTATATCTACCCTCACTCACCATTATCCTCCTCTTGCATGAGGATTCGAGGTCTGACCTTGAAGACCCCGGCTTAGAAGCTCTCTGATTCAAGTTCTATGGCCCTTTCCGGCTCATCTCCGGTGAGTCCTAGCCCAGTGAGTCTATCCGTGACTCAGGACCAGCCCGTTCTAGGCCTTCTCATTTTCTGGGGTTTTCTCTAAAAACCCAAGCCCTCGAGGTTTTCCTGTTTCTCTCAAAGATCTACTGTCGATCTATGCTATTTTCTAAGATTTTTAAGTGTTTCTCATCTTTTTCGATTTTTGCTTTCAAAACTGTTCATCTTCTTAAAACTTAGGGTTTTCCGTGATTTTACTTGTTCTACTGTGATTTCTTACATTATTTGGCTTTGCTGAAAATCCTAAGTATTTTCACTATGATTTTTAGGTTTTTTTTTACTATATTTTCTTCTAGGGTTTTCGAGTAAATTCTTTACTGTTTCTTCTTTCATCATGCTTCCATGAATGTTTGTGTTCTTTGGAATTTCTAAGTTTATTCTTTGCATGATTATATATGCTTTCGTCTGTGAGGAAGAAACCCTTGATTTTTGGGGGGGTTTTAGACTACTTGTGTGTGAGTATTTTGCTTCATGTTTTATTTCAAAACTCGAATCCTCTAAAACTCGTCTCATGTTTCTAATTCTCACTAAGCTTTGCAAGACCTCTTGATTTCTCGCATATTTATGTTCTTCTACTTTGCATGACTACTCTGCTTATTTTTAATCTCGCATGTTTAAGTTTATTCTCCCTTTAATAGTCAAATATTTTTTCTTTTTGAACAACCCTAATTTTTAGGGATTGATTTTCTATGAACTTACCTGATTCTCTCGTTGTCTGAGTTGGACCTATATTCTGACTTAATGCATTATACTGAGTTCGAATCCCTAATTCGTGATTTAATATGTGATTAATTGATTTTACCTTTACCATATTTATCTAACCGTGTATTTTAAAAGCTTCTCCTGTGTATTTACCCTTTATTGCACCACGTGTTACTGATTTTCTTTCCTTAAATATAACTCTGCCCTCTCTTATTCAAATTTGAATTCCTTTATTAAAGGAACTCCCCTCTTCCGATTGGTTGAATTACATTTTTCCTTACTTACCGCTTGTTTTAAAACTATAAATACCCTACTCCTTCTCTTCAAACGACACATCTAGACACGAACAATTTTCATAAGTTCATACTATTCACCCTCTCTTTTCTTCTTTGCTCTTCTCTGTTACTAAATGTGCTACTTGTGTTAGCCGGCTGAAAGCCAAGGCTAACTATAAGATACTACTTATTCTGTGTGTATTGCTGAAACTTGCAACTGGTAGGTTCCATGATTTAACTACCACCTCCAAACTAGGTGTTTACTTATGCTTTTCATATATCTGTTTATGCTCTATTTCCTTACATCATGCAATTGAACTTCAGCATGTTACACCCTTTCCCCACATTCCCATGTCTTTAATTCTGTTATAACTATCTTCCTGCACATCCCTACCCCATATTCCCATGTGTTTAATTCTGTTATGTTTGTTATAAGTATCTTCCTGCACATCCCTTTCCCAAACCCCTTTCTGATTAACTATGTTCTATTTTATGCAAATGCTTTCATATTTGATCCCTTTCCCCGACCCCTTTTTTTATGTGAGTATTGTTTTGAACTAGAGTGGTACCCTATTTCCAACTCTAGTTTAGAACCAGGTTGTTCTCAACCTATACTCAAAGTAATCCCACTCCCTTAACCCCCATTATATGTTGAACTTTGACTCTGGTCTGTTGGTGACCTAATCACCATACAGGCCTAAATCTGACTTATTTCGAGTCTGCTCTTACTTGTAAAAACATATAAAGGGCCAGGGGTGTGCCAGTCCCCTTCATAGCTAGGTATTGACCACCTTTGCATTGGTTATCTTCTAATCCTTCACCTTTACACTCATTCGTATTCTCTTAAGTTCTACCTCCCCCCCTTTGCTAAGACATGCCTTGGGACCCCTTAGATCCCTCTGATCTCGGATGCTTTAGGGCTGGTACTTCCACACTGCACTATTCTATTATTCTAAGGTATTCAGGGTGTTAAAAACTGCAGAGAATCCCTAAGATTCCTTGGAACCCTGAAAATACCTCGAGTATGAGAAGGCCTTTGGAATCTGGAATTTGGATTTGGTAAGATGCATGGGTTGGACATGGAGGTTGCTTCGAGACTCCCCGGACTTGTTGTCGTTCTGATGTATTTTATTTTTCTTTAAGTCCTTTCTTTCAAGATTTTTGTAATAACTATGTAAAAGATTTAGGGGATATTAGTGAAAGGGTGTGGTAAGGGCTTTACTATTTTTGCACATGTCAAAGGTTAGAAACCATGTTTATAGTATGCTTAATCACTTAGAAATCCTGTCTATAGGAGTTGCATATTTGCATATAGAAATCCTGCCTATAGGACATGCATATTTGCATATAGAAATCCTGCCTATAGGACTTGCATACTTTTGTAATCAAATGCATATAGATATTCTGCCTATAGGACTTGCATACTTTCTATAATCAAATGAATAGAGAAATCCTGCCTATAGGCCTTTCATACGCGATAGGCAATCTGTAGGGTTAAACGTTCAGTTATCCATTAATAGCTTTTAACATCAGAAGCATAGACATCATGCCTATAGGATTAACTATCAAACTCGCCATATTCGCTTAATTAATAACAGCCAGTCATCTGAGCTTTAATGTTTTTATCAGAATAACGTTTTCGCAAACTGTTAGCTATGCATGCCTGTTAACGTCTCAAGTATGTGGTTTCCTGCCTTTCAAAAACAAATTCCGCCCAAACGATTTTCATTCTTTGAAACAGTCTTTAAAGTAATGTTCTGCCCAAAGTGTTTTCTCTGAAAATAATCTGCCTGCAAATGCTTTGCTTTACCTCTGCATAAATATCATTCTGGCTCAACGTTTATTCAGTTTTCGAAACAATTGTGCAACTCGCCTTTTTCAAATCTACTTCTCTTTCTGAAACTTTTCTGCACATTTTACTTAAACTGTACACCACTTTTCAAACATCTTATTTCCTCTAATGCTTATTTTTTAAAGACTCCATGCCCTTTAAAATACGACAATTCTTGATAACATGCCCGAGGAGCTCGAAGTAGATTTTCTATCCAGATTTATGTGTTTAACTAATCCATTCGTAATCAGCTTTAATATGAAGACCAAATCAGTATTTGTATGTTGTGCTAGACTAATTGCTATTATGGCTTACGGGGTTTATATAAGCCTTTTGATGTCTGATTGGCATACCTTTACATGCTATTTTTTTTTTATTGACGCTTAGTATTTTTACCTTTAAGAACTCCATATACGTCCTATCTTTCTCTCCCCCCTCTTAAGATTAGAAGTCCTAATACCCCAGGACTAATAGGTTGGGACGGGTACTAGCACACAATAGGCAAACGAGACCAAACACGCTTAACACCTTAACGGGGTGGGAAGGGTAGAATATAGAGATGATGACAATGCGATAATATCATGAAGCGACCCCTCTTTGGGAATATGTGCGAGATATTGTATCGAATGATCCATATTATAGTCAAACTTAGGACCTCTTTCTCTTTTGCTTGCTTTATTTAAACATTTTTCCTAAAGTAATGCTTTTTCAACTTAATTCTCCCTTCCGCTTTATTTAAATTATGTCTTTTCTCTTTTATACAATTCTCAAGTTGTTTGAATGTTTATATGCAAAACTTTACTTGTTTATTTGCTTTGTCTCATTAAAGTCACAATTAGCACGGCTGGAAACCACACTAGTGGATCTTGATGGGTGCCTAATGCCTTCCCCTCGAGATAATTTCAAGCCCTTACCCGAACTCTAGTTTTCTTTCGAAAATACTCTTTTCCTCTTAAAATTATCCTAATACACTATAATCATTAGGTGGCAACTCTTCAAATTCCAATACCCAATTTCCAAATGGGAATAAGAGTTGTTTTGTCCATAATATAGTTAACCCGATTTCGCTTCTTTTGGTAGTCGGAAAAGGGGGTGTCGATAGCATGGCGACTCTGCTGGGGAGATATTTAAGGCTTTTACCATTACGTGCTTTGTGAATTTATTGCTTTCTTTACTACCTTTGTTTACATCTTGGATTATTTCTTCATAATTACTAACTTGATTCTTCATGTTTTTTTTTCTTTAATTGTTTTATTGCTTTAACTCCATTTCAATTCTGTTTTAAATTTCTAGCATTTATTGTAATCATTCTTTTATGAACCTGAAAATACATGTATTTATTTCATTGTTGTAATTGCATTCTTCAACATTATTTTCCACTCGTGCCAAACAGATCTTATATCAATGCTTATAATGAGTGGTTGCACTCTTCCAATAGTAATAAACCCCCTAAATATGGCAAAGACATATTTGCGGTAAAACCACTCGATCAACAGTGCAGTCGACAGTTCCGTGCCTTTCCCTCTTGAGTTGTCCGATCAAGGGTACCTTGTCTAGCACTTCAAAAGTAGAAACCTTATTCTGTTATACCGTTCATGCATCATGGTCAAACTTAGCCAAGTAAGTTATAAGGTCCTCATAATGGCTCATTAATATAGCAAAAACCAAAGTCCATCGGGTTTCCTGAAACCCAAAAGGACATTCATGTTATGTGCATTGATTTGGAGAACTAAAATCCTTTTGCTAATTATTGATTTAAATAGTCGAGTCTGGTTGGGTTAGGGACTAACACTCTATTTTGCAGGAAATGAGGCACGAGGTCCCCAGATTCGGTATGGTATCAAACATTCACCCAAAGTTACTAAGCTAGTGGGAGGATCTGCATGGTAGTGATCGGGTTCTTGTCCACAAGCACTTAGGGAATCTTCCTTCACTCTTGGAAGTTAGGCCAGATAACAAGATTGTGGAAGCTGCTACTCTGTTTTGGGATAGTGAACGGTCTGTCTTCCGCTTTGGGGGTATTGAAATGACGTTGCTGCTGGAAGAAATTGGGGGCCTGACCGGAATTCCTTGGGATAGCCCGGGGCTGCTTATGCCATAAAACCGCAAAGGTAGAGGGTTCCTGAAAATGATGGGGCTCAAGAAGAATCCTATTCTGACCAGTCTGAAGGACTCCGACACATCCTTGAACTTCATGTATGAAAGGTTCAGACATAGCAAATCCTACCGCACTCACATGGAAGAATTCGCCCTCACCTCTTTGAGGCACATACATATGAGAGACTTTGTATTCATGTTCTGTTTCATGTGCATGATAGTCTTTCCAATGAAGAAGGCTAGAATCCATACAAGACTAGCCATGGTAACCCAAGCCATAATGGAGGGTATCGACGGGCAAGCATTCAGCATAGCACCCATGATCCTTGTCGAACTGTACTGAGACTTAGAGAAATGTCAACAATGGGCACCACACTTTGAAGGGTGCAATTAACTACTACAACTCTGGCTCATTGAATATCTTCAAAAGGGAGATTATAGACAGGAGATCATACGCCGAGACTGGGATGATCATATCGCTTTCCATCATCCAATGCGAATGCACTTCATGCCGGATATGTTCGCTTGCCCGAAAACGCTAGTGGATGGGTAGAACTATTGGAGAATCTGAAACAAGAGCAAGTACAATGGATGTACGAGTGGTTCTCAACTGGGGAGTTTATCATTCGATCTAGGGATGCGCCATTCCTTGTAGTTATCGGCTTAAGAGGAACTTACCCTTATGTCCCTCTCAGAGTCAAGAGGCAAGCGGGAAAAAAGCAGATTATAGCAAGGGTAGAAAAGATGAGTCACTACAGGGATGACTTCCAAGATGACGATAGCCCACACAGGTGTCGGGATCAGCATATGTGGCATTCAGACTCATCTTGGAAAAGGAATCTATGGAACCAGACAGGTATCGGGCAGGGCATGCGCCGCTTTACCTAGGATGGTTAGAAGATGATCACATTGGCTTGGGAAAAACAGGTTTCGTCCATGGTCACAGGGTTATTGATGAGAAGACTGCCGCAAAGGTCAAGTATAATCAGCTACGCAAACGGATGTGAGAGTGCGAAAGTGAGCATCGGTAAATACTAGAAGCCCAAGAGAAGCTAATCAATGAATGGAAGGACATGGATGTCCATGCAAACAATCGTCTAGGGTACTTGGAGCGAGGTCTAGTGGAGCTGGAAGGCAAATTTCTAAAAAGGATCAACGACTGTCAAGAAGCTGAAGGTAACCAAGGTGGGCACATGGCTCAGGCTTACTTGTTGCTGGGACTGCGTGAGTCGATGCAGTTGTACAAGGGAGGCAAAGATACCAAATTTGGGGAAGTTCCGTCTAGGACCGAGTAGTTAGGATTTTTACTGCTTTCCTGATGTAATAAGGACACTGGCCATTAGTGACATTTTCTCTTCAGTTTGTTTTGACTCGTTCTATTTTTTCTATAGATAAAATGAGGCACTTGGTGTTATAAGTTCTCCAAATTCTACTTGTATCTAGGCCTACCTCGGGCACAACAAGGCACCTAAATAGGTAACGACTTATATTCTTGCAACAATGCATTTAGATACCGCAATATTTTCTTGCTGAGAATCCGCACTAACTTTTTGCCTTTTCTGTTTTTCTTTTATTTTTATTCCCCTCCCCAAAGGTAAGTTCGTGCATTCTGGCACTATCAGCATACTCCATAAGATCAAAGGGTCCTCCACCATCTCCTTCTTCAAGTCCTCCCAGAAACAGGAACAAGAACAAAATGAAAGACACCAATGCTAGAAAGGAAGTCGGAGAGGCTTCAATCACCAAAGAAACTGTTGCTCATCTTGAGCAAACTTTGCTGAGGTTTCGAGAAGAGTTGGAACAAGTCCGGAACCTGACGAGTCTGTCGATCACTCTTGTTTCTGCTGATGCCAACAAATCACCAACACCGTCACCAGCACAGCCTGCTCAGACCCAAGTCCGCAACACAGGCAATAATGCTCCACTGCTTATCCCAGAGCCTCAAAACACCAGAGATAACCACACAAGCTCATGTCCTTGTGGATACTGTACCACATAGCGGTCATCCAGTCACCAATTTAGCCGAGTCGGATGACAAAATCTCCCTAATTCAGGATCTGGCCGCTGAGATTAAGAAGTTGACTAATCGGGTTCAGGGTTTCGAAGGTAACAAGGGTGTTGAAGGGTTGAATTATGAAGATCTCTATGTTCAACCAGATGTTGAGCTCCCCGAGGGGTACAAACCTCCCAAGTTCGAATTGTTCAGTAGTACCAGGGATCCCAAGGTTCATTTGAGGATGTATAGTTACAAGCTAGTAGGAGCAAGTAGGGGCGAAAAGATCCGTATGAAGCTATTTATGATGATTTTGAAAGGTGATGCCTTATCCTGGTATATTAGCCAGGATGCGAAGAAATGGACGAGTTGGGTGAACATGGCGTCCGATTTCATGGATCAATTCAGGTTCAATACAAAGAATGCGCCAGACGTGTTCTATATCCAGAATCTTAAGAAGAAGCCTACAGAGACCTTCCGCGAGTATGCTACTCGTTGGAGGTCGGAAGTTGCTAAGGTCAGACCGACCTTGGAAGAAGAACAAATGAATAGATTCTTTGTTCGTGCTCAAGACCCACAGTACTATGAAAGTTTGATGCTAATTGAGGGTCAAATGTTCTCCAATATCATCAAATTGGGAGAAAAGATCGAAGAAGGCATTAAAAACGGTATGATAACTAACCTAGAGGCATTGCAAGCCACCAACAATGCTCTACAGTCTGGTGGCTCGACAAAGAAGAAAGAGGTAAATTCTGTAATGGCTGTGCAAAGAAATAACTCTCCCATGAAGTACCAAAACTATCACTCAGCTCCACTCACATACCAGTCTACCCCAAGTTTCCAAACACCACCACCTACTTACCAAATTCCACTACCTACTTACCAATCACCTCCACCACCCACATATTAACCCCCTTCACCCCGATATTCCCAACCTGCACCCGTATACCAAGCATATAACTCCCATTCTCACTACCCATCACCACCTACTCGCCAACATTTCCCTCGACCTAGACCAAATTTTGACCGCAAACCCACTAGAAAATACACCGCCATAGCCGAGCCGATTGACCAATTGTATGAAAAACTCAAAGCAGCACGTTACGTGACCCATATCCCAGTCGTAATTCCAGAAAACCCTTCCCAGTGGATTAACCCAAACAAGACTTACGCATACCATTTCGGGATGAAGGGCCATACCATTGACGAGTACCGCTCGTTAAAAGACAAAATTCAAAACTTGATTTACAACAAGATTATTATAGCAACGGAACCCGCTCCTAATGTCTGCAACGACCCTCTGCCTGATCACAAGGGTGGAGGCATCCACATGATTGAGATCGAAGATGATTGGGACCCCAAAGGGTCAATTTGTTGAATAACTAAAAGAGATGAGCTCAGGAAGCTGGTGGTTACTCTCAATCCTATTATTGTACAAATCCAGTCATCTGAGAGTGACGTCGTAAATGTATCTATGCCACTCGAATTGAAGTACCTTCCGCGAAGGCACAAAAACCGATTGAGGTTGAGTTTGGAGCTCCGAAACCACCTACACTATTTGAAGTTGTTGTGTTGCCTCCTAAAAGACCTATTCCGTTCTCTATGACAAACATGAACCCATTCCAAATAAATGATATACCTTGGGACTACACAGCTGAGGCGAGAAGGAAAGGAAAGAAACGCATTGGAGAAGCAACTTCTGCACAAGGCATGACTAGGACAGGCAAGGTCTACAACCCGAAAAATTTGGCTGAGTCTAGAAAGCAAGCTTCCGGGCGAGCTGTTGAAACTGGACCCGATGACCTATGGAGAAAGGTACAGGCCAAGGAGTACTCGATCATTGCGCAGTTGAACAAAACGCTGGCACATATTTCTATTCTGGCCCTCCTACAAAGCTCTGAGGCACATAAAAAATGCCTTGACAAAGGTACTAAGTGAAGCTTATGTTCCCAGCAACATAACATGAGGCAAAATGGAAAACATGGTAGGACAGATACTGGAAAGACATAAGATCACCTTCCACGAAGATGAATTGCCACCAGAAGGGCTTTGTCATAACAAAGCATTGCACATAACTGTGTAATGCGAGGATCACTTTATCACAAAAATTCTAGTCGACGGGGGATCCAGCCTCAACATTTGTCAGCTGGTGACTCTCAGGACATTGGGCAAAGGGTTGCACGATATATAAGACGAGCCCATCCCTTTCAAAGCTTTCGATGGATGTGGTCCACCGTTAGAGAAATCAGTTTGTGCCTGCATATGGGGCCCACCTGGTTTGATGTTGAGTTTCAAGTCATTAATGTACCAGAATTTTACAACTTATTACTAGGACGACCTTGGATTCACGCCGCTGGGGCTGGGGCATCAACATTGTATCAAGCCATGAAATTTGTGTGGAATCATCAAGAAGTAATCATTCATGGTGATGGTAGCAACCTCATATACAGTAGCCAGACCATCCGAATGATCGGATGAAGAACAAAAATAGGGGGAGAAACATAGCACCACATCGAACGAGTGAATGCCATAGATAAGGATAAGTGGTGGGATAGAAAAATCGAGAGCATTTTGAATTGGAGCGGATACGAGCGCGGAAAGAGGATTGGCAAGAATCTCCAGGGTATCACCAAGCCCATCCATTTGAAGAAGCATGGGACCACCTTTGGTCTGGGTTATGAATACACTTCGTATGAGTTCCAGCATTGGTCGCCACCATGGCGCAACCCCTACTGCACATTGGAGAACCCTCTACCTCAGTTAGAGCTGACCTTTCAGCCCGCTGATGCCATATTAGAGGAAGATGAGACGCTGGTAGCCATGAAGAACCTGTTTTTGGAAGGAGGATATTGATTGTTGTGTTACCTTCGAGGAGGAAGGGGAGGAAGGCCCTTCCATTCAAGATGTGAACCGAGGGAGCGCCTCACCAATTGGTCAATCAGGACCACCAGTGCCCATAGAGCCTCGGGGTAGCAACGCTAAATGACACATATGCTTCGCACTTTACTTTTAGTTGAATTTTACTTTTCAGCATTGTCTTTACTATTGTAAAAAAGAGCTCCAATGTTTCAGACAATTATGAATTTAATTAAAGCATTTTCCAAGTTTATCTTTATATTTCGCTCTCATTTATTTTCTCAACCATTTACTTTTTTTTTTTACATAGAATTACTATTACATTTCTTGATGATGAACCCATGACTGTAACTTGCAACGAGAAAACGCGACAAACGGACATAGATTCAGAAGAGTATGAAATACCAGAAAAGGTTGTTAAAGATGTCAAAAATTTTGAGAACAGACGTAAGTCCAATCTAGACGAAACCGAGGTCATTAACCTGGGAGATGCAGAAAATACCAAGGAAACACGAATCAATGTGCACTTGTCCCCCTCTGAAAAGGAAGAATACACAGAATTTTTGAAGGAGTATGAGGACGTATTCGCCTGGTTGTATGATGACATGACCGGCCTCAGCACGTCAATTGTGGCTCACAAGTTGCCGACAGATCCGATATGCCCGCCAGTCAAGTAGGAACTCAGAAAATTCAAGCCAGATATGAGTTTGAAAATCAAAGAAGAAGTCACAAAGCAAGTGAAAGCAAGGGTTTTCAGAGTGGTAGAGTATCCAACGTGGTTAGCAAACATTGTGCCGGTGCCAAAGAAAAATGGGAAGGTTAGAGTCTGTGTCGACTACCGGGATCTCAACCAGGCCAGTCCTAAAGATGACTTTCCATTGCCAAATATACACATATTGATCGACAACTGCGCCAAACATGAGCTGCAGTCATTCGTCGATTGTTTTGCTGGGTACCATAAGATATGGATGGATAAAGGGCATGCAGAGAAAATGACGTTTATCATGCCATGAGGGATGTATTGCTATAGAATAATGCCATTTGGGTTACAGAACGCAGGGGCTACTTATATGAGGGCCATGACTACCCTCTTTCACGACATGATACATAAGGAAATTGAGGTATATGTGGACGACGTCATCATCAAGTCCAGGAAAGCTGCAGATCACATGGAGGACTTGCGAAAGTTTTTCAACCGATTAAGGAGAATTTGAAATTGATTCCCTCCAAGTGTGCATTCGGAGTTCCTGCCGAAAAGTTATTGGGTTTCATTGTGAGTCGTCGGGGGAATAGAGTTAGATCCCTCGAAGGTCAAATCTATTCAGGAGTTTCCACCGCCGAAGAACAAGAAGGATGTGATGAGTTTCCTAGGAAGACTCAATTATATCAACTGGTTCAAAGCTCAGTCCACCGTCATCTGCTAACCTATCTTCAAGATGCTGAAGAAGGATGCTGCCACCAAATGGACTGATAAATGTCAAAAGGCTTTTGACAGGATCAAAGAATACTTGTCTACGCCTCCAGTCCTGGTTCCGCCTGAGCCAGGGAGACCTCTGTTGCTTTATCTTGCTGTATTGGATGGGGAATTTGGTTTCATATTGGGACAACATGACGAAACAGGAAGGAGGGAGCAGGCCATCTACTACCTCAGCAAGAAGTTTACCCCTTACGAGGCTCGGTATTCCTTACTAGAGCGCACCTATTGTGCTTTGACCTGGGTAGCTCAGAAATTGAGGCATTATTTCTGTGCTTACATTACTTACCTCACATCAAGGATGGATCCACTAAAGTATATTTTCCAGAAGCCCATGCCCACTGGCAAGCTCGCCAAGTGGAAAATCTTGTTGAGTGAATTCAACATTGTCTATGTCACCCAGAAGGCAGTTAAAGGACAAGCTTTGGCCGATCATCTCACCGAAAATCCTGTAGAAGGGTAATACGGACCACTAAAAACGTATTTTCCCAACGAGGAGGTAGGTTTCGTAGGAGAAGACATTGCAGAATCCTACGACAGTTGGAGGATATTCTTCGATGGAGCCGCAAATTTCAAAAGAGTTGGCATAGGAGCGGTTTTGGTATCAGAAACTGGTCAGCATTACCCGTTGTCCGCCAAGATCAGATTCCCATGTACAACCAATATGGCGGAGTACGAAGCCTGCAACTTAGGGTTTAAACTGGCCATTGACATGAATGTTCAGGAACTATTATTGATCGGAGATTCAGACTTACTCATACATCATGTCCGAGAAGAATGGGCAACCAAAAAATTCCAAGATACTTCCCTATCTACACCATGTGCAGGAGTTGAGGAAAAGATTCAGAAAGACGGAGTTCCAGCATGTTCCCAGAACACAGAATGAGTTCACCAATGATTTATCCACATTATAATCCATGATCCAACATCCGGATACAAATTTTATTGATCCTATTTCGGTCAAGATTCACAACCATCCGGCTCATTGTGCTCACATCGAGGAAGAAGCTAACGGGAAACCTTGGTTCCAGATATCATAGAATACTTAACAATGGGAGGGTACCCAGAGCTTGCCAATGCTACTCAAAAACGAACATTTCGGAGGTTGTCCAATAATTTCTTTCACAGCGGAGGAATCTTGTATAGGAGGACTTCTGATTTGGGACTATTAAGGTGTGTCGAGGCAAAAAAAGCAACCAGACTATTGGAGGAAGTGCACGCAAGAATTTATGGACCACATATGAATGGTTTAGTTTTGGCGAAGAAGATACTTCGAGCAGGTTATTTTTGGATGACTATGGAGATTGGATGCATTTAATACGTTCGAAAATGCCACCGATGTCAAGTACATGCAGATATGATAAAGAAGCCTCCAAATGAGCTTGCGGCAACAAGCTCACCATGGCCGGTCGGCGCTTGGGGAATGGACGTCACTGGACCAATTGAGCCATCCGTGTCAAATGGGCACACGTTTATCCTAGTGGCAATCGATTGCTTTACCAAATGGGTTGAAGCAGTATCATACAAGACAGTCACCAATAAGGTAGTTGCAGATTTGTCAAAGATCATATGGTTTGTCGGTTCGGGGTTCCAGAATCGATCATCACCGATAATGGCTCTAACCTCAACAGCGACCTGATGAAAGCAATGCGTGAAACATTTAAATCAGACATAAAAACTCTACAGCTTACAGACCTCAGATGAACGGAGCTGTAGAAGAAGCAAATAAGAACATCAAGAAGATACTAAGGAAAATTATTGAAAAGCACAAGCAGTGGCATGAGACACGCTTTATTGGGTTACCGCACCATGGTCCGCACATCAACCGGGGCCACTCCTTACATGCTGGTTTATGGAACAAATGCGGTCATTCCTGCCGAGGTTGAAATCCCATCCTTAAGGGTCATACAATAAGCTGAATTAGATGATGTGGGATAGATCAAGAATCGCTATGATCAGCTAGCCCTCATCGACGGAAAGAGAACGAACGCTGTTTGTCACGGTAAATTATATCAAAACAGAATGTCTCGAGCCTTCAACAAGAGAGTTCGACCAAGGAAGTTTACACCAGGTCAACTAGTGTTGAAAAAGATATTCCCACATCAATATGAAGCCAAAGGGAAATTCTCTCCCAACAGGCAGGTTCCGTACATAGTTCAGCGGGTTCTGACGGGTGGAGCCCTCATTCTCGCAGAAATGGATGGAGAAGTTTGGCCAAAACCAATCAGCTCAAACGCAGTGAAGAGATACTATGTTTGATCACATGCTTTCTTTTATGATGTAATTTGAACTACGCCTGACTTAATTCCCATTTAAGAGGGGATACGTAGGGAGCCCTATGGGTTCGGTCACATTTTTAATAAAATTCCATTTTTCCCTTGCATTTGGAACTGGGAAAGAATTTTGAGGAGGACCCTCAAAATTCCAAAGTGTAATTATCGAGCCTTCGCGTCAGCATTAACCCAGTAAACTAGGGCAGAATTTTGAGGAAGACCCTCAAAATTCTAAAGGATTCCGTTTTCAGTCATTCAGCACCACCGTCAATAGCGCCAACCCAGTAAACTAGGGCAGAATTTTGAGGAGGACCCTCAAAATTTCGGAGCAAGCAAGGTTGCCGTGTCTTGAACCACGTTGCAATGGTTGGTTCATCATAAAACAAAAACATTATTATTATTTTCTTTACTTATATGTACATTTGCATCATGTCTGCCAAATCATTTGCATAAAATCATTCGGATCAACATCGTTCAGTAGTGCTACCCCAAATGGCACAGGACGACACGAGCCAAGAGATACGAACTAACCTCCCCCTTTACAGAACTCACAATTTTTCTTTGAATGCAGGAATTCAGGATACAAATTGGCAATGAGTGCGCCTTACAGGACCAAAGCCCTGAAACAACCACTTACTTCGCAAAAAGTTTACTACCTGCATCAAATATTTCCCCAGCAGTCATGATATCGCAATCATCTACTAGCTAAGAAAATCATTACTATCTCCTCCTTTATGTTTTTGAATTTCATAAGGCAATTCTCTGCCTTTCGAGACTAAGCTCTGCTCCATCCTGCATTGCATAAAGCTATTCTCTGCCTTCCGATGTTAAGCTCTACCTCCATCCCGCATAAGGCTATTCTCTGCCTTTCGAGACTAAGCTCTGTCTCCGTCCTGCATTGCATGAGGCTATTATCTGCCTTCTGAGGTTAAGCTCTACCTCCATCCTGCATAAGGCTATTATCTGCCTTTCGAGACTAAGCTCTGTCTCCATCCTATATTGCATAAGGCTATTCTCTATCTTCCGAGGTTAAGCTCTACCTTCATTCCGCATAAGGCTATTCTCTGCCTTTTGAGACTAAGCTCTATCTCCATCCTGCATTAAATAAGGCTATTCTCTGCCTTCTAAGGTTAAGCTCTACCCCCATCCTGCATAAGGCTATTCGCTGCCTTTCGAGACTAAGTTCTGTCTCCATCCTGCATGGTATAAGGCTATTCTCTGCCTTCCGAGGTTAAGCTCTACCATGCATAAGGCTATTCGGTGCTTTTCGAGACTAAGCTCTGTCTCCTTCCGAGGTTAAGGTCTTCCTCCTTTATTTTGCATTTGGCTGAAATATCTCCACCCTGTATTTTAAATTCTTGCTCGGTTGAAACATAGCCACCCTTGCATTCATTCGGCTGAAATATTGCCACCTTCTCACAGGCTAAAATACTGCCAACTTATTCAAAGGCGTCATAGTTCGTAGGCACCATCTGCATAGCTCGAGAAAACCATTTCATGGCCTGTGAATCTTTACTTTTATGCTCTTCATAGCCGAGGACATCATAGTCTGATAACTCCATCATAATCGTCCGAAGACAGCATTCATGGTCCAATGGGAACTTGCATCACGTTTAAATTATGCAATATATACGCACATCAGTAATTTGTAGGTACACTGGTTGTCTCACGGCTGTCTCAGCAGGAGCGATCCCGCTCCAGTTCTTCATAGTCATCCGACCATCGAACCCTTGTCAAATCTTAAACCCCGTTGCATCCGCCTTTTCTGAACTTCCATCGGCATATTCTACCAATGGTTCCTGAACTACATATGGCCTGATTCCTGTAAAACCAGGGATATGTAGGCAACTCAGAAACCGGAGCACGTTCAAAACTCTCTTACAATCGCCAATTCTGGTCAAAATTGGCCATCTTATCTTTACCCGACAACTCTTTCATCCTCCCCGGGTAAAAAGGGGCAACTGTTGATACCCAAATATTCCCTATATAATTCTTGCACCCAAAATACTTTCAAACTAGTATATGTATGTATATATAGAAGCATGCCTAGGAATTTTGGTATTTCTTTCTTAATTTTTAAAGATTTTAAAAATCAATTTAATGACTATTTTTGACAATATAAAGGCCAAAATTATTTCCAAATTATTATTTTTAGTGCACAATGTATTTCATTCTCATATTTACAACAATAAATAATTTTTGCACTTTTTTTTAGAAATTTGTTTTGATTAATAAAAGCTAATTGCACAAAATTTCAATTGTGGCCTATTTTATAATTTGCTATGTTTTATAGCTATAACATTATTATAATTTATTTAGATTAATATTAATAGGTTAGTAAGTAGTTCTATGCTTTCAATTTTCCTTTTTAAACTATTTTAAAAAATTAATTAGGAAAAAGAGGCTATTTAAATTATAGCCATATTTTATTTAAAAAATGGTCCAAATTCACCCCCCAGGTCAGCCTAATTTTTATCCCAATTAAATGACCCAATTTTCCAAAAACCCGACCCAGACCCATCTACACCGGCCCACCCCGTTCCCTCTTTTAAATCGTGGCCGTTGATCATTCAGATCAACGGTCTATAATGATTCTTTCCTTTTTTTTAATCCACAAGCCCCCTAACCCTAATCATTTTACACCAAACAACTGCCCTTGTATCCCCTCCTCTATCAAATACTCCCAATCCCCTCTGAAACCCTAGCCATATTCGGTCGCTTTCCGACCTTATCCCACCGGAAATCATGCCCACTCACCCTTATCCTCCTCTTGCATGAGGATTCGAGGTCTGACCTTGAAGACCCCAGCTCAGAAGCTCTCCAGTTTAAGTTCTATGGCTCTTTCCGGTTCATCTCCGGCGAGTCCTAGCCCAGAGAGTCTATCTCTGACTCAGGACCAGCCTGTTCCAGGCCTTCTCATTTTCTAGGGTTTTCTCTGAAACCTTAAGCCCTCGAGGTTTTCCTGTTTCTCTCTAAGATCTACTGTCGATCCGTGCTATTTTCTAATATTTTTAAGTGTTTCTCACATCTTTTTCGATTTTTGCTTTCAAAACTGTTCATCTTCTTAAAACTTATGGTTTTCCACGAGTTTACTTGTTCTACTGTGATTTATTACATTATTTGTCTTTGCTAAAAATCCTAAGTGTTTTCACTATGATTTTTAGGTGTTTTCTTTACTATATTTTCTTCTAGGGTTTTCGAGTAAATTCTTTATTGTTTCTTCTTTCATCATGCTTCCATGAATGTTTGTGTTCTTTTGACTTTTTGAGTTTATTCTTTGCCTAATTCTCTGTGCTTTCGTCTTTGAGGAAGAAACCCTAGATTTTTGGGGGGTTTCAAACTAATTGTGTGCGAGTATTTTGCTTCCTCTTTAATTTCAAAACCCTAATCCTCTAAAACTCGTCTCATGTTTCTAATTCTCGCTAAGCTTTGCAAGACCTCTTGATTTCTTGCATATCTATGTTCTTCTACTTTGCATGACTACTCTTATTTTTTAACCTCGCATGTTTAAGTTTATGCTCCCTTTTATAGTCAAATATTTTTTCTCTTTGAACAACCCTAATTTTTTGGGATTGATTTTCTAAGAACTTACTTGATTCTTTCCATGTCTAATTTGGACCTATATTCTGACTTAATGTATTACTGAGATCGAATCCCTGATTCTGATTTACTACGTGATTAATTGATTTTACCTTTACCTTATTTATCTAACCGTGTATATTAATAGCTTCTCCTATGTATTTACCCTTTATTGCACCATGTGTTACTGATTTTCTTTCCTTAAGTATAACTCTGCCCTATCCTATTCAAATTCGAATTCCTTAACTAAAGGAACTCCCATCTTCTAATTGATTCTGATTGGTATTGAATTATATTTTGCCTTACTTACCACTTGTTTTCAAACTATAAATACCCTACCCCTTCTCTTCAAACAACACACACAGACACGAAAATTTTTAATAAGTTCATACTATACACCCTCTCTTTTCTTCTCTGCTCTTCTCTGTTATAAGGGTGCTGCTTGTGTTAGCCAGCTGAAAGCCAAGGCTAACTATTAGATCCTACTTGTTTTGTTTGTATTGTTAAAACTTGCAACTAGTAGGTTCCATGATTTAACTACCACCTCCAAACTATGTGTTTACTTATGCTTTTCATATATCTGTTTATGCTCTATTTCCTTACATCATGCAATTGAACTTCAGCATGTTACACCCCTGCCCCACATTCCCATGTCTTTAATTCTGTTATAACTATCTTCCTGCACATCCCTACCCCATATTCCCATGTGTTTAATTCTGTTATGTTTGTTATAAGTATCTTCCTGCACATCCCTTTCCCAAACCCCTTTCTGATTAACTATGTTCTGTTTTGTGCAAATGCTTTCATATTTGATCCCTTTCCCCAACCCCTTTTTGCATGTGAGTGTTGTTTTGAACTAGAGTGCTACCCTATTGCCACCTCTAGTTTAGAACCAGGTTGTTCTCAACCTATACTCAAAGTAGTCCCACTCCCTTAACCCCCATTATGTGTTGAGCTTTGTCTCTGGTCTGTTGGTGCCCTAATCACCATACAGGCCTAAGTATGACTTATTTCGAGTCATCTCTTACTTGTCAAACCATGTAAAGGGTCAGGGGTGTGCCAGTCCCCTTCATGGCTATGTATGACCACCTTTGCATTGGTTATCTTCTAATACTTCACCTTTACACTCATTCTTAGTCTCTTAAGTTTCGCCCCCCTTTGGTAAGCCATGCCTTGGGACTCTTTAGCTCCCTCTGATCTCGGATACCTTAGAGCTGGTACTTCCATATTGCACTATTCTATTATTCTAAGTTATTCAGGGTGTTAAGCACTGCCAGGAATCCCTGAGACTCCTTGGATCTCTGAAAATACCTTGAGTATGAGAAGGCCTTGGAATCTGGAATCTGGATTTGGTAAGTTGTATGGGTTGGAATTTAAGGTTGCTTCGAGACTCCCTGGACTTGTTTTAGTTCTGATGTATTTTTGTTTTCTTTAAGTCATTTCTTTCAAGTTTTTTGTAATAACTGTGTACAATATTTAGAGGATATTAGTGAAAGGGTGTGGGAAGGGCTTTACTATTTCTGCACATGTCAAAGGTTAGAAACCATGTTTGTAGGATTCGATGCTTAATCACTTAGAAATCCTGCCTACAGGACTTGCATATTTGCATATAGAACTCCTGCCTATAGGACTTGCATAGTTTTGTAATCAAACGCATGTAGAAATCCTGCCTATAGGACTTTCATACTTTGTGTAATCAAATGCATATAATAATCCTATCTATAGGACTTGCATACGCGATAGGCAAGCTGTAGGGTTAAACGCTTAGTTATCCATTAACAACTTTTAACATCAGAAGCATAGACATCATGCCTATAGGATTAACTTTCAAACTCGCCTTATTCGCTTAATTAATAACAGCCAGTCATATGAGCTTTAATATTTTTCTCAGAATAACATTTTCGCAAACTGTTAGCTATGCATGCCTGTTAACGTCTCAAGTCTATGTTTTCTTGCCTTTCAAAAACAAATTCCGCCCAAACGATTTTCATTCTTTGAAATAGTCTTTAAAGTAAAGTTCTGCCCAAAGTGTTTTCTCTGAAAATAATCTTCCTGCAAATGCTTTGCTTTGCCTCTGCATAAAAATCACTCTGCCTCAATGTTTATTCAGTTTTTGAAATAATTGTGCAACTCGCCCTTTTCAAATATGCTTTTCTTTCTGAAACTTTTCTGCCCATTTTACTTAAATTGTACACCACTTTTCAAACCTCTTATTCCCTCTACTGCTTATTTTTTAAAGACTCCCTGCCCTTTTAAAATACGACAATTCCTGATAACATGCCCGGGGAGCTCGAAGCAGATTTTCTATCCAGCTTTATGTGTTTAACTAATCCATTCGCAATCATCTTTAATATTAAGACCAAATCAGTATTTGTAAGTCGTGCTACACTAATTGCTGTTATGGCCTAGGGGGTTTATATAAGCCTTTTGATGTCAGATTGGTATACCTTTACATGCTATTTGTTTTTACTGACGTTTAGTATTTTCACCTTTAAAAACTCCATATACGTCCTATCTTTCTCTCCCCCTCTTAAGATTAGAAGTCCTAATACCCTGTGACTAATAGGTTGGGATGGGTACTAGCACGCAATAGGTAAACGAGACCAAACGCGCTTAATACCTTAACAGGGTGGGAAAGGTAGAATATGGAGATGATGACGATGCGATAATATCATGAAACGACCCCTCTTTGGGAATATGTGCGGGATATTGTATCGAATGATCCATATTATAGTCAAACTTAGGACCTCTTTCTCTTTTGCTTGCTTTATTTAAACATTTTTCCTAAAGTAATGCTTTTTCAAATTAATTCTCCCTTGCGCTTTATTTACGTTAGGCCTTTTCTCTTTTTTACAATTCTCAAGTTGTTTGAATGTTTATATGCAAAACTTTACTTGTTTATTTGCTTTGTCTCATTAAAGTCACAATTAGCACGACCGGAAACCACACTAGTGGATCTTGATGGATGCCTAATACCTTCCCCTCGAGATAATTTAAAGCCCTTACCCGAACTCTTGTTTTGTTTTGAAAATACTCTTTTCCTCTTAAAAGTGTCCTAATGCACTATAATCATTAGGAGGCGACTCTTCAACTTCCATTACCCAATTCCTAAATGGGAATAAGAGCTGTTTTGTCCAGAATGTCGTAAACCCTATTTCTATTCTTTTAGTAGTCGGAAAAGGGGGTGTCAACAATATCATATTTTAAATATAGTCCCCCTGCTTTCTGATGACATAACTTTTTGTTACCGGGAAGTTGGTAGAAATACTCCTTTGGCAAAAATTTCTATAACTCCCTCGGCAGGCTTACGGTTGATTAGACGCACGTCTCTTTGCATTCAATGCACTGAACATGCATTATTCCATGATTTAGCACGGCTTTTTCCAATTAACGAAGTAATCATGACCATGAATATAGCCGCCAAAATTTTACTTTTACGCATCATCCTTTTCTTTACCCTTTCATAATTTTCCATGCTTTTGATTTGCAGCTTTGTTCTTCATCTTTTCTCTAACTCTTTTCAAATAAAATTCATCTTTTCTCTAACTCTCTTCAGACAGAAAAACCTTCTCCTTCGCTCACATAATGGCATCTTCCTCAAAGCATACCAGTTCTTCAATGAAAAAGATAAAAGGCCGAGGATTCTGTTCCTCCAACAGTAGCCTCCATCATACCTAGAAGACTTATTACCACAAAATAATTTGAGGAAAAATTCCCTACTGCCAACTCTCGTACATGGCTGTCAGTAGATACCCTTCTTCCATCCGTCTTTCCAGCATTCCCGTTGTGAAGGAAGACTGCCGCTGCCATACGTTGAATATTATCGCTCATAATCCCTTCCCAAGGAGGGTTTTATATATTTTTACATGTATCTCTTTACTTTGGGTGCGTTTTCTTTGAGCGGAGAGCTTGATTCTGTAATTGCAGAGTTTTGCCTCTGCAATCAACTATGTTTGGCAGAAGTAAGTCCTTCCGTATGGAGGACGGTTGCTTGCCTTCGGCGTTTCTGCCAGGAGACTAGAGAAGAGCTAACTTTAGCTCATATAATGAATCTCTACTCTCCCAAGATCTTCCGTGTAGGAATGATAAATCTCTACAGATGTGGCCACCATGCTCTATTGACTAGCATAGATGAAGACAATGGCCGTGGGTGAATGGAGCAATTCGATGTAGTTTCCACCAATGGCATCATCCTTTCCGGCCGCTTAGAGCCGCACTCGTAAGATCTTTGTTTGATATTGTTGCTAAATATCCTTCTGTAGTCATATTGATTTTTTACCCTTCGCTTGTTTTAGCAACTCAATGGATCCCACTGGTGGTTGAGGGTTTGGACCAGTGGTTTCAAAAGATTTTGGGCGTTACAACACCCAAAACTCATTTTTGGAAAAAGTTGGCCCCAAAATATGGGTGGAAGGCCAAAAATTATGGTAGTTCAAACTCAGGTTGTTTCAATTTTTCTTCTGAAGAACTTGATTAATCCTTTCTATCTTTTCCTTGAAATCAGGTCTACTTGCGGGCTCAGTTGTTGTCTCTAGGAGGATGTCTTGGATGATCCTGCTGATGCAGCGAGGCTTCTTCAGGAAGCACTTGCTCAAGCAGGTGTCTCCGAACCTACTTCGCGCACAGGTGTTTCATTATGGAGTTCCCGACCGGAGAACAAGCAACCAACAAGAAGGCGTTCTTCTGTGGCCAGGGAAAAGAATAAGAGGGTGAAGACTATTGCCCCGGTGTCATCTCTTGAAGTTGTCATCACTAGCCCTCATCCCGTGTCGGTCATAGACATTGTGATGATTGACGATGATGGATAAACTTGTAATGATGGGGATTCTCTACAAAGAAGGTTATGTTTATCATTAACCCAACAAAATGCTCAATTTGTTTAGTTAGTTACACCAACCGAGGACGACGCCTCGGCACTTTGGGGGGGAGTTTGACTAGTGGAAAATGCCAACTCCCATGATTGGGCCCTTATAGTTGTTTTCGGTATCATAGGGCTAAATACCGAGTCCCTATCTTTGGTAGGCGAGCATCCAATAACTAGTATTGTATTTGAGGCAGCTTATTCTTACTCTTTAACTTCATCAGCTTCATTTTCATCTTTCACCAACACCAGCAATTGCTACATCATTTCCATATTCATCAACTCTCCCACCAACAATTTCTACATCATCTCCACTGGCCACATCTAATTATGAAGGAGATGTTCCTCCTCCCTAGTTCATGGCAATTTGGGGCAAAATTATGTTGCTCCTTCTGAAGATCCCCATCGGAGGAGGAATGTTACCCTTTTGGTCTCTACGGGGTGCAATCCATATCAGTGGAGCTTACTAATTATCTGAAGCCTTTGGCTTCAGATAAATATTGGGAAAAGGTTCGGGTACTCTCGGGAGAGTGCCTATTAAACAATGCTGCAACGGTATGTTCTTTTATTCCCTTGTTATTTCTTCTATATTTTTTGTATTTTGAGTTTTACCTTTCTTGTTTTGTTGGCCAACTTTCTTGCTTTTGAAGTCCTTCAAAGGTTGATTCTTGATAGGGAAGAACTTACTTCAGCTCGGGATCAACTTTTGGCAGAGCTGGATCAAAGTGTCACTCGTATCTCGGAACTAGAAGCCAAGGCTGTTGGATTGAAGGCTCATTTGCAGCAAAGAAAGCAAGAGGTGGTAACCTATAGCCAAGAAATTGGTCCAGTGAGTGTTAGCTTTGTCGAATCCAAGGCTAAATAGGCTGAAGTCCATGATGTCGTTCTTGATGCAACCGAGCGCGAGGCTACCTCTACTGCAAAAATGACTGATGTAGAGGCATCCTTTAACTCTAAAATCAAAGAGCTCGCTGCTGCGAGTTGGAACAAGAAAACAATCGGGCATAATAGGCTATTTAGTTCCACATCACGACCTTGTTGTTAGTCTCAGAATTGTAGGTTCGTCCAGGAAAGCCTTTCTTCCGAGGTAACAAAACTCAAAGAAAAACTTAAGTGTCGAGCGATGTCCATCATTGTTGAGAAAACTTACGCTATGTACAGCATGAGGAGGAAAACCTTGGAAGAAGCCAAAGCTGGTATAGATTTTGATGTCAAAATTGCTAAGGCCCATGTGCTTGAGTTAGCTGCAAAAAAGGGGCTCCCAGCCCAATCTGATGCTCCTGGTCCTTCTGGTTCCGGCTTAGAATTCTTGAGAACTAAAAAGGAATCGGAGGACGATGATGCTGAAGACCAAATTGGGGAAAATGTCGAGTCATTGGTAGTCATCTACTTCTCCCTGCTGAAGAAAGGAAAGAGCGAATGGTGGTTTTTGTTGTTCCTGCGAAGCGAAGATCATTCGCCTGGTGAATAAAGTGGGTCATCCTCTTTTTGGCTTTGGCCAAACACTTTTTCTTGTTGGTCGAGGTCTCGATTTAGCATCATATATCGCTCTAGAGAGCATTTTTCTTGGTTGTTGTGCGGATGTTGGAGCAGCTCCTCTATGTTGTGGGTGTGGAGGGTGGGGACACTTCTCTTCCTCCTGGTTCCAGAGATATTCTAGCTTAGCTTTTCTTTTCTTTTTCCAATTCTTATACCTTTTCCATTTTGGCATGCTTCTGTAGGTAAAAACATCTTTTTGGTCAAATATTTTTTAACTCTTACTTCTGTTTGAATATCCATGCAACTTTTCATCTTTGAATTTTCTTCCTTTTGCTTAAGGACTTTGTGCAAGTTTTCATGTTTGCGTCTTATTATATGTAACCTTGGATGTATTTTTCCCGAAAGCACTTTGGTTCCGGGCCTTAACCCTTTTACGTGAGGATTTCTGTAAGTATTTGCGCAAGTTCACTTTTTCTATTCTTTCGTGTACGTCTTCGGGTGCATTTTTTCTGTAAATATTCTTCCAAAAACAACCCTTTAACGTGAGGAAGCCTTCTTATGTTTACAATGCTTTTGAAGATCACTACAAAAAAAATTAGAATTAGCTATGAACTTCATCGCTAATCAGTCGCTAAAATATTCGTAGCTGGTAGAATTTCTTGATAATCCGTTGCTAATCCGTCATTAAATGAGATTAGCAACGAATTTTTCTATTTAGATAGAGAATTTGTCTGTCCCTAAAACCTGATTTTTTAGTAGTGAGAGGACGTCTCCTATTAAATATGACACTAGCATTTGAAGTACGTGGTTAACTTTCAAATAACAAAGTTAGTTCATCATTCAGACAAGAAACAAGATAAAAACAAAAGGATTATATTTCATTTAGTTCCTTCTATTTTCAAAAGTATACTAGCATTTGCTATGCTTAAAAAGAAATTGTCATTACTTGTGGTTATCTCGTACAATTTGTTTCTATGGGGGTGGTTGTGCATTTCCCGGTCTCAATGACACATTTATGTTTCTGGATTTTCGTTTCCTGATCAACTATCATTCCCCAGTGTTCGAATGCGAAGAATACGAATTGGAACACTGGAGGTCTTGTAGCTTCAAAGATTCTACCATGGAATTGCTAGATAATCCTCAACTTGGTAACATGCCTTACTTTTCCTCAGGAATCTATGCTATCGAGCAAAAGATTATCTAATAATCCTCTAGTGGTTTGTGCTCGTGAACGGTCGGGTAACCTTTGCTCAAAAGCAAACTTAGCTTCCCAGTATGTATTTTCTATAGAGCTAAAGACTATCTAACCATCCCCAAGTGGAAACTTTCTTGTTTTCCTTGCTATTAAAGGCCTTATTATTGCTATCTACGTAGTATGCTTCGGTCGCTGCCTCATTCAAAATCTTGCCAGAAAATCTCAATTCGAACAAAAACTGAAGGACAGAAAAATGAGTGCATCACATGCTTTCTGATTGGATATTGTTCATCAGTGATAAAATATATTTTGAGTTGCGCCACGTTCCAATTGCTGGGCAACTTGTCTCTATTCTGGTTCTCCAACTCGTATAAACCGTTCCCACTGATAGCTTAAATCTAGTAGGGGCCTTCCTATATTGGGCCCAGTTTCCCCGCATTGAGCTTTCGAGTATTTTGAGTTACTTTCCTCACAACCAAGTCCCCTAGTTTGAAATAACACAGGTTGGCTCTTTGATTATAATATCGTTCCATTCTCTACTTTTGAGTTTCCATTCTTACATGTGCCAAGTCCTAGCGTTTCTCGAGCAGCTCCAGGTTGATTAACATTACTTTGTTGTTCGATTCTTCATCTTCCTGGAAATACCTAAAGGTGGATTCACCTACATCCACCGAGACGAGAGTTGCTACACCATACACCATGGGAAAAAAAATTTCTCATGTGCTCAATTTGACCATTGTCTGGTAGGCCCATAGAACTCCAGGCAATTCGTCAAGCCATTTGAATTTTGCCGCTTCCAACCTTTTCTTTTGGTTTTGACTAATCACTTTGTTCATTGACTCTACTTGATCATTTGCGCTAATCACTACCAACTTGACATTATTCCAAGGTAAGAAGATCGGGTCGCAATATTTTTTACCCGATATGAGGGTCGAGATCGGATTTCTTAGGGAGCTAGTAGTGGAGTTGGAATATTTATCTAGCTTAGAAGTGTGTGTTTGCTCCAAATATCACTTCCAACTTATTTTGGGTTTTCAATTATAACTATTATTATCAATCTTTTAAGTAAAACTAAATTATGCTACGAGATGATTGCTAAAGTTTTATCTAATGCGAAGAAGGGCACTAGGGTATTGACCTTCACCTAGGTGGGCAATCGACGTGTAGATGATACTAAGGTTCGATTGTCATTATTGGGGAAATATGTATAACCGTTATACAACTTTACCCACTCTCACACCTCTCGAAAAAGAGAGTGATTTTTCCCAATTGACTCTCTCGAGACCAAATGGGTAGGAAAATTAGACCAGGTAACTAGGGTTCAAGTAAGGTGATTACTCTCCCGATGTTTAACCCGTTAACTGGGACTATCATTTCTTAGGAGTCCATCCTAATTCTTTTTTGGGTCAATTTTGGAGACATAGACTCTGTTTCTCAAGAAGAGTCAAATCCACAAAGCTTGAATCAGTGTTAGCAATCAACAATTCATAGATTAAAATATAAAATCAACCCAAATAGCAAATACTCATAGTCAATCTAACCCTAGATGGCAACACCCATCAATTACCCACACTAGGGTTGAGCCACAACCTGTCACGCCCCAAATCCGAGGGGCATGACCGGCACTCAACCGGGTATCCCCAGTCGAGTGGACTTGGGTGCCTCTCCTATCCCCACGCGTTACCCCTCATTATTCAATGATAATTAACCAAATTTGCAATTGAAAGAACATATGATTTCTCTTTTATGAACACACATTATGATTAACAGGGAACGTCTATTACGAAACATACATTATGATTAATAAGGATCGTGGTATACAAGTTTACAGCGCCCAAAACATACACCTTTATACATAAGTTCTAACCCACATGCCACTGTCTACGGAGCCTCTAAGAGGAAGATAGTACAACACCTGCCAACGACAAGGCCTCAGCTATACCTTTACAAAAGGACACAAGACTCCAAAATACAACAACATGATGGCATGAGCCACACAAGGCCCCGGAAGGAAAGGGGCTCACCAAACACGAATACCGCTGATAGAGAAGGAGGAGGAGCTACAAATGGTGGACTGGAGTGCCTGCCATGGATCCACCTACAATCATAACACGAATGTAATGCCCCTAGCAAAAAGGACGTCAGTACATTTGAATTGTACTGGCATGTATGAACAAACTCTGTCCCAAGTAAACTCAAGCCAAATTGCATATACAAGTATAGAACTGAACAAAAATAGTACAAGTACAACCATGGAGCAACAACCAAATATTTCACAATAAGTGATTCAAGTAGTCAAATAAAGGGGCAATCAGTGCCCCACATGTTACAAACTCTCCTGTTGTCTCCTTTCACATTTCCACATTTATCATTTCATGATTCATATTCATATCAATAGTGATATTAGATTACATTTGTTTCCACCCTTATTGCATCGTCCACCCTTATTACCTCGACCACCCTTATCACCCAACCCACACCTTATTTCACTGTGTTGCGAGGCGCAACCCTACCCCGCCTGACAGTTTTCAATTCACAACAACAAACAGCACAACAACAAATACAAGAAATCAATTACAGCACGTTGTTAAAATAGATCCACAACACACTACCAGAAAATGGACCTATGGGAACAGTTATTTTGGTAACAGTTTGTGAACGTTGCCGTTGAGCAACTATAGTAACGGTTGCAACCGTTACAATAGAATACGGGTGCTATCAGCACAGTTTAGCCATCAAACCGTTACAATTGTAACAAAACCGTTGCCATAGATATTTTGTCGCAACAGATGCTCCAAATAGACGTATATATAGCAACGGTTTTTGGGAAAAAAAATTCTATCGGAACGGTTATTCATTCCCCTCATTTTTTCCGTTAAAATTTACTAAGCCCGCCAAAATTAATTTTAATAATGTAAATACAACCCACTTCATTATATGTCTGATACATCCAAATTCCCCTCTCTTTTCTTTTTGCCTTAGAATTCAAGAATCCATCCCTAAATCCTTTCTTGGCCGAGTTTCTTCAAAATCCTTCAGATTTGCTTTGTTACTTTCACTCTCTCTATATCTATACAAATACCTTTTTATTGGACCACCATAATTATCAAACCTAGAGTTTGCAAAGCCCAAAACGTGGACGCCGGGCGGTCTTTCCGGCACTTATCCGAAGATTCGCTGGTGACAAATCCAGTAAAGATTTGTATTCTTCAGCGGCCGGCGCGGTTATAAGATAGATGACTATGTTGACTCCTGAGATTTTGGATTCTTTAGCGGCCGACACAATTTCATTGTGGCCATCACTGGGATTGAAAGCGTTGGTAAAGGTCTAATTCGTGATGGAACTGGTTTTGTTACTTTCCCGGTGAAGTATCATTGTGTTGTATTTTCGGCCTTTCAAAGATGAGATCTTGGAAGCCGTTGTTACCGGTTAACAAGGTAAGAGTTTTTCCCTTAAATTAAAGTTAGTTTAACAGATTTTTTCTCTACCTGTAGATATTTTACTATTGTGAATCAGTGCAGATGGGATTTTTTGCTGAAGCAGGGCCTGTGCAGATTTTCGTTTCAAACCATGTGAGTTGGTTCTTTATTCTAGAATGTTAAACACCAGAATATATTGCTCTCTTTGCGATTCTTGAGGTCTATTATCTTAGCTTAGCATAAAACTAGCACATATCTGTTCCATTCTGGGCTAAATTATGCGTGGCACATATTTCTTTTACAAAACAATATTGTGCTAGTTTTTGTCACGCATCAGTTAGAATTTGAAAGGTAAATGGAGGCTCTTTAATTTGTTTTGTTCTATATACTTGTTTCCTTTGTGCTAATTCAGTAAAACGATTGGAGGAGTTAATAGTGAAAAAGGAATCATCTTATCAAATGGTTATTCTAATGTGAATCTCTAGTTAAGAGTTTTATTTTTTATGAGAAAGGGATTTGTATGTTGAAGTTTTCATATTACTGGGAACTGAGAAGTAGCTTACCCCCTTTTGCTATTAAAATGACCAATTACATGTGGTGATTTGAAAGGGTTCTTTTTAATGACTATTTTGATATTTAAATAGTTTGAATTGAGGTTGAATATTCATTAGTTTGACTCTTGTACTTTGAATCTCCTCACTTTTGTTGGGACAGTGGATACATGATATTGTATTCTGAACTTCTCACTTATGTTAGATGGAGAACACTCCGTGTTCATATATATTTATATGTGTGTATATGTATGTATACGTGATTATTGACCATGTATTGTGTATTAATTAAAATTTGTGCTAACCTTTTGGAGGATACTTTCAAAGTCAATTTATCTTATCTTGAGAATAGACTGAGCAGGACATGGAACCGAATACCTTTTCTTTTCTTTTTAGCTTGTCATTTTAGATTGACATGAATAGAAATACAATTGAAAGTTATTTGAAATGAGCAATGCTTCTCTCTATTGTCATTTGGTGGTTGGGAAGCTCTTCCAGTAGTTACCATACCGGTAGAATGATCCTCATAAAAAAACGATAGCAGTAGAATGATGTTGACTAACTATGATGTGACCTTTGTAGATTTTGGTCCCTTTTCTGGTAAGTCTTTGCATTTGGCCACTACAGTTATTTTTATTTGTATTATGTTCGTGCTTATTGTTAGTTGAGTATCCTTGAAGGTGATGTATATGTAAAGGGTCTAAAACCAGATAAGCATGAATCCTAATTATTACCATTTTTAATTTTGGAGACGTGTGTGTAGAAGAAATGGTATATTGATGAATAAAGTTTTTTCCTGATGTCAAAAGAGCGATTAGGTTGAAAAAAATGAAGGATCCATCCTTTCTGTCTATAATGACCTTATATATCTGGCCATTTGATGCATGTAAAAGCTTATATGTTGGCCTTTGTCTATCTATTTTTGTGTGTGATCCTTGGCTTGATACCAGATGACATGGAGTTTCAGTCAGGAGATGTACCAAATTATACAACATCCGATGCCTCCGTATGAAATTTCATGCTTCACCAAGTTTTCTCTTCCTTTAGAAATTTTCAGCTTGTAGATATGTTTAAGTGATTTGATTATTTCATCTATTTCAGGTCAAAATTCAGAAGGAGAGTGAAGTTAGATTGAAGATTATTGGAACTTGTGTTGATGCCACAGAAATTGTATGTTATTCACTTGCCTTATAACCTTGTGAAATTACAGAAATTTTGAGTGATGGTTCAAATTCTTTCTGGATGATCTGATTTATTCCTCATTGATTCTTTTGTAGTTCTGTGAACTATTTACTGCGTATTTACGGACATCTTGTACTCCTCTCATCTTCAAGGTAAAGAATTTTTGGTAGTTATTTTTATGTGGAGTCAGCGTAAAAAATTTGAAAAGAAAAAAGGGAATAGATTGACTTTACTGGTTATGTATCGAGTTGGTATTTACTTTATTTTATTTTCACGTGCAGTCGTTTGATGAATATGAATCTTTCTGGAAGTTTAGCTCCTGAGCTTGGACATCTTTCCCATCTTAAAATTATGTGAGCTATATTATTTCACATATAACATTATTCATATGAGTTTCATGTGGAATGGTTTGACTAGAAGTGTACCGGGAGAGACCCTTGTGGTCAAGCCCTTCGTTGAACCCTGCGTATAGCAGAAGCTTAGTGGACCAGGCTGCCCTTTAAAGCCTAATGCTTGTGAAGAATATGTTCTAAAACTTTGTCCATTGGTTTGATCCAAGTGCAATTATGTTGATGTGCAGGCTGTTGAACGGAAACCGATTTTCAGGATCTTTAACTGATCAGCTTGGATATCACTTGAACCTGAGAATATTCTAGATAGACCAGAACCAGATATCTGGAAGCATTCCTAAATCCCTTTCCCATTTAAATAGTATGCAACATATGTGAGTGCAACTCATTTTGATTGTTATGAAAATAGGAAGAAATCTAAGGCTTTATCTTTGTTTAACTTATGTGAACATATCTTGTGTCTGCAGCCACTTCAACAACAACTCACTGAGTGGTCAAATTCCAAAAAAACTTCCCAATATCTCCACTCTGATTCACTTGTAAGCTAATGGAAAAAATTCTTGTTAGCTTCTCTTCTTCAGAATACGTTTTTGTAACTTTAGAATGACTATCTTGGCTGTGAACTAATGGAGCAATGTTGTTCTGATGAAACTTTCTATCAACAGGCTTTTGGATAGTAATAATCTTTCAGGATACCTTCTTCCTGAGTTTTCAGCATTTCCGTCTATACGGATAATGTAAGTCCCTACACACACACAAACTTTACATATATTGAACCTCATATACAACTTTTATCAGTTGTATGTGCGCAAGATGTATTACTATATCTTGACAAGCAATGTCTCTTTCTGAATTTTCTTATGCAGCCAGCTTGATAACAACAATTTCAGCCGATCCAATAACTCTGAGTTCCAGCATGATGTAGCCGAGATGGTTCGAAGGTAGGCCTTATTTCCTGATGACTCTGTGTTTCAGCAATTGCTTCACATATTCAGGTATGATCTATCACCAAGTCCTTGCAAAGTATCTTTCTTCCCATCACTACCATTTAATCAGTCAGATAATTATACTGATATTCTCTTCTTCCCACTTTTCTATAAAATTCCAACATCATCTTCTTTCTCTGATTGTGTAAATCTTTTAACCATTTCAAAATGTCCACCACCCTTTTTATATAAATTCAGTGAACTGGTGCTTTTTTTATTTATTATTCACAACACTAAGAACATGAATGTGTAATAAAAAGGGATCAAGAATCTACTAATACTTCAATAAGAAAGGCTAAAGGAAAAAATAAACACCTGTAGATGAATAAGGCTTCCTGTTGTGCTTGTTAGATATGCTTCCAAATTTTAGACCATAATGCTGTCATTCACTCCCTCCCCCTTTTGAATGCCACGAGCCCTAGCCATATAGAACTTCTACCACAAGTCTGGGCACTTTTCTCTTGTGTATGCCATGTTCCACCAGATATTTATGTGATCTCCAGTACCATACATTGGTATCAACTGAAATGCATCCTTCCTGTGATGTAGAAGCTATAAATTACATTAGTGTTTTATGACTGAAATGCTTCCACTGAATTAGTATGAAAAGTTGATTGCACTATTTATTATTCACTGTTGGTTATTATGGGTTGACTCATTTGCAGAAAAACTTATTATAATTGTTATTCCTGCCTATATAATTTTCTTACTCTAGCATATGTTGTGATATGAAATCAGGAATTAGCTAGTGGTCACAAAACCAAATTTGTGCAAACTGACTTTTTTTCCTTTTAAATCCTATGACGGGATTACTTTGATATGTTATTCTTTTTTAGTAGCTTGCACGTACATTTAATGTCCAAATTTGGGTCTTGATAATGTGTTTCTGTAGAAGAGCTAGGCTTATGACTAGCATCTTTTATGTCCATTATTGTCTATTTATTGTTTGATCAATTTATTTAGTCTAGGCACTCAAGATGAAAGATAATGACTTTATTTATCTTCTTTTGTAGGTGGAGTAGATCAAGAAATATAAGATGAAGGCAATAAAGATCTAGACCTTACTTAAGATGAATTTTGAATTGCTATAGATGAATGTTCTAGGAATCTTTTGTTGTCAATATTTTGAAACTTACTATTAAGCTAATGCACTTGGTGTAGAACATTCGCTTTTATGGATATTAGCTTGTTGGACTAGTTATATTATTAATAGTTTCATTTTGTAATTAATTTAAATTTTAGTGTTATTATATATATATATATATATATATATATATATATATATATATATATATATATATATATATATATATATATATGTGTGTGTGTGTGTGTGTGTGTGTGGCAGTCAGGGTCGGAGAAGGGCAATGACTCATTCTTAGTTAGAATGGGATTTCAACTCAGCACCTTTTGAGTGAGATTTTGAGAAGAGTTGATTCTGCAAGTCATCTCGAGGCTTTCAAACGCATCCAAGCAATTGTTATCCGATTGAAAGATAGAAAGCATAGATTTGCGTCGCCTACTTGCTGAAAGCAAATATGGAATGGCTGACCATGAATTCTATGACGTTTTTAAGACCTCACTAATCAGCCAACCACTTTTTAGTTCATAATGAATGAACCCCCGGATGAAAAAAAAATTTCCCCTCCCTTTTACTAAACCATGGGGAGCCCCGAGTAGTTTACCGGGACAAATTCCAATTGAAATGAAATCTTTAGGATAAATCAATGCAATTTAGGAGGAATCAATAAGAGGACATCAATTCAAATCCTATATATATATATATATATATATATATATATATATATATATATATATATACACACACAACAGGAGCTATATTTCTGTTTTAAATAAAATGTTACAATAGCCTACCAGAATTGTTATAATAGGACACAAATGGCGTTCTACAACAATATAAGCCGTTCCAATAGATCCGGTAAGCCGTTCCAAAATTCTCTTTAAACCGTTCCAATAGGTAGTTAAAACCGTAGCAATACAAAAATAAACGTTACAATAGCTTTAAGAGACCATTGTTATATCTATAAATAATTGTAACAATAGGTTATGAAAGTGTTGCACTAGATAATAAGGGAACGGTTATGAGCCGTTGCATATACATTATAGTAACGGTTTTAAACCGTCCCAATTGGAAGGAATAATCGTTCCAATAGAGCATGGGAAAATCGTTGCGATAGACGTTTCTATAGCAACGGAGATGAAAATCGTTCCAAGAACCGTTCCTATAGGTCTATTGGCAGGCGAGCTGATGTGACTATCTTTAAACCGTTCCAATATAGATACGACAACGGTTTAGCTACCTACTGGAACGGTTTTTCATGCGTTGCCGTAGACCAATTTTTCAGTAGTGACAAGGATAATGAAATCCCACAACTAGCAACAATCATGTCCTCGTGTTCTTCAAAGTGGTACACCGTTTGGATGATCACAACAGTTATTCACAGCTAATCACACACATTCCACAACATTTCCATTTTCACTGTTCCACATTATTTCCATTTCCATTGTTCCACATTATTTCCATTTCCATTGTTCCAGATTGTTTCAAATTCCATTGTTCCACATTATTTCCATTTCCATTGTTCCAATTACAAGTTCCACAAAGTGTTACCACACAATTATACTACACCAAAATCTTCACAACGATTCTCACATGAATATCAACTATCAACAATTTCACAACTAGCACAGGACAATTTCACAAGGATCACAATTAGCCATACATGCTTGGAGTTGTTTATTCCCTTTTAAACCTCTAGTCCAACTCGCCAAGCAATCAAGAAGTCAATCTAGTTCATGAGCAACACTTAGGTTTTAGAAATTTAGGCTCATAGTTTCTACCCAATTCCGTTTTTACAAGATTTTAGGGTTTTGAAAACATGCATGAAGATTTTATGAAGATATTTCAAAGAAAGTGTATGCGGTTCCCTTCCCAAGATAAATTTCGAAATTTGGGGGAAATGGGTTAGGGATATTTCCTGAGAAATCAATAGAGAAGACAATACATCAAGAATTTTCCAAGCTCCAATGATTTTGAAAGACTTAGATGATGAAGGATTTGCTTCCTCTCTCAAAAACCCTCTCTCCCTCTCTCTTATTTTGATCAGAAGTGTGTTAAAAATGAGGGAGAAGGTGATTTAATAAACGGTGTGTCGGGTCTAAAATATTAGAAAAATACCATACGAGTTCGATCTGCAACACAATTTGCGATCGTAGAACAGATATGCGGTCCGCAGAATGGACCGCAGAAATGGCTCAAATTTTAAACCTCTCGGATTGTGAATGCGGTGAATATGCGGTCTGCATTTGAGTTCTTCAGTCGCAGAAAGCACCTCAGAACTGACCTTCGAATTTCCTCAGGGACAATATGCGATCATTCTGCGGTCCGGATATTGATTATGCGATCGCAGATTTGACCACATATTGGTTGCTCTCTGATTCACTCTGCGGCAGGAATGCGGTCCGCATAGGTGATTTGTGACCGCATTATGGACCGCATTTTGACCATTTTCTGGAAAAATTTCAATTTCACATTTTAAGTCCAAAACCGTAAAAAGGGTCCGATCCATGTAGGTAGACTCGACTCTATGAGCTTCTAACATCTGAGCACTCATTTTCACGGGGCCTTACATCCTCCCCCGCTTAAGATCATTCGTCCTCGAATGAGGACTTGGGAACCAAATGAGTTTGAAAACATGATACACAAGTTTCTACACTTTTATTCACTTTCAAGTTTGTTTTAAAAAACATTTTGCCAGAGTTTCCTTTGTAATACAGACGTTACCACCTGTCAAAGAATCCCCAAAACACATTCCCAAGCATTACTACACAAACCTACTACCTTTAAAACAGTAGTAAAATGCATAATCCTCACACTTGCACATATTCAATCTCTTGATACACTTTTAACCATTCGACACACAACATGTAATCAAATTAAGCATTAATCACCTATACTATTAAAGCCAATTACCTATCACAAGGTTACAACACATTTATTCATTTCAATACAATTCCTCCATGCAATAACTAATCATTACACAAATAGAACATCTTGATACACAGTCTCCATGCAAAATTAATTATTACCTCCATGCATCACCTTACCATGGGAGCAAGAAACTTTCATTACCAAAAAGGACTGCTCCTTGCTCAAATAGTAATAACACATAAACTTGTTTGACACAAGTTGGAGAAACTACAACAATAAGGCACTTGGAAAGATAAGGAATGATTCTTACACCTAATGGAACACATCACTAGCTCTCCTAGGGACAATATTCACACGATCATTTCTGATCCAAATAGATGGGGGTATTTTATCTTCATCTCATCTTCCGCTTCCCACGTGGCTTCCTCGACTTGTTGGTTTCGCCACAACACTTTAACTGAAGCAATCTCCTGGTTTCGCAACTTTCGGACTTGCCTATCCAGAATAGCAATCGGAATCTCCTCATATGATAACTCTTCTGTAACCTTGATGTCTTCAACTGGCACAATTTTAGACGGGTCACCCACAACTTTCCTCAACATGGATACATGAAACACCGGGTGCACCAAGGACATTTCAGGGGGCAATTCCAACCAAAACGCAACTTGACCGATCCTTTGAGTGACTTGGTAAGGCCCGACATACTTAGGAATTAGTTTTCTCTTCTTCCCAAAGTGCATGACTCCCTTCATAGGGGACACCCTCAAGAATACCCATTCTCCTTCTTGAAACTTCAATTCTCTTCGACGCACGTCCGCATAGGATTTTTGACGACTTTGAGCAGCCTTCATCCTATCCTGAATGACTCTTACTTTCTCCATGGCTTGATGCACGAGATCTGGCCCTATTAATTCCGCTTCACCAACCTCGAACCACCCGATCGAGGACCTACACCTTCTTCCGTACAATGCTTCGAATGGGACCATCCGGATGCTAGCATGGAAGCTGTTGTTATAAGAAAACTCTATAAGGGGCAGGTGATCATCCCAGTTACCTTTGAAATAAAAAACACATGCCCGCAATATATCCTCGAGCGTCTGAATAGTCCGCTCTGCTTGGCCATCGGTATACGGATGAAAAGTTGTGCTGAGATTCACTTGAGTACCCAAACCTTGCTGAAATTTCCTCCACAAGTTAGCTGTAAACTGAGATCCTCGATCCAAAATGATAGAAAGTGGAGTGCCATGAAGCCTCACTATCTCCTTGATATACAACCGAGCATATTGTTCCGCAGTGTCGGTGGATTTGACTGGCAAAAAGAGAGCTGATTTGGTGAGCCTATCCACAATTACCCAAATTGAATCGAACTTGTGCTAAGTACGAGGTAGTCCTGTCACGAAATCCATATTGATCATTTCCCACTTCCACATCGATATTTCTATAAGCTGAGTCAACCCTCCCGGCCGTTGATGCTCAGCCTTCACTTGCTAGAAATTCGGACACTTAGAGACGAAGTCCGCTACACTCTTCTTCATACCACTCCACCAATAAGTATCCTAGAGCTCATGATACATCTTTGTAGATCCTGGGTGCACTGAATACCTGGAATGATGAGCCTCCGCCATTACCCTCTCCGGAAGATTATCCACGTCCGGGACACATAACCTGTCATGGCACCGTAGCACACCATCATTGCTGCCGAGTGAAAATGCTGAAATTTTGTTACTTAGAGCTGCCTCCTTCAAATGTGCCAATGCTGGATCAATAAATTGCTTTTCTTTAACCTCTGCCACCAGCGACGATTCTGCTGTATTATGCTCCATAAGTTCCTCCTTACTCGAGGTCTAGATACAAACCCCAAGGCTCGCCAACTGATGTACCTACCAAGCTAGGAGCCTCTGATAAGCTCTCAAGTGAGCCAAGCTACCCATGGATTTCCGACTGAGGGTGTCGGCCACCACGTTCTCCTTCCATGGATGGTACAAGATGTCCATATCATAATCCTTAAGCAATTCTAACCACCTCCGCTGCCTCAAATATAGCTCTTTCTTCTTAAATAAGTATTGAATATTCTTGTGATATGAAAACACATCTACATGAACCCCATAAAGATAATGTCGCCATATTTTCATGGCGAACACAACTGCTGCAAGCTCCAAATCATGCGTAAGATATTTATTCTCGTGATTCTTGAGTTGCCTGGAAGCATATGCTATGACCTTCCGGTGCTGCAATAGAACACACCCTAAACTAAAGGCATCAAAATAAATCACAAACCCATCTATGCCCTCTGGCAACGCCAACACTGGTGCCGAAGTCAACCTTGACTTCAATTCCTAAAAACTTTTCTCAGAAGCATCTGACCACTGGAACTTAGCTGATTTCTGCATCAATTTAGTCAAAGGAGAGGCGAGGGTAGAGAATCCCTCTACAAGCCTCCGATAGTACCCTGCTAACCCCAAAAAACTACGCATCTCCGTCGGGGTCGTGGGCCTAGGACAATCCTTTACCGCCGCAATCTTTTGGGGGTCCACCTGAATCCCCTCATTGGAAATAACATGACCCAGAAAAGTGATAGACTCCAACCAAAATTCACATTTGGAAAACTTGGCATACAATTGGTGCTGATGTAGAGTCTGCAAAACCGCTATGATGTGACTGACATGATCCTCCCTGCTCCGCGAACATACGAGGATGTCTTCAATGAAAACAATAACGAAGGAGTCTAAGAATGACTTGAAGACCCGATTCATAAGATCCATAAAAGCTGCTGGGACATTGGTTAGCCCAAAAAACATGACCAAGAATTCAAAGTGGATATAACGCGTTCTGAAAGCGGTCTTAGAAATATCCTGCTCCCTGATCTTCAATTGGTGGTACCCAGACCGCAAATCAATTTTGGAGAAGAACCTTGCACCTTGCAATTGATCGAACAAATCATCTATCTGAGGCAAAGGGTACTTACTCTTGATGGTGACTTTATTAAGCTGCTGATAATCGATACACATTCAAAGCGGCCCATCCTTCTTTCTGACAAAAATAACCGGAGCGTCCCATGGCGACAAACTTGGCCGAATAAACCCCTTCTCCAATAGATCCTTCAACTGCTCTTTTAATTCTCGCAACTCTGTTGGCGCCATTTGTATGGTGGAATAGATATTGGCTGGGTATCTAGCAATACATCAATCCCGAAATCATCTCCCTATCTAGCGGGATTCCTGGAAGCTCTTCTGGAAATACCTCAAGGAACTCATTCACAACTGGCACGGACTCGGGGCCAGGAACCTTTGGAGTAGTGTTCGCCACCCGGACTAAATGATAGATACACCCCTTCCTGATCATCTTCGAAGCCTTAAGGTAGGAAATAAACCTACCCTTTGGCACCACACCATTTCCTTTTCATTCAACAACCAGCTCATTAGGGAACTCGAGTCTCATGACTCTCGTATTGCAATCAAGTTTAGCAAAGCACGAATAAATCCAATCCATCCCCATGATTACATCAAAATCCACCATTACAAGCTCGATAAGGTCAGCCAGGGTAACATGACCACCTACCATAACGACACAATTCGTATAGACCCGCGTGGCTGTAATAGAATCACCAACCGAAGTCGATACAGAGAACAACTCAAGAAGCTGCTCAGGTTCAATCCCGAAACTCGAAGCAGAGAATGGAGTGACATAGGACAAAGAAGACCCCGGATCAATAAGAGCATAGCAGTCAAAGGTATGAACAGATAGGATACCTGTGAAAACATCTAGGGAAACCTCAGCACTCTGATCGCCCCTCAATGCATAAAACCTACTGCGTCTGCCCCTACCACGAGCTCCACCTATGGTTGCACCATGCCCTGCTGGGCTGGAGGGCGCACTGATGACGTAGCAACTGATGAACTGGATGACTGAGCAAGTCCCTGCCCGTTCCCTGTCTAGGTGCACGGCAGTTCCGCTGTATGTGACCTCTCACCCCACAATTGTAACACACTGGAGCATCCAAGTAACAAGCCTCTATATGAAATCTCCCACACTTGGGACATATACCTCCCTGCTGTCGAGGTCTCATCCCCGAATGACTGAACTGGCAGGACCTCCTGCTGTCTGAACCTGGCCCCGAAGGGCTACTCCGCTGGTAACGGTGCATAGATAATAGTGAACTGGATGAGGACTGAGCATAAGACTGAGACGGTCCTGATGACCCTCTCCCTGGACTTGACCTCCCTAAGTGACCCATAGACCGGGCCCTGCTGCTACTCTCCATGTCTGCCTGAATCTTCTACTTCCTGGCCTCTGTGGCCTGAGAAAAACCCATGATCTTCCCATAGTTCATGTCTGAACGCAAAGCCGATGTAGCAGCCTCATTTACTACCAACGGACTGAGACCTTGAATGAATCGCCAAACTCTAGCCTCCATGGTCGATACCAACTGAGGAGCATACTTGGACTACCTCACGAACTCCATATGATACTCCTAAACACTCATGCTACACTGCTTAAGATCCTCAAACTCAGTGGCACGGGCTGCTATGGTCTCGGTAGGCAAGAAGTGGTCCATGAAGGCATCTACGAACTCATTCCATCTAGATGGAGGGCTCCCTCCTTACGGGAATCCTCCCACATCTCAAACCACGAACGTGCAGCCCCCTTCAACCTGTATGAAGCCAATTCTACCCCTTCTATCTCTGTAGCCTTCATCACTCGAAGGGTCTTCTACATCTCGTCAAGGAATTCTTGCGGATCGGCCTCTAGGTCTATGCCTGAGAACTCTGGAGGATTCAACCGCAAAAACTGATGAACTCTGGAGCTGGAGGAATCTCCCTGTCCGCTGGAGGACACAGGGGCATCATGAGATCTCTGGGCCTGGTCAAATACTATCTGGGTCAACATACGGATAGCTCCCCTAAGGTCTCCATCAGAAATCTCAGGATTGGAAGCTGGAGCAACATCATGATAAGGAGCATTGGCAGGAGGGATAGTATCACCCTTGGACACTGCTGGAACATGATTGCTTGGATTAGGAACGAATGGAGCAGACAAATTCAGAACGGGGAAATCAATCTCACCCACGGCAGTCGGCACATGATCCATAGACGCACTGGAAGTGGCATTGGCCCCTAGGCCGAATCTAGCTTTCTTCTTAGGTGCCATCACTGAATATTCGAAATAGAGAACGAATTAGACACAACGTCACTTCATCGCACGAACTTGGAATAACAAAGAAGAGGATCATTTTTCCTAAATGCCTGTGTAGCCCCCAACTTATAGGTGTGGTCGACAACACACCGATAAGAAGGGATCTACTAGGCACAGCTACGAGACATCCTAGGACTCCTTTAAAACCTTAGGCTCTGATACCAGGTTTCTCAGGCCCCAAATCTGAGGGGCATGACCGGCACTCAACCAGGTATCTCCAGTCGAGTGGACCGGGCTGCCTCTCCTATTCCCCATGTGTTACCCCTCATTATTCAATGATAATTAACCAAATTTGCAATTGAAAGAACATATGATTTCTCTTTTATGAACACACATTATCATTAACAGGGAACATTTTTTACAAAACATACATCATGATTAACAGGGAACGTGATATACAAGTTTACAGCTCCCAAAACATACACCTTTATACATAAGTTCCAACCCACATGCCAATGTCTACGGAGCCTCTAATAGATAGATAGTACAATACTTGCCGGCGACAAAGCCCTGGCTATACCTTTACAAATGGACACAAGACTCCAAAATACAACAACATGGTGGCATGAGCCACACAAGGCCCCGAAAGGAAAGGGGATCACCAAACACGAATACCGTCGATAGAAAAGGAGGAGGAGCTACAAACGTGGACTAGAGTTCCTGCATGGATCCACCTACAATCATAACACGAATGTAGCGCCCCCGGCAAAAGGGACGTCAGTGCATTTGAATTGTACTGATATGTATGAACAAACTCTCTCCTAAGTAAACTCAAGCCAAATTGCATATACAAGTATAGTACTGAACAACAGTAGTACAAGTACACCCATGGAGCAACAACCAAACATTTCACAACAAATGATTCAAGTAGTCAAACAAAGGGGCAACCAGTGCCCCACATGTTACAAACTCTCCTGCTGTCTCCTTTCACATTTCTACATTATCATTTCATGATTCATATTCATATCAATAGTGATATTGGATCATATTTGTTTCCACCCTTATCGCCTTGTCCAACCTTATTACCTCGGCCACCCTTATTACCCCAATCCACACCTTATTTCACTGTATTGCAGCGCGCAACCCGACCCCGCCTGACAATTTCCAATTCACAACAACAAACAACACAACAACAAATACAAGAAATCAATTACGGCACGTTGTTAAAATAAATCCACAACAAGGATATTGGAATCCCATAACTAGCAACAACCATGTCCTCATTTTCATCAAAGTGGTATACAATTTCAATTATCAGAACAGTTAATTACAACTTATTACACACGTTGTTCCACAATATTTCCATTTCCACCATTCCACATTATTTCCATTTCCATTGTTCCACATTATTTCCATTTCCATTGTTCCACATTGTTTCCATTTCCATTGTTACACATTATTTCCATTTCCATTGTTCCAATTTACAAGTTCCACAAAGTGTTACCACACAATTATACTACACCAAAAGCTTCACAATGATTCTCTAATGAATATCAACTATCAACAATTCTACAACTAGCACATGGAGATTTCATAAGGATCACAGTTAGCCATACATACCTGGAGTTGCTTATTACCTTTTAAACCTCTAGTCCAACTCGCCAAGCAATCAAGAAGTCAATCTAGTTCATGAGCAACACTTAGGTTTTAGAAATTTAGGCTCATAGTTACTACCCAATTCCCTTTTTACAAGATTTTAGGGTTTTGAAAACATGCATGAAGATTTTATGAAGATATTTCAAAGAAAGTGTATGGGGTTCCCTTCCCCAGATAAATTTCGAAATTTGGGGGAAATGGGTTAGGGATATTTCCTGAGAAATCAATAGAGAAGACAATACATCAAGAATTTTCCAAGCTCCAATAATTTTGAAAGACTTAGATGATGAAGGATTTGCTTCCTCTCTCAAAAACCCTCTCTCCCTCTCTCTTATTTTGATCAGAAGTGTGTTAAAAATGAGGGAGAAGGTGATTTAATAAACGGTGTGTCGGGTCTAAAATTTTAGAAAAATACCAGGCGAGTTCGATCTGCGACGCAATCTGCAATCGCAGAACAGACATGCAGTCAGCAGAATGGACCGCAGAAATTGCTCAAATTTCAAACCTCTCGGGTTGTGAATGCGGTGAATGCTTCATTTGAATTCTGCGGTCGTAGAATGCACTTCAGAACTAACCTTCGAATTTCCTCATGGACAATATGCGATCACTCTGCGGTGCGCATATTGATTATGCGATCGCAGATTTGACCGCATTTTCAACATCAAAAATTGGTTGCTCTTTGATTCACTCTGCGGTAGGAATGCGGTCCGCATAGCTAATCTGCCACCGCATTCGTGACCGTATTTTGACCATTTTCTAGAAAAATTTGATTTCACATTTTTAAGTTCAAAACCGTAAAAACGGTCTGATCAACGTAGGTAGACTCGACTCTATGAGCTGCTAACATCTGAGCACTCATTTTCATGGGGCCTTACACAACTCTAACTAATGGGTATAGCTAATGATGCTTGAAGAAGAAAATAAAGAAATAGATGAAGAACAAAGCATATTAATTAATTTCTAAATAAAACTACAAGAATCTATCCTTAATTTGAAGCTAAAGTGCCAAAAATGGCTAGAATAAACATTCTCACAAGTGCAGCTCAGTACTGAAGATAACAGATGACCTATAAATGGTAAACTATTCTATTTATACTAGGCTGGAAAAATTGGAGAAAAATACCCTTGTGGGATCAGCGCGGGATGCATAAAATAGACCGCAGACACACTAGGCTTTTTGACTTCAACTCTGGTTTCTCTGAATTGGGGCTCTGCGGACCGCGTAGAATGGACGGCGGCTGCGGAGGGAGTTGGCGTGGTCCGCACAATCAGGATCTCGGACCGCATGGCTTGGATTTGGCAATTTTCTATCTCTCTAAATCTCTCATCCGCAGACTGCACAAAAGGGAAGTGCGGTCGTGGAGCCTTCACCACGGACTGCTAAAACTCTATTGTGGCCGCATTTCCTTAGCCTTGTTTTTCCAGCTCTCTGAACCACCTGGTGCAGCCGCACTCGACTTTGTGCGGTCCGCATTAGGCCTGCTTATTCTCAGATTGCTTGATCTTTAATACTTGAGCAGGTTTCACTCCTTTTGAGACGATCTTTGACATTTTGTCACTTTGTCAATCAAACCTTTAATCAAGCACAACTCATGAGCCTTTTGGGACTAGTTTGTAACAATTTATAATCAAAGCATAGGCAAGTACGAGCATAAAATATGTTAAAATCCCTAATTATCAACTCCCCCAAACTTAAATCTTTGTTTGTCCTCAAGCAAACAAAATAAGACCCACCCCTTAAGGAAATATCTAAGCAATTCCAGCTATCCTAAAGTAACCTCAACAAGCATCAATTGGGACTAACAATTGCCCTCAATACGAATGAATCATTAACAACATTTAAACTTTGAAAAACTATGGATCAAGTGTGACAAGAGAGCATCAAGCGTTGACTCATTACATCAAAGAACTTTCTCAATTACATTGGTCATTGTGGAACCCAAACTCACACATCCTCAACTCTCCCAAAGCAAACTTCAACTTTTAGAGTATTGACACACAAACCGAGGTTAATGGTATTCTCTCTTCTCTCTCTAGAAAAGGTCAAAAAGTCTGGATCTAAGTACCATATGCTTGCCCCTTATGTAAGTATCCAATAATGTAAGCTTCATTCAACTCAAGATCATATATGGATTTTATAGAATCATTGTGAAGGATTTTGGGTAAGGGTAGGACATGTTTTTGTTCAAGTGGGTTTAATCTTCCCTTAAACACTTCTTTTCGATTCATTTGGCACAATTCTCTTGTCTATTTGAGTTTTTTCACTTCTTTCTAAGGAGTTGGAGAGACACATTGTCACTCTTTCTTATGCATTTCAAACTATTTTTCCTTTTCCAACTCCCATGCCTTTCTTTCTTTGCTTTTCTTGAATCCCTTTGAGATTATTTTCACATTGAGCATTTTGATTTTCTTTCTTTTTTGTTACCTTTCCTTTTCTCCATTTATGCTTCTTTTTACCACTTTGTTGTACTACTCTTCTCTCCCCAAAAGCTCTTATATTGTTGCCATGTTCTAAAGGTAAGATTTTGGTGCTAAGAGAGGGTATCTTTGAGAATGAGTATAGGCTTGTAATATGGTTCTTGAAAGAAGAAGGTCTAAGGCTCAAAAGGGTTGACTAGGGAATTTATCATTGGTAGGCTATGGAATTGTTTAAACTCTCATTTGGATCAAGGAGAGGCTATAATAACTTCTCAAGTAAACTTCCACTTAGGATTTCGCCTCAACAAACATTTAGGGCAAGTTCTAGACCATTGGCTCGGGACTTGGACTCGCAATTTGATTTCTCACCATACATGCTAGGGGATTGCTAAAGACATCGAGTTGAGGGCCCACAACGACCTTAGTTATGATTCAAGCACACAATGGTCCGAAAAGACCACTTGATGATTGTTTGGTCAATACAAGAATCTCAAGGCCACGACTTTCACCATCCTAAACACAACATTTTGTCTTTGACCATGGGATCAAATCCAAAAGTGTTAGGCCCAAGTGAAGCTTTGCTTGAGGTACCCTTAACTAAAAACTATCAAAAACAAAAATAAAAATGGAATCAAACCCGTAAGAAGATTTTCATACCATTTATCATCGAGAAGAGCCACCGGATTCACAAAATACTCCACCTTTGGAAAGAACCGTGGCATTAAGAAAACCAAAGACTTATTGAAAGCGCCAAAATGAAACAAAAGGCTACGAGCCTATCTACGAAGCTAAAAAATGATTTTTTTATGAAAATAAAAATGTAATGAATATTTACAATAAGGGATTAAAATATAGAATGGAGAATGAATATATACAATAGTGTAACTTTATATACAGACCAAAGAAAAGATAAAATGTATGATAAAAGCAACTGAATGTAAAGTTATATACAGACCAATAGAAAATCAAAAGAAAGCATAAACTATATCAATCTGTATATACAGTCATCCAATGGATAAAATGTAGGGCGCACCCCCTCAAATAAAAGATGGCATTGTCCCCAATATCAACTAACCAAATAAGCACCAAACAACATAAGGAAAGGCTATAGGAACTCGCTAAGACTCGTCCATCTGCATGGGAACATGAGTGGTCCCCGGGTCCTCTGTATGTGCAGGAACCTCAGATTGGTACCCGGTCTTTTGCTGCTCAGCTGCTGGGACTGGGGCCTGGACCTGGACGGGCTGAATATTAGGAGCATCCCGTGGTTGACTGGGGGAGGCCTCCGGTGGGTCCGCTGAGTAGATGATCTCCTCTTCGGTACTGGGGATCTTCCTCTTCTTTCTTGGAAGCCTCTGTGTCTGCTCCTATTGTGGCTCTGCTACTGGTACTGCTGCTGGGGCTAGATCCCTAAATAGCAAGTCTAAAAGCATCTGCTCCAACATCAGCTTGTACACATCCTCGCTGAGCTCCTTCACAGACTCCTAGGAAGCCCGTGTTTGTCTCATTTTCTTGTGCTCCTGGGCAAGCTCCTTCAGAGCCTTGCCATGTGAATCCACTACCTTTGACAAGGGAGTCTGAGTACTTATGATCTTTTCCTGGTTCTCCAGTATCTTTTTCAAGGTATCTTCAATACACCGTGGGAGCTGGGCTATCTGTGATGCTGACTAGGTCTCTATATTAGAAGACAGAGTAGATAACTTGGATGACGCAACTGACATCCAATTGTTCAAGCTATGCAGTGTCTGGCTCAGTTGGTGGGTAATGATAGGTTAGGCTCGTGATGATGGAATCCCCGGCCCAGCTGAAGTAGAGGGACCAGCAGTAGGGGAAGATTCGGGAGGCATATTGGCAATAGTGGAACTAGGCTCAGTGTAAGGCTCAGTAGAAGGCTCTACCGCAACCGGCTTCAGACTGGCCAGTTGGGGTGGAGGCAGGTGGCTTGTAATTTTTGTTTGTCTCACCCCTTTAAACTATACCACGAGAATGGAGCCATCAATTTAACTCTCACATCAAAGGGCTTTTTCTCTACCTTCAGACCCCAAAAGTACATGGTGAAGGTGTTGAGAAAATGGTACATCCGGTCATGCTCAACCCCCCACCACAGAAATCACAAAGGACATCACATTGCCCACGTAGATAGGGTATCCCGCCATAATATGAGCAATAAGAACCGCCCGAGCAAGTGGAATAGTCTTTTCATGGGAAGTGGGGTCAAGTCGACTGCATACAAAGGTCAATCACCCCCTAGACCCAAAATTGAGAGTCCTCCGAAGTATTTTTGCCCCTGCTGTCAACCACTCTAGAACAGTACCCTAAATTGCCAGGTATGCAGCTAACCGCAGACGAACCTCATAGCCCATTGCCAACTGCTCATTGTACAGGGTCTCATATTCATTGTTGAACCCCAAGTACTCATTTAGTGCCTTCCTAGAAAACACCACATTTTTGTTCCGCACTTTGGTCACTATTGTGCCCTTCGCGATGTGGGCCACATTGCTAGAACTCCTTAATGTATATATATATATAACATACAATATATACTAATTATTACAATACAATATACAATGAAATATATATTATATATACTATACTAATAAATAATATACTATATAAATATATTCTATACTAGTATATTATATACAATACTAATAACTACTATACAAGATATTGCCTTAAAAAATTACAAAAAAGCCCACCAGGCCCACCAAGCCCGGCTTGCTAAGCCCAAGACCACACAAGCTTAGGCCCGTCATGGGCTGGTCTCACTCATTTTGCCCACAAAGATCGGGACCGCCAGGCCCGGGACCACCAGAGCCCAGGCCCATGAAGCCTGGGACCGTGAAGCCCGTTTAGGCCCGGGACAAAATACACCACTACCGCAAACCGCTAAAACTCTACCGCGGCCATATTTCCTTACCCTTGTTTTAACATATCCCCGAACCACCTAGTGCGGCCGCATTCGACTTTGCACGGTTCGCACTAGGCCTACTTGTTAGAATATATGCTTAACGCTAGAGGGGGGTGAATAGCGATATAATAAAAAACAGCGCAAACTTGCAGAATTTAAAAATTGCAGGAATGAAATAAGTTCGATAAGTAAATAATAAGGAACGAACGCACCGATGTTATCCTGGTTCACCACAACCCGTGGCTAGTCCAGTCCCCGAGAGACTCTCTCGAGATTTCCACTAACTTCGTTAAGCTTAAGGGTGCTTAACAAACCGTTACAAACTGAGAACTTGAGTCACACAAGCCTCAACAACCTTTGCTCGAAGATACCACACTTCAAGACTTCAATCAAAGGAAACACAATATTCCTTCTTACAATACAAAGGATTAACACTTCCCTTCAAGTGTATAAAAACACTTTGCACTCAAAACAAGACTCTCCTCAAGAGTAGATATGAGTAAAATAAATACGCTCAAGAACGCAACAACTTTCGTCAAGAATTTGGCTCTCAAAAACTTATGTAATGAATAGAAAATGATGAATAAGAGAGTATGCAAGCTTTAGCAATAATATGATCAGTTGTTGTACTTAAAAGACTGATTTTAAGATGTATTAATAGTGTTGAAAACATGCACAACCGTTGCCTAATAGCCAATTAAGAATTGCTGATTTTGTGCTAAAACAATTGATTGTCTAAGTTGCATAATCGATTGTTTTCCAATCGTCCAAAAATCATTTCCAGATTTTACGCATAATAATCGATTATCTAAATTGTAAAATCGATTATCTGGCAACGTTCAAAAAATCTTTTTCAGATTTTACTTAAAACAATCGATTATCAAAATCATATAATCGATTACTTGGCAACGTTCAAAAAATCATATTCAGATTTTACTTAGGATAATCGATTATCAGAATCATACAATCGATTACCAGACAGAGTTTGAAAATATTTTGGCAACGGTCATTTACATAATCGATTATGCTATATGTATAATCGATTATATTACAGTCTTGAAAAATCTAATAGACACTGCCTCAACACAATCGATTGTCATAAGGTGCACAATCGATTATTTTGTAGCTTTGAAAAACCTGATGGACACTGCCTCAACACAATCGATTATCATAAGGTACACAATCGATTGTCTTGCAGCTTTGAAAAATCTGATGGACACTGCCTCAACACAATCGATTATCATAAGGTACACAATCGATTGTCTTGCAGCTGACTTAACATAATCGATTATCATAAGTACATAATCGATTATCTTTGTCCAGATTTTAGAGGCATGTTTAAAAATTATTTTGGTTAAAAAATAAATATGCATGATTTAAAATCATTTTGCTTTAAATTAAATATGCATGATTTGATAAAAATGATTTTACGAGAGAAGCCAAGTCTTGAGTCAATTGTCGGATCAAGATCACAATTAAAGAACGACTCATGTATAACTTTATTTCTTTGCTTAATCTTGATCTTTGTTTGTCTTGTGCTTGAATCTCATTATGTATCAATTGCGTGCTTGTGCTTGGACCTCGTCATATGTCAATTGCGCATCATTTGTCATTTATCAAAACCTACAAATATGAACACACGTTTAGTTTAGTGCCTTGTGAGAACGTGTTTCAACAATTTCCCCCTTTTTGATAATGGCAAACCTTTGGATATGCATATTAGATAATTCATAATGACGATCCAAGACAAGTAAATAGATATGCAATTAATTCCCCCTCAACATATGAATTCCCCCTCAATTTATGCCAATAAATATTAAGTGCATAGCCCTTATTCTTCCCCCTTTTGACAATAGCAAAAAAGAATAAGCAAAGAACTTGTTTATTGATTAACTAGAATTGCAATTTCATAAAAGGGATAATAAAACAAATAATGTCAACATAATCGATTAGTATCGATTATATATTAAAGAGAAATCGATTATTCTGAAGAGGAATCGATTATTCTGCACCAATCTTTTATAATTCCCTCTGCCTTTAGGGCGATACCTGCAAAAATAAGTTAGGCTCCTCCGACGCTCAAGTTAGTAATTATGTGAAAGGGAAAATGCAATGCATGACTTAGATCAACGTGGAGTCAAGAATCCCGAGTTCACTACGAATTCGGAAGAAGGACTCTTTCTCTAAAGGCTTTGTAAAGATGTCGGCCAATTGATGTTTGGTTTCAACAAATTCAATTTCGACATCACCTTTGAGAACGTGATCTCTTATAAAATGATGCCTAATTTCAATGTGTTTTGTTCTTGAATGAAGAATGGGGTTCTTCGTCAAGCATATGGCACTAGTATTATCACATCTAAGAGGGATATGATCGATACTCAGGCCATAGTCCAAGAGTTGCTGTTTCATCCAAAGGATTTGAGCGCAACAACTCCCCGCGGCTACATATTCAGCCTCAGTTGTGGACAACGCAACACTTACTTGTTTCTTGCTAAACCAAGAAACTAGAGAGCTACCGAGCAAATGGCAAGTGCCACTAGTGCTCTTGCGGTCCAATTTGCATCCAGCAAAATTGGAATCGGAATAGCCAACAAGTTGGCGTGAAGAACCTTTGGGGTACCATAGACCCACATTTACAGTACCAACAAGATACTTCAATATCCATTTCACCGCAGTTAGGTGAGACTCCTTAGGACATGATTGATAACGAGCGCATAAGCACACGCTAAACATGATGTGCGGTCTACTAGCAGTAAGATAAAGGAGAGATCCAATCATACCTCGATACTTCTTGGTGTCGACTTCCTTACCTTTCTCATCTTTGTCTAGATGGTCGTATGTGCTCATGGGAGTGGCCATTGCTTTTGCATTGCTCATTTCAAATCGTTTTAGCAATTCTTTATAATATTTAGCTTGACAAATGAAGGTTCCTTCTTCTATTTGCTTTACTTGCAGCCCCAAAAAGAAGGTTAGCTCACCCATCATAGACATCTCAAATTCGCTTGTTATTAAATCAAAAAATTCCTTGCACAAAGCATTGTTAGTAGCACCAAAAATAATATCATCCACATAGATTTGAACTAATAAAATATCATTATTTTTATGCTTAACAAATAGAGTGGTGTCAACTTTTCCCCTAATGAATTCATTTTCCAAAAGAAATTTGCTCAATCGTTCATACCAAGCTCGGGGAGCTTGTTTAAGACCATAAAGAGCCTTTTTAAGCTTGAAAACATGATCGGGAGATTTAAAATCTTCAAAGCCCGGGGGTTGTTCAACATAAACTTCTTCTTGAATGACACTATTTAGAAAGGCGCTTTTTACATCCATTTGATATAAATTGAAATTCATAGAAGAGGCAAAAGCAAGTAATAAACGAATAGCTTCTAACCTTGCTACGGGTGCATATGTTTCTTCATAGTCAATTCCCTCTTCTTGATTATAGCCTTTTGCTACAAGCCTAGCTTTGTTTCTAGTGATTACACCATTTTCATCTAATTTATTTCGAAAAACCCATTTCGTACCAATTATGGTATGATTTTTGGGTCTTGGCACCAAATCCCAAACGTCATTTCGTTTGAATTGGTTAAGCTCCTCTTGTATTGCCAAGGTCCAAAATTCATCCCCAATTGCTTCGGAGATGGTTGAGGGTTCAATTTGAGAGACGAAAGCAGTATGACCTAAGGTGTTCTTAAGAGCGTTTCGAGTACTTACCTGTTGTTCAATGTCGCTAATTACCTGTTCGAGAGGATGGTCTTTGATTGTCCTCCACGCGTTAGGCAGTTTTGTTTCTTTTTCCAGTTGTGGCGCTTCCTCCGATAATTTTTCCAAGATTTCATCTTGAATTTCCTTAGGAGTTTCCTCTTGTACTTTGTCTTGAGGACTTATTGAGTTTAAAATACCTGCAAGATCAAAACCAGAATCCTTTCTCGCCAAGCGAGCATTATTTTCGGAAAACACAATATGAGGGGATTCCTCCATAGTTTCGGTTCTATTGTTGAATACTCTATATGCTTTACTACGTGAAGAGTAACCAATAAAAATTCCTTCATCGGATTTTGCATCAAATTTTCCCAAATTGTCTTTTCCATTGTTATGAATAAAACATTTACAACCGAATACTCTAAGATGAGAGATATTTGGTTTCCTTCCCTTGTAGAGTTCATAGGGAGTTTTCATGAGTATTGGCCTTATGACTACTCTGTATAAAACGTAGCATGCGGTACTCACGGCATCCGCCCAAAAATGTTTGGGAATCTTAGCCTCATCGAGCATGGTTCTAGCCATCTCTTCGAGACACCTATTTTTCCTTTCCATCACTCCATTTTGTTGTGGTGTACGTGGAGCAGAGAAGGTGTGCTCGATACCGAGTTCATCACAAAATTCCGCCAAGAGATTGTGATCGAACTCTCCCCCATGATCACTCTTATTGAAGTGACGGTTGTGTCCTTTTCATTTTGAACACGTTTAAGAAAGCATTTAAAATTATGAAAAGCCTCACTTTTGTGAGCAAGAAATAGTGTCCATGTAAATCTATAATAATCATCAACAATAACAAAAGCATAATGATTTCTACCAAGACTTTCAATGCGAGATGGTCCAAAGAGATCCATGTGGAGAAGTTGCAAAGGTCTAGTAGTTGAAACAATATTTTTCGATTTAAAAGATGCTTTTGTTTGCTTCCCTTTTTTACAAGAATCACAGATAGAGTCTTTTTCAAATTTCAAATTTGGAAGACCAATAACTAAATTTTGTGAAACTAATTTGTTTAAAAGATGCATGTTGATGTGAGCTACTCTACGATGCCATAACCACATATCATCTTCTTTGCTCATAAGACAATTCACATATTCAGATGAAGAATTTTCGAGATCAACCGTATAGATGTTATCCATTCTAAAACCACGAAGAATAATTTTATAATCGCTACGGCGAAAAACTAAGCATTCATCCGAATCAAATAAAACAAGATTTCCCTTGTCACATAATTGACTTATGCTCAAGAGATTATGTTTTAGACCTTTAACTAGCAAAATATGCTTAATGGAAGAAGGTTCATCCTTACCGACCGATCCAATGCCGATAATTTTTCCTTTGTTGTTATCTCCAAAAATAATGCTTCCTCCTTCCTTGTGTTCTAGTTGAAAGAACTTGGATTCGTCTCCGGTCATGTGTTTGGAGCATCCACTATCAAGGTACCAAAGTATACTTGATCCCTTCAAACATACCTACAAGACAAATTAATGAGTCTTTGGTGCCCAAGCTGTTTTGGGTCCTTGAGAGTTAGGTGTAACATGCTGTTGTGCTTGACATGCAGTTAAGTGTCTATGTCTAGTGAAACAAGCAGGAGCAATATGTCCAATTCGATTGCAATAATGACAAATGACATTAGGATTATGCATTCGTCTAGGTTGATAGTAGTTGGACGGACGAAATTTGTTTACTCTATTTTCGACAATATGACTATTGCGCATTTCATGAAAATCATTTCTCCTACTATTTGTTCTAGGATATGCAGCATTTTTAGAATAGTTATTTCTAGGCTGAAAGCCATTTCTAGGTGTCCTGAAAAGTTCAAAGTTTCTTCTAGTGTTTGGTCTAGGATATGCATCATTTCTAGAATAGTTATTTCTAGGTTGAAGGCCATTTCTAGGTGTCCTAAAATGTTCAAAGTTTCTTCTAGTGTTTGGTCTAGCATGCATGTTGATTCTAGGATTGTTATCTCTAGGATGAAAATTTGTTTTATTTGTCCTAGGTTGAGCCTTAGGTGGTTGGGGTTTGGCTTCAACTTTTTCTTTAGGCTCGTTTTTAAAACCTATCCCATGTTTGGTCGATTTCAAATTAACAAGAACTTCATTCAAATTTTTATGAGAAGAATTGAACTTATCTAGGGTGCCCTTAAGTCTTTCTACCTCAATTTTTAGATGCATGCAAGAAATACAATTTTTACTAGAGCTCTCGGGTTTGTCGGCGCTTCTCTTGCCGAAAAATTTGTTTTCTTCTTTCAACTTCTCATTTTCCAAAATCAATTTTTCCAAATCTTTTTCTTTCAAAGAGAGTTGTCTTTCAAAATCTTTTTCTTTCAAAGAAGCATTTTCCTTAGTGTTTTTAACAGTTTTGGAAGCTTTAATGAATTCACTATACAACTCATCAAAGGCATTTTGCATTTCCTCAAGAGAATAGAAGTTTTTGGAAGAAATTTGACATACCTCTTCTTGATTGTCTTCGTGTGCCATAAGACAAATATTTGCGGTTTCGTCTTCTTCTTCCTTACTTGACTCGTCTCCGGAGTCGCCTCCCCAAGATATGTATGCTCGTTGTTTCTTGAAGGGTTTCTTCTCCTTTTTGACATTTGGGCAATTTGATTTAATGTGCCCGATTTCTCCGCATCCATAGCACTTTACTTGATCTCCTTGTTGTTTGCCTTTTCGTTCATACTCTTTTCGCATGAACTTTTGAAATCTCTTAATAACGAGTCCGAACTCGTTATCTCCGTCCTCATCATTTTGAGGTTGACTTGTGCTTGCCTTGAGGGCGATTCTTTGTTTCCTTTGATCATTAACAAGAGGGTTAAGTATAGTAGATTCATAAGTTTTAAGATTACCTCTTAATCCGTCGATGGTGACATTTGAAATGCCAATAGACTCTTGAATTGCGTCGGCCTTCGAGCGCCATTCCAGAGTGAGACTTCGGAGAATTTTTCGGACAAGTTCCTTATCCGTGAAGGTCTTCTTAAGAGCATGTAAGTCATTAACGATTTTTGAAAATCGTTCGAACATGTCATCTACCCTTTCGCCTTCCTTCATGTGAAATAGTTCATATGCATGGGTTAGAAAATCAACTTTAGCCTCTCTTACCTGGTCCGTACCTTCGTACGTGATTTCCAGCTTATCCCACATTTGCTTCGCCGTTGTGCAACATGATATTTTTCTGTAATCATCAGCGTTTACAGCACAATACAATAAGTTGATGGCTTTAGCGTTGTTCTGCACTTTTCGGATATCATCCACATCGTATTCATCTTCGGATTTTGGAACCCATTCATTTTCAACCTTTTTGGTTGGAATTTGTTCTCCCTTCATTATAACCTTCGACAGATGAAAATTATTCGATTGAATGAATATTCTCATCCTCTCCTTCCAGTACGTATAGTTTGTGCCATCGAATAGTGGTGGTCGGGTGGAGCATTGTCCTTCACCTATTCCTGCAAAAGAATCACGAGTAGAAGCCATGGATTGTTTCTCTCAAACGGTTAAGTTTTTCAGAGAGTTGGGCTCTGATACCAATTGTTAGAATATACGCTTAACGCTAGAGGGGGGTGAATAGCGTTATAATAAAAAACAGCGTAAACTTGCGGAATTTAAAAATTGCAGGAATGAAATAAGTGCGATAAGTAAATAATAAGGAATGAACGCACCGATGTTATCCTGGTTCACCACAACCCGTGGCTAGTCCAGTCCCCGAGAGACTCTCTCGAGATTTCCACTAACTTCGTTAAGCTTACGGGTGCTTAACAAATCGTTACAAACTGAGAACTTGAGTCACACAAGCCTCAACAACCTTTGCTCGAAGATACCACACTTCAAGACTTCAACCAAAGGAATCACAACGTTCCTTCTTACAATACAAGGGATTAACACTTCCCTTCAAGTGTATAAAAACACTTTGCACTCAAAACAAGACTCTCCTCAAGAGTAGATATGAGTAAAATAAATTCGCTCAAGAACGCAACAACTTTCGTCAAGAATTTGGCTCTCAAAAACTTATGTAATGAATAGAAAATGATGAATAAGAGAGTATGCAAGCTTTAGCAATAATATGATCAGTTGTTGTACTTAAAAGACTGATTTTAAGATGTATTTATAATGTTGAAAACATGCACAACCGTTGCCTAATTGCCAATTAAGAATTGCTGATTTTGTGCTAAAACAATCGATTGTCTAAGTTGCATAATCGATTGTTTTCCAATCGTCCAAAAATCATTCCCAGATTTTACGCATAATAATCGATTATCTAAATAGTATAATCGATTATCTGGCAACGTTCAAAAAATCTTTTTCAGATTTTACTTAAAGTAATCGATTATCAAAATCATATAATCGATTACTTGGCAACGTTTAAAAAATCATATTCAGATATTACTTAGGATAATCGATTATCAGAATCATACAATCGATTACCAGACAGAGTTTGAAAATATTTTGGCAACGGTCATTTACATAATCGATTATGCTATATGTATAATCGATTATAATATAGTCTTGAAAATCGAATAGACACTGACTCAACACAATCGATTGTCATAAGGTGCACAATCGATTATTTTGTAGCTTTGAAAAACCTGATGGACACTGCCTCAACATAATCGATTATCATAAGGTACACAATCGATTGTCTTGCAGCTTTGAAAAATCTGATGGACACTGCCTCAACACAATCGATTATCATAAGGTACACAATCGATTGTCTTGCAGCTGCCTTAACATAATCGATTATCATAAGTACATAATCGATTATCTTTGTCCAGATTTTAGAGGCATGTTTAAAAATCATTTTGGTTAAAATAAATATGCATGATTTAAAATCATTTTGCTTTAAATTAAATATGCATGATTTGATAAAAATGATTTTACGAGAGAAGCCAAGTCTTGAGTCAATTGTCGGATCAAGATCACAATTAAAGAACGACTCATGTATAACTTTATTTCTTTGCTTAATCTTGATCTTTGTTTGTCTTGTGCTTGAATCTCGTTATGTATCAATTGCGCGCTTGTGCTTGGACCTCGTCATATGTCAATTGCGCATCATTTGTCATTTATCAAAACCTACAAATATGAACACACGTTTAGTTTAGTGCCTTGTGAGAACTTGTTTCAACACTACTTGCCCTAAGACTGCTTGATCTTTGATACTTGAGCAGGTTTCACTCCTTTTGAGCCGATCTTTGATATTTCGTCACTTTGTCGATCAAACCTACAATCAAGCACAACTCAAGATCCTTTTGGGACTAGTTTGTAACAATTTATAATCATATCATAGTTATGTAGGAGCATAAAATTCGTTAAAATTCCTAGTTATCCTGCACAAATGATAAAGTTGATACGTGATCCTCTTTATCTTCAAATGTTTGAGGAACATTGTAACTTTTGCACCGATAAACTGTGGCCCATTGTCGCATGCTATCTCTTTTTGTATTTGGAACCTGTAAATTTTACTTTTCCACAGGAAATCAACCACTGCACGTTCTCCGATTTTCTAATAAGGGCCTGCTTCTATCCATTTAGAAAAATAGTAAGTCAATATTAAAAGAAATCTTATCTTTCCGGGAGCCGATGGAAGTGGTTCGAAGATGTCCATCCCCTATTGCATGAACGGCCATGGTGACAGAATCAAATATAATGGTACTACTAGCTGATGCACTAGTGGTGCATAGCGTTGGAACTTACCACATTTTCGTACGAATATTTGGCATCCTGTTCCATGTCGGGCCAGTAATATCCTGCCTGTACCAATTTCTTCACCAAGGAATCTGCACCAGAGTGGTTAATGCATATTCCTTCATGGATCTCTCTCATGACATAGTTAGCTTCGGATTCCCCTAAGCGCCGCGCCAATGGGTCTTGGAAAGATTTTCTATATAATTGTCCTCTTTTGAAGTTGAATCGCGTTGCTGTGGTGCACAACACCCGGGACACTTTGGGATCTTCGGGCAACTTCCCTTGTTTGACATATTCGATAATTTAATTTCTCCAGTCTCAAAAAAATTTGTCGAATTTACCTCATAATAACCATCCGCATCCAGGACTGAGTTCATTGGTTGTACTATCGTTCTGGACTCCGATCCTTCACTCCTATCGATGACCTAAGTTTTCCAATGCATCTGCTTATCCATTATCCTTCCTCAGGATATGAGTAATTGACCACTCCCAGAACCGTGCCAATAGAGCCTGAACTTTTATCACGTATTATTGCATGTGTTCTTCTTTGGTGTCAAAGATCTCGTAGACCTGATTTAGCACCACCTTTGAGTCACATTTGATTTCGATGACCTCAAAATCAAGTCCATGGGCCAATTCAAGCCCTACAATTAAAGCTTCATACTCATCTTCATTGTTAGTTAAGGTGATCATTCTGATAGCTTGCCTTAAGTTTTCCCCCAAAGGTGTGGTTAAGACTATTCCAAGCCCCGACCCTTTTATATTGGAAGCTCTATATGTAATAAGGTCCAATCCCTCGATGTCGATTCCAACACCATTACTTATTTTTTGGTTGCTAGAGGCAGTAGTCCCGGACTAAAATTAGCCACGAAGTCAGCCAAGACTTACGTCTTAATTGTAGTACTTGGTTTATATTCTATATCAAACTCACTCATTTAGATGGCCTATTTTGCTAATCTACCCAAGAACTCGGGTTTATGGAGGATATTTCACAAATGGAAAGTAGTCCCCACGACTATCAGATGGCATTGGAAGTAGGGCCTCAGCTTCCGAGCGGCAACTACGAGAGCTAAGGCCAATTTTTTCAAAGGTGGGTAGCGAGTTTCTGCTCCCGTTAAAATTTTGCTAACATAATAAATAGGAGATTGCATACCTTCGTCCTCATGGACTAAAACAACACTTACCGCAACATCTGAGACCACGAGGTAGACTAGCAATATTTAATCTTCTTTTGGTTTTGAGAGTAATGAGGGGCTTGACAACTACCTCTTCAAATCCCTCAAGGCTTGTTGGCACTCTGGTGTCCGTTCTAAATTATTTTTCTTTTTGAGTAGTGTGAAGAAGCAATGACATTTTTCTGATGATTGGGAAACGAACCTGCTTAAAGCTACCAATATTCACATGAGCCTTTGCACTTCCTTTACATTTGACAGTTAATCTGGGATGTCTTCTATGGCCTTGATTTTATCGGGGTTTACTTTAATTCCCCTTTGTGACACCAGAAATCCCAAAGACTTACCAGAAGTGACTCCGAACACGCACTTGTCGGGATTACGTTTCATGTTATGCTTCATTAGGATATCAAAAGTTTCTTGCAGATGTTTAAGGTTGTCACCTGCATTCAAAGACATAATGAGCATATCGTCTATATAAACTTTCGTAGTTTTTCCTATTTGCTTCTCAAACATCCTATTCACGAGCCGTTGATAAGTGGATCCAGCATTTTTCAACCCGAAGGGCATCACATTATAACCGTATGTACTGAAACTTGTTATAAACAAAGTCTTTTTGTGATCTTTCTGGTTCATCTTGATTCGGTTGTCCCCGAAAAAAGCATCGAGGAAACACATCAAGTCGTTCCCGACCGTGGCATCAATGATTTGATAGATATTTGGCAGTGGGAATAAGTCTTTCGGGCACGCGTTATTAAGATCTTTATAATCTATACACATATGGAATTTATTGTTCTTCTTAGGAACTACTACTATGTTAGCCAGTCAGTCTAGATATCTTACCTCTCGAATCGAACCGATATTAAGCAAGCAAGTTACCTCTTCTTTGACGAATTTATTCTTGGCTTCGGCAATAGGGCACTTCTTTTGTCTTACCGGAGGTATGATGGGACCCAAGTTTAACTTGTGCGTGGCTACCTCCGTCGGGGTACCTGTCATATTCTCATGCGACCATGAAAATCAATCGGCACACTACAACAAAAAAGGCATTTAGCGAAAATCTATTAGTGGCAATAGAACAATGGCCACTAAATAATTTCACAAGCCCAAATGATAGCGGCAAATAAGCTTTGGCCGGTATTAAGTATCTTTTACTGGCAATAAAAAGAAATGACCACTAAAATTCACTAATTTAAAGAAAATTTTATAACGTATTATTTTATCTTTCCATCCAAATAACTCTAGTGCTCGACCTTTTACCTCACTAGGATTTTCTCATATTCACTCTCAAAAGTTGTATGCTCAGTATCTAAGCAACTAGCTTTCTTCTTCATTTTTTCATTACTGTTTCTTTTGTGGCATAATTTATGTTTCTTAGTCCATTTCACATATGGAAGAACTAATAAAAATGTTGCAATTCAACATTTTGTACAATGAAATAGAGTGAGAGCAACTGAAGATTCAACAACTGTTTTTTTAGTTTGATACCGAGATAATCATTAAGTTAATTCCTTATTAGGGCCGAACAATTCTTTGATGCTACCTTGTTAGGAAGAGTAATCAGAGACTTGAAGCAAAATGTGGAATAGTTTGTTGAGACATTTATGCTAGGTCGTGTTGGCTACTTACTGCCAACATAATCTTTTTTTGATTTGAATACAACCATACTAATATCGTATTGCCTATTTATTTGCAGGCTGAAATTAAAAAGATTATGCAAACTGATGAGGATGTGGGGATAATTAATCGCATGGTTGCCCCTCTTTTAATCTGTAAGTGCTTTTGAAAAGTCACATAGTTCAATGAACTAAGTTAACATCTTTTAGTTCGTATTATCATGTATTAAATAGGATTTAAAGAAATCTTGGTAGATTATGCTCAGTTCACGCTAAGGAGTTTGAGTTGCCTTGTTTGATTTAACAAACCTCATACAGTAATAAAGTTCTAATGGTACAAAATAATCATACTGTTTCTTCTACCCATTAATCTTATGATACCTAGTAGGCCATTTTTAGGACCCATATCATTGGAAGGGTGTTTTTGATGAAGCATTTGTTAGCCTACTCATAGAAATTTCAAGACTAGAATAGAAGATATTTGAATATTTTATACAGTTGTACCAGAAGGAATACATGCACAACAACAACAAACCAGTATAATTCCACTTAATGGGGTCTGGGGAAGGTAGTGTATATGTAGACCATTACCCTAAGGTAAAGAGGCTGTTTCCAAATAGACCCTCGGCATCCTTCCCTACAAGAACTTCCCATCTTGCTCTTGGGAAAACTCGAACTCACAACCTCTCAGTTGAAAGTGGGGTTGCTTACTATCAGAGCAACCCCTTAAACAAGAATACATGCACAATTCAAGCGAATTAACTTTTGTCATCAAAAAAAGAAAACACATCATTTATCGCACATGAAAAGGTGTATCAACTAAGCATGTTATCTAAGTAGTTATTTTTGAAATATATAGGCAATAATTGACGGTCAAAATCGGAATACTACATTTGTAAAAAGTTCTTATGAGCTGCAGACTGTGATCTAAATATTCGGATTGCTCACTAAATTTTGATTTATCTGCTTTCCTCAATATTTTACTAAAAAACTTTGATGCAACACAGTAATCTCTGCCTTATGTAGACATTCTTGGCTTCTTTAATTCATGATTTTTGTTGTATGAATGTAGGAAAAAATCTATGTATAGGCCCCCTTTTAGTTTTATTTATCTTTTCATATGTAGATGTAGTTAATTGGTTGAATTTATCTACCACTTTATACCTATAATAATTCTGCCTAGAATAAATTTGGCAGCTTTGTTCTGTTATCCATATTGAAATTTAGTTCCTTAAACACTGGGAAGACGAAAATGAGAAATATGTTAGAGAAGGTTTATGTCAATAGGTGTGATATTATTTTGTGCATATGTAATCAGTTTGCGTGACCCTTGATAGGAAAGTCTGGAGGTCTAGAATTAGGGTTGTAGGATAGGGGCTCCTAGAGTTTTTCGTACGCCTCATCCGGGGTTGGGAGTGGGTCAGCAGGGTTACCCATAGATGATTTGTGTTTTAGCTTATGTCCCCCCTATGGCTGTTAGTTATGGTTGTTACTGTATGATATTATTGCATGTGATTGTATTTATGTTTCGTATGTTTAGATAATTATTTACGCTACTTACGCTATTTATGCTGGAGTTACTAATGCTTTATTGTTTTTGTTTTTGTTTTTATTTTTGTCTTTGTTTTTGTTTTACTAATGTTTTTCCTTTTATCCTATGAGCCGGGGGTCGATTGGAAACAGCCTCTCTGCCCTTTCGGGTAGGGGTAAGGCTTGTCTACATATTACCCTCCCCAGACCCCACCTGGTGAAAGTATACTGGGTAATTGTTGTTGTTGTTGTTGTAATAAGTTTGTATGAGCATTAGAGTTCTAATTTTAACTTGGCTTTTTATTTCTTACTGACTATTCAAAAAATTATCTATTCTGCTAAGTTTATCAACTATAGAGAAGCCTGAACTTGTGAGAACTTGTAAGCATGCCAAACAAAATATGTTTCTTTTTAGAATCTAGAAACTACTGATAATAAAGAAATTGAAATAACATAGGAAGAGATGAAAGATATACTATTTTGAGAATGTAAATATCCATAATTATTTTTTGATTATCGATGGATCTTATATGTGGTTGTATGTTTGATATTCTTTTATTTTATTGTTTCAGGTCATATATTATGATATTTAGGAAATTGGCATGTGACAAGCTTCATTGTGATCAAGAGATGGAGAATATCGTGCTTCTTATATTCAAGTTTGTAGTCGTTTGATAACCATTTGATGACACATTATCAAAAGCTGATACTAGTAATTAGATTCAAATGGTTTAGCTTTTTTAATTATATTGTCAACATTTTGAAATTGTAAATTAGTAGTTATTTTTGTTTGATGTGGATTTAATGAAGTGAATTTAGCATTTTGAAATGGATTATTATAATTTATTTTATTTACAATAAGAAAAATTGGTAAAAGGTCTTCCTGGATGACAATAAGATAAATTTACATCAACTATAACAAAAATCTGTTATATATGTGAAAGAAGGTAAATGCATGAATAGTCGAAGGACCATCATATTTGTGACCAGATGGGGTTCCTTCTAATGTCAATTAAATTGGTCTTTAGCGACAATAGCAAAAGCTGCAAAATGCATTATATATCGAATTTTGGGCGAGCTTTAGTGGCAATTATAACTGTCGGTAAATAATTGCCCCTAAGGCTAGTACACATATACCGGCCATAATAGAGGTCTTTGCCAGCATTTGATCAAATGGTCGCTATAGCCTTTGCCGACGCCGACAACAACGGCATAGGATTAATTGCCGGTAAATATTATAGCGGTTATTTATATTGCCGCTAAAAAGTATTTTTATAGCTGTTAAAAGTCATTTTTGTTGTAGTGGCATTGGATTTAAGAAATTCGATAAAAGCAAACATGAGTTCCAGGTACAGTCATGTCCCCAAGTGGAATATCCTTTCTAGGAAATCTTCGAACAGTGCAACTTGCTCCAATTCTCCCATCATGGACTTCGTTGCATCCGTATCTTCTGAAACTTGAAAATATCTCGGCATATGATAATGTTCTGATGCCTCTGTCCCCGGGCTCACTACTTCTGGTTCAGGGGCAGGTGTTGGTTTCTGTAATTGCTACGTCGCGTGTTCCTTTCCTGTGCTACTAGAAACTGAAATTGCATTCATATTTCTTGCTGCCGGTTGATCCCCCTTTATCTTCTTGATTCCTTTGTGCGTAGGAAACTTCAACAATTGGTGATACATTGAAGGCATATCTCGTGTAACCATAGGCTTCCTAGGATGATATTATATCTCTATCACCATCTACTACTTCGAAAAGGGTTGTCTTCGTTACTCCTCCAGCGTCTGTGAGAAATAAAGTCTCTCCCCCCAGCTAGGAGCTTTGTGGCCGGAATAATGCTTCCAGTTAGCTTAGCTCACTCCAATACTCTCCATTATATGATATTAGCCGAACTCCCTGGATCCACTAGAACACGTTTAATCTTAAAATCTAATACATTTAAAGAAATTGCCAGTGCATTGTTGTGTGGTAGCAGCAATCCATATGTGTCCTCTTCCGTAAAAGTGATATCGTCCCAAAAGCCTTTTACCATGAGTTATTGATACTTTCGTCTTATCTGTTGCCGAGAAGGTGACCCCGTTGTCTTATTTCCTCTAATGATAATATTAATTGTTTGGCGTGGGGGTTGTTCTCCTACTTTTGAAGGTTCTGTGTTGTCTCTGTTACAGCCATAATTGTTCTTAGCTCGGTCGCTTAAGAATTCTCTAAGGTGACCGTTTTTCAGTAATGTTGCCACTTCCTCTCGAAGGTGTCGGTAGTCCCTTATACAGTGGCCATTCGTCCCATGGTATTCACACCATAGGTTGGGTTCCCTCTGGCTGGGATCAGATCTCATTGGCCTCAAGAACCGTACTTCTTTGATGTTTCTCATGGCTAAGACCAATTCCACTATACTAATGTTGAAGTTGTATTTCGATAACTTGGGGTAAGAAGTATACTATGACCCTAACATTTTTTATCCTGTAGTGATCTGTTGTTCCAACCACGATTAGTCCGTCTGTCAACTGTGAACTTGTTTGTTGTCCCGAAACTTCTGCCACGACCTTTAGTCCATTCTTAGGAAAACAATTATCCCCTCTAAGTCTGTTTGTCTGTGTCGTAATCATCTTTTAATTTTCTCTATTTTATCATATCCGTTGGTCAATGATGGAAAACAAACCTGATCATCTTCGACCCTTATTTTTGACTCGTACAGGTTGTGGACATCCTCCCAAGTCATTGCTTGAAACTCATGCAGGCTTGCTTTCAATTTCCGGGAGGCGTCTGAACTTCTTTAATTTCGTCTTTTGGTGAATGCTTCAGCTGCTCATTCATCTGGGATAGCCAGGATCAACATTCTTTCCTTCTGGAATCGGGTAATTATCTCTTGTAATAACTCAGATTCTCCTCGTGCAATCCTGAATATATCGGCCTTTCGAGCATTTACTTTTTTGGCCCCAACATGGGCCTTGATAAAAGAATCTGCGAGCATCTTAAAGGAATCTATGGAATGCGCGGGTAATAATGAATACCACATCAGAGCTCCCTTCCTAAGAGTTTCTCCAAATTACTTTAGCAACACAGATTCAATTTCATGGGGAGCTAAATAATTTTCTTTTACCGCCGTTGTATAGGTGCAAAATTGAAGTTCGTCCAAATTCACTGCACAAAAGCAATAGGTACGGTCGATTACAATATAATTTACCCAACTATGAGTCGGGGTCGAATCCACAGGGACAATGTGTAGGCGACTAGGGATGTAGGAGAATTATCGCTTATGGTGCAAAGCCAAACGGGTTAAAGAGATGCTTTTGGAATTATATTGGTTTAATTGCGAAATGTAAACTATCCTAAAAAGCGAGTACAATGATCAATGGCTACAAGTATGAATGCATTCGGAATTATACATCAAGTAACGATCCAATGTATTTTATAACCCTTCCAATAATTGTCAAAAAGGTATACTTAGTTATTTCTATCAATCATGAACTCTCTACTTATCATAAATCTCTCTCGAGTAATTATAATAATTTACTAGACGCACTCTCTCGAGCTACGCTAGCTAGATTCGCATAATGGTTCACTTAGATTGCACCAGAGGTATCGCTATCTCTAATCCAACCTCTAAACCCTCGGTTGACTCTCGTCTATATTCCGGGAGTGATGTTGTTCAACAACTAACTAAATATGCACTCTCTCTCGAGTAGATACACACTAAATAGGCATGGTTAATTAAAATTCCTTTCAATTAACTACTAATAATTATGCAGTTGAACAAATAAAGATTCAACAAGCAAAACATATGTTAACAATACAAAAACTTCAATTAATACATAAGCACAACAAGGTATTAAATCCACACTTTAATTATGAATATTCCCATAAACAAGATTAAGTGTTGGAAATAAATACTACACACTTAGATTTATAATACAAAGCAAGGAAATGAAGAAAGCAAAATAAATAGGTAAGAAAATCTTTACCACAAGCTTCAATCTTCAAGACCCAAGTGTGTTTGTGCATGAACCCTAGCTTTCTCCTTGTTCTCTCTAGTCTCTATGGACTAAAAATAAGCCAAAGACACGTACAAAATAAACTGATTTGGGTTTTAGAGGATTTAGGGTCAAAATAGGTGAAACTCCAAAAAGGTCACTAAAAGCCTCTATGCGATCGCAATAGAGGGAGTGCGATCGCATAGAGTTAGTTCCCGCCTACTATGCGATCGCACAGTACTCTATGTGTTCGCATATAGCAGTTGACCAATTGCTGACCAGACTCCCTTTCTTCTGTGCGTTCGCACAGGATCATTGCGTTCGCATAGCTTTGATTACTAGTTCTATGCTATCGCATAGCACTAATTGCGATCGCATAGTGTAAATAACTGGGCAGATGCATTTTGTCCATTTAAGCTCCATGACTTGTTTTCACTTGGTTTCTTAACCATTACTTCACATAAAACCTATAAAATAGAAGTAAACGACATTAAAATACACGACTTTTATCACTAAACACATCAAAAGTATAGGTTTAAATATAAGATAAGTGGGTATTTTACCCACTTATCACTGGTAATATGCTCCTAAGGATCTGAAGTTCCGTCATACTTTAGTACTTCAGGCATTTTGGACCGCTTCGAGATTAACTCTGGTGTCGTGCTCGGCTTGTATAACAATTGAGTATACTTCTTTGAGTCTGGCCATTCAATACTGGTGGTATGCCTGGGATTTGGTCAATGAAGGCGTTTACTTCCCTAATAAACCGTAAAAGTTCATTCTTGAAAGGATCGTTCTCTTTATTGATACCAGATCCGCTCCCCCCAGCTCCATCGGAGCCAACTTCACTCGTGAAGTGTTGTTGTCGACCCTATGCGTTTTTTAATTTGCGGGAACACCGGAGGAATTGGACCTCGTCTATTTGTATTATTCGAAGACCCCGACAGTGCCTGCTTCAATTCTACCATAACTTTGTCCTGCCGCGTGAGATGACCTTGGATGATTGTATGTTGCTCTTGCAAGATCTTTACCGCATCAACAATGTGCTCCTCATCAGCATTATCTGGAGTTGCCTCCCGAACCCGTCGAGGATACCGTGTGTCATGCACCGGTGTAGCGCCATTCCCCTCATTATGGGTGTCACTGATTGTGCCCTCGAAATAAGGTTGATCCCCTCGAATCTCAAGGTTTTGCATGTTGTTAACAGTGCTATGTGCCATTTTTGTAATTTTTTCTGAGATAAAATAATCAAAACACGTTAGTGAAAAGGCAAGGTTCAATTTAATTTTATGGCTACGGTGGACGCCAAACTGTTTACCCATATAATGATACAGTTGAATTTATATGTGGTTTCTAAAAAAAGTAAACTAATTTGATCCTGAAATAATAAAATAATTGAAGAATTATGCAATACTAGCCTCATAATATAGATGAAATGACAGAAATGATAGTTTCGAGAACAAGGTTTCCGGTTACAGCGATGATGAAATCAAAAGGCAAGAAAGTAAAATTGTACTATGCTTTGTATAGAATGTAGCGTAAGTTTTCTAGAAAATTCATCTCCCTTGCAATGATAACTAAGCTCACTATTTATAGTTGTGCGCAGGAAAGGAAGTCGTAGGATCGTGCCCTACTTTAATGTCAATTATGAGGGTCGTTGATGAAAATGTAACGGTGGATATCAATGCTAAATTATTTGTAATGAGCTGTTGCTCTTAATGCTGCAAAATATTTCTTGTTAAATGCTATTGGGCGCAAGGCATTTAACACACCTCTATGAACGTTATCTCTTCCGGTGACAAACAAAATATTTATGTTCGGTCTTCGGCCATCCTCGTCATGGGTTCCACGTGCTTTAGATGACCACGTATCATATTATATTTTACCTTATATACACGCGCAACGCACATACTCAAAGACCAATAAAACAAAAATCTAGTCATTCCTATTTTTTCCTTCCCTTCGCATTTGGTAGCTGCCAAATCAGCTTCAGAGCCACATTTACTAAAGGGGTTCAACCAGTGGCGGATCTACACATGAAATTTGGGTGCTCGAGCACCCATTAACCTCGACGCAGAGTATGTATAGTTATATAGAAAATTTGAGAAAACGTATAAAAATTTACAAAAGCACCCATTAATTTTATGTACAAAAAAAATTCAGCACCCACAAACTTGAATTCCTAGATCCGCCACTGGGTTCAACCGACTTCCTTATATAAGAAATAGAACTATGTGTATATTTTGTAAAAATATTATGTACGTATATAAATTGTTGAGTTTTTAAATATATGATGGTTGTTATAAAATAGAAGTCTATTTAGAGTGAATGTCTAAGAGTTTTAGCTTGAAGCTAAGTCATTCTCCTCCCTATAAATAGAGGTGCTCTCTACCATTGTAAACCACCCCAAGTATTAATAAGAATACTTCTCTCTCTCCCTATTCTCTCTCTATTTGCTCTTGTTCTTGAGTTATTGTTCTTGTCTTTTATATTATTTCATAACACGTTATCAGCACGAGACTCTACCGTCTCAAGAACCATTCTCGAGAAATCTAAGGTATTTCCCTCTTCCTAATTTAATTTTCGATTGTCTTAACTTTTGTTTGTGTAGGGTTTTGCTTCAAAGAAAGAATGAAGAAAGAAGGAAAAGAAACGAAAAAAGGGAGGAAAAGAAACGAAAAACAAAGAGAAAAGGAAGAAAACATTGAAAATATAATTGGTATACCTTAAAGGTAAGTAACTTATTTTTCCCTTTCAAATTCTTGAAATTCTACGATTTGATTTAATATACAAACAAAGTTTGATTATAACTCTAATGGAGTTTGTAAGAAATTATAACCACATGAAGTGGTTAAATCTCTATGTCCTGCCATGATTAAATTCATGTATGATTGTGGGCAAATAATTGAAAATCCGTCCCATTGAATTTGCTCCATTCCCTTTAGAGAATGTGGTAGCAGTATGTGATAAGTCTGAAAGAAGACTAATTACCGTAAAGGTATCAATGAATGTGGACGTGACAAAGAATTCCGTCCAATTGAATTTGCTCCATTCCCTTTAGAGAATGTGGTAGCAGCTTGTGTAAAGCACATGATTTTGATCCATTCCCTGAAGTGAATGTGATAATTGTAATAGAGCCCGTAAGTATGAACACGCTCTTGATGTAATTGTGTCATATGAAAAGAAAGTTCGTTGCCCTCGAAATTTCGGGCAAGAACTATATGACATGGGTGTTGGATGATGAAATCCACTTAGATGCTATGGGTCTTGGAGACGCCATTAAAGACAGAAATAGTGCATCCACCCAAAACTATGCTAAGGCCTTGATTTTCTTGCGCCATCACCTTGATGAAGGTTTGAAACTATGCTAAGGCCTTGATTTTCTTGCGCCATTACCTTAATGAAGGTTTGAAACTGTATGAAGGCCTTGATTTTCTTGCGCCATCACTTTGATGAAAGTTTGAAGATTGAATATCTCAACATCAAGGATTCACCCATCTTATGGAAAGGCTTAAAGAAGAGAGATGACAACATGAAGTTGGTCACTCTGCCACAAGCACGATACGATAAGAATCCAAAAGCAAATAGTTTATAAACTATATATTATCGTTGCGGTGGAAACGGGCACTGGTCAAAGGATTGCCGTATGGTTGACCTTTACCAAGCATCTCGAAAGAGTAAACGCCCTGAAACGAATTTTGTCTCTGACGACAACTTTGACATCACCCACTTGGATGTGGCAGACTTCTTTGAGCAACCCGAGGGGAAAATAGACCACCTAATTGGCGATGGGACCATGATGAAAGAAGATGGAGTTATTTGATTTTGTTCTACTTATTTGTATTAGTTAGTGAATAAACTAATAGTCATTAGTATTAGCTCGTATTAGTTAGTTCATGATGCAATGTTAGCAGTAGTTCTTTAGAATATCTTCAATATGCTCAAATATCAATAAAACTTTTATTTTCCAGTGGGGGTAATCGACTAGCCTGAAAAACTAGTCGATTATCAACTATTTTCGCATTAAAGTTGAAAAACAATTGATCAACAATCGATTGTCGTTGACTAACAATCGATTGTCTTGAAACAGTGAGGTCTGGAATTTTTCAAAAATCATCCACAATCGATTGTCTTTGTCTAACAATCGATTGTCTTGAAACAGTGAGGTCTGGAATTTTTCAAAAATCATCCACAATCGATTGTCTTTGTCTAACAATCGATTGTCTTAAAACAGTGATCTGAAGTTTTTCAAAAATAACAAATAATCGATTGTGTGTGTTTAACAATCGATTGTCTATGTTCAAACAATCAATTGTGTGTGTTTAATAATCGATTGTCTTATGAAAAACGCTGAAAATTTTCAAACTGCAAAGTAATCAATTATGGATAACATATCTGATTTTGTTAGTCAACTGTTAGCAGCAGATTATGAAAATATTAGGTGACACAAACGAATTGAAGTTATTTATTCTCATGTTCGTATATTTTCTTTTGTATATCAAACCATGGGAATTAAATTGATTGAAGGCTCCGGAAGAGCAACTGTAACTCTGCCCAAAGGCATGACGTTTATCTTAGAGAATGCAATATTCTCCTCCAAGTCTAAGAAGAACTTGTTGAGTTTTAATGATATCAATGTTCTCCTCCAAGTTTAAAAGGAACTTGTTGAGTTTTGAGAATCCATTTTAGAGAATGCAATATTCTCCTCCAAGTCTAAGAAGAACTTGTTGAGTTTTAAAGATATCATTCAAAATGGATATCATATTGAGACAATAGATGAGAATAATCTTGAATTCTTCATGAAAACGAGGCTGCCCATTTCGGTTTGGGTTCACGCCATTTTGCATGCAGCAATGCTAGTTAGTCGGCTGCCCACTTTGGTTTGGGTTCATGCCATTTTGCATGCAGCATTTTAGTTTGTCGGCTGCCCACTTCGGTTTGGGTTCACGCCATTTTGCATACAGCAATGCTACTTCGTCTCTGACTGACGAATTGACACAAATATTCCCGGTTGCAATTGGTTTTGGGTCATGGACCCAATATATCCCATTTAAGAATTTTTGGATGCGCAGTATATGTGCCTTTAGCACCGCCATCCCGCACCAAAATGGGTCTGCAAAGAAGGTTAGGAATATATGTCGAGGTTGAATCGCCCTCCATTATTCGCTACCTCGAAACATTGACAGGAGATTTGTTCACTGCACGATTTGCAGACTGTCAATTTGATGAGACACTTTTCCCAAAATTAGGGGGAGAAGTTGGTGAAACCAAACGGGAAATTTTGTGGAAAAATGCATCATTATCTCATCTTGATCCACATACCTCTATTTGTGAGAAAGAGGCACAAAAGATTATCCATTTGCAAAGAATAGCAAATCAAATGCCTGACGCATTTATAGAGTTGAAAAGGATAACAAAATCACATATCCTCGAAGTGAATGTGACAACATTTGATTCACGAATACATATTCATTATTGGAAGAATATGAACATGAAATTGGTATTAAATATACCACACTCACCCCTAGAAGGAGGTTTGAGATGATACCACACTCACCCCTAGAAGGAGGTTTGAGATGATATATGGCATGAATGATCGTTGGTCACGTACCTATTGTACGCCAAAGTATTTTGGAAATATGACTATTAAAGGACAACGATAATGCAAGAAACATATCTTGCATATAAGTTTGACATGACCATAATGGTATAACTTTCTCTTTAAGAAAGATATTCACCACATGGATGTTGATGAATCTGTGGTAGTACAAAATTAATTGAGAGCTCTAGAAGAGCCAATTATTACTATGTTGGAGAAACACAATTGAGTATTGTGCTGTAGTAAGTCTCAAAGAAACTTATTCAGTTTCCAAAGTACACGCGAAAGCGATTGATTATATTGAGACTATAAATAAAGGAAGGCTTTGATATCTCCTATTACTACAACTTGTAGCGGGGTAATTTGCATATGAAAAGCTACCCGCTTTGTTCTCCAGTTTGTACTACACAAACGAAATAATGCCACAATAAAGTGGATATCTATTGGTATAAAACCCATGTCATAATAAACCTGAAGTTTATTGATAAGTGCACATGTCATGGTTACCAATATTGATAATTTATTCAGTTGGCATTCATGTTAGCCATCTCATTTTAAGTATGATGTGTAAATTCACATAGGTGAATATTAAAGAACTAGAAAGTTCTTTACGAATTCTCTTGTATCACTTGTTCTCATTAATGAACTGACCAACTAAAGAGTTCGGGTTGAAGCCCATAAATTCTGGAAATATCAAAGGTGAATATGGGCCCATTCACCTGCCATGTATACCACATATGATGCATCTATGATATGGTTACATGCGCAATTGTTATTAACCCGCAGCCTGGCCGGTGCTTGCGAGGTAAATTGCTCAGTAATCTAACTTCGAGCATAATTTTCAGATTCTCTACTCAAGATAGTTCATCTTGATAAGTTGGTTTATATCAAAGTTGGTTTAGCAAGACAATTATTGAGTGCTTCCGCTTAATAGCTAAACTGTTTCTTATGAGAACAAAGTTATATATATCAGTTTGATATAAGTTGTATACGAGAGTATATTCTCCCCTCACAAGTAGTTCAAGGTCAGGAACCAAATAATTTCATCTTATTATTAATGTGCCGTGTATATTGACATGATAATGCACAAAGATGATTTCCCAAAGTTGAGGAAACAAGTTAGCTTTACTAACATGAGGGGGAGACATGATAAACACTTGAGAAAATGTTACATGGGATGAATTATCATTTGTATATGTATATCCCCGAATATCATGATATGAACCTGAAGTTCATAAAAGGGATAATTCAATTGCAACATATTGCAAAGCATGCTATACGCATTTGGTGACCCAAAGAAAGTAACTAAATGGAAGAGATACAATTCAAGAAGAATTGATTCCATATGAAAGACATGTAGTTTTGAACCTATAGTTCAAATGCTTGAAAGTATAAAGTCAAAGGTATGTATAGTCAGTTTTCAATATCTTGTTTGTCTAGCATGACATGGAAAACTTGATATGCATCTAAAGTCTATTATATGGCTTATATGACTTAACTTGAAAGATTTAAGTTGCTTGAAGCATATGCAATTCTTGGTCTTGAAGTACCACATCCTAAGTACAATTTGTGTACATATGTATCTTGCTATAACTACAAGCATGATGGCATTGAGAATGCATCTATGGAGATATTGAAGAGTCATTCCACGACATTATATGAAGATGTTCATATCTATCAAGAATGATGATTTCAAGGTGCGGAATATTTATTCAAGTCAATATGGTTGATTTGTCAAACGTCTACCAAAGATCGTTTTGAAGATGATGCACAAGATTGGAATGCAAATGCTCAAGGATATAAATTGATGTACTCATTAGGGGGAGTTAATGCGCGTTGCACTCTTTTTCCCTTACAAGGTTTTGTCCCACTGGGTTTTCCTTTCAAGGTTTTTAACGAGGCAACCAATAGGCGCATATTCAAACATGTGTACTCTTTTTCCTTTCTTTAATTTTTCCCAATGGGTTTTGGTTTTAAGGTTTTATGAGGCACATTATTGAATAGACATTCAAGGGGGAGTGTTATAAAATAGAAGTCTATTTAGAGTGAATGTCTAAGAGTTTTAGCTTGAAGCTAAGTCATTCTCCTCCCTATAAATAGAGGTGCTCTCTACCATTGTAAACCACCCCAAGTATTAATAAGAATACTTCTCTCTCTCTCTATTTGCTTTTGTTCTTGAGTTATTGTTCTTGTCTTTTATATTATTTCATAACAGTGGTAGTATTTTTCTTTTGAATTGATTTTCTTCCTCAACTACTCTGTGCATCTGTCTCGGATATTTTTCCGGTATTTTTTGGCGTACATGGGGCACCAACTATCCACCTACGACTTTTCACATGCACATTGTCAAAAGCGTGCATCGCCAGATGCATGATTTTATTCTCTGACCCTGTTTGATTCTCTATAAAGAAAAACAAACATTTCCTCACTCTCAACTTGTCCCTTAACAAAATTATATTTTATTAAATCAAATTTTAAACAAACCTAAACCGAATATAAAGTATCCGCTTCGACATTAACCTATTGTTAAATTGGATAGTGAACATATATACAAAGTCTGTATAAAACCAATGGTATTCTTCGACTTGGAGTGAAAAGTGAAAAGTTGTCCTTCGACCCGCGAAGGATACAACTTGTCATAATAAAGAACAACATATAAAGTGAGATCCCACAAGTGAAGTCGGAAAAAGGTGAGGTATTCGAAGACCTAACTACTCCTATCTTGTATGAGGTAGAGAGATTGTTTCACAACTTGTTATAATCGCCTGACCCATTTTCTTCCATTTGGATTTTGGAGGTCATGGACTGGATCAAATCATTCCTGTTTGAATGGGCTTATAGGTAGCCTATCCAGCCCATGCTATCCCATGCTTTTGGGCTTGGGCTTGAAAAGGTTGCATTCCTCAGGAAGTTCTTCGACCCTCAAAAACCCAAATGGATGTTTATTGTTGATAATTCTTGCATGAAACACAAGAGATCTTATATGGAGTTGCACTTTTAACTTATTAAAGAGTGATGAGAAATGCAGCTAACATGAATATTCTTATCTTGCAGGGAGAGAAATAGCTAGGAAATATTTTGGATGATAGTTCTTGCTTTACTTACAAGTTGTTCGAAAACCTGCACTTAAGTTGTTCTCTACAGACTACAAGGACAGATCTTAGAAAGACTTAATTTAATTTCCCATTCTAAATTATGCTTGTGGAGTTGTTAACAACTTAAAATATAATTCTGCTGAAGAATTGTCAATGCATGCAACTAATTTAATCAACGGAGTAATAGTTTATGAAACTGAATAAACATTTGAACAATCAAATTGAATTAATTAGAAAATTAGGTGTTGTTTGGTGCGTACACTAAATTATCCCGTGATTAGCCTTGCATCAGTCAAAAATATATTGGTAATTGATATTTAGGAAGAAGTCCCGTTCAAGCCTAAGTCTAATTCAAAGTAAAGGCTGAACGCGGGCTAGTGGTAGTCCTGCTTTAACTTAACAACCCAAAAGCTCTGCGTCGAACTTCAGCCTCTTCATGCCTGAGATTTCTTGGTATTTAAGTTACTTGGTAATAAAACCAACCATTCTGCAATGAGTGAAAGGCTATTAGTGCTTCCAGAGTTGTCAACTCAACTCTTTTTTATGTCATCTTCAGTGTCTTCAACGATTATAATCCCTAGACTAAATTATCCCATATTAATACCAACTTTGATGGGATATGATGGGATAAGATGAAATTTCCAGGACTAAATATGGAATTAAGTTTGTGCTATATTTGATTGACGGTATAAATTAATACCGTCAATCAAAATAATATTATAAATCTATTATCTTTGTCCCACTTTATTCCACCTTATTCCGTGTACCAACCGACGATCCTGGCCTTAAAGTAAATCCCACTAACACTTTCCTAGCTTTCTCTCTGCATGCAAGATAAGAATATTCATGCAATCATCATCTAAACTTTACCCTTTTTATAAAGCCTTCTACCCTATATAAAATTGTTATCAGATAAAAATGGAAAGTGCAACTTCATAAGATCTCTTGAGTTTCATGCAAGAAATCAAAAGCTAACACCCTTCAAATAAAAGCACAAATAAACGGAGCTGTCTTCCCTTTAAAAACTGTAGCTAATTCCTTAAATAATTCTTTGCACCTTTTTCTTTTTTTCCATATAAAACTATAGCTCAACATTCTTCTGACACTAAGTCCAAATCCAAAACTAAGTTCCACACGACTCTTCCCCGCCCGCAACCACCACGCGCCGCCATGCCACGTCATAATCCCGTTAGCCTTTGTAGGTGCATAGCCATTGCAATCTTAACCCTAATCATCATCGTTGGAATAACCGTTCTCATCATATGGCTAGCATTAAAACCCCGAAAAATGGTCTATTCGATCGAAAATACGTCAGTTCATAACTACAACTTAACCAACGATAACCATTTATATGCAAACTTCAAATTCGGATTACGAGCCTACAATCCCAACAAGAGAATTTCCATATATTACGACAATATTGAAGTGAAACTCTTCTTTAACTCTCAACCAATTTCTATTAATAGTGTTCAACCATTTTTTCAACCTCACAGAAATGTGACACGTTTGGATCTTTCACTTCCGGCGAAAGACGTGGTGCTTTACGACGAGATTGCTCATGATTTTAAGACAGAAAGAAGTGCTGGAGCAGTGGAAGTTGAGGTGAAAATTAGGGCAAAGATAAGGTTTAAAGTTGGAGTATGGAAATCAGGTCATAGGACGTTGAAGATTTTGTGTACTCCTAAAGTGTCTTTTTCTAATTATAGAAGGAGTTCTAAGTCCTATCCTTGTGATGTAGATTTATAAGCTGATTTTTATTTTATTTGTTTTATTTTTATTTTGACATTTTTTTTGGGTTTTATGGTGTGAGTTTTTTTTTTCTTCTTTTGTTTTTTTTTGGGAACTTTTGTTTTTGGGGGTTTATAATGAATATTGTAATATCATTTTGATTTTATCATGAAATTTTCTGTTGAAAGTATGATGCATAAAATTGTTTGGATATGGAATTGTAATTCTGTTTACTACTATTGGAATTGTTTATGCTTGGAAGTGATAAGGTGCATGAAATTAGAAAACCTAAATGGGAGCTAAAACAGGAAGAAAAGCCGTGGCGCAATGTAGAGCAAGGGCGAGTTATGAATTTAACTATTACGTTATTTTTGGATCAAAGTCCAAATAATTAAAACCGTGAGACCTCAAAGGTTGAATCTGAGCGAGTAATTATCTCATCTAGAAGGCTAGTAAGATGGTGTTTGGCTAAGCGCATAAGCCGGTTAAATTGGCTTATAAACACATTTTGACTTATTACTCGTTTGGTAAACACCCAAAATGCTTATAAACTAATATCAGCTATAAGTCATAAGTTGGTTACTCCAGCTTATAATTTTTTAGCTTGTAAGTACTTTTAATTTGACCATGACTTTTACTAATTTATCTTTTATTTTTTAGTTCACAAAATATTTTTTCCAAACTAAATTTTTTAATTTTCTTTTTATTCCATATTCATTCTTCATCTTTTTCTTTAAAAAAAACTTTTTAATTTATAATTTTTTGTAAAGTTTTTAAGGATATTTTAGTCATTTTAATAAACAACTTACCGACATTTTTCTACCAAACATATTAACCGTTTATTATAAGTTTCAGCACGTCTATCCAAACACGTAAATGCTTATTTATAAAATCAATTTAAGCACTTAAAAATATTTTTCAACACTTCAAGCTTATCAGCTATTTATAATCAGCTAATCCAAAGGGGCACTAAATGCGGGCTCCTTAAGAAAACAAAGGGATCTTTACGCAAATAGGCGGACGAATTTACTGTTTACTTTTTATAGTCAAATTACATAGATTCTATATAATTATATATGATTTTATATATATATATATATATATATATATATATATATATATATATATATATATATATATATATATATATATTATATATCCGTCAGTTATATTTCGTTTAAGCGATTGAGTGAGCAATTATTTGGGTTAATTCTGCAAAAACGGAAGTGAACGAAGCCCATTAAATTCCTCATTCCTATTGGAACATCTAGGTTACCTAGTACCTGGAATCTTATACCAGTGATCCAGCCCACAACGTTAATTTTTTTCTATCTTCAGCAAATTTGATACTTATTTCTCTTTGAAGGGGAAATTACTAGTTATGTCCATTTATAAGTAGTTTATTATAAAAATCAGTCAATTTATAAAATATTATTAATACTATCCAATTAGTTATTTGTAGCAAAAAAGGGTCAAATTTTTTGCTTTCTTTTGAGTGAATGTTATTTAAATAGATCTGTTATATCTTAAGAAGTTTGAATCTCAGTTTTCGGATGATTGATAGAGTACTGGGGTGGTTTGAATTGACAACTTGAAGTAGAAAATGAACATTAAAAACAAGGTATCTCTATCGCATTGTGCATCATTTGTGTATCACATATGTATCATATTTGTAAATGTGTAGCATATGTATACTTGTATGTGAGAAACAAGTTTGATACATGTGTCACAGAAGTATTTTTTGAACTCGATTTTAACTACTAATTTTAATATCAAATTTATCCAAATCACCTCCAATCTTCCTCAAATTTTGTATATTGACTCATCTATATATTTTTCAATGAATTTCAACCACACACATTGAAAAAGGTCATTTATTGCTTAAACTTTTGGACTCTTGTGTGTGTGTGTATATTTGTATTGTACCACCTTATTTTCTACCTTACCCATGAATTTTCTTTCCGTCTTATATCTAATGTTGTTGATCACCCTTAAAAATATGGAAGAAGTTCTTTGCGTGTGATTTTTGAAGAGAAAGAACCCTATTTATTAGGATTTTTAGTTTTTATATATGTTTGACTAATTTTGGTAAATCTATAATTAATGGCTAGAAGTTGGTAAGTTAAAACTTATTTGGGACGATTATGTAAATTCCCTTCTTTTATTATTTTTTGTTTTCAACCTACTTATAAATTAAGTGCAGACTTGACAGCACCTAATTTCCCCGCTGTGTCACCCACCCTCAAAACATAATTAATTCAAACCATAAATACAGATAAAATGTTTCCTCCGAGCGAAATTGCTGCTTTAGTACCTTAATCTGTAACATTACACCAAACGACATATATAAGATACAGAACTTGTATTATAGCCAATAACCTTTTTCAAGTATTGCATTTTAAGATTAGACTTTGTGAGATAAAAGGCGGTGGGTAAAGAGTGAGAGTCCGCATCAAGTAAAACTGATAGTGCTATTGTCATTACTCCTATGAAAACAATTGGGTATGGTAGTTGATGAGTCTGTGGTCTCAATGAGTTGAAGTCATCGTAACTCAATAGCAAACCTTACAAGAAAAATTTCTAATATTTAAAAACTACATATATAGAGGAACTAGTGTATGGGTTAAAATCATATCAAAGAAATTCGGTACGCGAAGACAATAGACCGAGATCAGACAGTCACTGATAAAGTCAAGGTCGGGCAGGTCGAAGTCGGACAGTCATCAATAAGGCGAGATCGGGCAGAGATGATCGCTTTTCAACGTTAGTGCGGCCGGTGGTTTGGATGTGCGGACCTATTATTTGTTTCGGAAAGTTGTGGGAGCGTGTCCCACAGGAAGATTGTATAAGTGTGACATGTAATCACTTAATTGATTAATGATTTAAACCAAGTGTGAAGATTGTGGTAATATCATTAATTTGAGAACGTATGCACTCTATTTATTTGGTTATGGACTGTAGAAGTTCGTTCCGATTATGAGTGTTGTTCTTATGTGTTATGAGAAAAAAAGGAGTTATTATGGACCTTTGAAAGGTTATTGGCTTAGTTGGTGCAATCAGAAATCGGCTTGAGATCAGTAGATTGATTTAAATGTGAACATGGGCTTTATATCAGGCCAGATGTGATCATCTCACAAATACGCTCCTTATGGAAAGGAGTCAGGGTGTTATTTTCGTTGTCAACTATTTCATGTAATGATGTATTGCATTGTGCGAGTTGTGAGACGGCTTAGTGAATTTCTTATGAGTTGAGGTTCCGCATAGAGATGAGGTTATAAGAGCAGGATGGCTCTTGAGATTCAGATCATATATCGCACTTCAGTTGTGCTAGAGTTTGTGGATTATAGTGTTATATGTCTCCCCAGGGAATGGTAGCATACACTTAGCATGTTTATGACTGATATTCAGTATGTTGTTGTAATGAGAAATTTAGCTCGATGAACATCTCCTTATGTGAGTTCCATATGTAGATCGGGTGGCATTCCGCCATGGGTATGTAAGTTGGATCAGGTGGCACGTCACCATGGTTATGTTGTGTGGATCGGGTAGCATATCGCCATGGTTATGATTGCTCGAATCGGGTTGTGCGCCGCAATAGTGTGATGTTCAGTACAATTCCTCATATCTATTTATTGTGTTCTGCTTCCTATTTTCTGAAGGAAGCTCATATTAGTTGTGCCCCCGCATTGCATGTATAATTCGCGAGCGGGGTAATTGAAATTCCTTTTCAAAGTTCATTTTCCCTTTTGTATCGCATTCTAATTGGTAGCCTATTGGAACATTATGGCATCATATGAGACTTTTGTTAATATCGGGGTGGCTTATTGTCTGAGCAGTTCGTACTGGGTGAGACGAGATTGTTGGATTTAGGACCAGTCCTATCTGATTACGTGAAATATATTATGGAGCAAATATCATTATTTGGTTCAGAATACGGTAATGTTTCTTGTCAGAAGTATAGACTCAATGATTAGTTGACTCGGCAGTTGATTATGAATTTCTGCACATCTATTTCATTGTGGCGGCATTGTAAGAGTTAGAGTAAGAGACTAGTGTATGTCATGGGGTGCAATGGGAGCATCAGATTCGTGGAATTTTTACTAAGTTGATCAGAAAATGTTATTGTGGTCAGGTGAGTAAAGTGATGGTAGGTGTGAATTCAACAAAGTTATGCAGTCATGTTTGGGTACAACATGTAGTGATTGATATGGTGAACTTATGTTGGAAACAAGTCGGGCATAGAATTCCGGATGTTGGAATTAGGCTCTAAGGCTTATTTGCTCGAATAAAAGGGAATATCTTCGGAATTGATCGAGCTGATGTCTCAACTGAGTTGCGGAAGCATGGGAAGGTGCATGAGAAGTTAAACGGTAATTTCAGACTACTTCAGTATACTTCTCAGCACGTTCGAGGACGAACGTATGTTTAAGTAGGAGAGAATGTAACGGCCTGACTAGTCGTTTTGAGCTCTAGCACGTCATTCAGCAGTTTATGGCCATGAACAGCTTCGTTTCAAGTATTATGACTTGTACGCGTGTTCAGAATTAAGTTTCGTGAAGTTCTGAGTTGATTTGGAAAGAGAATTCTCATTTCGGAAGCTTAAAGTTGAAGGGATTAACTAGGACCGTAATTTTGGGTAAACCACCTCGGAATTGGGATCTAAAGGTTCTAGCAGGTTCGTATAATGATTTCGGACTTGGGCGTATGACTGGATCAGGTTTTGGATGACCCGGGAGCATTTTGGCGCCTATTGTGGAAGCTAGCATTTTGGAAGAAATTTCATAAGTTTGGCTTGAAGTGCATTTTAGTGTTATCGATTCCTGATTGAGATTTTGAGCCTGGGATAAGCTTCGTATGGTGATTCAGGAGTTGGGAGCGCGATCGGAAGTGAATTCGGAGGTCCGTAGGCCATTTTGGAGTCATTTGGCTAAAGATAAAAATTTGAAGGTTTTTGATAAATTTGACAGGGAGTGGACTTTTCATTATCGGGATCGGGATCCAATTCCAAAATTTGAGGTAGGTCCACAATGTCAAATATGACTTGTGTACAAAATTTGAGGTCAATCAGACGAGAATTGACGGGTTTTGGCATCTATGTAGAAGTTTGAAATTCCAAGTTCTTCAAGTTTGAAATGGAGTGTGATTCGTGGTTTTAGCGATGTTTGATGTGATTTGAGGCTACGAGCAAGTCTGTGTTATATTTTTAGACTTGTGCGGGTGTTTGGTTTAGAGCCCCGGGGGCTTGGGTGTGATTCGGGATAGCTTCTGAGTGATTTGCAATTGCGAAGTATTGGTCACAAATGCAACATCGCATTTGGAGGTTTTGTTCACATTTGCGAGCCTGGACTCTAGGGGGAAAGTTCGAAATTGCGAAGGGAGGATGGAATTTGTGAGGGCTGTGATCTTCGCATTTGCAAAGAATTTCGTTGCAAATGCGACCAGACCAGGGAAGGCTAGGCTTCGCATTTCCGAAGCTTTTTTCGCAAATGCGACATCGCAATTGCGAGCCTGGAAGTCGCAAATGCGACTTTTGCGTCTGGAGCTCTGGCTTTTTATTCCGGGACTTATCCCATTTCCCTCATTTCCCACTTGGTCTTAGGCAATTTTTGAGGGCATTTGAGGAGGGATTCCATTATCATCAAAGAGGTAAGTAGTTTCTACATCATAAGTTAAATACATAGATTATGGGTAGATTTAACATGTGAAATTAAGAAAAATCAAGGGTTTCTGATGAAAAATTTAGAATTTCGAAAAAAACAAGATTTAACCACGAAAAGTTTGGGGAATGGAGTAGAAATCATATATTCTTAATCCTTAGGTTATGAGTAACAATATTCTTCTAAAGTTTCCAGAATATGGGCACGTGGAACCGGGGATGAATTTTAGGAATCTTGAATTGAGGATTGGGAAGTTGGTTTAATAATTAGAATACGAACTCTTGAGCATATATTGACTAGTTCTTACCCTATTTGAATAGTTTTGGATCGTTCGGCTCAAAATTGGAGGTTTGAGCGCGTTCTTGAATCAGATTATAGGCTCTGGAGCAAGGTGAGTCTCCTTTCTAACCTTGTAAGAGGAGTTAACTTGTTATCTGCTCCTATTTTTGGGGGCTACGCATGCACGAGGTGACGAGAGTCCGTGTATAGCTACTATTATGCTATTGTCTGGGTAGTCTGGGATCCAAAGGCATTCTATACTTGGAATAATTGCAATCTTACTGACAGCTTGTACTGCTTAAATCACATTGAATTAGTAAATGAATTTCTAAAAAGACTTAAGCTTCATTTTCTTAAATTATTAAAGAGAATTGACCTTTCTTTGAAAAATTTCTCCATGTTGACTTCTTGATTGACTGTCTGTCTGTGTGTTTATTTTTGGAACGGGCCGAACGCCTCGGTAGATTAAGTAGATGCATCTATGGTTCACGTCGTTCAACCCTCGGCAGTGCACAGTTTACATTTCTGTTGGAGCGGACCATCAACCTCGGCATGATTTGCGCATGCTTATATTGCTTGACTTGAAATTTAATGAAGTTGTTTATACCTCTTTCTGGCATAAGAATATTTGTACAAATGATGAAAAGGAATGATTTCCCATAACAGAAAGAATTGTTTATTTGCTTCAACCCATTGAATTATAATCATGTATAAAAATTCACGATCTAATATATTATGGATATATCATCATTGGACCATTAGTAACCGTTGAAGTCGACCATTTCATCTCTACTTCTTCGAGATTAGACAGGATACTCATTGGTTACACGTTGTTTTCATACGTATACTACACTTCTGTGCATTTTGTTGCACAGACATATGCATCTCTAGTGGCCTACTGGCGTAACAGCACTGTTGATACATCTCTAGTGGCCTACTGGCGTAGCTGCACTTCTGTTGGTGACCCGCAGCCAACAGAGTCTCTTTCAGTTTTCTGTATTTATTTCTATCTAATATTGTATTCTGGACGATTGTTGTATTACCTTATTTCTTAAAAATTACTTATGTACTTGTGACACTGGGTTCCGGGTGGATTTTTGGATTAATAAATGTTAAGTTTTGTTAATGACTTCGCAGTTGTTTCTGTACATTTTATTATTCGTTATTTAAGTGCTACGAAGATAGATTTTATTAAGGCAACAACTGAGTAGCAACGGATAAGGAAATATGTGTGGAAGGTGTCAGACGGTGGCTAAATTTCCTAGAAGGCCATGTGTATGAAGTAAATGTCAAATAGTTGATTAAAGAAGCAAGTTTTCCCAGAGTGGTGATGTTGCACATGGGCTTAGTGGTAGGATGATTACGCACCTTAAGGAGGGTTTGAAATGATTTGGGATTTTAGTGGCTGGTGATTGAAGTCTACGGGTTTAATTGGAAGTATGGGCTAATGTGCAACAAAGAGATAGATCGTGCGAATATAGTTGATGATTCAGAGTATACAAACGTGGTTTTACTAAAAGAATATGAGAATATAGGCTGTTGATTGCGCAAGGTTATGTCAATAAGAGATAAGGAATCCCGATGAGTTCTAGAGTTGTGTAATAGTGGCTTCAAGCTAAGTGGGAGAGTCTCACTACCTATGATTGGGTTGCATGGTTAACTACTCACACGGTTTCTGGTTATTAGCATATTTATGGGTTATTCCAGCTATGGGAAAAGAACGTAAGTGGAAATTGGGCAAGGAATTTTTAAAGTTGTGCTACGGTTGGCCTTATTGGCTCATGTTCATACTTGGCGAAGGATTCAGGATTTATGCCTTGTACAGATGCAGGTTCCAAAGGAAATGATTTCGCCCAGTGCTTCGTCGAGAGGGTGTTCACCTGTTATAAGATTTATGGAGTTGAGTATATTGGGACCAAGTCAGAGCGGGTGGCTCTCAGAAATGGTCCTAATGGATTTAAAAAGAGGTAAAGTATGGTGCTTAATGATTTCGAGCCTATAATTACGGTTAAGAATCAAGCTTTTACAGCAGCTTATGAGTGGAGGCACAGAATGTTCTATGATGTTTTGACATGCAGTGTATCACTTGAGAGGAAAATGAAAAAGGACTTCGGATTCGTAGAAGGATTAACAAAATGGGCATATCAGTTGAGGGTGCGAATATGCGCACAAGGAAGGTATGAAATGGTTCATGGGATTTGAGACGACATGGTCTCGCGGTTTAAGGTCACTTGGGGTGAGTACAGATGGAATGTGTTATATGTTGAAAGGAGTTATTGTTATTATTAAGGCAAACATGGTAAATCAAAGGAAGATAAATTGGTTCACAACAGTTAAGTTGGCGTATTGGTGGTAGAGGTCAGTTCCTTCAGTGTGATCAAGTTATGCGTGTGATTTGTGGTGGTACGTATGAGGCTTGTCGGTCGCCGTAATTAATGTTGTTCAAAAGCATTCTTCTGTTATGGACTGTTATGTGTGGGCGGATCCCGAAAGGGCTAGGGTGGCTTAGACCACTACTTAGATGTCTGCCTATTCTACAGTTATGAGAATTTACATGTATGTCGCTATGTTTCTCCTGAAGTGAGTCCAGTGAAAAGATTTTATTGGCACGTTGGGTGCAGTGAGTGGTATGGAACTTGAAGTGAGGATCGAGGTTGTAATGAACCGACCAGTCATTTTTCTGAAATTACACCCCATTACCCTATTAACTGCTTCCCCTAAGTTCATTTATGCTATTTTGATTTATCGTGACGTTCAGCGTTACGACTCGGAGTGTTTTGGGACACTTAATCCCTAAATGATAGCTTACGTATTGGAAAGTGGTCCGTGATCAGAACAGTATGAAGACGGCCTCAGAATGGAAATCTATGGTTCCGTTAGCTCCGTTAGGTGATTTCGGGGTTGAGAGCGTGTCCGAAATGTGTTTTGGAGGTCCGTAGCTCATTTAGGCTAGAAATCCGGAAATTTAGAATTTTTAAGTTTCTAGTCTAATAGTGAATTTTTGATCCGAGGGTCGGAACGGGATTCCGATAGTTTCTGTAGCACCGTAATGTCGTTTGGGACATGCATGCAAAATCTCAGGTCAATCGGATGTGGTTTGAGTAGGTTTTTTATCAAAAGCGAGTTTGGTTGAATTTTGAAGTCCTTAGGTTCAAATCTTTGGTTAATTAGATTTTCCGGTATTATTTTTGGTGGTTTTTGAATTGGTACAAGTTTGAATGATGTTATGGGATATGTCTGTAAGATTGGTTGAGGTTCCAAGGGCCTCGGGTGTATTTCAGATGTTCAACGGAGCAATTTGACTTTGGAAATGCTGCAGAAAATTGCAGGTCTGAACTCCTTCTTCGCGTTCGCGTAGTGGTATCCTACCCCATTCATCGCGTTCGCATTCCCTACCCCGCATTCGCGAAGCCCAGCTTCCTCCTCTTCCGTGTTCGCGTCGTTGCCAACGTGTTCGCGTAGGTCACTTCTGGACTGCTCCTTTTTTCTTCTATGCGTTCGCGTGGCCTGCGTCATGTTCGCACAGGTTCCAATCCCAGGCTATCGCATTTGTAGCCTTATCTTCGCGATTGCGAAGAGCAATCTTCAGCCACTTGAATTTTCCTCTCCGCGAACGCGAGCCCCTCTCCTCGTTCGCGATGAACAAAACCCTTGAACAGTATTTAACATTCCAAAACGAGCGTTCTTCCATTTTAACAAAACTCAAGAGAGCTCGAATTTGAGGGATTTTTTGAGGGTTTTTCAGAGGCAACGGCTGGGTAACGATTTTCTACTCTTTTATAACTAAAATCCACTAATCTAATCTTGAATTCAACCTTTAATTTCAGATTTTTGAATGAAATTAGGAAAAAGTTCTTAGACCTAACCATGGGGTTTTGAGGGGGCATTTGACTTTGATTTGGGAGATTTTTATATGATTAGACTCGTAAGAGTACGATGGTTCTCAAAATGTTAGGCGTTTTGGTCATTTTACCTATTTTTCGTCTTAGCTTTGATTTTAATAATGAAATCAATTTCTTGCAATGTTATTTACGTTATGTAATTGAATTGAATAGATTTGGGCCATTCAGAGTCGGATACTCGTGGCAAGGGCGTGGTTTCTTAGTTGATTTTGTACCGGTTCGAAGTAAGTGGCTTGCCTAACTTTGTATGTGTGTGGGGGGGGGGGGGGGGGGGGCTTAACCCCTTAGGACATGTTGTTTGATTTTTTAAATGCCTTGTACGCGAGGTGATGAGCGTTTACTTGAGCTAATTGTTGAAAATCTTCTTTTCTTGACACGTTTAAACTATGTTTTCTTGCTTACTTGACTATTCTAAATGCAAGCTTAACATGTGATAGCTAGAAAAGCATGATTAGCTAGATTTAACTGCTCATTTTGTCTAAATTGTACTACGTGAAGCATGTTAGGCTAGATTCCCTATTGCTTTGGTGTTTAATTCTGTGTTTCGATTAAATATCTGGATGTGGCTACGCATTTATATTTGGGACTACGGGTGTGGGATTTCGATAGCTTTCCCGTAGTTTGTTTACTTTGGGACTGCGTGTTCGATTCCCGATAGATCCCCCTGCACATTTACTTTGGGACTACGGGTTAGATTCCCGATAGATCACCCTGCACATTGACAATTGGACTACGGGATGGTATCCTGGGAGATCCTTCGGACACATTTTTATGATGGACTACGGAACGGTGTCCTGGGAGATCCACTGAACATTTAAAGGGGACTATTGGACAGTATCTTGGGAGATCCATATGACATCACTGATATTGAGTTGTATTTCTCCGTGTATATTTCTTATTTCGATTATTTGTTGTTGACTCGTAGATTCTGTCTCATTTCACTGTTGTTTCTATTATTTTACCTGTTTTCACATTGCGCCTTATTATTATTATTGTTTATCTCAGTAGGGCCCTAACCTTCCTTGTCACTGCTCGATCGAAGTTAGGCTTGGCACTTACTAAGTACCGATGTGGCGTATTCACGCCTCTTCTGCGCATGTTTTTCATGTGCATACCCAAATAATTCCTCCTAGGCGTATCATCCTCGCAGTGGAGAGCTTTAGTGGAGACTTGAGGTATATCTGGTACGTCCGCAGACCCAAAGTCTCTATTCCATTCCAGCTGTAGTAGATAGCCCCTCCCTTTTTCATGTTGTTCTAGATACTCTGGTGTAAAGCATATTATGAAACTCCTTAGCCTCTGTTACCCGTGAGATTCAGGGTTTTGGGATTGTTTTAGAATTGTAGTGTTAAAGTGTATATGGTAGGCGGCAACCATATACATTTTCTCATGTTATTTAGCTTTTAAATTATTATTTTCGTAAAGGTTGTAAATTTCGCAATGTGCTAGGCTTACCTAGTCGTGAAGACTAGGTGCCGTCATGACGTGTTCACAATTGGTGAACTAGGGTAGTGACAAAGGTTGCAGTTTGGTACTAACGAGGATGTCACGAGCTCGGATGAGCAGGAAAGGAGTTTCGATGTTTAAAGTAAGTTGATATTATTGTCAGTGTCATCTAAGATCGGTGTTTTGTTAAAAAGGCTTTGCATCCTGGTTAAGGATTCTTGATCACTTTTCACCGTTAGTACGACTAGTGGTTTGGATGTACAAACCTATTATTTATTTCGGAAGGTTGTGGGGGCGTGTCCTACAGGAAGATTGTATAAGTGTGACATGTAGTCACTTGATTTATTAAAGATTTAAACCAAGTATAAGGATTGTGGTAATATCATTAATTTGAGAACGTATGCCTGGAGGGTACTCTGTTTGTTAGGTTATGGATTGTGGAGGTTCGCTCCGCCTATGAGTGTAGTTCTTATGTGTTATGAGAAAAAGGGAGTTATTATGGACCTTTGAAATGTTATTAGCTTAGTTGGTGCAATCAGAAATCGGCTTGAGATCAGTGGATTGATTTAAATGTGAACAGGAGCTTTATATCAGGCCATATATGTTATCTCAGCAACACGCTCCTTATGGAAGGAATTCGGGGTGTTATTTCGTTGTCGTCTATTTTTCATGTAATGATGTACTGCATCGTGCGAGTTATGAGAAGTCTTGGTGAATTTCTTATGTGTTGAGGCTCCGCATAGAGATGAGGTTATATGAGCAGAATGGCTCTTGAGATTCAGATCATATATCTCACTTCAGTTGTGCTTGAGTTTGTGGATTGTAGACTTATATGTCTCCCGGGGAATGGTATTGGATGCTTAGCGTGTTTATGACTGATATTTAGTATTTTGTTATAATGAGCAATTTAGCTCGATGTACATCTCGTTATGTGAGTGCCATGTGTGGATCTAGTGGCACACCGCCATTGGTATGTCGGTTGGATCAGGTGGCATGCCGCCATGGTTATGTTATGTGGATCGGGTGGCACGCCGCATGGTTATGATTGCTCGGATCGGGTTGCACGCTGCAATAGGGTGATGTTCAGTATAGTTCCCCATATCTGCATATTGTGTTCTGCTTCCTATTAGCTGTGAGCCCGCGATGCATGTTTGATTCGCGAGCGGGGTAATTGATAATCCTTTTCATAGTTCATTTTCTCTTTTGTATCGCATTCTAATTGGTAGCCATTGGCATATTATGACATCATATGAGAGTTTGTTCATGTTGGGGTGGCTTATTGCCTAAGCAGTTCGTACTAGCTGGGACGAGATTGTTGGATTGAGGATCAGTGCAATCTGATTATGTAAAATATATTAAGGAGCAAAGATCATTATTTTGTTCAAAATGAGGTAATGTTTCCTGTCAGAAGTATAGACTCAATGATTGGTTGAATTGGTAGTTAATTATGAATTTCTACACATCTCTTTCGTTGTGGCGACGTTGTAAGGGCTAGAGTAAAAGACCTCTGTATGTCATGTGGGTGCAATGAGAGCATCAGATTCATGGAATTTTGACTAAGTTGTTCAGAAAATGTTATTGTGGTCTGGTGAGTAAAGTGATGCTAGGTGTGAATTCAACAAAGTTATGCAGCCATGTTTGGGAACAACGTGTATTGATTGATATGGTGATCTTATGTTGGAAATAGGTCTTGCATAGAATTCCGAATGTTGGAATTGGGCTCTAAGACTTATTTGCTGGAATAATAGGGAATATCTTCATAATAGATGGAGCTGATGTGCTCAAATGAGTTGTGGAAGCACGGGAAGGTGCATGAAAAGTTAAATAGTGATTTCAGACTACTTCAGTGTACTTCTCAGCATGTTTGAGGATGAACGTATGATTAAGTGAGAGAGAATGTAACGACCCGACTGTTCGTTTTGAGATCTAGCACGTCGTTCAACAATTTGAGGCTATGAAGAGCTTCATTTCAAAATGAGTTGTACGTGTGGTCGCAATTAAGTTTCATGAAGTTCAGAGTTGATTTGGAAAGAAAACTCTCATATCGGAAGCTTAAAGTTGAAAGAATTAACTAGGACTGGAAATTTGGGTAAACGACCTCGAAACCGGGATCTAAAGGTTCTAGCAGGTTCGTATGATGATTTCAAACTTGGGTGTATGCCCGGGTCGGGTTTGGATGATCTGGGAGCATTTTGGCGCGTATTGTGGAACCTAGCATTTTGGAAGAAATTTCATAAGTTTGGCTTGAAATGCATTTCGGTGTTATCAATGCCCGATTGGGATTCCAAGTCTTGGAGTAGCTCCGTACCGATATTACGGAGTTGGGAGCGTGAACAGAAGTGAATTCGGAGGTCCGTAGGTCATTTTGGAGCCATTTGGCTAAAGATAAAAATTTGATGGTTTTTGAGAACTTTGACCGGGAGTGGACTTTTCTATATCGGGATTGGAATCTGATTCCAGAAATTGGAGTAGGTCCGTAATGTTAAATATGAATTGTGTGTAAAATTTGAGGTCAATCGGACGTGAATTGATGTGTTTCAGCACCGAATGTAGAACTTTGAAATTCCAAGTTCTTCAAGTTTGAAATGGAGTGTGATTAGTGGTTTTACCGATGTTTGATGTGATTTGAGGCTACGAGCAAGTCTGTGTAATGTTTTTAGACTTGTGTGGGTTTTTGGTTTGGAGACCCAAGGACTCATGTGGGATTTGAGATAGCTTCGGAGTGATTTGCTAAGAAATAAGTTTTCAGATACTTGTACGATCTCAATTGCGAAGTATTGGTCACAAATGCGACATTGCATTTGCGAGGTTTTGTTCGCATTTGCGAGCGTGGGCTCTAGGGGGAAAGTTTGCAATTACAAATGGAGGATGAAATTCGCGAGGGTTGTGATATTCCCATATATGAAGAATTTTGTCGCAAATGCGACCAGAGAAGAGAAGGCTATGCCTCGCATTTACGGAGCTTTTGTTGCAAATGTGATATCGCAATTGCGAGTCTGGAAATTGCAAATGCGAATTCTGTGTCTGGAGCTGTGGCTTTTTATTCCGAGACTTAGCAAATTTTTCACTTGGAGTTAGGCGGTTTTTGAGAGCATTTGAGGAGGGATTCCACCACCATCAAAGAAGTAAGAAATTTCTACTCATCATAAGTTAAATACATAGATTATGGGTAGATTTAACATGTCAAAATAAGGAAAATCAAGGGTTTTAGATGAAAATCGTTAAGAAATGGAGTAGAAATCATATATTTCTTATCCTTAGGTTATGGGTAACAATATTCTTAAAATATTTTCGGAATATGGGCACATGGGCCCGGGGATGAATTTTTAGGAATCTTGAATTGACGATTGGGAAGTTGGTTTAATAATTAGAATACAAACTTTTGTGCATGTATTGACTAGTTCTTACCCTATTTGAATAGTTTTGGATTCAGCTCCAAATTGGAGGTTGAGCGCATTCTTGAATCGGAATATAGGCTCCGGAGCGAGGTGGGTCTCCTTTCTAACCTTGTAAGAGGTAACTATCCCCATATGAGTTAATTGGATATGTGCTCCTACTTGTGGGGGCTACGTACGCACGAGATGACGAGAGTCCGTGCATAGCTACTATTATGCTATTATCCGGATAGTCAAGGACCCAAAGACATGCTATACTTGGAATAATTGCAATCTTACTGATAACTTGTATTGCTTAAATCACACTGAATTAGTAAATGAATTTCTAAAAATACTTAAGCTTCATTTTCTTAAATTATTATAGAGAATTGGCCTTTCTTTGAAAAATTGCTCCATGTTGACTTCTTGATTGACTGTCTGTCTTTGTGTATTTATTTTTGGAACGGGCCAAACGCCTCGGCAGATTAGATAGATGCATCTATGGTTTGCGCCGTTCGAACCTCGACAGTGCACAGTTTACATTTCTGTTGGAGCGGGTCGTTGACCTCGGCATGATTTGCGCATTCTTTTATTGCTTGCCTTGAAATTTATTGAAGTTGTTTCTACCTCTTTCTGGCTTAAGAATATTTGTATAAATGATGAAAAGGAATGATTTCCCATAAAATAAAGAATTGTTTATTTGTTTCAACCCATTGAATTATAATCATGTTTACATAAATTCACGATTTAATATATTATGGATATATCATAATTGGACCATTAGTAAGTGTCGAAGTCGACCATCTCGTCTCTACTTCTTCGAGATTAGCCGGGATACTCATTGGGTACATGTTGTTTTCATACTCATACTACACTTCTACGCATTTTTTTTGCACATGCATATGCATATCTAGTGGCCTACTAGTGTAGCAGCACGGTTGATAAGGAGACTTTGGTGAGCTGCACTTCTCGAGACGACGCTCAGCCAACAGTGTCTCTTTCAGTTTTTTGTATTTGTTTTTGTCCAATATTGTATTCCGGTGGATTGTTGTATTACTTTATTTCTTAGAAATTGCTAATGCACTTGTGACATCGGGTTCTGAGAGAATTTTTGGATTATTAAATGTTAAGTTTTATTCAAGACTTCGCGGTTGTTTTTTGAAATCTTACTATTCGTTATTTTATGTATAAAGAAAAATAATTTTAGACAATACAAAAATCACAATTTAATTAACTATTTTGGTTTGCTTGCCTGACAGCGATGTCTGACAACTTCATGACCCTTAGTGGATTTTGGGTCGTGACAAAAGGTTTCGATATCTTTTGGTCAAACAATTTGGTGCCGTCTTTGGGAATTTTAGAGTTAAAATTTTAGTTTCTTCTAGATCTAAAATTCGATTCTAGCAAGTTCGTAGAGTAGCGTCACTGTTTGGGTTTGCTGCACAAAAGTGGATCAAAATCTATTCAGATCCAGATCTAACCGAAAAAAGGAAAAATTACGGCCATTACAGTGATCCCATTCTTATTTGTCTATGTACCGATTTATCATTATTACAATGATCCCTCCCATTCATAGACTAAACAGATCTCTCACAATTATCCAAATTTCCTTAAAAACAAACGTGACTTGTAATTGATTTTGCAATGAAAAGGAAATTTCTTCAACCCCGTTTGCTCCCATCGGATGAAAGATATGCTTTTTCTCGTTCGCTTTCATTGTGCAAGAATTGTATCCCGTTGCAAAAGATTCAGTATATAATCTATGGTTCTTGAAGTAAATATATCTATACCTCATATGAGGTCACATTTTCAAACTTCATTATTATTTAGAAGAAAACATTAACCAGGTGATGAATTTGGGAACAATTCGACTCTACTCCAGCATCACCGCTTCCTGCTACATGTGCTTGCCCTCCTAGAATTTGTTTGCACTAGATAAAATCGAGGTAACGAATGAATTTATTTGGTTTAACTAACTATTTTTATAAGCGAGATAGAAGCAGGAGCATTCTCCCAGATGCGGGAACAGGAAATGCCTCATATTGTCCAATGCAAGCAAAATTAAACAAATTGCAACTCACTCAGGAAACACACAAAAGCAAACTAGGACTCTCCCAGAGGACGCCCGAAAATCTTCAAAAATTGGGACTCATGACCAGTTAACATTTCGACCATCTCGAAATAACACCCCGACGGCCAAGGGTCATCGCCAAATGAGAAGAGTCCGACCTTATTCGAACCACAGCGGGTTGACATTTTGACTAGCTCGAAATAACACCCCGACAGCTAAGGACCAATAACAAAAAAGAAGAGTTCGACCTCGTTAGAACCCCGACGGTTAACATTTCGACCAGCTCGAAATAACACATACGATGGCCAGGGGCCATCGTTAAAAGAGAAGAGTTCGACCTCGTTCGAACCACGTCGATTAACATTTTGACCAGCTCGAAATAACACCCCGACGTCCAAGGGCCATCACCAAAAAAGAAGAGTTCGGCCTTGTTAAAACCATGATGGGTTAACATTTCGACCAGCTTGAAATAACATCCCGATGGCCAAAGGCCGTCGCCAAAAAAGATGATTTTGAACTTGTTCGAACCACGACGGGTTAACATTTCGACCAGCTCGAAATAACACCCTTATGGACAAGGGCCATTGACAAAAGAGAAGAGTTCGACCTTGTTCAAACCACAACGGGTTAACATTTTGACCAGCTCGAAATAACACCCCGACGGCCAAGGTCCATCGCCAAAAAAGAAGAGTTCGACCTCGTTCGAACCATGACGGGCTAACATTTTGACTAGGTCGAAATAACACCCTGATGGCCATGGGCCATCACTAAAAGAGAAGAGTTCGGCCTCGTTCAAACCACGAGGGGTTAACATTTCGACCAGCTCAAAATAACACCCCGACAACCAAGAGCCATTGCCAAAAAAGAAGAGTTCTACCTCGTCCGAATCAATCTTCGACCTCGTCCGTATCAACTTTGGCCTCGTCCGAATCAACCTTCGGCGTCGTCCAACTCAACCTTCGACCCAATCCGAATCAAACTGCAAGAACCTTGCCCGAATCAACATTCGGCGACCTCGTTCGAATTCACAGTGGGCGACCTCGTCCGAATTTGTAGTAGGCAACCTCGTGCGAGCTAGCATACCGCGTCCTCACCCGAATCAACATTTGGAGACCTCTCTCGAATTCACATTTAACGACCTCGCTTGAATTCACATTCAGCGACCTCATCTGAATTCACATTCAACCTCTTTGCTTGTCCAGATCCAAGGGCGCAAATGACTTGCTCTGATGCCGCCATCCTTGCCAAAGAAGCCATCGTGGCCTCGACGGCCTTCTTCAACTCTACCATCTTCTCGATCGACTCATCACTTGAATCATATGCCCTGATTAAACTCTGCTCGAGTTTAGCCCCCGAGGATACTTTGACCTAAAAATCGGCACCCTCAGCCGCAATCCACACTAGTCGACCTCCCCATATGAATTTCTCGAACTACGATTAATGAAGCCCGCTCACTGAGCTCGACCAAAAGATGACCTCGATAAGTGGAAGGACTAGGTGTATGGGACAAAATCATATCAAAGAAATTTGATACGCGGAGGCAACAGGCCAAGGTCGGACAGTCTCGATAAAGCCGAGGTCGGATAGTCATTAATAAGGCCGAGGTCGGACAGCGATAAAATAGCTAGTTAACTTTGGAATCCTCAAAGGGAATATTTTATTGAATATTCCCTCTAAATTGTACTTTTATTAAGGATACCCCAGTATAAATAGGAGGGAAGAACTTCCCGAAAGAGGTGCTTCTCCCTCCCCCTCTCTAGAAAATATATAAATACTCATCTTTAAAGAGATTAGAGGATATGTGATCCCATACCTTGATGAGATCCAAAAAGGGTCATAAGGTTCTTATATTTATCTATCATTTCCTTTATTTACATTTTATTGTCATTTAATGTTACTTAATGCATCTCTCTTTATGCTATTAAATCTGACTATAGTCACTGCCAGCGCTTATACTCTGCTATATTTTTCTATTCATATTATTCATTTCGGATTTAAAATTAATTATTCTTAACTAGAATTTATCCTCATCATCGTTAATTCATCTAATCAAAAATATTTCGATATCTTCTGGTCAAATAACTAGCACCACTCACATTTGTTATTACCTACTACAGTTATTTGATTAATTTAAGCTAACGACCTGTCTTTTTTCTTTTCTAAGGAAGAGGGTTTAATGCTAATCCAGTGCCTTACCGCCCTGATATTGTTTGAAGAACTGTTAAATGAAAAAGTTTAGCGGACTGATTGAAAACATTAAATTAACTAAAAAGAAAATGGATCTCCGGACCAAAATACCGCTGCTAAACCCCTAAAATCCATCACTTAATCCATTTTAGCAAAAATTTAATGATCAGTAGATAATATTGTGAGTTAAAAGTTTTGCCATGGATTTCACATTCGTCATCCATTCCTAAACCAGTATTAGCCAGGTATGCGAACAAATAGGGGTGTATATAGACCGGGTTGGTTCGATTTTTTTCAAAATTAAGTCAAACTAATTGTATCGATTTGGATTGGTTCAATTTTGTCGGATTTTTCAGATTTTTTTGTTACTTGAATATATATTATTTCAATCTTACTTTGTTACATTTTTTATAAATAAATATATGTTTAGTAAAAATTAAAAAATTGACAAACATATGATCCTATTAACAAATTCTTATGGGAGAGTTTTTCTAGTTACATATGATAGTTATATTTTAGTCTCCTGACAAATTTTAAGGTTAACTGAATTTAATAATTAAACATAAAAATCAATATGATGCACATATAATGATATGTTATATTTAATTTTAAGTTATTGAAATACCACTTCTAATTCGAAAAAAATATAAGAATTTAATAGATATTAACATATGAACATGGAAGAACAAAGAGAATGACGCATTTCACTATCACTTGATAAGAAAGTGATCATACAACTCATTATATAAAGTTAAAGGAATAAAGCACTTCATATTTAACTAAATATTACATCCCATAAGTGAATTGCAAATATTTCTAGATAGTTTTAAAAGAAAATTAAATGAAAAGTTTTTAAAGTATATGTAGACATGTAATTGTTTATCCCCCCCCCCTCCCCCGAAATTTTATATATTTTAGCATTTAAATATTTAGTTTAGGTCTTATATCGCTATTTTAACTAGTTTTGACTCTTTTACTTTATTTTATCATAAAAGTTAAAAAAATACAAAAAAATAAATGTTTTTGTCTATTTAATTAAGGTATTAGGTATTTTTAGAAAAATATTATTTTTAACCCATTTTAATTTTTAGTATAATCTTCAATAATATCAATATATATAACTTCATGTCATAATATAGTTTATTTTAATTAATTAGGAATAATTTCACAATTTTATAGTTATTATTTTTAGGAACTAATATTTTTAGTCTAGTAGAATTAAAGAGTCACTTTTAAATGTAAATTTGTCCAAAAGTTGGCCCATATAATTCATGATCCCATACTCCCCTCACCTATAGATACGCGTACACACAAAGAGGAGGCCAGCCGTTTGGACCCTTCTTCTCCAACCAAAACCCTAAGACCATCTTGTTCAACCGAACACACCTTAGGAACCCATCTCCCAGCCGTCAATCTCCATTCACCAAGAAGACAGAAACAACAGCGGTAGAACTCTTTATTCTTTGGCACTCCATCAATAGCCACGCCACACCATCTTCACCTATTCCCGCCGCTGCTACTTCTTCACTCTTGAACACGAGAGAGACCTAGACCAACCTAATCTCGACAACCACAAAATCGCTGCCACTCAACTAAAACCCTAGCACCGTTCCCTCCCCTTCTTCTTACTCACATCTCAGTCAACACAGCAGAGATCGGAACAGACTCTCCCCATTGAAAACCCTAGCACCAGCCCTAATTCCTCATATCCTCTCTAACCCGATCTTCCTTTCCCCCTTTCACAAAACCTAGTTGCCTCCTCCAAGTAGGGTATCCATCTCTGGTATTGCTCCAGCTCCGGCGAGCCAAGGCAAGAATTTAGACAGTCATCGGCACAGTCTCTTTATTCACACTCATCTCCCTCACACTCTCACACTCTCACATGCACAAAAACATTCTTATATTCAAAATAGATCCGAAGAACAAAGACCAAGAAAAGTGATAGAAAGTTATTCTATTTGCTACTTGTCGACGCCCCCTTTTTCAAAAGCGAAATCGGGTTTTACGACCTTATGGGCAAAATAACTCTCATTCCCATTTGGAAGTTGGGTTATGGATTTTAAAGAGTCGCCACCTAATGATTATAGTGCATTAGGACACTTTTAAGATGCGAGGAGTATTTTGAAAGAGAACCAGAGTTCGGGTAAGGGCTTGAGATTATCTCGAGGGGAATGTGTTAGGCACCCCTCAAGATCCACTACTGTGGTTCCTGGTCGTGCTAATGTGACTTTATGAAGAGACGAAGCAAGTGGACAAATAAGATTCACATATAAACATTTGAACAAATTAGGAATTTTGAAAAGGGAAAGGCATAAGTTAAATAAAATAGAAGAGAGAATGGATTTGAAAAGAAAGCATTACTTTAGAAAAAGCTTAAACAAATAAACCAAGAAAAGGAAAGGGAGTCCTAGGTTTCACTATAATATGGATCACATCGGTACAATACCCGCACACACTCCTGAAAGAGGGGTCACATATGGTATTAGCGCAACGGTCATCATCTCCATATTCTACCCTCCCACCTCGTCAAGGTGTTGAAACGCGTTGGTATCGTTTACTTATTGCATGCTAATACCCGTCCCAACCTATTAGTTCTGGGGTATTAGAAATTCTAATCCTAAGAGGGGGAAGAGAAAGATAGGATATATATGGAGTTATCAAAGGTAAAAATACTAGAACGACAATCAAAACAAATATCATCAAAGAGGTATGCAAATAAGGCACTCAAAGGTTCAGATAAAACCCTGTAACATAACAGCGATTAGTTTAGCATGACTTCAAATACTGATTTGGTCTTTAAAATAGGTTAGAAGAGCAGATGGATTAGTTTAACACATGAAAGTTGGATAGAAAATCCGCTTTGCGTCCTCCGGGCCCGTTATTAGGAGTTGATAAGTTATAAAAAAAAAGGTAGTCTTAGAGGAAAACATTATTTTTTCACATATAAGCTGGTTGAAAAGGTAATTGAAGTTAAGAAAATGCTCAGAAATGGCTTACGGATTAGCCGCATTGTTGAACAAAAGGATGAAAGAGGAAAGTTTTCAAAAAAAAAAACTTTGAAGTGTAAACTCATGCAGGAGAAGTAATTTAAAACTGCAGGTTTGGTGTTTTGAAAAAAAAAACATTATAGGTTCAGAATAACGGAAAAGGGGCTGATCTGGGCCCGGTTTTGAAGATTGCATTGACACGCTTTAAACATACTAGGTGAGTCTGGGACATAATGTACATATTGACCCCTTTTGTTACTGATTTTATACGTTTAGACGGCCTACTATTCGCCTAGCGTTTATGCAATTCTTATAGGCATGTTTTCTAGGCAGGATGCAACATTGAGATCCTATAGGCATGCTTTCTATACGAGATGCAATGTTGAAAGCTTATAGGCATGGTTTCTATATGAAATGTGACAATGCAAACCTATAGTCATGGTTTCTACCATGGATTGATGCAGCATTGTAAAGCCTTATTGACATGGTATCTATATGAGATGTCAATAAAGTAAACCTATAGACATGATATCTATATGAGATGTAGTAGTGTAAGCCTATAGACATGGTATCTATATAAGATGCAGTAATGTAAGCCTTATAGACATGGTATCTATATGAGATGCAGTAGTGTAAGCCTATAGACATGGTATCTATATGAGATGCAATAATGTAAGCCCTATAGACATGGTTTCTATCATTGATAGATGCAGTAATGTAAACATGATTTCTAATTGATGCAAAAAGTAAGCATGATTTCTAATTGATACAAGAAAGTAACATGATTTCTAATTGGTGCAAGAAAGTAAACCCCTCCCATATCCCTTTTCACTATATCCCCAAGTTGTTTTATACAAATTACTCACAAGAATCTGGACCAGAAAAAACATTAAAGAAAATAAATACACACATCAATACTACAACTGGCCCGAAGAAGCGCAAAGCAACCTTAATGTCCAACATATGCCTTTTACCAAATCCGGGATCCCAAATCTAAGGCTTTCTCTTTAGAGTGTTACAAAGTTCCAAAGGCTTTCGTGGAAACCCAGGCAATTCTTACACTCTAAGCAATTGGAGTAGTGCAAGTGTGGAATTACCAGCCCTAAGGTATCCAAGTTCAGAGGAGACTCTGGGATCCCCTAAGCATGGCTTACCAAATGGGAGTAGAACTTAAAGAACTAAGAATAAGTGTAGAAGTGAGGAATTAAAGGAAAACCAATACGAAAGGTGGTCATACCTAGCCATGGAGTGAGGCTGGCACACCCCTAACCTTTTGCATGGTTCAACAGGCAAGAGCATACTTGAGAACAAGTCAGACTAGGGCCTTTATGGTGATTGGGACACCAACAGGCCCGTGTCAAGGCTCAAACATACAATATAGGGGATAGGGAATGGGATTATTTTGAGTATATGCTGATAATAACCTTAATTCTTGACTAGGAGTGGCAATGAGGTGCCACCCTAGTCAAAAAGACACTCATATGAAAACAGAGGTTAAGGGAAGGGGATCACATAAGAATACTTGAAATAAACAGAATTAACTAAAGGGGGTTTAGGGAAAGGGGTGTACAGGAATTTAGACCATGATAATGAAGAATAAACAGACAAGGGGAAAGGCAAAAAAGGGGTTAAGCATATTAAATTGAAATCATAAACAGACAGGGGAAATGAGGAAGGGGATTCATCATGCATGCGCTTAAATTTAAATCATAAACAGACAAGGGAAATGGGGAAGGGGATTAAACATGCATTAGTTTAAATTTAAATCATAAACGGACAAGGGAAATGGGTAAGTAAACAAGTAGCTTGGAGAACTGAGAAACCAAATCAAAGACCTACCAGTTGTAAACTTGAGTAGTAAAGCAGGTAAATCAGATGAGACTTTATGATTTAGCATTGGTTTTCAGCCAGCTAAACTCTAGCAATAGAACAAGTGTCAGAGAAGAACAAAAGATAAGAGAGAGTTTTTAGTGAGTAAACTTGGAGTAGTTTTTGTAGTATGTCTGTGTGTAAGTGAGAAAGGGTGAAGGCTATTTATAGTTTGAAAAATAAGTGGCACTAAGGCAAGAAAATAATCTCAGAATTAATTAGGGGAAGGGTTTCCTCTAAATAAGGAACAAAATTGAGGTAAATAACACCAGTTTATTTTTGGAAAGAAAATCAAGTATAAGTCACAAAATACAGGACAAGTTCATATAAAAGGGGTTTGAAATTCACACGATTAATACATAAGGCAAGTCAATCATATAGAGAATCAAGGAATTGAGATACTAATTGATTTTGAACTTAGTCAAAGAGCATGTCCAAATTAGAGATTCAAATGAATTCAAAAGGAATTAATTTTTCCAAAATTAGGGCTATCATGAAAGGGATAAATAGAGCTATATAACGAGATGCACAAATTCGAGCATGCAAGACTGGAATTAGTAGAACAATCATGTAGCAAAAGCACTCATGTAGGAAATCAGAGACGGCTAGGGTTTAAACATGGAGGGAGTAAGTACACAGAGAAAAATAAAAAAAGAAAACCCCCTAAAGCTTAGGGATTTTGTCACATGTAGCGTGTAAAGAAGAACATAGATGAAAGTGAACAATAAATGACGAACGGGGAACATAGTAAGCATATTATCTCAGAAACCCTAGAAATAACATAGTAAATAAATGCCTAAGAGCCATGGTGGACAATACTCAGAAATCACAATAATAACTAGAAGAAACACAGTAGAGCAAAACAACCAAGGAAATCAGAGTAACTAAGAAAACCGTAATTGTTTAGAAGACTAACAGTTTGAAAACCAAATCGGCAAAGAAAATATGAGCAATACTTTGAATTTTTTTTTTAGAAAACAATAAGATCTAGAGGAGGTTGTAAAATAAATACTCAAAGGAAAGCATAGAGATTTAGGGTTTCAGAGAAAGCACCCTAGATAGCGAGAAAGACTAGAACAGATTGGTTCGGAGTCGACAAAAGACTCACAGCCTCAAGGCTTGCCGAAAAAAGGCTGGATACGGCTACAAAACTCAAGTCGAAGGACCTCTGTGTTGATAGTATTTGAGGTAGGGCTCAGAACTTCGAACCCAAGAGCCATTGGAGGTAAGGAGAGGTGAGTATAGGTGTTTTAAGGCTTGGGAAGCCATAATCGCTGGTGAAACAGAGCCGGAGAAGGCTAGGGTTCAGAATGGGGCTAGAGAGCATTTGAGAGATGAGGGGGATACAAGGACGGCTCATTTAGTGTAAATGATTTAGGGTTATGGTGTATTGGGGTTTAATTATGGAAAGGGTGATCTTGGGCCGTTGATTCAAACGATCAACAGCCACGATTTAAAAGAGGGTCTGGGCGGGTTTGTTTAGATGGGTCTTGGTCGGGTAATTTTGCAATTGGGTCGTGTAGTCGAGGGTTTAAATTGACCTGAAATTTGGCTACAATTGAAATTAAAGGGGGCTATGATTTAAATGGCCAATTTTCCTCTAATTGAATTTTATAAAATAGTAAATGGCATTGTAAATATCCAATTAAAATGCTAAGTTAATAAAAATACGTATAAGTATCAATTAAAATTATTGAGAACAATTTTGTAGTTAAAATACTTGTTAAATTGAGAAATAGGCTAAAATTGCAATTTAATGCAACTTTAATTTGGAAACACCTAACGCATTTATGAAATTCTGCAAAAATTATGTAAAATATATTTTTATGTAAATGAGAGAATAAAATAAATTACTCATTAAAATAACAAGAGTTGGGCTAAATATTGGGTTTTATAGTGCAAAATAAGTCATAAATTGATTTTAAAAATCTTTAAAAAATGTGGAAAAATACCAAACCCTTTCTGGATGCTTATATATGTATTTACATGCTATTTTTGGGAATATTTTGAGTATAGAAGTATGTGGGAAAAATTGGGTGTCAACAGCTGCCCCTCTTTTCCCGAGGAGGATGAAAGAGTTGTCGGGTAAAGACAAGATGGCCAATTTTTGACCGAAGACGACGACTGTAAGAGAATTTTGACCGCGCTATGGCCTCTGAGCTGCCTACATATCCCTGGTTTTATAGGAATCAGGCTGTATGTAGTTCAGGAACCATTGGCGGGATATGATAATGAAAATTTGGAAAAGGCGGACGCAACGGGGTTTGAGATTCGTCACGGGTTCGGAAATCGGACGGGCTACGGAGAACTGGAGCGCGACTGCTCCTACTAAGGTGGTCTTGCCAGCCAATATACCTGCAAATAAATGATGTGTGTATATATTGCATAATTTAAACGTGATGCAAGTTCCCACTTGGACCATGAATATTGTCTTCGAACGACTAGGATGACGTCCTCATCTATGACGTCCTGGGCTATGAAAATCGTAAAAAGTAAAGACTCGCAGGCCATGAAATGGTGTTCTCCGACTATGCGGATGGTGCCTCTGAACTATGACACCTTTGAACAAGTTGTCTATATTTCAGCCCATGAGAAGGTTGCAATATTTCAGCGAATGAATGCAAGGGTGGCGATCTTTCAGCCGAACAGGAATTTAATGTGCAAGGTGGCGATATTTCTGCTGAATGAGTGCAAAGGTGGCGATGTTTCAGCCAAATGGGAAAAGTTGGCGATCTTTCAGCCAGATGTAAAATAAAAGAGATAGAGCTTAACCTCGGAAGCCAGAGAATAGCCTTATGCAATGCAGGGTGGAGACAGAGCTTGTCTCGAAAGGCAGAAGATAGATTTATGAAGGATGGAGGTAGAGCTTAACCTCGGAAGGCAGTGAATAGCCTTATGCAAGATGGAGGTAAAGCTTAACCTCGGAAGGTAGAGAATAGCCTTATGGAAAATCCAAATAGAAAATCCAAATAGAGACAGAGCTTAGTCTCGAAAGGCACAAGATAGCCTTATGCATGATGGAGGTAGAGCTTAACCTCGGAAGGAAGAGAATAGCCATATATAGAAATGCAGAGGGAGACAGAGCTTAGTCTCGAAAGGCAGAAGATAGCCTTATGCAAGATGAAGGTAGAGCTTAACCTCGGAAGGCAGAGAATAGCATTATGCAGAAATGCAAAGGGAGACAGAGCTTAGTCTCGAAAGGCAGAAGATAGCCTTATGCAAGATGGAGGTAGAGCTTAACCCGGAAGGCAGAGAATAGCCTTATGTAGGATGGAGGTAGAGCTTAACCTCGGAAGGCAGAGAATAGCCTTATGCAGTGCAGAAATATAAAGAAGAGGATGGTGGTGATTTTCTTAGCTGGTAGATGATTGCGATATCATGACCGCTGGGGAAGTTTTGCATGTAGATAGTAAACCTTTGCGAGGTAAGTAGTAGTTTCGGGAATTTCATTTTTGTAAAGCCCATGTATCGCCTATTTGTATTCTGAATTTCTGCATCCAAAGAAAAATCGTGAGTTCTGTAAGGGGGAGGTTAGTTCGCATCCTTCGACTCATGTCGTCTTGTACCATTTGGGGTAGCATTGCTGAACGATAGTGATCCAAATGATTTTATGAAAATTTTTGCAATCATGACGCAAATGTAAATATATAAATAGAGTAAAGATAGTTTTGTTTTTTGATGAACCACAACTACAACGTGGTTCAAGGCACGACAACCTTGCTGACTCTGAAATTTTTGAGGGTCCTCCTCAAATTTCTGCCCCATTTTACCGAGCTTGCATTGTTGGCGGTGCTGAATGACTGAAAATGACCTCAGAAATTTGAGCGTCCTCTTCTAAATTCTGCCCCAGTTCCAAGCGCGGGGGTGGGGGGGGGGAGGGATGGAATTTTATTAAAGATGTGACCGAACCCATAAGGATGCCTACGTATCCCCTCTTAAACGGGAATCAGGTCAAGCGTAGTTCAAATTACATCATAAAGAAAAAGCATACAGATTAAATGTAGTATCTCTTAACTGCATCTGAGTTGATCAGTTTTGGCCAAATTTCTCCGTCCATTTCTACAAGAATAAGGGCTCCTCCAGTCAGAACCCGATGGACCATGTACGGACCTTTCCAGTTTGGAGAGAATTTCCCTTTGGCTTCATCTTAATGTGGGAATACCTTCTTTAACACCAGCTCTCCTGGTGTGAACTTTCTTGGTCGAACTCTCTTGTTGAAGGCTCTGGACATTCTTTTCTGATACAATTGACCGTGGAAAACCGCATTCATTCTATTTCCATCTATAAGGGCAAACTGCTCGTAGCAGCCCTTGACCCATTCTGCGTCATCTAGCTCAGCTTCTTGTATGATTCTCAAGGATGGAATTTCTACCTTGGCAGGAATGACCGCCTCTGTACTGTAAATCAACATGTAGGGAGTTGTGCCAGTTTATGTGCAAACTGTAGTACGATAACCCAGTAAAGCAAATGACAACTTCTCATGCCACTGCTTATGCCTTTCGATCATTTTCCTTAGTATTTTCTTGATGTTCTTGTTGGCTGCTTCCACAGCTCCATTCATCTGAGGCCTATAAGCTCTAGAATTCCAGTGCTTGATCTTGAAAGTTTCACACATCGCTTTCATCAACTCGCTGTTGAGATTTGAACCATTATCATTGATGATCGACTTTGGAATCCCAAACCGACAGACAATACAATCTCAGACAAAGTCTGCCACGACTTTCTTGGTTACTGCTTTGTATGAGGATGCCTCAACCCATTTAGTGAAGTAATCAATTGCCACTAAGATGAACCTTTGTCCGTTTGATGTGGCAGGCTCGATTTGACTAATAAAATCCATTCCCCAGGCGGCGAACGCCATAGTAAGCTCGTTGCAGTGAGCTCGTTCAGAGGTACCTTTATCATATCGACATGTATCTAACATCGGTGACACTTTCGGACATACTGAATGTAGTCTGTTTCCATAGTCATCCAGAAATATCCTGCACGGAGTATCTTCTTTGCTAGAACAAAACCATTCATGTGCGGCCCCCATGTCCCTGAGTGCAGTTCCTCCAATAACATGGTTGTTTCTGTCGCATCGACACACCTTAATAGTCCCAAATTGGGGGTCCTCCTATACATGATTCCTCCACTGTGAAAGAATTTATTAGACAATCTTCGAAGCGTGCGCTTCTGAGTAGTATTAGCAAGCTCTGGATATTCTCCTGTTGTCAGGTACTCTTTGATGTCGTGGAACCAGGGGTTTTCGTCGGCTTCTTCCTCATGTGCACAATATGCCGGTTGATCCTGAATCTTGACCTGGATAGGGTCGTTGAAGTTTGTATCTGGATGCTGAATCATGGATGATAGAGTGGCAAGCGCATCTGCGAACTCATTCTGTATTCTTGGAACGTGCTGGAATTCCATTTTTCTGAACCTCTTCCTCAACTCCTGTAAGTGGTGCAGATAAGGAAGTATCTTGGAATTCTTTGTTGCCCATTCATCTCGAACCTGATGTATGAGCAAGTCTGAATCTTCGAACACTAGCAAATCCTGAATGTTCATGTCAATGGCTAGTTTAAGCCCCAAGATGCAAGCTTCGTACTAGGCCATATAATTGGTGCACGCGTATCTGAGCTTGGAGGATACCAGGTAATTTTGATCAGTTTCTGATACAGGACTGCTCCGATACCATCTCCTTTGAAATTTACAGCTCCGTCGAAAAACATCCTCCAACCGTCATAGGATTCTGCAACGTCTTCTCCTATGAAAGATACTTCCTCATGAAGAAAATACTTCTTCAATGGTTCATACACCCCTCCTACAGGATTTTCTGCCAGATGACCTGCCAAAGACTGACCTTTAACTGCCTTCTGGGTGGCATAGACAATGTCGAATTCACTCAACAAAATTTGCCACTTGGCGAGCTTGCCAGTGGGCATGGGCTTCTGAATAATACACTTCAGTGGATCCATTCTTGCTATAAGGTAGGTAGTGTAGGCACAGAAATAATGCCTCAATTTTTTGGCTACCCAGGTCAAAGCACAAGAGGTGCGCTCTAGTATGGAATACTGAGCCTCGTATAGGGTAAATTTCTTATTGAGGTAGTAAATAGCTTGCTCCTTTCTTCCTGTCTCATCATGTTGTCCCAAGACACAACCAAATGCTCCATCTAAAACTGCGAGATAGAGCAATAAAGGCCTCTCAGGAACAGGGGGAACCAAGACCGGAGGCATGGACAAGTATTCCTTAATCCTGTCAAAAGCCTTTTGACATTCATCGGTCCATTTGGTGGTGGCACCCTTCTTTAGCATCTTGAAGATTGGTTCGCATATAACGGTAGACTGAGCTATGAACTGGCTGATATAGTTGAGTCTCCCCATGAACTCATTACCTCTTTCTTGTTCTTCGGCAGTGGCAACTCTTGAATAGATTTGACTTTTGATGGATCCAGCTCTATTCCTCGGCAGCTCAAGATGAAACCCAATAACTTTCCCGCAGGGACCCCAAATGCACATTTGGCGGGATTCATTTTCAAGTTATACCTCCTTAGTCTGTTGAAAAACATTCGGAGGTCCTCAATATAATCTGCAGCCTTCCTGGACTTAATGATGATGTAGTCCACATATACCTCAATCTCCTTATTTATCATGTCATGAAAGAGGGTAGTCATGGCCCTCATATAAGTATCTCCCGCATTCTTCAATCCAAACGACATCATTCTGTAGCAATACATTCCCCAAGGCGTGATAAACACCATTTTATCTGCATCTTCTTTATCCATCCATATCTGATGGTACCCCCCAAAGCAGTCGATGAATGACTGTAACTCATGCTTGGCGCAGCTGTCGATCGGAATGTGTATGTTTGGCAAGAGGAAATCGTCTTTGGGCCTGGCCTGGTTGAGATCCCGGTAGTCGACACAGACTAACTTTCCCATCATTCTTCGGTACTGGCACGATGTTGGCTAACCAGGTTAGGTATTCTACCACTTGAAGAACTCTGGCTTTGACCTGCTTGGTGACCTCCTCTTTGATTTTTAAACTAATACCTAGTTTGAATATTCTGAGCTTCTGTTTTACCGGCGGACATGTAGGATTTGTCGGCAACTTGTGAGCAATGATGGACATGCTGAGACCAGTCATATCGTCATAAGACCATGCAATGATATTCTCATATTCCTTTAAGAACTCTGTATATTCCTCTTTTTCCGTCTGTGATAAGTTCACACTGATGCTCGTTTCTTTGACATTCTCTGTATTTCCCAAATTGACGATCTCAGTTTCATCCAAGTTGGACTTAGGTCTATTCTCAAAATTGTCGACCTCTCTGATGACATATTCTGGTATATTCTCTTCCTATGAGTCTATTTTTGTTTGTTGCATAGCCTCATTGCAAGTTACAGTTGTTGGTTCATCTTCAAGATACTTAATAGTAACGATGTGTGAAAATAAAGTAAATAGCAGAGAAAAGTAATGAATAGCTGGATATTTGATAAACTGAGAAATTCTTTTGATTAAATTCATAAATTTTCAAAACATCGGAGCTCTTTTGGAAAGAAAAGACAATGCGGAAAGTAAAGAAAACAACTAAAACAAAGATGTATGATGCTTGTTCAGCCTTGCTACCCCGAAGATTTCCGGGCGATGGTGGTCCTGATTGACCAATTGGTAAGGTGCTCCCCTCTGTTCATAGCCTGAATGGAAGGGCCTTCCTCCCCTTCCTCTTCAAAAGTCACAAAACACTCCATGTCCTACTCCAGAAACATGTTCTTTATTACCGCAAGAGCCTCGTCTACTTCTGACCCATAGAGGGTGTCAGCTGGTTGAAATGTCTGCTCCAACAGATGTATGGGGTATTCCTTCCAAGTGTGTTAACAGTTTTTGAATTCCTTCCAAGTGTACTCGTACCCTAATCCGAAGGTAGTACCGTGCTTCTTCAGCGGATAGGTTTGGCGATGCCCTAAAGATTCTTACCAAGTTGATTCCCTGGTCGTACCCACTCCAATTAAGAATGCTCTCAGCCTTGTTACTCCACCATTTGTCCTTGTCCACTGCATTGACTCGCTCAATATGGTGATATGTTTCTCCGCCTATTCTTCTTCTGACTCCGATCATCGGAATGGTCTGGCGACTATATATGGGGTTGCTACCGTCGCCATGGATGATCACTTCCTGATGGTTCTATTCGAACTTTACTTCCTCATGCAAGGTTGATGCCATAGCCCCAGCGGTGTGGATCCAGGTTCGTCCCAGCAGTAAGTTGTAAGATGCTAGTACGTCGATCACTTGGAAATCAACATCAAACCAAGTTAGGCCCAATTGAAAACACAACTAATCTCCCCGAGGGTGGACCTCTGAGAACCATCAAAATCCTTAACGTTAATAGCCCCATCCTTTATCTCATGCAATCCTTTGCCCAACTTCTTGAGGGTGATCAATGGACAGATGTTGAGGCTAGAACCTCCGTCGACTAAGATCCTGGTGATGAAATGATCTTCACATTGCACAGTGATGCCCTTCAAGTGGCAATTCATCCTCGTGGAAAGTCATTTTGTGACTTTCCAATACCTGCCCTATCATGTTCGCCATCTCTCCTCCTGTTATGTTTCTCGGGACATAAGCCTCACTCAATACTTTATCAAGGCGTTCTTATGCACCTCGGAACTCTAAACCAATGCCAAGATTGAAATCTGTGCCAGAGTCTTGTTTAGCTGTTCAACAACTAAATATTCTTTAGCCTGTATATTCCTCAAGAGATCATCATGTCCATTTTCAATGGAACGTCCAGAGGCCTGCTTGCTGGACTCATGTTACGTGCTCTGGTTTTTACACTCTGCCTGTTGTAGTCATATCTTGCGCGGTGATTGCTTCACCCCTGCGTGTTTTTCCCTTCCTACTTGCCTCGGCTGTGTAGTCCCAGGGTATGGCATTTGACTGAAACTGGGTTATGCCTGTCATGGTGACCGGAATGGAAACCTTTGAGGCAACATAGTAACTTCAATCTGTGCGGGCGCCTTTGGAGTCCCGAACTCCACCTCAATTGGCTTTGGCATTTTTTCAAGAGGGGACTCGAACTCAAATGGTACCGATACATTCACCATGTTGCCCTCAAATGGCTATATTTGTACAACAATAGGATTAAGAGTGACCGTCGGCTTCTTGGGCTCATCTCCTTCAGATATCAAACCTATTGACCCTTTGGGGTCCCAGTCATCCTCAACCTCAATCATGTGGACGCTTCCACCCTTATGGTCCGGTGGGGGGTTTTTTCGAACATTGGGAGCAGGCTCTTTAGCTATGATGACCTAGTTGTCAATTAAGGTCTGAATTTTGTCTTTCAACGAGTGGAACTCGACGCTGGTATGGCCTTTTATCCCCGAATGGTATACGCATGTTTTATTTGGGTTGGTCCATTGGGAAGGGTTTTCTAGGGTTATGGTAGGGATGGGTGTAACATATCCAGCGGCTCTGAGCTTCTCATACAGTTGATCAATGGGTTCGGCAATAGCGGTGTATTGTCTGGGAGGTTTGCGGTCAAAGTTTGGTCTTAGTCGTAGGAAGTTTTGGCGGGTAGGTGGCGATGGATAGTGAGGAGGTCGGGAGTTGTAAGCTTGGTATACGGGTGCGAGTTGGGAATATCCCGGCGAGGTAGGCTGATATGTTGGTGATGGAGATGATTGGTAGACGGGTGGTGGATTTTGATAGGTGGGTGAAGGTTCCTGGTAATTTAGAGATGGTTGGTATGTGAGTGTAGTTGGATGGTAGGGTTGGTATTTCATGAGACAGTTGTTTCTCTGCGAAACCATTACGGAGTTTACGTCCTTTTTCTTCGACATACCACCAGATTGTAAGGCTTTGTTGGTGGCCTGCAGTGCCTTAAGGTTAGTAACCATACCATTTTTTATCCCCTCTTCAATCTTTTCTCCCAGTTTGATGATATCAGCGAACTTCTGCCCCTCTATCAGCATCAATCTCTTGTAGTACTGCGGATCCTGAGCACAGACAAAAAAACTTTTTATTTGTTCTTCTTCCAAACCCGGTCTAACCTTGGCAGCTTCCAACCTCCAACGAGTAGCATACTCATGAAAGGTTTCAGTGGGCTTCTTCTTAAAATTCTGGATATATAACACGTCTGGCGCATTCTCAGTATTGAACCTGAAGCGGTCCATGAAATCGGACGCCATATTTACCCAACTCGTCCACTTCTTCGCATCTTGGCTGATATACCAGGATAAAGCATCACCTTTCAGGCTCCTCATGAATAGCTTCATGCGGATCTTTTCATCTCTACCGACTCCTATCAACTTTCACAATACATCCTGAGGTGAACCCTGGGATCACCCTTATCATCGAACTTTTCGAACTTATGAGGTTTGTACCTCTCTAGGAGTTTGAAAACACGTTGAACACAAAGGTCTTCATAATTCAGACCCTCCACACCCTTATTACCTTCTACACCTTGAACCCTGCTTGTGAGTTTCTTGAGTTCAGCAGCCAAGTTCTGAATGAGTGAGCATGATTTTAACATATATAATATGGGTTGTGTATAATACGGCACAGTATCCAAAAATATAAGAGTATCTTGGTAGTTCGGAGAATTTTAGGGCTCACGGATATGCGGTGGAGCATTGTTGCAAGCTTGGGTTGGGGTATTTTGCAGAGGTGCAGGGACCTGATTGTTGACATCTGCAGCAGCAAGGGAGATGCAAACTTGCCAAAATCCGGACCTGATCTAGTTCTACTCAAAACCAAAGCAAAGTTTGCTCCAAATGAACAGCAATCTCTTTGGTGATCGGGGTACCCTAGGAAGTTCCTTCAATTTTTTTTCTTGCCTCATTATCTCCAATCTTTCCATTGTTCCTGTTTCTGGAGGACTCGTAGGAGGAAGAGGAGGAAAACCCTTAGATCTTGTTGAATATGCTGATGGTGCCAGAATGCACGAACTAACCTTTGGGGAGGGGAATAAAAATAAAAGAAAAACAAAAAGGTGAAGAGTTAGTGCGGATTCTGAGAAATAAAACACTGCAGTATTTAAACACATTGTTGCAAGAATATAAGTCGTTTCCTATTTAGGTGCCTTGTTGTGCCCGAGGTAGGCCTAGCGACAGATAGAACTTGGAGAACTTATAACACCAAGTGCCTCATTTTATCGACAGAAATAGAACGAGTCAAAACAAACTAAATTAAAGAGAAATTGTCACTACTGGCCAGTGGCCTTATTACATCAAGAAAGCAGTAAAAAATCCTAACTACTTGGTCCCAGAAGGACCTTCCCAAGATTTGGCATCTTTGCCTCCCTCGTACAGTTTCATCAACTCGTGCAGTCCCAGCAACAAGTAAGCCCGAGCCAAGTGCCCACCTTCATTACCTTCAGCTTCCTGACAGTCATTGATCCGTTTTAGAAACTTGCCTTCCACCTCTACTAAACCCCATTCCAAGTACCCTAAGCGGTTGTTTGCGCGGACATCCATGTCCTTCCACTCATTGATTTCTTCTCTTGGGACTCTAATATTTCCCGATGTTCACTTTCACACTCTCGCATCCGTTTGCGTAGCTGACTGTACTTGACCTTTGCTGCAGTCTTCTTATCAATAACCCTGTGACCATGGACGAAACCTGTTTTTCCCAAGACAATATGATCGTTTTCCGACCATCCCGGATAAAGCGGCGCATGCCCCGCCTGATACCTGTCTGGTTCCATAGATTCCTTTTCCAAAATGAGTTCGGAATGCCACATATGCTGAGCCCGGCACCTGTGTGGGCTATCGTCATCTTATAAGTCATCCCTGTAGTGACTCTTCTTTTCTACCCTTGGTATGATCTGCTTTCTTCCCGCTTGCCTCATGACTCGGAGAGGTACATAAGGGTAGGTTCCTTTTACGCCGATGAGTACAAGGAATGGCGCATCCCTAGACCGGATGATAAGCTCCCCAGTTGGAAACCACTCGTACATCCATTGTAACTGCTCTTCTTTCAGATTCTCCAATAGTTCCACCCATCCACTGGTGTCTTCCGTGCGAGCGAACATATCCGGCATGAAGTGCATTCGCTTTGTATGATGGAAAGCGATACGGTCATCCCAGTCTCGACGTATGATCCCTTGTCTATAGTCTCCCTCCTGGAGATGTTCAATAAGCCAGAGTTGTAGTAGCAAAATGCACCCTTCAAAGTGTGGTGCCCCTTGTTGGCATTTCTCTAAGGCTCGGTACAATTCGGTGCGGATCGTGGATGCTATACTGAATGTCCGCCCGTCGATACCCTCAATTATGTTTTTGGTTACCATGGCTAGTCTTGTATAGATTCTAGCCTTCTTTATCAGAAAGACTATCATGCCCAGGAAACAGAACATGAATACAACGGCTCTCCTACGTATATGCCCCAAAGAGGTGAGGGTGAACTCGTCCATGTGAGTGCGGTAGGATTTGCTATGCCCGAACCTTTCATACATGAAGTCAAAGGATATGTAGGAGTCCTTTAGACTGGTCAGAATAGGATTCTTTTTTAGCCCCATCTTTCAAGAACCCTCTACCATTGCGGTTTTCTGGCATAAGCAGCCCCGGGCTATCCCAAGGAATTCCGGCTAGACCCCCAATTTCTTCCAACAACAGAGTTATCTCAATACCTCCAAAGCAGAAGACAGACCGTTCACTATCCCAAAACAAAGTAGCAGATTCCATAATCTTGTTATCTGGCTTAACTTCCAGGAGTGAAGGAAGATTCCTTAAGTGCTTGGGGACAAAAACCCGATCACTACCATGCAGATCCTCCCACCAGCTTAGCAACTTTGGGTGAATGTTCGATACCATACCGTATCTGCAAACCTCGTGCCTCATTTCCTACAAAATAGAGTGTTAGGCAGGACTTAACTATTTATATCAATAATTAGCAAAAGCCTTTTAGTTCTCTAAATCAATGCACATAACGTGAATGTCCGTTTGGGTTTCGAGGAAACCTGATGGACCTTTGGTTTAGGCTATCCTAATGAGTCATTATGCGGACAACATAACTGACTCGGCTAAGTTTGACCATGATGCATGAACAATTAAACAGAGTAAGGTTTCTACTTTTGAAGTTCTAGACAAGGTACCCTTGAGCGGACAACTCAAGAGGGAAAGGCACGGAAGCGTCGACTACACCGTTGATCGACTGTTTTACCGCAAATATGCCTTTGCCAAATTTAAGGGGTTTATAAATTGTGGAAGAGCGCAACCACTCATTATCAGAGTTGCCATAGAATTTGTTTGACACGAGTGGAAAATAATGTTGAATGATGCAATTACGACAGTGAAATAAGTACATATATTTTCACGTTCATAGGATAATGATTACAATAGATGCTCGAAATTTAAGATGAAATTGAAATAAAGTAAAGGCAGTAAAGCCGTAAAATAGTTGAAAAAAGGAAGACATGAAGAAACAAGTTAGTAATTATGAAAAAATGATTAAATCAATAAATAAAGGTAGTAAAGAAAGCAATAAAGTAACAAAACAGGTAATGGTAAAAGCATTAAAGAAGGTCCCCAGCAGAGTCACCGCGCCGTTGACGCCCCCTTTTCCAAACAAGTAGCTTGGAGAACTGAGAAAGCAAATCGAAGACCTACCCGTTGTAAACTTGAGTAGTAAAGCAGGTAAAGCAGATGAGACTTTATAATTTAGCCTTGGCTTTCAGTTGGCTAAACTCTAGTAATAGAACAAGTGACTGAGAAGAACAGAAGAGAAGAGAGAGTTTTTATTAAGTAAACTTGGAGTAGTTTTTGTATTAGTGTTTCTGTGTAAGTGAGAAAGGGTGAAGGCTATTTATAGTTGAAAAATAAGTGGCACCAAGGCAAGAAAATAATCTCAGAATCGATTAGGGGAAGGGTTTCCTCTATTTAAGGAACCGGAATTAAGGTAAATAACACTAGTTTATTTTTGGAAAGAAAATCAAGTATAAGTTAAAAAATACAGGACAAGTTCATATAAAAGGGGTTTGAAATTCACACGTTTAATACATAAGCAGGTCAGTTATATAGAGAATCAAGGAATTGAGATACTAATTGATTTTGAACTTAGTCAAAGAGCATGTCCAAATTAGAGATTCAAACGAATTCATAAGAAATCAAATTTTCCAAAATTAGGGCTATCATGAAAGGGAAAAATAGAGCTATATAATGAGATACACAAATTAGAGCATTCAAGAATGGAATTAGTAGAACAATCATGTAGAAAAAGAACTCAAGTAGGAAATCAGAGACGGCTAGGGTTTAAACATGGAGCGAGTAAGTACACATAGAAAAACAAAAAAGAAAAACCCCTAAAGCTTAGGGTTTTTATCACATATAGCGTATAAAGAAGAACATATATGAAAGTGAACAATAAATGACGAACAGGGAACATAGCATGCATATTAGCTCAGAAACCCTAGAAATAACATAGTAAAGAAATACATAGGAGCCATAGTGGAAAATACTCAGAAATCACAATAATAACTAGAAAAAACACAGTAGAGCAAAACAACCAAGGAACTCAGAGTAATCAAGGAAACCCTAATTTTTTAGAAGACGAACAATTTGAAAACTAAATCGGCAAAGAAAATATGAGCAATACTTAGAATTTTTTTTTAGAAAACACTAGGATCTAGATAAGATCGTACAATAAATACTAAGCGGAAAGCATAGAGATTTAGGGATTCAGAGAAAGCACCCTAGATAGCAAGAAAGCCTGGAATGGACTGGTTTGGAGTCGACGAAAGACTCACAGCCTCAAGGCTTGCCGGAAAAAGGCCAGACACGGCTACAAAACTCAAGTCGAAGAACCTATGTGTTGATAGTCTTCGAGATAAGGCTCAGATCTTCGAATCCAAGAGTCATTGGAGGTAAGGAGAGGTAAGTATAGGTATTTTAAGGCTTGGGAAGCCATAATCACCGCTGAAATAAAGCCGGAGAAGGCTAGGGTTCAGAAGGGGGCTAGAGAGCATTTGCGGGATGAGGGGGATACAAGGGCAGCTCATTTGGTGTAAATGATATAGGGTTAGGGTGTATTGGGGTTTAATTATGGAAAGGGTGATCTTGGGCCGTTGATTCAAATGATCAACGGCCACGATTTAAAAAAGGATCCGGTGGGTTTGTTTAAATGGGCCTGGGTCAGGTAATTCTGCAATTGTGTCGTGTATTTGAAGATTTAAATTGGGTTGAAATTTGGCTACAATTGAAATTAAAATTGGATCCGGTGGGTGTATTTTATAAACTGTATTTTATAAAATAGTAAAATGCATTATAAAAATCCAATTAAAATGCTGAGTTAATAAAAATATGTATAAGTTTCAATCAAAATTATTAAGAACGATTTTGTAGTTAAAATACTTGTTATATTGAGAAATGGGTTAAAATTACAATTTAATGCAACTTTAATTTGAAAACACCTAACGCACTTGTGAAATTCTGAAAAAATTATGTAAGAAATATATTTTTATGTAAATGAGAGAATAAAATAAATTACTCATTAAAATAACAAGATTTGGGGCTAAATACTGGGTTTTATTGTGCAAAATAAGTCATAAATTAATTTTAAAAATCTTTAAAAATGTGGAATACTACCAAACCCTTTGTGGATGCTTATATATGCATCTACATGCTATTTTTGTTATATTTTGAGTATAGAAGTATATGGGAAAAATTGGGTATCAACACTACTATATCACTTCAACATTTTTCTGGGATCTCAAAGCTATTTTTCAACCTGAAATTTAAAGTTAATTGTTCAAAATGGTTAGTCATTGATTGCTGTTAGCTGAGCTTCATTTTTCATCACTCTAATTGCGCTTGAATCATAGCTTCCGCGTTCGAGATGGGTCAGTTCTGTCTTGTAGTTCAACACTCAAGGGCTTTTTATTAATAAAGTGGAAAAGCTGTGATTGAGCCGAGTTTGTTTCAAGGCCGCGGCTCGAGATCAGAGACCACGGTTTGGTTCGAAGTTCCCGTGCAATTTCTATTTGACGATTTCATTTACCGATCGCGGTCCGCTTTTTCAATCAAAATTTTTGAGATAATTAAGGTCTACTTCTACCTTTCTACTACTATTTTTGCTTTATAGCATATCATACCGTTATTATTTTGGTTAATCTGCAGTCGCTTTGCTTGGTTGATTGCCTTAGTTTACACTTTGTTGCTCCGTTTTTGGAATGTCATAGTAGGGTTTGTTTACTCAGTTTTGATGTGCTGATTACTATTTACTTATTGTTTGTTTTAATTTGCTTGGATAAATCCACATGGTTAAAATGAGTTTTGATTTTTCTGTTTCACTACTTCATTCAGGAATAAATGCTTAAGGTTTCACAATTAATACGTTAATAACAAGGGAATTAAATCAACACAAACTGTTGATTGTTCAAGGGGTTGAAAATCTTGGGTTGTGGGATTGATCTCTAAAGAAACAGGCATCGAATTTTGAACAGAATATTAAGTTGTCAGGGTTTAGATAATTCTTCAGCTTTGATATCTATTTTATCTATTTGGGGGTTTGCTAGTAGTATGTTAGGCAAAATACATTTGGGTAGGTAAACCTTTAGGACGTTTATATTTTAGTTTCTTTCGAGGTGGAAGGTCGTCCTTGTTTGTTTATATTAAGGGGAATGTCTCATAGAGTGGTGATTGTAACAAAGGCCAGAATTATACTATGGAGGAAGTATAATGTAGGTTAGCTTAGGGTTTTATATTTTATTATTTTTATTATTTTTCTTTTATTAGGTGGGAATGACCCCGGGCCTCTTTCGTGTTTATTTTCGTCTGTGTGTTTCCGCCTCAATCTGAGTATTCTTAAAAGTCAACTTGATTAAGTATGCAACCATACTAGATACGAGACTTGGGGAATGCCTAACACCTTCTCCCCGAGTCAAATGAATCCCCTTATCCGAATCCCTGGTGTAGACTTAGTTTTAATGTCCAAAGTATAATAAAAGAAAAAATTATTATTAACAATGGTAACCTAGCACACCGAAATCAATGTCAGGTGGAGACTCTGAGAAGTCCTTTTGAACTCAAATTTTTGTCACTTTCAAATTTGAAAACTCTTTGATCTTTACAAAGTCTTTTTATTTATTTTAAGAGGTTTTAGTAATGAGGTATAAAAAAGGGTGTGACAGCTTTGGCGACTCTGCTTGGAACTTGCAGGTTCGAGCTGATACTACGATCTTGTTGGCTTTTTAGAATATTAGGTTGAGGTATTTATGCTTTTAGCTTTATCTGATTTTTATTATGTTTTTATACTTTGTTATTATTTGCTAGTTGGTTATGTGTTTACAATTTTCTTTTTATGTTTTTATTGCTTTATTGTCATCATTTGCATAACTCTCGGTCTTCTTTCTTGTAACGATCCGATCCCTCGTCTCATGTGTTAGTGCTCTGTTTCCCCCATTTATGATTCTTCATATTTTGTTATCGGTATGTGGTATGTTAGAGTTGATTTTGACTGGTTTTGATAAGAAATGAGGCACTTAGTCTCTTTAATGAAAGCTTAAGTTGGAAAAGTCAACCGAATTTTGACTACTGAGTTAGAGGTCTCGGATGTGATTTTTGGTGATTTGGTTAGCTTCGGGAGATGATTTGTGACATAGGACCGTGATCGGAATTTATTTTGGAGGTCCGGTGTAAGGCTTGCATAGGCGAAGTTAGTATTTTTGGCGAAATCCGGATGATATGTGAGATTTTTGATCCGAGGGTTGGAATGCGATTCCGAGAGTTTTTGTAGTTTTTGGATGATTTTGGATATGTGTGCAAATTTTCAGGTCATCCGTATGTTGTTTGGTCGGGTTTTTTATCGAATGTGCATTCCGGATGTTTTGAAGAACTTAGGCTTGAATCTAATGTGAATTGATGATTTTATTGTTGTTTGATGTGTTTTGAGGATTAGAACAAGTTTTAATAATGTTTTAGGAGGTTTTGGTGATATTGGTTGAGGTAGCAGGGGCCTCGGGGCAATTTTGGGTGGCTATCGGAAGGAAATTTGAAGTTGGAATTGCTGGTTTTTTGTTGCAGCAGGTGTTTCCGCATCTGCGGAAAGGAAAACGTAGATGGGGTTACGCGGAAGCAGAGCCAGGTATCGCAGGTGCGAAAAGTTTGAGGTTGAGCATTTTCTGCAAAATCGGAAAGCTATCCGCATAAGCGGAAGTTTACTGCAAGAGCGATTTAGGCATTCTCTTAATATTTCGCGGAAGCGGAAGGCGGGATGCATAGGAAGTCCCGCTGATGCGAAATTTTGAATGTAGAAGTGGTAGGATCCCTTAAATGAAGGTTTGCAGAAGCGGACGTGGACCGCAGATGGGGAGGTCACAGAAGCAACATTTTCTCTGAAAAGCGAAATCTTGGCTGGTCTTTTATTGAAACATTTCATCCGATAGGGTTATGTATTTTCCTTGATTTTTAAGCAAGCTTTGAGAGATTTGAGGAACTTTTGAAGAGGGATTCAAGGAGGAATGGTTAGAGGTAAGTTCCTTGGCTTAAATACACGAGATTATGATAGATTTAACATAGAAATTGGTTGAAATTCATTAAAAAAAAAGGGTGAAGCTAGGGCTTGGGTTTTGATATTTTCAATTGGGATTTCATAGGTCAATTGAGCTCGAATTTGGAATTTCTTGGTATGTATGGACTCGTGGCGAGACGAGTAATCCAGTAATGTGAGTTTTGTAAATTTTTGAGAAGTGGGCTCGGGGCTCGGATTTTGCTAGTTTCGAGATTTTTGCTATATATTGATTGTTTTCGATTGGGTATTGTTCCATTTGCATCTTGTGATGCATTCGCTCTGATTTTGATTAAATTTGACGCAGGTGGAGGCCGGTTTGAGGGGCAAAGGCGTCGTAGGCTAGAGATTTCGCTGGTTCGAGTTGAGTAATACTTGTAAATGATATCCTGAGGGTTTGAAACCCCAGATTTGCAGGTCATATTGTTGTATTGAAGTGAATTGCACGCCAGAGAGCGAGCGTGGGGTATAGCACCATTGGGGATTGTGACTTGGTCTGTCCGATTAATGAAATTACTACATATTTAACAGAAACTACTTGTTATCATCATGATTTAGGCTGATTGCCATGTTTTGGGCTTCGTGCCGATTAATTGAATCCTTTAGAAATTATTCTCACTGTTTCCATGTTACCTAGCATGTTAAACGATCAGTCCTGAGTTAAACACTGTTTTGAAATGTCCAGTCATACTTCTAAGGTTTTAAAACTTAAACTACATTTTTTGAAATTTTGAGCTGAGAACTATTACTTGACATCGCCCTAGTGGCTCACATGCATATTCAGGACTGAGGATGGATTGGGTTGCATGCCGCAGCGGTGTAATATTGATATTGCGCTTGGGTTGTAGGATCCCTTTCGGAGTCTGAACCCCCACAGTGAGCGCGAGTACCCAAATGGATCGGGCTGCGCGCCGCAGCAGTCATATGCATTGCATTGCATTCATGCATTGGTTCCTGTTTGTAATATGTGTCATCACATTTAGCACTCTCATTCCATTGACATCCATGCTACTTCTTGCACTGTTTACCAGACGCCCTGATGTTAATTGTTAGTGGAGTGTTGTGCCCGAAAGGGCTGACTTATGTGCTGACTCGCACTATCTGATTTCGCATTCATTTGCTTAATTGGAAAGGATATTTTCAAAGAGGATTTTAACTGAGACTAGATATTTTCTAAAGGATCTTTCTTATTTTCTAAAGGATTTTCACGGTTTTACTGTTATTCTCAAAGATTTGAACTGCCCTATACAACATGATGGAGTGCTTTACGTGTTTTCTTACCATTCAGTTATTATTTACTCTTATTACTCATTGGATTGGACTACTCACTTTATTCAATGCACCTCGCGTGCAGTTGCAGGTATTGTTCACCCGGTAGCAGGTTATTAGTTGATTGAAGGTATAATTATTGCAGATGGTCAAGGTGACCACCAGTGTTCATGGCACCGGACATTGTCTTTAGAATCCCAAAATTTATTTTTGGTATATTGTTGGCCATGTAGTTGTGTTCAGGTTTCTTATATGCTCGTGACTTGTGACACCCCGGTCGGGTCGTGTTGGGTTGTAAATACAGGTTATTATCGTCGTTAAGTTGTATTTATCTATTTATTTTTGTTTAATAATTTTTAAAGGAATGTTTTGGGTTAGTTGGTTGTCCTTGTCTTCACCAGAGGCGCCATCACGATCGGGTTTGGAAATTGGATCGTGACATTTCTACAACAAGTCTTCCGACGTGCGTTTGAGTGTTCACGGGCTTTTTGTGAGTCACTCATGTCTTTAGGGGGTGGCGTGCGAGCATGGAGTGGGCGGACAACTAGAGCAGCCGTTATCGACCACGTGCCACCCTGAATTGCCTTGTCTAGTGAACCTCAACCTTAGGTCAGCCTTTAGGTCATGCTTTATTGCATCATGTCATTTATACTTAGCTAGGCTCCGTCCCAATCACCATATCCCCTTTGTGAAAGACCTATCCAAATTATGTCAGAACAGGCACATTGGCCCGAAAAGACATTTGATCATTCCTATATGATAAATGTTCCATTCTTTTAGGGTAAGTGGGTCATTTGGCGGGCCAATGAGATTAAAAGAGGGCAAGATATAAAATGAAGCAAGTAGTACACAGTTATTTATCTTCTTTTACAACTTTTTCAAGAAAAAGAAAAGCCAAAAATACGAAAAAATAAAAAACCCCAAAAAGATTTTGCACTTTCCCATCATTTTCCAAAAAAAAAAAAGGAGAAAAAATAAAATTCAAAAAGATTTTACATTTTTTCATCATTTTTCAAAAAGATAAAAAATATAGTTTTTTTCAAATTAGTTGCATTTAAGAAAAAACTTTCTCCCATGTCCACTCTTCCCAAACTACGCGAACCTGATTCACATCTTTCAGGGCGGGATACGTAGTCAACCATATAAGGTTCGATTATACAAGAGAGTCTTAGGTTCTTGGCTTCACGGGACCGTAGCCAAATCTTGCATATCTAGCCATTTTAGCCACATAGGTCGTTTTGCAAAATAAGGCTATTTTTGCAAAGTGAATTGTTGAATTGTATTTGGAGAGTCTTGAATCCACAATCAACTTCCTCCTATTTTTAAGGCCATTCCTTGTCTAATTTACACGTCCAGTCGCTTTTGGCCAGATCGGTTGTTTTTGCAAAATGTGGTTATTTTCGCGGAAGTGGTTCAGTGACCATGTCTTACAGTCCAACACTAGGTTTCATATTACATTAAGGCCCATCCTTTTTGAGTTTGCATCTTTAGCCACTTTTGATCATATCCGTTGTTTTTATAAAATGGGTCAGTTCTACAAATTAATTTTGGGCCATGATTATTGGGATTTTGAAGCCATATAAGCCTTAATGAGTAATTACATGTCTTTGAGGTCACCTTTGTTGAGTTGCGGTGATAGCCACTCTTGTCCACGCAAGTCATTTTGAAAAAATAGCATCATCATGTCTTTGCATGTGTCCGATAGGAGATGTTACGGCGTCGCATAGTATCTCGAGTCACTAATTCTATTGGTCTTATTTTTCTCATCCAGGTATGGATCAATATATCAGAGCTCGAGCATGACATATACTCGAGGACCATCCCATTTGGGAGTTTGTTTGAAGAGACTTTTTATGTTTTGAGTCTATTTTCATGTTTTCTTTTGCTTTCTTTTCTTGTCTAGTAGTTTTGAGTCTTTTAAGTGGTGTAAGATCTTGCCGGGTCTTTTCTCATTGTACTCCTAATTTGTGTTTGAAAACAAAAAAAACGTTATAAATAAAAAAATCCAAAAAGATTTTTGTTTTTAGTTTATTTTGTCCATTAATTTTCTAAAATTACGCTTGGTCTGATTCATGTGGAACATGATACATAGGCAACTTATACATGATTTGATCGAATTATTTTTATAATTAATAAAATAGATGAAGTTGTGGGATGTGAAAAATGAGAGGAAACAGTGGGATGGAAAGGAAAGAGTGGTAATTAGAAAAAAAAAAGGAGGAAAGAAAATGAAAAACCTAGGAGTGTTAAAGAGAAAATGAAGAGGAAAGGGACAAGAAGAGCGAACTTGGGATAATGCCAATATGACCCTCATACCCTAGAAGTTATTTCAGAACCAATAATTGTGACTACGTGCATTACACATAATATGATAGTATTTGTTGTTAAATGCCCTAATACTAACATGATGACTTTATTTTGTTCCTCTTTGTTATCTTCATTATAGTAGAAGGGTAGTTGGTTTGTGGTTCTTAAACTAGTAACTTTTCCCTACAACATAAAGTTGAAAGACAATGGCAGACGACAATAGAATTGAGTTGGTTGAACAAAACACTGGGTTGGTTGAAGAGGTAAGGATATTTAGCCAACATATGGAAGACATGTATCAGGCTTGGATGACTGGGAAGGCACCACCCTCGCTACTATCTAGCTTCCTAGATGCTACCCTTGTGAGCACGTGATTTTTGCCCTATATATGAAATATTCCCATAAAATTCAAACAAAATGATTTTTCCTTATTTTTATAATTTTTGTGAATTTTGTGTTAATTTTATGCATATTTATTTGTGCATGTTAATTCATATAAAAATACAAAAAAATGCATTTTCATTAAGAATTTAGTTTCATATTTTAGGATTAATTAGGGGTTAGTTTGTTTTAGAAAAAAACATGAAAATCACAAAAAAATAGATCATTTTTGCATTTTAGTTATTAATTGTTAGTTAGTCGCGAAATAGATTTTAAAAAAATTTAGGAATTAATTAGTTTAATTTTGGAAATAAATTTGATCTTTATCTTTATTTTTTGTATTGTGAATAAAAATCAGAAAATATGAAAAAACAATATAAAATGAAATACAAAAATAGACAAAAGAGATAAAAGAGAAAAACAAGAATAAAGGGTCTTAGTTAAAGACTTGAATTGGGCCAAAATTAATTCAGCCCAAACCCAAAAACCCTTAAAAACGGACCAAACTCAGGTCCAAACCCTGCCCCGCCTGGTCCAATCCCTTAACCCTCCCCCCTGAAAACGACGTCGTTCGGTTCTTATAAGATCTGGATCGTCGAGGTTACCACATCTAACGGTCCAGAAGCCCTCATCCCTTACTATTTAAGTGTCCTAAAGACCCTACCCACCCTCCGTCTCGTCTACCTCCTTTACCATATTCAGAGAATGGATCTCTTAACCCTAGCGCCGCCCCAAAATTCCTCACCTTTTTCGGTGGCGGCGCTGATGCCAAATCGCACCAAATTGACACCTTAGTTTCTCCTCCTTCTTCCATGTCCATATCTATGCATAGTTTTCTTCGAATCATCTCCAAGCCCGATGAATCTTGATACCATCTCTCTCATGATGAAATCACCATTGTTGATGTTAAAACATCACCAGAAAAAACTTAAAATTTGATGTGAGAGGCTGCTGGAGTGGCTGGCTGATTTCAGTGAGTTTTTTGGCCCAAGTTTGTATCTGTTTCTTCTCTTCTTCTTTCATGTTAGTATGAATTAATTATGTGATGATTTCATGTTCAATAGATATTAAGTTCAGTTGTTAATTTTGCCATTCGCTTAAGCATAGCTCCATTCAAATATTTTGGGTTTAGTTCTGATTGGTCGTTCTGTAGTTGGATTGATTTGGTTCTCATGATGGTTAATCTCTAGGCTAGCCTTCATTGTTTCTGAGTTCTTGTGTTCGGATTAGGTGTTGGTTTCTGATTGTTTGCTTAAATTGGCTTTAATTCTTCAGTTTTTATTATCAGAATGCATCTCATTTGGGTTGTGTTTAACTCCAATCTATTCCTAGTTTTATTTTCTTTATTCCTAGCTGTTTTAATTAATTTAATTCAGTTTCATCTAGGATAATTATTAATTTGTTCGAGTGTTCAGAAAGTGGTTTGGTTATAGCGGATGGATAACTTCAGTGGGGTTATAATTAAGGTTGGAAGGGTTGAGGTTGGGTTAGCTAGTAATTTTAGGGGCTGGTCAAGGGCACTTCGGGGGATAGAAAAAGGTAATTTTCTTAGGTTTGGTAATTTCAAAACAGGTTTTAGGGTAGTTTAGGCATTTAGGGTTACATAAGAATATGGTGGATAATACGAGACTCACCTAGAACCTTCTAGGGAGGGGTTTTAGTTTAGATATCAGTAAAATAAGTGTACTTGAGTAACAAGTTAAAAAGTGAGGGATTAATCTGAAATAACATAGGGACTAAGAGGAAAAATAGAAAATTAAGGGCTGCCTCATCTTTGCCTATATAAAGTAGTCCCGATGCCTTCTTTAACAAGTTTTTGGAGCCCAAAAATTCCCCAAAGTGTGCTCTCCAAGTTTCAGATCTAAGATCCGAAATTAAAACTCCAAAACCCCAAAAATAATCAAAAATCTCCAAAAACAAAAAACTTTCAAAAATAAAAAATATCTACTGTTTCATTGGATAGTTTCATCTTTTTAGATATTGAGTTGCATTTCCTAGTAATTACTTGCTTACTAAAGTTGTGAGATTCATTGGGTGATATTCAAGTAATTGTGGGCTAATTTGAGTGGTTTTGCTTGATTTCAACACATTTCTGGATTCTATACTTGCTTCTGGGTTCAAGCTTAGTATAACTTTGGGCTATTGAATTCGAATTGTTGTTGTTAGCCTTTCCTGCTTCGACTGACTCCTTTTTATTCATTGTAATCTCAAATATAGGTACACATCTCAAGTCTATCTCAATGTAATTCTCCTGATGGGAAATGCAATGAAGTTGCGGTTTATATCAAATCTTCTTCTATTATGTTTGAGTATTTCTGGGTATGATTTAGTTAATTGTTTAGTGTAGTTAAATGTGATTGGAATTGGACTGTGTTGTATGATGCTAACTGTAGCTTATGGACTATGAATTTTTCATGTGAAGTATTAGATGTAGATGTGAGTTCTGGTGATAAGGCCTTCATAAATCTGTAATCGACAGAAATTGGTAGTTAGTGATTGTTTGTATTTTAATCTATAGTGCTAGAATTATTAAGTGGAACTTGGATAGTAGAAGACTGTTTAGACGTGCTTGACTTTATGAATTGCATGTTTTCAATCTTAAGTTTTGGATATCAGTTAAAATGAAGTAAGTTTAGGTGGAATAAGATTGTAGGGATTATTAAGTCAGAAATTGTTCTCAGTCATTTTATGAAGTTGTTTTGTTTTGTGAACTGATATTGAAATAAGTAGGCAACTGGAATAGTGTGAATTTCGACCTAGTGTGGGATTGATTATGAAATTAGGTTCACAACCAGTGTTAAGTAATAAATCGTTATCAGATTGCACGATTGTTTAAAAGTTGCCATCACATTGATGTTTAAAATAATCAGCAGCTTCGCTCTCTTTGTCCATTGTTAACATTGATTGGATTTGGATTCACGAGGCTTGGAAATAAGGGATTGGGCCAGCGTTAGCCCATTGAGCATTACCGTCTGGGGAAAAACATATGAATAAAGCCTTGGTTGCCAGTGCTAGAGAGGTTCGACCCTCGATTTACTAGTTCGTTAATATAAAAACTTTGCTATGTTGCCAAAATTCCCAGGCTAGCGTACATAATAGCGGTGTGGGCCTTTCACGCCCAAGAGTGAAAACGGTAGGTGATTCGTTCATAATTAGATGGCTAGCTATGGGCTTTGAGTTAGGTAGCGGGTTCAAGTTAAAAGGTACTCCCTTTTGTTTGGACCCGGACTTGAACTTGAAGCCTGATGTTTACATTGTTAATTAATTAGGATTTTATGTTTTAGAGACAAAAATAGAAAATCATATTGACTTTAGGATTTCCTTTTGAATAAAATGAGACAGGCCTCGCCCAATGAGATATAAAATTGCGGGTCCCTCAATAAAGGTTTAAAAGATATTTAGATAATCGGGAAGGGCTGTTTAGCGATTCACGGCCGTCCAAAAGATAATAGCGCGCTAGACTCTATTAGGAGCGGCTTTAATAAATTACATTCCTAAATACGGGTGGGCATTTTATGCGGTCCAAATCCAAATCTTAAAATAATGAATAGAGTGAGTCTAGGATTGCAGGTTCGTTTGATACGGCACAATCCGAAAAACACATTTTAAAAGACGTTCACTTTCTTAAAGAAATATCTTATTAAATGAAAGCGGTTAAGCATAAAATTGGCACATAGGCTCTTCATGTAATAAAATCAGATAAAAGCTAAATGCAACAGTAGAGCAACAGTGCTAGAACCACGGAACTCGGGAATGCCTAACACCTTCTCCCTGGTTAACAGAATTCCTTATCCAGATTGATGGTTCGCAGACTGTAACAGAGTCATCTTTTTCCTAGGTTCGGGATTCAACCGGTGACTTGGGACACCATTAACCTCCCAAGTGGAGACTCTGAATAATTAATAATCAAATCTCGTTCTGATTGTCCTTTAATTGGAAAAACTCCTTTACGCCCCTTTGTGGGGGTGTAAGATGAAAAAACAAGGTGTGACAACCCTTACCCAAGCTCTGGTCATAGTGTCAAATGATCCACATAATCTTCAGATTTTCCTACTTATCACAGTTTTCCCAACCTCCCTAGTAGCTCACCATTCATCCTCCAACTACCATTTCCTAAAAATAACCCTCATGTCAAACCCACTGCCTCCACGTTCATGACTTCTTAACAACCTCTCTCCAGGTCCAAGAATGAATACCAGTTCAAACCTCCTGAAGCCCAATACTACCCCCAAGAGCTCGCCCACCAAATCCCAGACTCATGTAAACATACATCTCAGAATGAGCCTTATGTTGAGAATGAAAACTTCACACGGAAAGATGACCAAGATGAGGTATCCATAAAGTTGAAAGGTATAGAGCAATCCTTAAATAACATGCAAGAGAAGGGAGATCAGGCTAACATGTCTTACAATGAATTGGGTATGCTCCCTGACGTTCGCCTGCCCACGGGATTTAAAATGCCAAAGTTTAACTTGTATGGAGGGCGTGGAAATCCAGTAGCCCATCTGAGGGGTTATTGCAGCGAAATGAGAAATGTTAGCAGGAAAGATAGGCTGCTGATGGCGTATTTCAGTGAGATCCTGGCTGGGGCAGCCTTGGAATGGCATACTCGTCAAGATGTCAGTAAGTGGCATACATGGGATGATATGGCTCAAAATTTTGTTACACTTTCAGTATAATATAGAAATTATCCCAGACCGCTTCTCCCTATCTCATATGGAAAAGAAACCCAAAAAACGTTTTAGGGATTTTTGGTTCAGACGGAATGAACAAGTTGCTCGGGACAGTCCTCCCATTGACAGAAAAAATGTTGCTGAGCACTGCTAACGATAGGATCCAGTGGGTATTCCTGCTAGAAGCTTTCAGCCTCAATACTGACCCCATGAATATCCCCGAGCTCCACATAATTAACCCCAGTATTATCCTCCGAACAACTTCTGACCATCTGTCCAACCACTATGTCACTCCCTAGGGCGAGCATCAGCATCCCAAATTTCTCGTGTGCTTTCACAGCATTTTTAAGCATCCTATAACCCTAAAAACATAGTCATGGAGGGAATCAAAGGCAAAATGATGATTTCACGCAAATCGGAGAATTCCACACAAGCTAGTTTGAAAAGAAACATTCTGTCCAGATTGAGCCGCTCCTCGGATATACTTTGGATCCATATGCAAAGGGTTTTGATCATGTTGTACGGTGTATGTACCACTCTAATGTCCAAGGTCATAGCATTGAAGATTGTCGTGTTTGAAAAGGGAGATAGAAAGAATAATTCAAGAAAGAATAATTGAGGTCCAAGTTAGTAATACCCCAAGTGTCACGCATAATCCTCTAAAGGTACATGACACAAATTGTTGGGATGGTTTTCAATGATGACGAATATGTATGTTCTTTCAAGTCCTTTGGTGAGTAATTTGCAGCGAGATCTCTTAGGGGGTCGATCGCTAATTCAATAGTTAGTGCCAAGGAAGGGCTGTTCAAAGAAGTCAATAAGCCACGTTGTGAAGACAACGTGATTGAAGTTGGAGAAGGTCCCAATAATTTTGATGTGCAACTCACTGGCTAAAATGTCGAGCTTAGTAATTGGAAAGACACTCCTTACTTGGTTAGCCATGAAGGAGCCCTGGTAGTTATTTTGTCATCATTTCTATTGTCCGAGTTATTTTAGGGTTGTAATCCGGATAATATCTTATGAGTCAATCCCTTCTATCCTTCTATTTTTCCTAGTTTGTTTAGTCGTTGTGACGATCCGACCCGTCATATTTTTGTATTTTAGCCCTGTTGTCCCCGTATTATATTTCCATGTGTGTTGATATGTATGTTTGGTGAGTTTGAAGTGTGTTGGGTTGATTTTGGTTAGAAATGAGACCAATAGTCTCTTTAAGGAAAGCTTAAGTTAGAAAAGTCAACCAGAAGTTGACTTGTGAGTTAGAGGGCTCAAAATAGATTTTCGATGATTTGACTAGCTTCGACGGATGATTTATACCGAGCGAAATCGGAGTTTAATTTGGAGGTCCGGTGTAGAATTAGGCTTGAATTGGCTAAGTTCGAATTTTGGCAAATTCCGGTCGATCGGTGAAATTTTGATCCGGGGGTCGGAACGGAACTCCAAAAATTTTAGAAGCTCCGTTAGGTGATTTTGGATATGTTTGCAAATTTTCAGATCATTCAGAAGTGATTAGGTCAGGTTTTGGATCAAATGCGAATATGGAAAAGTTCTAGTTTGACTTAGGCTTGAATTTGAGGAATTTGGTGATTTTTTATGTTAATGTTAGTGTTTTTATGGCCCGAGTAAGTTTGAATTAGGTAAATGGTCATGTTGGTGACTTTGGTTGAAGTTCCGGGGGCCTCGGGGTGATTTCAGAGGGTTAACCAGGCTATTCTTGGACTTGGAAGGAAGCTGGTGCACAGCTCTTGGTGTTGCAGAGAAATGCTCTTCGCGTTCGCATGGGTGAGTCGCGAACGTGTAGAGGAAATTTGGGAGGCCTGGAATTTGGTCTTTGCATCTGCATTGAGGGATCGCGTTCGCGTAGGCCTGGGGTCCATTGGCCTTCGCGTTCTCGTAGGCAGGACGCGTTCGTGTAGGGGTAGTTTGGGAAGGGCATGGGTTTGTGCTTCGCGTTCGCGTGAAGGGGAAGCGTTCGCGAAGAGAAAGTTGGGAAGTAGGATTTTTGTCTTACGCGTTCGTGAAGAAGAAATTTTGGGCCTGAGGATTTTGTGCATAGTGAACGCGGAAGGGCCTCGCATTCGCGAAGAAGGAGGCGTCAGCTCGGCAGAATGTTTTAAGAAATTTAGTCGCGAAGCCAACAATATTTCCACCATTGTTGGACATCTTAGAGAGCTTTTGGAGCATTGAAGATGGATTCGAAGAGGATTGACTAGAGGTAAGTTTTATGGACTAAAAACATCTTTTAAACATAAATTTAGCCCTTAAATATCTAGAATCAAATCAAAAAGGGGACGAACTAGGGCTTGGAATTGTGAATGTAAATTGGGGATATGAAGGAGCAAATGGACTCCGATTTTGATGAATTTTATATGTACGGACTCGTGGCAAGACGAAGATTCTGAAAATGTAAATTTTATATTTTTTGAGAAGTGGGCCCGGGCTCGAGTTTTGCCAACTTCGTGTTTTTGGGTGTATTTTGAGTTATTTCAATTTGGTTATGTTCCATTAGCCTATTTTGACGTATTCCTATTGGTTTTGATCAGATTTGGCATCCGTGGAGGTTGATTCTCGAGGGAAAGCATTGCGAGCTAGTTTGCGGCCGACTTGAGGTGAGTAATGGGTGTAGATGATGACTTGAGAGTTTGAAACCCCGGTATATCACATTGTTTTGCTATTATGAGCCTAGACACACACTCCATGGTTAGTGCGGGGTCATATTTTTTGGGAATTGTGACTCGGTCCAATCCGAGGGATAGATTGTGCTATGTTGGCGATTGCTTTGCATACTATATTGATGATATCTGGGCTTGATGCCATGTTTGGGGTCTTGTGCCGACTTGTAGAATCCTTCAGGGATCGTTATTTGAGAATTATCATGATTTCATATTATTTGAATTCAGTCGAGGGTATTAAATACTATTTTTGCAAACTCAGCCATATTTATACGTTTTGAAAACTCAAATGATTTTTAAATGATACTTCGGGCTGACGATTACTATCTCACTATTTTATGGACTGTATATTATTTCTTGGAAATAGTGGTAACTATTAGAACCATATTTTTAAATGGAAACGGTGGTAACTATTGGCACCGTATTTCTAAATGGAAACGGTGGTAACTATTGGCACCGTGTTTTTAAATGGAAATGGTGGTAACTATTGGCACCGTGTATTGTAATGGAAACAGTGGTAACTATTAGCACTGTATGATATGGTGCTTGTGCTGTAGGAGCCCCTCCAGAGTTTGAACCCCCACAGTGAGCGCGGGTACCCATATGAATCGGGCTGCACATTCCGCAGTGTTCATGCATTGCTTTGCATCTCATGCATTTATTAACCATTGCTTCATCAATATATCTCTGAGGCTGGTACTGTATAGAACTACTAGATGGCTTCATTTTGTGTTATTTCGTGTTTTCTCATCTTCGGGTTTTGCAAGTCATGTCACTAGACTCACCTCATGCTCCCTGCACCTCGTGTGCATATCCAGGTGCTCCAGAGACCTAGTGTTGTTGATGTTTATTACCCGAGCTATTCAAAGTTTTGAGGTAGCTGCCCAGCATCCGCAGGACCACTTACGCTATCTCTATCAGTCTGTTCTATTTGCTATTTTGTCAGACTTTGGTATCATTTCTGTTCAGACTTGTATCCTGTTTTGTTAGAGGCTCTGTACTCGTGACTCCTCGATTTTGGGAGGATTTTTTTTCTTGCTCAACTGTATTTCCATTGGTATTTTCTATCTCTGAGTGGGAGTTTGATATTAAATTCGTTGTGTTATCTTAAACTGTTCCTTTTTGGCTAGAATGTTGTTCTTGGTTGTGGTTTGGTCGGGCTTGCCCAGCCTCGCGGTCGGGCGCCATCACGACCAGGTTTGGGGTCGTGACAGTTGTAGTAACTCGTCTCGTGTTATCTAAGATCGTTCCAGGGTTTTAACCCAAGTTTTGTTATGCTTGTTTCACTATTCAAACCCTTTCGCCTTATGTCTAATGTAATTTTCTGTTTCTGTTATTTCTAGTCTATATTTGTTCTGTTCTCTTTTTCTTTTATAGTTCTTTTCATGCTGACTCTAGTGACATGACTTGCATGTGGAATTCTGAATCTGGTCTTGAAAGTTAGTCTAATCATGAATCAATAAAGACATTTGAGGGTAATAAGTAAATATCTGGACATTTTGAGATCATTTAAAGCCCGAATTGTGTGAAACAGGGGCAGATAGTTTCGAAGGTTAATAGGTCGACAAGAATTTGCTACAAGAGAGCGCATCCCAAACAATTTGAATCGAGCAGCTTTTAGTTCAAGTGCATCTAAAGTTACAACATAAAGCCAAAAGAGATTACTCCAAACTGATGGAGCATATCCATTGTGAATAAATTACCCAACAAGAGTTCTAGACTTCACAAGGTGTTATAGAAAGGTGGAAGGCATATATGTGATATTAATACGGTTGCTGCAAAGAAATGCTATGCATGATCTCCTTTTTTCATCCTTAAATTGCATGTGTTAAACTTGGCACTTAATGTGACTGGGATGCCCTCTTTCAGCTACCCAAACACTTTATACCCTTTCAATACCCCTTTGAGCCTATGTTGATTTCTTTGACATACCCTCTTTTAGAATCAAGTTATAGTCATAAAAAAAAGTTCATGTCCCCATATATTTATTTCAGAAAGTTCATTCCAAAAGAAATAAAAAAAGAGAGATAAAAAATAAAAAAGAAAAGAAAAAGAAGAAAAAAAATAGCAACAACAAAAATATCTTTGTGAACTACGTTCGACCTGATTCTTGTCACCAAAATATACGTAGGCAGTCTTACGGTTCGGACGTACCAAATAAAATATTTCATAATCCCACAAAGTCAAAGTGGGGCATTTTGTCTTAAAAATTCCATCTCAAAAAAAAGAGAAAGAAGAGAGAATCAGATTCTCTTGTTTTAGAAATTAGGGTAAAGTTTCAATATTGATTCCAAAAGTTGTAAATAAATTAATCCCATTGCCTTAGTTATTTTGGGGTTTTATGATATCCTTTCTTTCTAACCCTATCCAAAAGCCACATTACAGTCCAAAACAGATCTCCCAGATAATCTTTGACAGTGCCAAGTTAGTATGCCAGGAGCATATGATATTTTTACCATAGTTAATGCCTTGTCATCTACAGAATAAGAGGAAATAAGAAGAAAAGAGAAAAATAAGAGTCTTACTGATGAAAACCTTCATAGGCACCATAAGGCGATGGTGAGTTGAGAGAAAGAACAAAATGAGAGAGGCTTGATGGTGAAAACCTTTCAGGCACTACAAGTCAAATAAAGACCGTGAATTAGAATGGATAATCGGAACATTGAAGACCAGTTTCACGGCATAGAGATACAACAAGAGTCAAACATTAGACTTGCTTAACAGATTAGGCCACTTAATCCAAAATGCATGTCACGGTCATTAGAGTTGGTATCCACATCTGATAAGTTTCTAGTTGGTGATTTACTTGCTAGATATCATCTCTCTTTTTTTCCCATTAACTCTATTTTTCTTGCTTTGTTTAAGTCCTCTCAAGACTGTTTTACGAGAACAAGTAAGAAATGACTTTAATTCTGCTACCAGCTTTCCAATTGCTCAAAGCGAAATCTGGCTAGTACATCAAAGCGGCATAAGTCAGGAAAGAATAATATGAGCAATGATTTCATAACAAATGATGTACTTTGGGATTTATGTAAAATGCGAAGCATCGATCAATTCATGAGCACAATGAACAAATAGAGGGATTTGGGGCTTGAACAAATCATATGTATTTACTGTGATAAGGATGATAGAGAAAGTTGTTAGTCAATAAACAAGAAAGGTCTTTCAAGTTGAAATCAAATTTATCATGGCAAGTGAAGGAGCAATCACCCTCAAAGTTAAGTCCACAAACCAACCACCATGTTTAAACTCATAAATGTTTTTTGATTGAAACAGGGACGAAGACTATGTCTAAATCAAATCTTGGAAGTTTGAATTTTTGAAGTGTTGTGCCCAAATTTTGTTAGCACAAAAGGTTGTCTGAGAAGGTTTTTACTTGCTAGGCATTCCCCTAGTTGAGATGTCCATTACCTCCTAGGCATTTTCCCTAGTTGAAAAGAACCATACTTCGTAGGCATTCTCCCTAGTCAGAAAAGTTTTAGTTTTTCTTTAGTTCAGGTGTCTCGCTTACAGAATAGGGTTAGTTTTAGTTTCCTTAAATTATTAATTTTTAGCATTCCTTAAGTTCAGGGGTCCCACCTGGAGAATAAGTTCATTTTTTGTTTTTTAAGTTATTAATCTTTAGTTTTCGTTAAGTTTAGGGGTCTCGCATGGAGAATATGGTCAATTTCAGTTTTCTTAAGTTGTTAATCTTTAGTTTTCCTTGAGCTTAGGGTCCCACCTAGAGAATAAGGTCAGTTTTATTTTCTTAAGTTGTTTATCTCAAAGTTTAGGGGTCTCGTCAGCTCTTCGTTTCCTTAAGTCTTTAGTCTTCAGTTTTACTTGAGTTCATGGGTCCCGCCTGTAGAATAGGGTCAATTTCAGTTTTCTTAAGTTTTTAATCTTTAGTTTTCCTTGAGTTCAGGGGTCCCGCCTGGAGAATAGAGCCAGTTTTAATTTTCTTAAGTTGTTAATCTCAAAGTTCAGTGGTCTTGTCAGTTTTTAGTTCCTTTAAGTTGTTAGTCTCAATTCTTCCTTAGTTCAGGGGTCCCGTTCGGAAAATAGGGTTATTTTTTAGTTTCCTTAAGTTGTTAATCTTTTGTTGTTCTTAAGTCTGGGGGTCCCGCCTGGAAAATAGGGTCAATTTTAGTTTTCTTAAATTGTTAATCTTTAGTTTTCCTTAAGTTCAAGGATCCTTCCTGGAGAATAGGGTTAGTTTTTAGTTTAATCAAGCTCGGTTTATGTATTCCTTAAGCTCAATCTCAAAGAAGAAACACAACCTAGTCGAGTCTTTATAGTTTTCCTTAAGATCAATCTCACAGAATACGCACATCCTAGTCGGGCCTTTAATTCTACTCTCATCATTGCATTCTTCAGCAATAACATAGATGATTGATAGTTTTGCTAACAACTCACAAATCCTCCTAATGCAAATTGGGGTAAAAAATTTTGTTTGTTTTGTTGTTTTTGATTGCAGGCACCCACCTGCAGAATGAGGGGCAATGCTATGGAAATCTTTTTCATGTTCAAATCATAGAGGCATCAAAAGCCCGCCTGAAGAATAGGGTCAACATTCAATTTTCAAGTTCAAGTTGGAGAGGCACCAGGAGCCCGCTTGAAGAACAGGGTCAACATTCAATTTTCAAGTTCAAGTCAGAGGCATCAGGAGTCGGCCTGAAGAACAGGGTCAACATCCAGTTTTCAAGTTCAAGTCGGAGAGGCATCAAGAGACCTCTTGAAAAACAGGGCCAACATTCGATTTTTAAGGTCAAGTCGGAGAGGCATCAAGAGCCTGCCCGAAGAACATGGTCAACTTTTAGTTTTCAAGATTCAAGCCAAAGACAGCAGGATCCCGTATGGAGAATAGGAGCAATTTTTAGTATCAAATCAGAAGTAGCACAAGCCACCTGATGAACAAGTTTTTCAAGCTCAAGTCTACTCCAAGATCAAGTTTATTTCAAGTGCAAGAAACAGGATGCCTGGCTAAAGAACATGGTCAACTTTCAATTTTCTTCAAATTTAAGCCAGCAGGATACCCACCAGAAAAATAGGGTGAATTTTCAGTTTCATGTTGAAGGAGCAAATGGAGATTCAAAGAAGACTCAAGACCAGAAGTAAATAGGATCTTGTGTATTTCTTTTATTTTTAATTAATTTTTCCTTTTATTTTTATGTAATGGCAGGAACGACGAACCGGAACCTTTACGGTACCTCAATAGACTCTCCACCTTGGTACTTCTTCGCTTTTCCTACTTCTGAATTACACTTGGCCTTATTCCTTATAGCCAAGGATATGTAGGCAGCTCAGATACCAGGGATTGGTCACATTCTCTTTTCTTTTAGTTCTTGGTCTCTTTAAATAAGGATCGGGTCAAAAAACATGTCTCATTTATCTTTGTCTGAAAACTCTTCATGTGTCCAGTCAAAGAGAGGTAGCTGTAGGCTGATAAGTATGGATTTTAACGTATTTTATGCTCCTACTTGCCTACGCTTTGATCATAAATTGTTAACAAATAGTCCCAAAAGGCTCATAAGTTGTGCTTGATTGCAGATTTAATAAACAAAGTGACAAAATATCAAGGATCGGCTCAAAAGGAGTGAAACTTGCTCAAGTATCAAAGACAAAGTAAACTGAGGGAAAACAGGCCTACTGCGGACCACATAAAGTCAAATGCGGCTGCACTAACTGGTTTAGAGAGTTTTCAAAACTAGGCTTAGGCAACGTGGCCGTGTTACAGTTTTACCGGTCCATGGTGAAGGCTCCGCTGCCACACTACCTTTCTGTACGCTCCGCATGCGAGAGTTTCAGAGAGATGGAAAATGCCAAGTCCAAGCCATGTGGTTCGTTGTCATAATTGTGTAGATCGCGCCAGCTGCCTTTACGATTGTGGTCCATTCTATACGGCACGTGAAGCCCAAGTTCAGAGAGCCCATAATTGAATTCAAAGAGCCTACTACGACCACAATTAATTTTATAAGGCCTGCCATGACCCCGCAGGAATGTCCAATTTTTTCAGCCTAGTATAGATAGAATATTTTACCATTTTTAGGTCATCTTTTATATCCAAAAACTTAGCTGCGCTCGTGGGAACTTCTTCTGTAGCCATTTTTGGCATCTTAGCTTCAAATTAACGATAGATTCTTGTATTTTCATCTAGCATTTAATTAATATGCCTTGTTCTTCATATTTTTCTTTAATTTATTGTTCAAGCATGAGTAGCTAGACCCATTAGCTAGGGTTATGACTCAATCCTATTCTGGGTAATTATTGGGTATGGTCATCTAGGGTTAGATTGACTATGCGTATTTGCTATTTGGGTTGATTTTATGTTTTAATCTATGAATTGGTGGTTGAAAATACTTATTTGAGCTTTGTGGATTTGACTCTTCTTAAGAAAGAAAGTCTAAGTCTCCAAAATTTACCCAACAAGGAATTGGGATGGACTCATGAGAAATGATAGTCCCAATTAACGGGTTAAACCTTGAGAGAGTAATCACCCTACTTGAACCTTAGTTGCTTGATCTAATTTGCCTACCCATTTTGCCTCGAGAGAGTCAATTGGGCAAAATCACTCTCTCTACCGAGAGGTGTGAGAGTGGGTAAAATTTTGCAACGGTTATAGCATAAGCCCCAATTATGCCAATCGAACCTTAGTAACATCAAGTACTTTAAAAGGGGCGGGCATAAGGCGAGGCGTTTTGCATATGCCTCAGTGGGGCGAAAGCCCCGAGACACGGGGCGTATGCCCCATGGGTATTTAATTTCTAATATTTCATAAAATAATATAATTATAAAAAACATTATTAAATAGGTAAAATTGCAAAAACAATTTGAAAAAACTATAAATAAATGATATATATATATATATATATATAAACATCATATTATCTAATGAACTATATAAAAAGTCCCCAAATAAAGTGAAATTATATAAGTGAAATTACATATAAATCCGAAATAATTATATATAAGTAAAATCTCATATTATCCAATGAAATTATAAATCCCAAATAAATAAATAAAATTATATATAAATATAATCAATACATATAAAAGCACGCATACATATAGTCCCATATAATATTTTTAAAGAGAACAAGAGAAGCAATGAACTTAAAATAACTAATTAAATACATATTTACATACTACAACAACAACAACAACAACTACCCAGTATACTCCCACCAGGTAGGTTCTGGGGAGGGTAATATGTAGACAAGCCTTACCCCTACCCGAAAGGGCAGAGAGGCTGTTTCCAATCGACCCCCGGCTCATAAGATAAAAGAGAGAAAATTAATGAGTTCAAAAAAAATAAATAACAGTGAAAAATAAATAACAGGGTAATACATATTTACAAACTAACAGTGAAATATAAAAAGAGAGAAAAGTAATGAGTTCAAAAAAAATAAAGCTTTTACGTAGAGGAAGGAACAAACCTGTTGAATTTGACCTACAGAGAAGAATGAAGTTTTGTGTTGTAAAAAGGTGATAAATCGTTGCTCTTGGTAGAGGCAGACTAGCGGAAAAAATTGGGAAAGACTTCTAATTTAAGGCTTTTAGCAATATTAAAAAATTTACATTTAAATTTAATATTTTTAATTTCTTTTTTAAAAGATGTCTCTTGGACCTACGCCTCAACCAAAAAACTCGCTCGGGCGTACGCCTTGAACTTCTGGGCTTACGCCATATGGGACTTTCCCCCTCACCCCCCCCACCCCCCATCCCCCCACCCACCATCACCCCGGGGCATTTTTGGTACGCCTCACGTTAGGGATCTCCCCATAAATGCCTTTTAAAACACTGATAATATTTATCCGTCAATTAGCCACCTAGGTAATGTCACGACCCTAGTGTCCTTCTTCCCATTAGATACAACTTTAGCAGGTATCTCGTAGCATAATCTAGTTTCAATTAATAGTTTGATAATAGTAGTAATATATGGAAGTTACATTTGGAGTAAATACATGATTCTAAGCTAGATAGATATTTTAACTCCACTACTAGCTCCCTGATTAATTCGATCTCGATCCTCATATCGGGTAAAAGCAATTGTGACCTGCTCTTCCTGCCTTGTTGTAGCGTTGAGTTGGCAGCGATCATAGACATTTAATTTTTTACCCTCCTCGATATTTTATATATTTTAGCATTTAAATATTTAGTTTAGGCCTAATATGTCTATATTAACAAGTTTTGACTCTTTTACTTTATTTTATCATAAAAGTTAAAAAATACAAAAAAAGTTTATTTTTCTCTATTTAACTAAGGCATTAGGTATTTTTAGAAAAATATTATTTTTAACTCATTTTTATTTTTAGTATAATCTTCGAAAATATTAATATATATAACTCCATGTCATAATGTAGTTTATTTTAATTAATTAGGAATGATTTCATAATTATATAGTTATTAGTGATATTTTTAGTCTAGTAGAGTTAAAGGGCCACTTTTAAAGATAAATTTTGCCAAAATTTGGCCCGATTCGAACATATCCCATAATTCCTACGCCCATACTCCCCTAATATAAAGACCCATTCAGCACACACACAGTCACACACAAAGAGGAGGCCAGCCATTTGGACCCTTCTTCTCCAACCAAAACTCTAAGACCTTCATATTCTTCAACCTAACACACCTTAGAACCCCATCTCCTAGACGCCAATCTTCATTCACCAAGAAGACAACAATAACAGCGGCATAACTCCTTCGTCTTCGGCACACCATGTGACGATCCGACCTGTCGTCACGTGAGTGACTACCCCGTTCTTCCCATTTTCAACTTTCTTATATTTTATTATCGGTATTGAGTGCATTAGAATTTATTTGCAGCGATTTTAATAAGAAATGAGACATTTTGTCTCTTTTAAGAAGGGTTAAGTTGGAAAAGTCAACTTGATGTTGACTTGTGAGTTAGAGGGATTGGAATTGAATTCGATGATTCGGTTAGCTTCGGGTGATGATTTAAGGCTTAGTAGCGCAATCGAAAATAATTTTGAAGGTCCGGTGAAGAAGTTAGCTTATTTTGGCGAAGTTAGTATTTTTTCGATTTTCGGTTGATAGTGAAATTTTGACCCGGGAGTCAAAATGGAATTCCAAGAGTTGATACAGCTTCATTAGATGATGTGGTATGTGTGTGCAAAATTTCAAGTTATTCGTACGTGGTTTAGTCGGGTTTTTGATCGAATGCGTGTTTTAGAAGTTTTAAATGAACTTATGTAGTTTGATGATTTTGGCATTAGTTGAGGTGTTTTGGCGATTAGAGCAAGTTTGGATAATATTTTAAGACATATTGGTGCTTTTGGTTGAGGTTTCGGGGGCCTCAAGTATATTTCGAAGCGTTAACGTATCAATTTAGGCACAAGAATAAAGCTGCTGCAGTTTTTTTCCACAGCACTGTGAACAGTAGTTTTGAACAGTTCCCCGTAACAGTATCTGTGTACCCCATAGCAGTACCCGTGAATAGTACCTCGTGAACAGTATCCGTGAAAAGTACAGCTACCCCGGGGTAAACAGTAACCTCGGAAATTTTGGGCAGAATGTTTAATTCATGAAAATTGGACTTTGTTCCCATTTTCCATTTTTTGCAATTTGGAGCTTGGTTTGGGAAATTTTTTGTCATATTTTCTTAGAGAACAACGGGGTAAGTTTTCTTAACTCAATTTTTGTTGTATAACTCGAATCTATTGCAAGTTTTGGTGTTTTGAGAATTTTTGTTGAAAAGGGTTGAAAAACCTCTTGGATAGAAATGGTGATTTGAGGGGTCAAATGAACTCCAATTTTTGTGAATTTGGTATGTATAGACTCGTGGAGAGATAAGGATCTTATTGATGTAAAAATTTCGAAATTTGGAGATGTGGTCCTGGGGCTCAGGTTTTGCAAATATTGTGATTTTCGATATTTTTTGAGTCTATTCGATTAAGATATATTGTAGCATATTGTGATGTATTCGCTATGAATTTGGATAGATTCGATGCGCGTGGAGGTTGATTTGATGATCAAGGGCGTCGCGGGCTAGAGATTTTTCCGGTTCGAGGTGAGTAATGATTTTAAATGATTCATTGAGGGTTTGAAACCCCGGATTTCACAACATACTGCTATGTTGAGATGAGACACGCGTTGTATGACGAGCGCGGGGTCATTTACTATTGGGGATTGTGACTTGGTCCATTCCAATTGGTATTTTTACCGCGTCTTTGATAAAGATTTATTATTTTACTATGATTGAGGCATTGCCATATTTGGGCTTCGTACCAAATATCTGAAATCTTTTGTGAATTTACATCACTATTTTCCTCACGAATTGAAATATTATTTGAACTCAATCCAATTGAATTATATTATTTTGTGAACTCAGCCAAATTTATACTAAACTCGTGACTTAATGATATTTATAATACTGTTGAGCTGAGCACTATTATTTTACCGATGCCCAAGAGGCTTATGATTATTTTCTGGACTGATTTCCATACGCGAGGATATGTTGAGTGATGTGAGGAGGCTTTCAGGCCTCGACTGTTAAGTGAGGAGGCTTTCAGGCCTCGACTATTATGTGATGAGGCTATTAGGCCTCAAGTGATATGTGAGGAGGCTTCCAAGCTTCGAGTGTTATGTGATGAAGCTTTCAAGCCTCGTGTGTGATGTGTGAATGCTTTCAGGCCTATTGATATTGCGATTTGGCTGTAGGAGCCCCTCCGGAGTCTGCACACCCCCCGTGAGCGCAGGGTACCCAGGTGAGTTGGGAGTGGGCCCGAAAGGCCGTTGTTTGTGTGTGGTAAGTTGGGAGTGAACCCGAGGGACTAATGTTGTGTGCTGGTGGGTTGGGAGTGAGCCTGTGAGGCTGATGCTATACATGTTTGACATTGAGCCCGGGGGGCAGGTGATTATTCCTTACTTGATGAAACAATTGTTTTCACTGTTTTAAAAGGAGAATTATCTGATTCCCATGGCTTTATTGTGTAATTGATTTTACTGCTTGAGATAGCATTGTATTGTGCCTTTATGATATTTCATGCTTTCAGTTGTTATTTATTTTTATTACCACTGGGTCGGAGTACTCACATTACTCCATGCACCACGTGCGCAGATACAGGCAGAGCTGAGTTCTCTCCTGAGCGCGAATCTTTCTAGACCCGGCGGTGGCAGGGAGCAACGAGGTAGCTGTTGACGTCCGCAACCCTATTTTCTCCCTTATCTTTTGCTATTATGATATTTCCAGACTTGTAAAATATAAGTAAACTCTATAGTAGCTCATGACTTGTGACACCCCGATTTCGGGCTGAGTCGGGACGGTTTTAATTGTACTATCATGTTTATTTTGCACTCGTGATCATATTATCTATGAATTAGACTTATTCCTGCTAAGAATTTATAAAAAGATGTATTGTTTGGTTGTTGGCTGGCCTTGTCTTCACGAGAGGAGCCATCACGATCGGGTTGTTATTTTGGGTCGTGACAAGTTTGTATCAGAGCCTAGGTTACTAGGTCTCACGAGTCATGAGCAGGTTTAGTAGAGTCTCACGCATCGATACGGAGACGTCTGTATTCATCCTCGAGAGACTGTAGAACCTTTAGGAAAACGTCACATTCTTGAATTCTTACCGTGCGTCCTTGATTCAGCTTGAAAAAAACTCTTGAAATTCCTTCCGCGTGAATGTATGCACGAACGAGCACTCGGTATCAGATGTGCCTTGATGGCTTGTGATTCCTCGATCAAGGGGCGAGACGTGATCTCTGTGAGATGATGTTGGGCCAGTCTGAAGGACTTGAGGCCGGATCTTTGCCAATGGCTTGAGCATCGAGGTGCTGATTGTGTGAGTAAGTATTTTGAACTTATATGTTCATTATTGTCCTTACTAACAAGAATGGCGGTTGGATATCTACGTGATAAGTATGTTAGTGTTGCGAGGTGTATTTATACGACTTGGTTGTTGCAAAGAAGCCTGCTGGATGGTAGATGAACTGTTAAGTGATTCGTTTCTTATTGTGACCTATCGAGTAGCCCCGAGTTATGGGCGCGTGAAGAATATTTTTCGTGTCTCCTAGTTGGAAAGTAAAGTGCATTACATGTGGCGGTATGTGTTTGGACTCAGGAAGATTAAGTGATGGTGTAGTGTGTATGGCAATGCAAGGTATACAAAAATAGTAACTAAAGCTAATGCTAATGGATAATTGGCTTATGAGGAAAATCTATTTGTCATACTAGTTAGATAAGTCTGGGAGCTGAGATCGCTTCTGTAAATGTCTTATGACGAAATCGTTGAGTCGAGGAGACAACCTTAAAGGTCAAAAATATTAAAGAAATAATATGTTTCTACTTGGTTGAATAGCCCAATAATGGAGGATTAAAAGGTTTTTTCTGTGTTCTGATTCAAATAGGTGCAACGTATGTCCATGTATAAATTTTTATAATATAATACTTGTAATATTGAGGTTAATGTTGTTCATATACATTGATTCTTTGTCAAGTTGTGGACATGTTGTTAGGATGATTTTGGTGATTCTCAGGCAGGTGGATAGGCCCAATTACAAAAGAGACTCTACCGAAATGTTTGAAAAATTTGGGACTTAGTAAAAATTTGATCGCCTAGAGAGTGGGCTTAACTGTTGTGTGAGTAAATGCAAGAATTGCAGAAGAGTTAAAATTCTAGATGATTAGTGTTTCCACGAGCTTCTGAAGGAGTGAGTTTAATCTCACAATGGTATTACGACAGCAATAGAATACATGTATTGTGATTTATTGAGTGCGTTCTGATATATGACTTTGAGCCAAGTTGGGGAGTTTGCTATTAAATAAGTTGATCGCACGGTTAAGAGCTTTATTGTTCTAGTCTGCCACAGAGATGCCTCGGTATTATCCGATCCCAGTTCCACCTATTCTTATGTGTCCTCATATTTTTCTCATTATTTGGGTATGCTCCGAAAGTTTCTTTCTTTACCTGTCCATGTATCACCCCGGTGGGTGATACTATTGTTATTGACCGTGTGTACCGGTCATGTGTTGTGATTATTGGGGGTCTGTAGACCCGAGTTGATTTATTGCTATTAAGCATGGTGGACTTTGATTTTATATTGGGCATGGACTGGTTATCTCTGTGTACTGCTATTCTAGACTATCATGCTAAGACAGTCACTTTGGCTATTCCGGGTGTTCCGAGGATCGAATGGCGTGGTATGAATGATAATATTCCTAGTAGAGTAATTTCATTCTTGAAAGCCCAACGTATGGTTGGGAAGGGTTGTCTATCATGTATATCTTTTGTGCGAGATGTTGGAGCTGAGACTCCTAGTATTGATTTTGTCCCAATTGTGAGGGATTTTCCTGATGTATTTCTTACAGACCAGTCGGGCACGCCTCTACACAGGGATATTTATTTTGGCATTGACTTGGTGCCGGGAATTCATCCCATTTCTATTCCACCGTATCGTATGGCACCAACTGAGTTGAAAAAAGTAATAAAAAATTGAATGAGCAACTTCAGGAGCTCCTAGATAAGGGGTTCATTCGGCCTAGTATGTCACCTTGGGGTGAACTAGTCTTATTTGTGAAAAAGAAGGATGGCACAATGAGAATGTGCATTGATTACATGCAATTGAATAATGTAACAGCGAAGAACAAGTATTCTTTGCCTCGTATTGATAGCTTGGTTATGTGCGAACAGATTTGAAAGTGTTCTCGATGGTTTTTACATGGTTCGAGCCAGATATCTTCTACCGGTGCATAGAACATATTTTATATAATGAACTCCTCCTAAATGGGAGCAAATAGAAGATATCTAACTGCCGGAATGTAATTTTCCTATAGCCCATAAATTCTAATGAGATTTTGTGCTTACAATAAGATGGCGTGATAGACATGGTGTATGGTACATGCTTAATATTTTCATGTGCGAGGTAGCAGTTCATTCTTAAAAGGAAGGTCATAAATTCTGTATAGAATAATCAGCTTCAAATATTTAAATTGAATGTTATAACTGCTTGGTAAGACCTAAAAAGGGTGTGTACTATCTTTTAACCAACAAATGTCTATTGGTATTACAACACTCACTTGGTTGATCAACTACCGATATTTTGAACTTGTTATGTATTGTAGAAAATAATTATCTAGGGATTATCATACTTGAGGGATGTGTCTGTCATTTGGGTGCTGAGTTTGTGATCAGTTACGATGATTTATGTGATCAATGAATTCGGAAACGGGGAATTCAAAAAAAAATACTATTTCGGGATTGTGGCATGTTGAGAAGAGTATTCTATCTAACTCATTGGATGCACTAGTTGAGCTAATGGATGGTGATAACTATGCGCTGTGAGCGCCAATATATGTGAGGCTTGAATCTGTGTGCAAGAACCGAGCCAATATTCATGCTCGGAAGATCTGTAGGCTATGATATGCCTAGAGTGGAATGTTGAACTTAAGGGTATAATGTCTCTCTTATTCGTAACTCTGTTAAGAAATATCTGGACTATACTTGAGATTTCCAAGATGCTAAATTCCAGAACAAACTTGGTGATTACAAATTCTGTGTTAACTTGCTTATTTGAGCTATGACAACGCAGTTTGCTCATGCCTACGATATGGAGTGTTACTTATGCCAGTCCAGGAGCATGAGAATCTTGTTTCAATTAGCATATACATGTTTACTTGTTGGATTGCTTATATATGATATGCTTGGATTGGAGGTCTGTGACCGTGTCAGGTGGATTATATTGTTGGAAACTAAGTTGATCGTGGAGTTGATGTCAATGTGAGCAATAGAAGATCTGGTTATTATTATTCTATTCATGTATTTGGGTTCCATTGTGATTGACGAGCTCATAGCATATCGTTGGGGTGGTACTTGTAGAACTTGTAAAGCGGCTCTCTTCTTTGAGGTATTTTTCCCTTTCTAGGGTAGCCAGATGGTGCAAGATTGAGGTTTACTGGTATGGATTTGTATCATGTACTTCTATGCGGGTACAGTGATTCACTTGTGGTACTAGATATCAAATCGTGCTTGGTTGATGATTTTGAACATGCTGATTTGGGGTGTTTCATATGAAGTAGTGTCTGGATCGGGTCGCGCATGGCAGCGAAGCTATATGGAGATATGATCTTCTGGGTTAGATTTGTGTGTTCTATTTCTATGATGTGAGATAGATTCTCAGCCATGTGTTGTGGTGGTACTGGTGAGCTTGTGGTACAACTCTTTCACTAGAGTTATTTTCATGAATTTAGTATACTCGACTGATGCTTATTGGCGCGCATACTGCGAGAGTTGTGGCTTAGTCCTGTATTGATGTGTCATGTCACCAGAGTAGTGTGTTGGATTATAAGAGATTAGATGGATCATTAATGAATATAAACGGATTCGATTTCGGTATTTTGGAAGGATAATATCGAGCTTCAACTTAGAAATTTGATGTAGCATTTTCCAAAGGAGAAATGACTTCATGAATGGTTGATTTGGGAAATGGTTATGGCTTACCACGTGATTTAGTAATCATTGGAAGCATATGAAACTGTGATATGAGACTTTAGTTGACAAGAGTTTTTCTATTGGTATTCGGTGTTGTGTGCATCTGGTGTGATTAGTAGTTATCACTACAAGCATTTGAATTATGTAGCCTATCATGTAATAGCACCTAAGGTTGTAGGTGCGGGTTATTAAAGCTTGTTCAGACTTATTCACAGTATAAATGTGGGATTCTACTCATATGAAAGATTTTCAAAGTGGAAACGTGGTCCTATGGCGTGTGGGCTTGATTGGATTAAGAAATTTCAGTCATAATGTGTTGTCGGACGATATGAGATAGGATGATATGGGATCACCCACGGGTATATGCGTGGAGAGGTTACTAAGCAATTGTTTGGCTTTTGGGGACAACTCTGGGCACGTACGAGGACGAACATTTGTTTAAGTTGGGGAGAATGTGACGACCCGACCCGTCGTCTCTTGAATAACTACCATGTTCTTCCCATTTTATGCTTTCTTATGTTTCATTATCGGTATTGGGTGCATTAGAATTTATTTGGAGCGATTTTGATAAGAATGAGACATTTAGTCTCTTTTAAGAAGGCTTAAGTTAGAAAAGTCAACCTGATATTGACTTGTGAGTTAGAGGGCTCGGAATTGAATTTCGATGATTCGATTAGCTCCGGGTGATGATTTAAGGTTTAGTAGTACAATCGAAAGTAATTTTGGGGGTCCGGTGAAGAAGTTAGCTTATTTTGGCGAAGTTAGTATTTTATCGATTTTCGGTTGACAGGTAAAATTTTGATCTAGGAGTCAGAATGAAATTCCCAGAGTTGTTGTAGCTTCATTAGGTGATTTGGGATGTGTGTGCAAAATTTCAAGTCATTCGGACGTGGTTTGGTCGGATTTTTGATCGAATGCGTGTTTTAGAAGTTTTAAAAGAACTTAGGCTTGAATTCAATGTAATTTGATGATTTTGGCATTAGTTGAGGTGTTTTGACAATTGGAGCAAGTTTGGATAATGTTGTAAGACATGCTGGTGCTTTTGGTTGAGGTCCCGAGGGCCTCAGGTATATTTTGAAAGGTTAACAGATCGATTTAGGCACAAAAATGAAGATGCTGCAGTTTTTTTCCACAGCACTTTGAACAGTAGTTTTGAACAGTACCACGTAATAGTATCTATGAACAGTACCCCGTAACAGTATCCATGTATAGTACCCCATAACAGTACCCGTGAATAGTTCCCTGTGAACAGTATCCATGAACAATACCCGTGAACAGTAACACGGGTGAACAGTAACACGGGGTGAACAGTAACCTCGGAAATTTTGGGCAGAATATTTAATTCATGAAAATGGGACTTCGTTCCCATTTTCCATTTTTAGCAATCTGGAGCTCGGTTTGGGCAATTTTGGTCAGATTTTCTTAGAGAACAACGGGGTAACTATTCTTATCTCAGTTTTGGTTGTATAACTCGAATCTATTGCAAGTTTTGGTGTTTAATTTGATATTTTTTTTGAAAATGATAGAAAACCCTCTTGGTTAGAAATGGTGATTTGAGGGGTCAAATGAACTTTGATTTTTGTGAATTTGGTATGTATAGACTCATGGCGAGATAAGGATCATATTGATATAAAAATTTCTGGATTTCGAGACGTGGGCCCGAGTCTCGGGTTTTGCAAATTTTGTGATTTTCAATATTTTTCGAATCTTTCGATTGAGTTATATTCCCTTAGTATATTGTTATGTATTCGCTATGAATTTGGATAGATTCGACACCGTGGAGGTCGATTTGATGAGCAAGGGCATCGCGGGTTAGAGATTTTTCCGGATCGAGGTGAGTAATGATTTTAAATGATGCACTGAGGGTTTCAAACCCCGGATTGCTCAACATACTGCTATGTTGAGATGAGACACGCGTTGTATGACGAGCGCGAGGTCATTTACTATTGTGGATTGTGACTTGGTCCATCCCAATTGGTATTTTACTACGTATTTGATAAGGATTTATTATTTTTCACTATGATTGAGGCTTATTGCCATATTTGGGCTTCGTGCCAAATATCTGAAATTTTTGTGAATTTACATCACTATTTTCCTCACGAATTGAAATATTATTTGAACTCAGTCTAATTGAATTATGATATTTTTTGAACTCAACTACATCTATACTAAACTCGAGACTTAATGATATTTATAATGTGGTTAAGCTGAGCACTATTGTTTTTCTGATGTCCAAGAGGCTTATGATTATTTTCTGGACTGATTGAGGTCGTGGGCCATATGTAAGGATATGTTGAGTGATGTGAGGAGGCTTTCATACCTCGAGTGTTATGTGAGGAGGCTTTCAGGCCTCGAGTATTATGTGAGGAGGCTTTCAGGCCTCAAGTGTTATGTGAGGAGGCTTTCAGGCCTTGAGTGTTATGTGATGAGGCTTTCAAGCCTCGTGTGTGATGTGTGAAGGCTTTCAGGCCTATTGATATTGCGCTTGGGCTTTAGGAGCCCCTCCGGAGTCTGTACACACCCCCAGTGACCGCAGGGTACCCAGGTGAGTTGGGAGTGGGCCCGAGAGACCGTTGTTTGTGTGTGGTGAGTTGGGAGTAGCCCGAGGGGCTAATGTTGTGTGCTGGTGAGTTGGGAGTGAGCCTATGGGCCTGATGCTGTACATTTTTTATATTGAGCCCGAGGGTCAAGCTTCTGATTATTCCTTACTTGATGAAATTGTTATTTTCACTGTTTTAAAAAGAGAATTATCTGATACACCACAGCTTTATTGTATAATTGATTTTACTGTTTGAGATAGCGTTGTATAGTGCCTTTATGAGATTTTGGTGTGCTGATTACTATTTGCATATTGTTTGTTTTAATTTGCTTGGATGAATCTACATAGTTAAAGTGAGTTTTGGTTTTTCTATTTCACTACTTTATTAAGGAATAAATTCTTAAGGTTTCACAATTTATACATTAATAAAAAGGGAATTAAATTAACACAAATTCAGTAGCTCGGTCGATTGTTCAAGGGGTTGAAAATCTCGGGTTGCGGGATTGGTCTTTAAAGAAACAAGCATGGAATTTTGAATAGAACATTAAGTTGTTGGTGTTCAGATAATTCTTTAGTTTTGATATCTATTTTATCTATTTGGGGTTCGCCAGTAGCATGTCAGGCCAAACACATATGGGTAGGCAAACCTTTAGGACGTTTATATTTTAGTTTCTTTCGAGGTGAAAGGTCGTCCATGTTAATTTATATTCAAGAGAATGTCCCGTAGAATTTTGCATGTATTATTATCTTAGGTATGCCCCATAGTGAATGCAACGAATGCCGGAATTATACCGTGGAGGAAGAATAGTGTGGGTTAGCTTAGGATTTTACATTTTATTATTTTTATTATTTTTATTTTATCAGGGGAGATGACCTCGAACCTCTTTCATGTTTATTTTTGTTTGTGTTTCCACCTCAATCTGAGTATTCTTAAAAGCCGACTAGATCAAGTATGCAACTGTACTAGTTACAGGACTTGGAGAGTGCCTAACACATTTTTTTCCAAGACAAATGAACCCCCTTATCCGAATCTCTAGTGCAAACTTAGTTTTTGAGTCTAAAGTATTCTAAATAAAAAAAATTATTTTTAAAACATGGTGACCTGGCACACCGAAACCAATGTCAGATGGCAACTCTAAAAAAATTTTTGAACACAAATTTTTGTCACTTTCAAATTTGAAAACCCTTTTTGATCTTTATAATATCTTTTTATTTATTTTAAGAGGCTCTACTAATGAGGTGAAAAGTCTTAAAAGCGTATGTGTATATATATATATGGTCGTTTGGTACGGATTTTTTTACTCAATATCAAACCAAACCTAATCAAGTTTTCTAATCGATTTAATTTGACTTTTTGATTTGGTGTAGTTTCCGGATTTGATTTGTACACCCTAGAATAAAGTACTACATTGATATTTGAAATATTGTGAAGTAACATATAACTTATAGAAATACTCTTAATAGCATAGTGCCTAAAATATGGTGTAAGTTTGATAAAAAATGAATAGTGTATAGCATGTTACATGTCTATTGGACGCACTTAACCTCACAACTAGTTTTCTTTAGCAGTTTCATTTACTTTATTAGTAGGGTTATTGTTAAAGAGGCTCAACCATGGGAGAAACCGAGATGGAACAGAGGAGGAAGAGGGGAGAAAGAGAGTTGTCTTTAAAAAAATATCGAATCTCATATTAAGCATGTACTATACATATATATACACAGACACATCACTACCTATTAACCCCTTAAAATAAATAAGAGTTATTGACACTGTACACTAACCCAGTAACTAACTTCTAACTGTCTAGCTAATTTCTACAATGTATATACTTCTCAACACTGCCCCTCAAAGTGAGGGATGGAAGAGGTTCTTGATTCCTAGCTTTCTAATCAAGTACTCATGTTGTGGTTTGCATACACTCTTGATAAGAAGATCAGTAGGTTGTTCTTTAGTCGCAATATTTTGAGTTTGAATTTGACCACCTTGAATTTTTTCCTTACAAAATGATAATCAATGTCAAAGTGTTTTGTCCTCTCATGAAATATGGAATGTTCTGAAATCTGTATAGCAGCTTTGCTATCACAGAACAACTGTAAAGGAATGTTCATTGTAACTCCTAGCTCTCCAAACAAGCCAACTAGACAAGTAACTTCATCAACAGTAGCTGACATGCTTCTGAATTCTAATTCAGCAGAACTTCTAGAAATTGTGCTTTGTTTCTTGGATTTCCAAGAGATTAAAGCTCTACCAAACTTAACTATATAACCAGTGATAGACTTCATTGTCTCCACACACGAGCCCCAATCTGAATCATAATGGGCAACTAGTTGCTTGTTTCTTTTTGCTAGCATAAACAGTCTCAGTCTTGCAGTCCCCTTGACATACTTGATCACTTGTGTAGCTGCTTCCACATGTGACTGCTTGAGAGCATGCATGTACTGACTAAGTACTTGAATAACAAAGGCAATATTTGGTCTTGTCATTGTCAAGTATAGCAATCTGCCTACCAATCTTTGATTGCTACCTAGATCATCAAGTTGTGCATCTGTAGAGGCTTCTCCCTTGTTTATGTATTTGTCAAATTCTACTAAGGTGAGTTTGTGATTAAACTCAAGAGTTGTAGCAATAGGCTTTCCAATAACTAATCCCAGCTCAGACACTAACTCAAGAGCATATTTTCTTTGATTCATAAGGATTCCTTCTCTGGATAACTCAAGTCCCAGAAAGAATTCTAATTCTCCCAAGTCCTTCATTTTGAACTTATCTTGAAAATATGTCCTTACCTGCTGAATAAGCTCCAAGTTATTCCCACTAAACAGAAGGTGATCAACATATACCAGAATTACTATCAGATTCCATCTACTCTTTGTGTGAAAAGAGATTGATATTGACTATACAAATCTCATATTCTTCAAAGCAGAAGTCAACTTTAGGTTCCATAGTCTAGCAGCTTGCTTGAGTCCATACAAGGACTTATACAGTCTACATACCTTCTGATGACATCCCCTTTTCTGCAAAAGCCATCTGGGATCGGCATATAGACCTCTTCAAGAAGATCTCCTTGAAGAAAGGCATTGTGCACATCCATTTTGAAGATAAACTAGCCAGATGTTGCAGCCAAAGCCACTACATACCTTAATGTGACCATTTTGATCATAGGAGAAAAAGTCTCTTTATAATTCAAACCTTCAAGCTGACTATACCCCTTAGCAACCAGTCGAGCTTTATACCTCTCTACCTCCCAGTAGACTTATATTTAACCTTGATTACCCGCTTGCAACCAATAGGATCCTTACTAGGAGGCAGGCCCATAATGGACCAGGTCTGATTCTCCTTAAGAGCAACAATCTTGGCCTGCATGGCTTCTATCCACTTAGGATTAGTACTTGCCTCAGCATAGCAGGTAGGCTCAGACACAAATGAGTGAGCAGCAAGATAATCTTGACAGGCAGGAGACAACTTATCATAGAAAATATACTGGGAAACGGAGTAATTACAAGCTGCTCCTTTGGAAGGTAAAACATAATCTTTCAACCATATATGAGGAATAGAAATGCCAAATGATTTATAGGAGGTGGATCAGCAGTATTAAAGGAGCTTGACTGTAGATGATGATTGGGAAAAGTTGACTAGGACCAACAGGCTGGCTAGAAACAAAAAAAGGTGACTCCGCTATAGTGTTCCCAGTAGGAATGAAATTGAGAGAAGAGAAATCAGCTTTTGAAAGATCCAAAATAGGAAATAAAGGAGAGAAACTAGATGTAAAATGCTTGAAGGTAAAAATATCCTCCTTAAAGACAGTTTCCTTGCTTATAAAGAACATTTTAGAGTGAAAATCATACAAAAAGTATCACTTTTGAATAGAGAGTAGCCCAGACGTACAGCAGGAATGGCCTTTGGACTGAATTTGTCCACTTTTCTAGTTGAGGTGGCAAAGCACATGCTACCAAAGATCCTCAAGAGCTGAAAAGAGGGAACCTTGTTATAGAGTTTCTCAAAAGGAGAGGCTCCCTTAAACAAGATTGTAGGAAATCTATTCAGAAGATAGACTGCTATAGAAATACACTCACCCCAGAACTGTAATGGAACAAATGCTTGAAACCTCAAAACTCTTTCCATATTAAGAATACACATGTGTTTTCTCTTAATTTTACCATTCTGCTGAGGTGTATATACACAAGAACTCTGATAAATAATTCCATGTTGCACTAAGAAACTATTGACCAGCTCATTGAAGAACTCATACCATTGTCAGACCTGAGACACTTAACCTTGTTATCAAATTGAGTGTGAACTAGTGTTAAAAATATTTCAACACAATAGTAGATTTTGCTTTAGTGTTCATTTAGAAGAGCCAGGTGTACATGGAGAAATAATCTACTAATGCCATAAAGTATCTCTTACCATCATGAGTTGGAACCTTGTATGGTCCTCAGACACTAGCATGCGCAAGTTCAAAAGGATGAGTAGAACAATAAGTACTATAAGAAAATGACAGTCTAGATTGCTTAGCAATATGACACGCTGTACAATGATGATGTTGCCTAGGAACATGAGTTAAAGTACTAATATTTTGTAGAACTTTCAAAGGTGCATGCCCTAGTCTCTTGTGCCACAAAGACACAATACAATTCTTAGTAGACTTAGTATGGAGTTCCTTATTGTTACTAGAAGTAGAGATAATATTTACAAAAGATACTAGACTGGTACTTTGCTTTGCATCCTACAGCCGCACTAAGTCCTTAGAGATATCTGACTTTAGGATATAAAGCCCAAACTCTTCCTTACCAATCCACATTACCTTCTCACTAAAAAATTCTTACAAAGATAGAAATCAGGATAAAATGTAAAAAGGCATCTCAATTCCTTTGTAAAATTTGAGACTGATAGCATGTTGTATTTGAAGTATGCAATGTATAAGACATTCTGTATTTAGTTTTGAAGATTGTGGAAATACCAATATGACTTATAGCAATCTGCTCACCAATAGGAAGATGAACCTTATTACTATCTATATTAGTCAGATCCTTGATTTCACTTAGTAGCTTCAAAATATGTACCATATGATTGGAGGCCCATGTATATATTATCCAGTTACCATTAACAAGATGAGAAATGAAGGTTGTTATAATACCTGTATTGTTAATAGTTGTTGCATTTGACCCAGATATTACCTATTTTCCTTTGCTCAGTATTTACAGGATATGATTATATTGTTCTTGAATAAAAATTAGAGCAGGAGAGGAAAAATAAGGAGTATGTTGAGGAGGATCAGGAGTTTGGAATTCCGGAGTAGTGGATGCATTGTTCACATGAGGACCTGAATAACCTCTTCTCTTGGCCTTAAAATCTGCAGGATATCCGTAGAGCTTATAGGAAGTATCCTTGGTATGACCTTTCAGGTGACAGTAGTCATGTTGTAGTGTAGACATCCCAAGATTATTTCTAGGTTTGAAACTACTATTTCTATTGCCAGAGTTAGCCTAACTCATCAGTGCTGCAGAATCACCAATGCTAGCACTCTGAGCTGCATTGTTTCTCCTTTGACTTTCAACATTAACTATCATAGCATAGGCTTTATTAACATTAGTAAGTGTTTGAATCATAAGTATATGATCTTTAGCATTATCAAAGGAGTCATTTAGACCAGTCAAAAACTGATACAATTTCGGTAGTTGATTGTGTTCTGCATGCTACTTAGATTTAGGGTATCCACATGAGGGAGGAGGAGCTAAGGATTCATATTCATCCCATAACTCCCTAAGTTTCGAGAAATATTCAGATACAGTTAGCAGATTTTGAGTTAGATTTGCAATTTCCTTGTGAAGGTAGAATGATCTAAAAGCATTGACCTTATCAAATCTCTCACGAAGATGTTCCCAGACCTTGTGTGCATGTGCGACATAGATCACATCACTCAGTAAATTTGGAGCAACATTGTACATTATCCATGCCAGAATAATAGCATTATATTGATCCCAGAATTCATAAAGATTCATATCATATAGCTCCTCCATACATGTTCCTAGCAAAAAACCTAACTTGTTTTTGCCATAAAATACATTTTTCATATATTTACTCCAAAGAGAATAGTTCTCCAAACCTAGAATTTGAATCGAGATAAGAACAACACCTTGAGTATCAGAAGGATGAATATATAAAGGATGATTGTGATGAACTAAGTCGAGGTTCTGAGTATCTGATTGTGACAATGTAACAATAATCGAAGTAGATTCATTTTCATTAATTGCTATAGTAACTTCGTAGATTTGTAAATTGAAGAGAATTACTCACTCAAATTGTTGCAGGAATTCAGAAAATTTATTGAATTTGCTTAAAATTAACAAAGACTAGCTTGATGAAGAAGTTGTACCTTCAGCTGTAATTTGAAGCAAATGAAGCAAATTTTTTATTCGAACAGCTCATTTTTACCATCTCCTCATTCGTCCACCATTGTTGAACTCGCCGGAGTTGAGTTGAGCTCTGATACCATGTTAAAGAGGCACATCCATTAGAGAAGCAGAGATGGAACTGAGGAGGAAGAAGAGAGAAAGAGAGTTGTCGTTATGAAAATATCGAATCTCATATAAAGCATGTACTGTACATGTAAATATATACATACATCACTAACTACTAGCTCCTTAAGAATAAAATAAGAGATGTTGACGGTTGTACACTAACCCTCGAATTAACTTCTAACAGTCTAGCTAACTTCTACAATGTACATACTTCTCAACAGTTATTGTTTTCTATTGTGAAGTTCAGAAATTTCTAGCTGATTAAATAATGAGTCTTAAGATTTAACATAGTTCAAATGTCGAGTGTAAAGAAGGTTAAATCTGAAGATATTTTTTTTCTTTCAAACCAAGAATTCTAAAATTAAGCAATTTTCAAAAATTGAAGTAGCACAATTGCTAAAATAAAGGTTTTATTTTCTTATTTAAAGAAAGCTAATGGTATTAACGAAAATAGAATCTCGATCTAATTTAGTGGTGGCAAAATTGTTAAAAAATAATTATCCGCCCTTATTATCCACTAAAAATAGGCTGGATAATGAACTTTATAAAAACGGATCAAGCATGAATAAGAACTATATTATCCATTTAGAAAAATGATAACCAATGGATAACTAATTGATTTAACTTTTACAGTTGTAAAGCTTCAAATTGGGACTCCTCAAGTATGAGAGATTAAAAATTCTCCCAAAAGTGATCATATTCAAGAAGTCATGGAAAATATCAATATCCATATTATCCACCTGTTAATTAAGTTTTCTATCCATATTAAATATGGATAGGGTTAAATAATAATTATCCGAGTTTACATTAACCATTTTTTATCCGACTCATATCCGACCCAACCCACCCGTTTACCAACCCTAATCTAATTTAAGGAATTTTGTATAGGGAAAGTTGGATAAAAGGATAATACGAAGGGAGCTTTGATGGCAACGGTAAAAGTTATTATTGTGGGATCAAGAAGTCACGTATTCGAGCCATGAATATAGACTCATAGAGAAATGTAGGCATGAAACTCAATATGATCCGATTCTTTCTCGAACCCAATGCATTACATGACCTTAATGCACTTAATTTCCCCGAGAAAAAAAAATGCCTGCGGTTAACTATCAAGTCGATCTAATGGATAAAGGCAGGAAGAAAAAGGAAGCAATATTTTTCCTAGATTTTCACATGCATGGCAACCCTTAAATAGCCCTAAAGGCAAGCATCGAGATGAAGTATGTCCTAAAGTAGGTACCCAAATTAAAAAGCCATGTTTTTTCCTAATTTGTGATGGATATTGTCCCCATTCACCAAAAATGGCATGTCTAGTACTGAAATGAAAGAGATGAAGAGGATATATCATATTAATAAAAACAGAAGAATAATATGACATTTGGATTTTCTTTAATTTGGTTTAGTTTCTCAAATTTTGGTTTTTTGAAAATTATTCCGTAGATAAGTTATGTGTTTGGATTAGTTTTTAGAATGAATTATTAGAAAAATATCATTTGCATATAAAATTTAAGGACTTCCCTTACTCGTTGTTTTTGGTTTATGTAAAAGTTTTTAATTACCTTTGGTTTTAATTTGGAAAAGAAAATGTTTTCCAAATCAAAACACATGCTTGTTTGTTTTCTTTATGAAATAGTTTCTGGAGGAATTTTCAAAGGAAATGTAAATTGTACTTGACAAATCCGGTGCATCAAGCTCTCAATGGAGAGATTATTGGTGACGAGAATCAATCATAGGTCTCCCATGTGAGAAACTAAATCATCCAACCAACTCAACCAATTCTTACGAGCGGGTGGGGATTATTAATGTCTTCTTTAGGTAAAATTATAATAATTTATTTCAACTCAAAATATACGTTAAATATTATACCAAATCAATAAATAAACTGTAATCACATAAATTATTTGAATCACTTAATTATAGTTAGTCGTACACCAACTCCAGCAAGATAGAGAATGTGAAACTAGAAGCGTATGTTAAATTTGTACCTAAATAATTAAGAGTGTCCAAATTAAAGACACATAACAAAACCTTTAAAATAGATAATGTGTTTGCCTGAGTAAGTTTATTTTTGATGATTGACAATGAAATGCATGAACCAAGTTCATACATAGTGTATACATACATAGGTAGATTCGAGCACATGCACGTGTTGAGCTACAAGACTATTTAGCTTCAAATCCCATACACATACATTGAGTTTTTACTGTATATTTAGTGTATATTAATTGTATATCAGATATACTTTGTAGTTGGGCCAATCTGTATAGTTCAGCCCATTTGTTTGGCTTTATTTTCCGGGTTTTGTTCTATGGCCCATTTTGGTGTAATTATATACATGACCCTCTGTAAACAGAAGGGTCAGTCGGATATTATTTCATTTTCAATCAACATTATTTCTCTCTCTAAAAGCTCTCTGGAAGCTTTTACCTAACCGACTCTCTCTCATCTTGCTCTTCGATTTCGTCTGGATTTCTTGATGTTTTCAGGGTATCAGAGCCAAGGCGATGATCCGACTATACTTTTCTGCATCTTGTTATCTTGGTTGAAGTCTCGTTTGAAATTTTTGGGGGTGTTTCTGACGTATTTGGTCGATGACGATTCCGATCTAAATCGGATGTTGATCTGAGACTTTCATCGTGATATCTGGGTGTATCTTCTTTACTCGAACATTTTGGGTGATTTTTCGGTGACTTTTGGGTGATTTTCCGGTGACTCTCCAGATTCTAGGGTTTCTGGTGGTTGAACCTAGGGTTTTACTGCTATCTGGTGGCTCGATCCTCACTCAGTGAATGTTTTGGGTGACTTTCCGACATCCCTGACCCTATTTCAGTAAGTTTCCAGTAAGGTTTCCGGCGGTTGGACCTAGGGTTTTGAACCTAGGGTTTTTATCTGGCGATTGAAGGCCGTTCTTCTCCGGTCGCGAAGAATGAGGGTAACTCTATCCCTGTTCTAAGTGTTGTATGTTTTGCATGTGGGTTCTGAGACTTTTTTTTTATTTCAAACTGATTGTTGTTCATGGCTTCTAATATGAATGCTAGTACCTCCTCATTGGACCCTACCAGTCCCCTTTTATCTACTCCTCTGATGTTCCTGTAGTCTCTCTTGTGTCCACTCCCTTCTCGGGCAGTGGCTATGGGGGTTGGAGGAGGAAGATGATTGCCGCGTTATCTGCTAAAAACAAAATCGATTTTGTTGATGGCACTTGTCCCCGGCCAGCCACTAATGTGACTCAGCAAAGACTATGGGACAGATGCAATAATATGGTGATTTCCTGGTTGATTGCCTCCCTCTCCCCTCAAATTGCTGAAAGTGTGCAGTATTCTGATACTGCACAAAGTATATGGTCCCAGCTTCAGGCCAGATATGGCACTGCCAACAGGACCAAAATTTTTGAATTAAAAAGAAGCTTTCTCACACCTCTCAAGGGTCCCTAGATGTAGCTTCATATTTCAATAAACTTAAAGGTCTATGGGATGAATTAGAATCAATGTGTACAAATCATGGGCAGAGATGTGTATGTGCTGCCAAAGATGGTATAATACATGGATATGATGAAAATAAGGGGTTTCAGTTTCTAATGGGCCTTAATGAAGCATACATGGGGGTAAGGAGTAACCTATTGATGATGCAGTCACCTCCAACCCTTGACAGTGTCTATAATATGGTCCTCAATGATGAGAAGCAGAGATAAGTCCAGTCCCCTTCTCAGTTTAATCCAGACTCTATGTCTTTTAATGTCCACACAAATAGACATTCAGTTGGATTCAATAAGGCCACAGTGTCTAATCCTTCTCCTTCTTTCAGACAGAGAGTCAATTTTTACCAAACTAGAGGGCCTTTATTCTGTAGATACTGCAAAACATCTGGGCACTTAATTGATAAGTCTTTCAAGATTCATGGGTTTCCACAAAGTACAACATTTAACAAGGGGAGGAGACCTGTTGTTGCTCATCTAACTGCTGGTGTGGATTCCCCTTCTTCTGATGGACATGTGTCTGTTCCCCAAGGGAATCCTCCTGAAAGCCATCACTCTGTTACAAACATAGATGGCCAGAGTTCTGTGATACCAGGGTTGAGCAGACAACAGTATGACCAATTGATGAGCTTGTTACAACAGACCCAGTTAGGGGACTCCACTACTCAGACTCCTCCTCCCATGTATGCTGCCAATTTTGCTGGTACTATGCTAACTGAGAGCCCTATTTCTGATTCCAAATTTTGCATGTTAACTCACATTAATTCTGCTACCTGGATAATAGATTCAGGAGCATATAACCATATGACATTTAATAAAGATTTACTCTTCAATCTCATACCTTTAACTGTACCCTATCTTGTTCTTCCCAATGGATATAAAGTGAAAGTGACATGCACAGGATCTTTTGCATTAAATCCATTCATCACTCTTCATAATGTCCTACTTGTTCCTTCTTTCAAACATAACTTGATTTCTGTCCACAAGTTAGTGAAACAGTTGCATTGCATAGTACTGTTCACTGCAACTTCCTATTTAATTCACTTGTTACAGGCCCCTTCTCTGAGGATGCCTCTAGATCTTGGTAAAGAGGAGGCTGGTCTGTACAATCTTGTTTGGGTGCCACCTTCATCTTCTTCTAATTGTGGTTCTTCTGTTTCTATATGTTCTTCTTCTTCTACTTCTTGTAAACATGAATATTCTAGTAATCAAGCTGTTGGTTTGCCTTTGAATGTAAACAGTCCCATGTGTAATAAATACTGTTGCCATAGACATGAATTACATTTGGCATTTAAGGTTGGGTCATACACCTTTTGTGAACATGAAACACATTTCTGCTTTATCTTTTCCATTTGCTTCTAAACAGCCTTTTCAATGCTCTACCTGTCCTATGGCCAGGCAAACTAGGCTTCCCTTTCCTGAAAGCACTACTAGTACATCTAAACCTTTTCAGTTGATTCATGTTGATACTTGGGGACCTTATCATACCCCCACCTCTTCTGGTTCTAGATATTTTCTCACAATAGTTGATGACTTTTCTAGGGCAACCTGGACACATTTGTTAGGGTCAAAAAGCAATGCTTTCTGCATGCTTCAATCTTTTCTCTGTATGGTCAAGACCCAATTCAATGCAAATGTACAAACTTTTAGGAGTGACAATGCTTTAGAATTGGGATCTAGCATTGCTGGTAAATCCTTTTTTAATCATACACCAAACCATCTACCCACATACTCCCCAACGGAATGGTGTTGTTGAGAGGAAACATAGAACTCTTCTTGAAACATGTAGAGCTTTACTTTTCCAGTCTCGTATACCCTTTCTTTCTGGGGTGATTGTCTATTAACTGCTACCTATCTTATTAATAGAATACCCTCCAGTCTCCTTCATGGTAAATCCCCTTATGAAATCTTGCATGATAAGGCACCCACTTACTCTCATTTAAAGGCTTTTGGCTGCCTTGCCTATGCTACTGTCCTCATTCCTCAAAGGGACAAGTTAAAGCCTAGGGCCATTTCTTGTGTTTTCCTAGGGTATCCTTTTGCTAAAAAGGGTTATAAACTATATGATCTTAGTTCCAAAAAGTGTTTTGTGTCCAGGGATGTTGTCTTTCATGAAACTTCTTTTCCTTTCAAATCTGCCTCTTCTGTCACCTCTGTTCCTCCTGCTTTCCCTTCCTTTTTTCATTCTATTCCTCCTCGTGACCATTCCTCTTCTGACCATGACTTCTCTGTTCCAATCTCTTCCTCTCCACCTCCACCTCCTGTTCCAGATTCTCCTTCTTCAAATCCAATTTCCAGTCCTCCTTTCAACCCTGACATCTCCCCTCCTGCTTTACCTTGTTCCACATCAATTGTTGTTCCCAGGAAATCTGGCAGACAGCACAATCCTCCTTCTTATCTTAAGGATTATGTTTGTAACCTTCCTGCTTTCTCTGGGTCTTCTTCTTCTCCTCTGGAGACTGAACCCCTTTACTACTCTCAAGCTGCATCAGTTCCAGTATGGCAGGATGCCATGAGAAAAGAGTTTGATGCTTTGGATGCTAACTGCACTTGGGACATTGTTCCTCTTCCTTCTGGTAAGAAACCCATTGGCTGCAAATGGGTTTATAAGATCAAGTATAAGGCTGATGGTAGTATTGAAAGACACAAAGCCAGACTTGTTATTAAAGGGGATACTCAAATTGAAGGGGTGGGTTTTACTGACACTTTTTCTCCTGTGGTTATAATGTCCATTGTGAAGTGTCTCATTGCAGTGGCTGTTAAGAAGCATTGGAAACTTTTTCAACTTGATGTTAACAATGCTTTCTTGCATGGTGATTTGGATGAGGAGGTTTATATGAAGCTTCACCCAGGTTTATCTGTTTCTGTATCTTCTTCTGACTCTGTTTCTTCTCCATCTCCTCCTCTTGTATATAAATTGAAAAAATCACTATATGGGTTGAGGCAGGCATCCAGACAATAGTATGCCAAGTTGTCCTCTGCCATTTATTCCAGAGGCTATAGCCATTCCATGAATGATTATTCTTTGTTTATCAAAGGCCAGCCTGGCTGTTTGGTTATTGTAGCAGTCTATGTAGATGACATTATCATCACTGGGGATGAGAATGATGAGCTATCTGCCCTGAAGCTGTTTTTGGATGATCAGTTCAGGATCAAAGACCTTGGGTCTTTGCATTATTTTCTGGGCATTGAGATGGCTGTAGTTTCTGGTGGGATGCTCCTCAATCAGCATAAATATATTTCTGACCTATTGCATCAGTTTGACTGTATGAATGTCTCTTCTGTTGTTTGTCCTTTGGATCTTAATGTGAAACTCCATGCTGATTCTGGTGACATTCTTTCCTCTCCTGAACAATATAGAAGCATTGTTGGTAAGTTCTTATTTCTGACTCACACCAGGCCTGACATCTGCTTTGTTGTTCAGCATCTGAGTCAATACTTGAAGTGTCCCAGAGTCCCACATATGACTGCTGCTTTACATGTTCTCAGATATCTAAAAGGGTCTATGCTTTTGGGTTTATTCTATTCTGACAGTTCTGATTTGTCTGTCCATGCTTATTCTGACAGTGATTGGGCTGCCTGTCCAGATACTCGCAGGTCTGTGACTGGGTTTTGTATTCTTTTGGGTGGCTGCTTGATTAGTTGGAAATATAAGAAACAGCCTGTTGTCTCTTTATCTTCTGCTAAAGCTGAGTATAGGGCTCTCAGTAAGGTAGTTGCTGAATTGTCTTGGCTTTCCCGCTTGCTAACTGATCCTTGTATTTCTGTGTCTCTCCCTTTTTCTATTTTCTGTGACAGTCAGGCTGTTATACATATTGCCAAAAATACTGTTTTTCATGAGAGGACCAAACATATCGAAGTGGATTGTCATTTTGTGCGTGATTTATTGGCTGCTGGTCTCATTTCTCTGTCCCATGTTTCTACCTCTCGTCGGCTGGCTGATCTTCTCACCAAACCACTCCCTGGCACCATTCTACATCCTTTGTTGTCCAAGTTGAAGGTGGTTTCCCCTCCAACTTGAGGGGGGGTGTTGAGCTACAAGACTATTTAGCTTCAAATCCCATACACATACATTGAGTTTTTACTGTATATTTAGTGTATATTAATTGTATATCAAGTATACTTTGTAGTTGGGCCAATCTGTATAGTTCAGCCCATTTGTTTGGCTTTATTTTCCGGGTTTTGTTCTCTGGCCCATTTTGGTGTAATTATATACATGACCCTCTGTAAACAGAAGGGTCAGTCGGATATTATTTCGTTTTCAATCAACATTATTTCTCTCTCTAAAAGCTCTCTGCAAGCTTCTATCTAACCGACTCTCTCTCATCTTGCTCTTCGATTTCGTCTGGATTTCTTGATGTTTTCAGCACGTGAAGGATATAAGCATAAATAATTATATTGGATATCTCGTGAATGAAAATGTTGCATATTTAATAAGGAGTTGGACTCCTTAAGTGAAGAGAACTCTATCCAACATAAAGGAAAAAGTTAGAAGTTGAAGATAACTAGACTCTTCCACCAAGAAAGAGTATAGCATTATAACTCTAGTTATTTCCTATTCTACTAACTCTATATATATGAGAATGTTCTCTTTTACGCATAAACGCTGAAGAGTTTAGAGCAAAATAGCAAGGTATTTTGAAAGAAATTCTTGTGTGCTTCAACTGTGCGAAAGCTACATGAACCAGTTTTAAGTGTTTGTCTTTTATTCTAGGTCATTATAGTAGGACTTTTGAGATGTACCTTTCAACTTTATCTATAACCATTTGTACTAGGTACACTCTGAATGTAGTATTCAAGTTAGAGTTAACTTGAAGTTGTCGCAACAGCTTGAGGCTGGTTGGCACAAAGGGTTAGAGGTAATACTTAGTTTTAATAGAGTTTTGTAAACGTTATTTTTGGCTCCGTGATCTAGTGAAGTGTTAAGAAAAATCCTACTAGGTAGTAGGTCGTTAATTTTTATACCTTTTGAGCCATGTGTTTTTCCACCTAAAAATACTTATGTTCTTTACTTTCTGCATTTATTATTCCACAATATAAGTATAAGAAATACATAAAAGAACCAGACCTTCCATAATCAGTACAAGCAAAAAATTGAACACAACACAAATTACTTCAATAAAACATCATAACATTTTCATAACAACGGCGCATTATTATCTTTAATATAACAATTCATACATGTATAGTCCCTAGATGCACGAACACAATATTATTATTTAGTGCGAAACTAATCTTTACATTTAAACTCTGCATAATTTTGTGAAACTAATGACTCCTCAGTGTTTAAGCTGAGTATAACTTTCAACTAATCCACCATTGATAGATCCAATCAAAGATTAGGTGCTAGTTGAAATTTCATGCCCAAACAAGCAGTAAAGGATATTCTCAAGCCACAAAAAAAGGAGACATTTCCACTTCTTCAGGCTGAAAATCACGTGTTTGGCGAAAGTCTTCTCAAGATTCAGTTTTGGTCAGAGCTTTCTTTCTTTTCTTTTTCTTAACTTTTTTCTTTCCCTTTTTCTCTAGGTACATTTCCAGTACTCCTTTTAATATTTTCCGTTAGATATGCAAATTGTTCTGCGTTGAAACGACAAAAAGCTAAGCCCACATAAGTCTCAAACATTATTAGAAAAGTGCTCTAATTATTTGATGATTGGAAATGCAACTAAGTGCTGTACTAAAGTAACAAATGGGGTCAACAACATGTTAATATAATATGGTAATAAACATGTTTTAAGATGTTAAGGCACTAATATCCTATGACTAGCATTGTCCCATTCTCTTCTTACACCTCCATATACATCAAGTGCTTTGTGGTTTTAATTATGATTTGGACCATTCTTAATTAAGTTTTTTTCTTGAAGAAGAGAATTTAGTAATTGAATTCTGAATGATGATGACATATGATAACTAAACTTATTAAAAAGCAGCCGACTTTGTAGGAAGTAATAAATTAACCAATGGGATCCACTTCATTAATGAAAATTCTTGAAATTTGTGGAAATGCAAGTTTATGAGTTTTCTCGTTTTAATTCCCATGTCGTTTAGGCTGTCGGACTTGTGACTGCATTTAATTAGCAGCCTCAAATTTCAATTCTAAGTTCATGTAACAGCACTATATAAGCCATAGAGAAAGAGTCAAGTAATTAAAGCCTGCATTTCAGCATAATTATAAGGAAAAGAATCATGTTGTATATGTCTTTTAAAAGGTAATGCTAGGAAGGAGCAATTTCAAAACATATTTTAAGTAAATTTCAAATTAAAGTTAGGTCCTAATCTATGGGGTTTATAAAACCTCATTCTCAATAATTTTACAATACATGAAACATTAATTTTTGAATGGGTTTCCACTTAGGGTGTGTTTGGTATGAGGAAAATATTTTCCTACAAAATATTTTTATAGAATATGCGTGATTTTATCATTTAATTTCCCTTGTTTGATTGGTGAATGAAAACTTTTTTTCAGAAAATATTTTTTAATGTTTGGCTACGAAGTAGAAAATATTTGTTAAAATGAACAAAAGTACTTTTCTATATCATAAAAAAGTACTTTTCTGTTAAAATAAAATAAAATAAAAACTTTGTTTATATCAAAATAAAATACTCATGTGTCGAAATTAAAAAAAAAATACTCTATTTATAACATGAAAAAAATATACTATTAACAATATTTCCATTTAGGGTGGGGGCCGGGGCGAGGTGGGAGTGGGGATTAGGGGGCGGTTTTGGGGGTGGGTGGGGTTGGGGGAAATTGGTGGGGGAAGGTATGGGGGGGAGATGTGGGGGGAGGGGTGGGTAGATGGCGTGGGGGTGGGTTTGTGGGGATGGGGAATATGGTAGAAAATATTTTCTTTTCTCTTGATATGAACAATATTTTGAGTTAATAAGAAAAATATTTTCAAAAAAATTTAAGTCAACCAAACATAAAAAAATTAAAAAATATTTTCTTTCCTATCAAACACACCCTTAATTTCTTTTAAGTATAGTGATGGATACACAAGTTACTCAAAATTGCACTGCGAAAAGACCGTGTTAACACCTAAGATATTATTTTATCATTATTAATGATAAAATTGAGGTGACAATACATATTAATTAACTACAATTGATCAAGATGACAAAATTTTATATATAAAAACTATCATGTGTCTATTGAATTGATATAAACTTTATGTCTGAGTAAATTTCTTTTGTTAATTAACAATAGTTAGATGTTTGTTTACCCTGAAAATGGCAGCAACAATTAAATTTATAAATGAGATTCTAAAAATATGTGATCTATTCCCGAGCTAGTTTGTGAGTGTGGTTAGTACTAAAACGCGAAGTAAAGTGATAAAGATCGAGTTAACCAAAACAATAATCGAACCAGTAAGGGGATGTTTTCCGGGCGCAAAGCCACCCAGTGGATACCTCGGAGACGAGCCTCGAGCCTATTTCGGGCTTATCAAGGGTTGTCGGGAAGGGGATAACAAGTAAAAATACAGCTAAGTAAGGCTCTATACTATCAATATTGAGCAAAATAACGAAGAACAAACAAGAAAATAATAAGGGGCTAAGGCGTCCCTGAGGACGATGAAGACAAATAACTTAGAAGAAAGAGAGAGAGAGAGAGAGAGAGAGAGAGAGAGAGAGAGAGAGAGAGAGAGAGAGAGAGAGAGAGAGAGAGAGAGAGAGAGAGAGATTATTGCATTTGTGGAGAAGTGGAGCAACATCCAACCTTTTACAAGGAGTGGCAAATTCCTTTATATAGGAGGGGAGTCTCGTTACAAGTATGTGGAGATTAAGTACAAAGTACGGTGACGGGACGGATTGATATGACGTTACAACATAGGTTCGAGATGGGTCAGGTTTGTCAGGCGTAGCCATGTGCCTGGAGAGCTCATTCCTCTGTCCTGGCTTTGTCTTTTGTTCCCTCTGAGCCGGGCTTCGGCGAGCCCCGAGGTTGAGAGCTCGGTCACGACCTCCTGCTCTCGAGGCCCTGGGATATGCTTCTGAATTGTCTTGACACCGAGAAATCGAGCCTTCCGATTTGTCGTGTATAGATAGTCTCCGCGTTTCCCATATTGAAGAGATAGGAAATTATTTTAACACTTGACTCATCGGCTTCTTTTGGTGATGTCATAGTGATGATGCAAACTCTGGCCCGTGATTTTCGACCTCATTCATTACATTCGCTAGTTTTTGCTTCCCAAGGTATAGGCGCCTCCTCCTGTTCAGTTTTCTTAGATGCATTAACTGCACCGGTTGATCAATCTTCCGAAGCCTAGATGATCGTGTCATGATCCCTTATAAATGGGGGATGCCTTGGCCTTATTTTTCACCATCTCACAATTTCCGATGGCCTGCCTGCCTTCTCTTTTCTTATCTCCTTATTTTCCACTTTTAACATGTTGTCTATGGCTTATGATGTTAAAGCCGTTTTGAGGAGCTTCCTTGAGGCGTCATCTGGTCTTCTACTGGATCCTCTTTCAGTCGGACGTAGATGTACCGTCCTGCTATCACTGTGGTTGTTGATACATCGCAACTGCTGGGTCGAGGCGATGGACAGAGAATTGGTTCCTCCCATATGTAGATGATTGCTCGGATTGTGCACCACTGCTTAAAAGGGGGCTCGGACTGTACACCGCAACTCACCATCATACCTCGGCACGACGTGATGCTCTGCTTTGAGTTTGGGGGCTTGCACTGCTGGGCGTTCCAAGAAATGGATCCAAAGTAGCCGTGCAAGCAGGACCGAGGATCATTCGGCCTGCTACCTCTCCGAGGCTTCTTTGGCCAAAGAAGGTCCTCGAGCTTCGGAGGCTATGGCGTTTTTTCATCCCCCTCTGTCACCCATCATGTCCCTTGGGTATATTAATGTGGAAGATTGGGATGAAACATCCTAGGAGGCGTGCTCATAGGGACCTATTGTGGACTTTCGGAGGTGGATCAACCTCAGGGTCTTCACCTTGCGCATGCGTCCTTTTGCTTCTGTCTTTTAGGCGTGAAAGTGCTCCGTAGGCTTTTGTAATTGTATGTAACGACCCCTCGAGGGCTGCTTGTACACAAATTTTTATGAATAAAGATGAATTTCATCAATTTATGCTTTCGAATTTACTTTGTTTTCTATATGCTTTCATGCCCTTCGAGGCTTTGAATGTATCTTTTTGTGTTGTTGATCACTGATATTTAACGTGGATGTAAGTGTTTGCCCTGATTTCTTGTCGATCGACGTGGGTTCGTTTCATTCCCATTATCATCTTTCGGGACAACTCTGGGTTGGTCTGGTGGATTGGTGCTATAAGAGTTTCCCGAGTTATTCAGAGATCGTGCGATGAGTTCCGAGGTCTCCATAGGTACTTCCCCGGATGTGGGTCATCGTCGGGGTACCCTAGAGCCCTTATTGATCTAGACATAGATGGTATTTTTCAAGCTGTACGAGATAGACTAATGCTTCTCTTTACGCCCTTCGGGGTTATTGAATGCCTCTTTTGTTTATGGCCTTCCATAGTCTATCATGATAGCTCATCCTGGTATCCAACTGATTGACAAAGCTCTTCGCCGATCCTTTTGTCGTATTTCAGACTGATTAAGGACCAACCGGATAAGGTCGAATTATCGGGGCTTGCCAATTTGTTTGGAGATCACGCGTCAAATCCCATGGCCATTGAGAATGCTACCCTGGATGAAGGTCATCTTTGGGTGCCCCGGTGGGCCCTGCTAATTTTGATGTAGATATCTCTTTCAGAGAGTTTAAGGTTGTTTTCCGTTTAAGGGTTTGCCTATGTTGGGCACTTTTTTTGGGCCCTCGTGGAGCTCTGGCGATCGGGGTTTTTAAGATTTACTCCACTGGAGAGGGGATCGAAAGCCTGGGCGCTCGCCTTGCGTTTGGTACTGGCGCATTGGAGCTCATCGTGACATTGTTTCTTGGGCTGGGGCTTCAAGTGTGAAATGCTGCCTCGAGCATGGAGATAATTCACGTGGTCCCTCAAGGTTTGTTGTCTGTTGGAGGATGCTCCCTGGGTTGGGTATTAATTCGTCGATTTGTATCGAGGACGTGGGCCTCCCGGGGCTTGCCTCAGACAGGTGAATCGTTACTGCTTTTCGTATATATATGGAGAGGCCTCGGCTTTTCTACAAGACTCTACTATTTTCAAATAGTCGCTTTCCCATTCCGGTATAGGGGACTGCATATTTCCAGGCACGAAAGTATTGGTGCATACCTTTGCTTTGGTCTATTAGCTCCATCATAACCATGGAAACTACTTGGGTGCCGATCCGACAAAAGGCCGAGGGCGCTGCTCCTAGTGCTCAGGAATCAAGGGAATTTGCTTTAGAGACGGCTTCTTTGCTAAGGGGAGATCATCTGGAGATGGCAAGGAAATACTTTGGGTGGAGAGAAAGGGTGACACTGCGGGTGTTTACTCCAGTTGAAGGCATCGCGGACTCTGCCGATAGGTTTTTGAATGTACACCTATACCCTTTTTCATTCGGCCCCCTTAATAGGGTTGTGATTGACTTTTATTTGAAGTATCGGGTTACTCTGGCACAGATTCACCCGTCATTTTGGCAAACGGTGCTGATGATGAGATTTTATGCGGAGAAAGACTCGCTCGAGGTCACGCTTGATCATCTCATCAAGCTATGTCGGCTTTTTCATCATCGAGTCCTGATAACCTTGAGGGATCGTTATCCCACGCCCTTTATTGTTGATGATGAGGATGGTAGAGATCGAGAGTGGTCCAGTTGGTTCGTTCGAGTCCAGAGAATCGATATTGTCCCTGTGGAGTTTCTGTCATTCCCCGAAGGGTGGAATCACACACGTAAGTGAGGCGCTTCGTTGCTCTTTCATATTTTTCTAATGGCAAAAATAAGCCAATTAACAATTCCATTTCCCTTGTTGCAGCAACTTCGTGGACACTAGGCTAATTCCATGATCTACCCCGGTGGGTACGAAGGTTGGTGATCCATTCATCTTGCAATGAATGCAGGTGGCGAACTATGTCTTGCGTCAGGTGGGGATCGAAACATCAACATGTGTGCGTATGTTGCTTCTCTTCTGCTGGCGTATACTATAGGTAACATTTTCCTATTTCATTTGTGTTGGATTCACTGTTTGTAGATATCGGGCGGTTCCTTGGGGTGTGGCATCATTTTTTCGGAGAGGAGATGCAGTCATCGTCCTACGGCCTGAGAGATGGTAACAAGAGGGACCGGATCCCACAATGCGAAGGAGCCTTTTAGTGGTGCTAACCGCGCTCATATTTCTGAGATGGGGCATCGCCCGAGTCGGCTATTCACGGAGCGATTATTTCTCGGCAAACGGCTCCCTTGAGCGAGCATGTTATGTCTGGGGCCGGTTCTTCTGAGGTCGCAGGGGTAGGACTAATAGGAGCATGTTGTGACCTGGAGGAATTCCGTCGTCTTCACATTGCGGTGAGTTTGTTCATAGTTTTGTTGCATCCTGCATCTTCCTCCTCTCATTGAATCATTCCTGTGCAGACCTGTGATAGGCTCAAATCCGAGATGTTTCGTCAAAAGGCCAAGTTTCAGAGGATTCTGGATGAGGGAGAATCCATTAGGCTTCTTTGCAAGGACAAGGAAGTTGAGCTGCAGTATTAGCGATATGAGGTGTATCGGAGCTCAAACTATGAGAGCTATTTGATGGAGTAGGTAATTTCCTATAATTCGTGTTTCGCTTCTTTCTAATTTTAAGGCTAACTTCTTCATGTCGAATCAGTTACAGAAAAAGGCAGAGGCCTTGGAGTACCTTAAGGTCAATCTGAACCACGTCATGGCCGTCTGTGAGGAGCTAAGAGCTCAAGTGCAGGCTCAAGCTCTAGAGGAAATGAGTGCCTTGGCTAGGATCCCTGCCTTTGAGGTTCAACCCAACTTAACCCGTGATAATGCCAAAGTTCAGGAGGTTATGATCGAGAGACTTAAGTCTGATCTCTCGAAGGTCAGGGCCGAGATAATCAATGCCCGGGTGGAAGTGACATTAAGCCGAACCAGGGCCGATAGCAAGACTGAGATTTGCATAAAGAAAGATGCCGACGCTCAATCTTAGTTGAGGCGAGCCCTTAATCGTGAGAAGATGATCGAGGAATATGTTTGTTGCTGATCCCGGAGAGAGGTAATCAAGGAGGTTGGAGCGATGGGTTTCATTCTCAAGGAGGAATTGGCTCAAGTAAGGGCAGATGACGGTGACGCTTGGTCACTCCTTATGGATGTTGCAGAGGGCGATCTTGGCGAGCTATAGCCCTTCGGCGCAAAATATAGGTTCCGCCATTTTGTAGCTTTGTTTCCGGCGTGCGCAGGGCGTGCATGTAGGTGGAGAATGTTTTTTTGTATGTAATATAAGAAGATATTTAAAGCTTTATTTCTTTCACACCTTTTTTCTGTCGTTGCTCTCGATCGCATAGGCCGGTTTTGGAATTAGTCCCCGAGTTGCGCTATGGCTCGAGCTTCGATTAGCCTTCCAATTCTTTCCCGCACGCATGGGCGGAGGGTCATGACCCTTTATGCTCTAGTCCGAAGTGATTTTGCGAGCGCGCGGCCTGGAGATTTGTCTTGACCATCAATATCGTTGTTTGGGCCGTACCTTTAGGCGTATCGTGGTTGAGTTGTCCTCGGTTTCAGTCCCGAGTAGGGATTCGGCTCGAGCTTAACATACCCTTGAGATTGTTTGGGCTAGCGATGATGGCCCTCACTTTCTGCCCTTGGGCGTTTGGCAATTTTCTGGGTCAAGTCTTTCAGTCGCGTTGCAATACGAGCCATAATTGACCATTAATTTTTTCAGAGATTCTGGTTGACGATAGTAGTATCGATGTCATGCCATTTGGCGCATTACAACTTTTGGGTCCAGTCTTTGAGTCGCATTGCGAATCGAGTTGTAATAGACCCTCAAATCATTTTTGGCCAACGACAGTGGCTTTTTTGTTACTTGGTTGTTGAGACCTTTTAGTATGAGGCCTAGAGGCGCTGCTTAGTTAACTATTTTGGATCTAATCTCCGAATTGGATTATGATTCGAGCTCACTTTAATCCTCAAGTTGTAAATTTTCAAGCTTGCGACACTGGCTCTTACGTTGTATGGTCGTAGACACCTTTCGATGTGAGTCCTAGAGGCTTGCTTAGCCGGCGACAATGGTACTTACGCTATTTGGTCATAGAGACCTTTTGATATGAGGCCCGAAGACTTTTTGTAGGCTTTGTTTGATCTTGTTAAGATCTTATTGAATATTTTTGCCTGGCCCATTGTCAATTCTGAAAGAACCTCGATTTCAAGTCATAGTCGGCAATGTTTTGAGCACCTCGTAAGGTTCATAGCTCATAGGTCGAGTAGATTGAAGCTTATGTGATTTTGGAGCCGACGTGGTCAGGACTCATTTTTTGCTTGTTAAGGGAAGCCTGTTTTTAACTAGTTCTTTTCGAAGTAGATTCGGAGAATTTTTTAGCGACAGTCGGGCGTCCCCGAGTCGCATTTTTTGTGCTGTAGCAGCCATTTTGACCAGATTCATGTGCGTTTATTAGGGCCATTTTTTATCCCGAGAAGCAGTCTTAGGCGTCTATACCGAGGGTATGCCCTTTAGGGATTCTTACTAATGTAACGTATAGACAAAACTACAAGATTTTTCATGCCTATTAAGGTCTTAAAGTTTTCCATACCTGTTGAGGTCTCACAGTGTATGGAGAATAGACCTGGTTTTTCCGAGGCTGCTCGTTAGGGTCTTACCATTTTGGATTTTCCAGTACATGGCGATTGGCAATGATTTTCCAAAACACTGAGTTCTACTCAAGCTTGAAGACAACTTTTTGTGAACCCAGGGTGGCATTTGCGAGGGCTTTATGAGCCCGGAATTCCGACCCCGAGGTAGGGTGGATGCTGAATCTTATTACGTCTCTGAGTGTTTCAGGACGTATTCGAATGAGAGGTTTCTTGCTATGGATAAGCCGAAATAGTTTTCTTCGAAGCATGGAGTGCTTAAAAAATATTCTTTATTGCTTGAAAAAAATAAAATCTATAAATACATGTTGTCCTGTTGTTGTGAGTTTGGTCCTCACATGTGCGACTTCCCGATTATCCGATGTCCTTGTATGATTCCATATTGGAAAATTTTAGGAGAGAGGATTGCGATCTCGTTAGGTCACCTGCCCAGGGATGTGCAGTCCTGCAAATAACCTTGTTGGCGGAACCTTCTTCCTGTTAGAAACCTGGTCGAGGAAAGAATTCCAGTGGGCCCCGTGGTTGCCGCGTATCCTCGAACGGAATCCAGAGCTACCGAATGCCTCAGCTGGCTACCTGCGTACATATTAGCAATTAGAACAGAAAGGAAATTATAAAAGAGGCGGGGTGTTCTTCCTTTCGGTGAGGTGTAGAAGCGGTTTTCCTTGGAGTAAGCCTCGTTGTAGTCGTAAGCCTCGTTGTAGTCGTAAGCCTCGTTGTAGTCGTCTTACTCGTCCGGCCAAGCCTGCTGAGGATGTGATTATCCTTACCCTTTGACCTCATTCGAGGGAAATGCATACCATGGGCATAAGGTGATGGATCTCTCTTGTCTCTTGTAGCTAGATGCTTCAGCCCCGCGTTTGTCCTGGGGTTTTACACCTTTGGCGAAGCAGTGGTCGAGGTCATGCCCCAGGATGTATTCGTCATTGTCCGTACAAAGTGTTTGCAGCCTATGTGCTCGATGTATCATCCTGAGCTCGGGCAGGTTGCGCAAGGGGGGTGATTTGGTCGTTGTGGCAATCGCCATCAGGGGCCTATCAGAGATCCGGTCTGAGAGCGACGTTGGTCCGGAATGTCCTATTTTCTTCGACCCGACATCGTCAATATAATTTGGTCGAACCACCTATACTTATAAATGCATGTTTTATTTGAAATGAGTTGAATGAAAGAGGGGATTAACAACATGTTAATGCGATGCCGAGGCGGAATCTCGGCGTCCTTTTCCTCGAGCGAGAGGGTGTCTTTTGGGCGCGCTTTCTTGGACCGTCCATTTATGGTGATGGGCACTTGCACTCTACGTTCTATGGATCTTCGCGGGGTGCTGCCATCCTTTTATAGCTGTGATGATGCGTCGTGGCTCGCCGGCTCTTTTTTGTCCGATCTCCTTTCATCCATGGAGCTGGATCTGAGTTTGCTCGTTTGGCGACACTTTGCGGAGACCTTTGTTGGATGGTGTAATTGCTACCCTTTTGGTTTTGTGACCCTGAGCGCCTCGTGATTCCCGTGGTGAGACATGGTTTCCTTGGAGGGGTTCTGCTTCAATAGGTCCGAGCCACCTTTAGTTCATGGCTTTGCTTATGGTGATCATTATGCCTGGAACTACAACGTTAAAGTCGATCTCTATCGGGCAAGGTTTCCTTCCCGGCTGTGTCTTGTTGAATCTAGTACCATCGGAGGGTCCTCGTGGGTGTTGTCCTCGAGCTATTGCCTTGTTGTTGCGAGACGTGCTATATGTCGAATCATTTCTTCCGTTCCCGCGACATGGACGATTGCTCCATTCATTCAGTGTCAGCTCCTCTTCTTGGAATCTACCCGGATGTGCTGAACCCGATGAGGTTCCTCGATGATTGTCTATGGCCCTGATTTGGGTTCGGTGTCAGTTGCTGGCATCCAACCAAGCCTTGACCAGATATACGACTAGGTTTTGCTTCAACTGCTTTGGAGTCGCCGGGTAAGCTTTGTTCGGGTTTTGGGGAAGGCCTGTGCCACCCAACTACTCGGTACTGGGAGCGAACTCGTCTGTCCTGTCGGGGAGCAAGGTGCGGCTTCCTGTGACACTTTATTTCTTCTTCTTCCAACCTTTGGTGTATTGGGCCCTTTTGGTATTGCTCTAATGGCGTCAGCGTGTGCTTCCACGGACCGCGCTAGCACGGTGAGCGGGTCCTCAAGATCAGGTGCCGAACAATGGTGTTGCGTCATGGTTTCTTCTGAGGGAGTTTCTTCACATTTCCTTTCAATATGGGCACGAGTTCTCTATCTTGGAGGTCATTGTTCCTGGACGAGCGTGCGTAAGTGGTGATGCGCCCATGAGGATTTAATGTCCTGCCACTCTTGGGGAGTTTCATTGTTTTTGACTTTCGCAAAACGAGTCCCGAGATCATATCTACAGGAGACGGTTGTTGTAAGAGTTTCCGCGAGCATGATTCGATGTTTACGATAAGGTTTTCCGGCATCCTTACTGCTGCAGGATAGGTTGTTGGTTCATTATTCCCCGGTACCTCGGGTACTGGCTCGATATGAAGGGGTATTTTGGGTGTTGCTGCGCTGAGAGTCTCCGGGAGGCTCTGTAGCTGAGTGATAGCCAAATGTCGTTCCTGCAACATTTCAAAAATAATACGAAGGTTAACTTCCCGTTCTATCTGGGCTGGGATCTTTCGGGCTTCCTGTTGGTCGATGTTCTGCGTGTCGCTATTGGTGCACGAGCTTTTGTTACCCTACTGCATGGTGTGGAGACCCGCATCCGTTAGAACTGATCTAAGTGCGTTATCAAGGTCTTGTGGTGTCGCGCCAGCCGTTAGAACGGCCATATTGTTATCTTTGCGAGTTTTGGGGTTATCGTCCTCAATTTCCCTTATCAAACTGACCATTGACCTGAAATCGAAAGATTTTGGGCAAGAAAAAGTGTGAATGGTGTTGGAAATCATGTATATCTATGATATGTGCGCTTTGGTTGTATGAGCATGATTTTCAGGTATAGGTTTTGATGAATGACAAACAATGAAGTCAAGTGTCAAACAACGATATAATATGACAATCAATCAAATGGCGAGAAGCATACCGATGACGGAATTGCATGAACGAGCCAAAGAGTTCAAGACCGAAGACCCAAGACGTAGGTCGTTTGGTAGAACCAATGTAAGGACAACGCTTAAGTTATTTTATCCTTTGGCTCAACATTAGGTCATCATAAACATGCATAAAATATTTTATTAAATCATATTTATCATAAACATGCATCTTTTTGTTAAAACAAAAAGATGTTGAAGGTTATAAACATGTCTTTTAAATCTGGACCTCAACAATCGATTATTTGAATCCTACAATCGATTGTATTAAGACAGTGTGATCTCAAGTTTTTCAAAATAGCAAACAATCGATTGTCTACTTTTAACAATCGATTATTTTGAGACAGTGTGCAACCGAAGTTTTTAAACATCTAAACAATCGATTTTTTTTGTCATACAATCGATTATATTCATAAACAATCGATTGTCAGTTTCATACAATCGATTATATTTTGACCGTTCCCACAGAATCCTAAATTGATTTTTGAACATTGAATAGAATCGATTATTTAGTCCACAATCGATTGTTTAGCCTAAAATCAGGAATCTGTCTTTTGAACGTTGGTCAAACAATCGATTATCTATTCCAAACAATCGATTATCTATTCCAAACAATCGATTGTTTGAGCACAGAATCAGGGATTTTATTTGTCAATTAAGCAACGGTCAGCACCACTTTTTCACCTATAAAAAGAGGTCTTTTGAGCTGATTTTAAACACACAACTCCTCCATACATTGTTATACTTATTGATCATTTTCAAGCATCATTTTTGAGCTTTTGTTGAGCCATTTGATAGACAACTTTGTGTTGTTCATAGAGCTTATTGTGTATCTCTTTATCCACTCTATTGAGAGAGTATTTGTTGTAAAAGAGAGTTGTTTGAGAAGAACATATCTTCTCATTTGTCGGGTTTGCTAAGTACCCAAAGTCTTAGTGGTTGAAGTCTTGGGGTGAGGTATCCTCAAGCAAGTGAAGTCTTAAGGTGCGGTATCCTTGAGCAACTGTAACGGTTTGTTAAGCACCCGTAAGCTTGACGAAGATAGTGGAAATCTCGAGAGAGTCTCTCGGGGACTGGACTAGCCACGGGTTGTGGTGAACAAGGATACATCGGTGCGTTCGTTCCTTATTATTTACTTATCGCACTTATTTCATTCCTGCAATTTTTAAATTCCGCAAGTTTACGCTGTTTTCTATTATAACGCTATTCACCCCCCCCCCCCTCTAGCGTTAAGCGTATATTCTAACAATTGGCATCAGAGCCTAAATCTCTGAAAGCCTTAACCGGTTGAGAGAAATATATATTTTTCTGTTGAGAATATTGAACGCAGGAACGATGGATGAAGGACAGTCCACCACTTGCCCTCCACTATTTGACGGAACAAACTATACATATTGGAAAGAGCGGATGAGCATCTTCCTCAAAGCAAACAGTTTTCGTTTGTGGCAAATCATCAAAAATGGTGAACCAATGCCAACAAAGAAAGTTGGAGAGACCACGGTTCCAAAGAAGGAAGATGAATATGATGCCGAGGATATCAAGAAAGTTGAAAATAATGCAAGGGCCATCCATGTATTATATTGTGTGGTGAATCCAGATGATTATCGAAAAATCTCTTGCTGCACAACCGCCAAGGAGATGTGGGATAAGCTTGAGATCATTTATGAAGGTACGCCTCAAGTCCGAGAAGCCAAAATTTATTTTCTAACACATAAATATGAAATCTTTAAAATGGAGAAGGAACCCATTGGTGTTATGTTTGAACGATTTTTAAGAATCGTCAACGATCTCCATGCTCTCGGGAAAGTTTACACGAACAAAGATCTTGTTCGAAAAGTCCTACGGAGTCTCACTCCCGAATGGCGCTCCAAAGCCAATGCCATCCAAGAGTCGATGGAATTCACGGATATCACAATTGATGGACTAAGAGGTAACCTCGAAACTTATGATAGCACAATTCTTAATCCTTATCTTAGAAGCAATTCGAATTTCGCCTTCAAAGCCTCATCCTCTAAAAGAGAAGAGGTAAGTGATTCGGAAAGGGATGATGATAATATTTCCAATGATAAAATTAAAAAGTTTTGTAAGTCTATGAAAAAAGACAAGAAAAAGAAGAAACACCATAGGCGCTTATCACGGGATTCGGACAGCTCAAGCGATGAAACCGCCGCATTGTGTCTCATGGCTAACGAAGGAGAAGAGGTAAGTACATGTAACTCTCACTCGTTTGAAGAATTACAAAATGCCTATGATGAATTGTATGGTGAATTCGTTAATGCTTCCAAAACTATCATAGAATTAAAGAAAACACTTTCTTTGCAGAAAACACTTTCTTTGCAAGAAACAGATTTTCAGAAAACACTTTCTTTACAAGAAAAAGAGTTTGAAAAATCCTCTTCTTTGAAAGAAATAGATTTTGAAAAATTGACTAATGAAAATGATGTTCTTAAAAATAAAAATGAAGTTTTAGAAAAAGAAAATAAAATTTTGAAAAATGACATTGTTGATTTTAAAAATAAAATCAAGGAATTGAATGAAGCCTCTTCTATTGATAAATGTTCCAATTGTTCTTCTTGTAGTTCTTTGATACTAGAGAACACAGAACTTAGGAAAGCACTAGAAACACGTAGTGTTGATAGTCCTAAAATTGAAGATATTAAAAAGGATGAAAGTAATGAGGTCGGACCATCTAGAAAGAATTCTAGGAACCTCACTAATGAGTCTAGAATGAATAATTTTAGACCACCTAGACACAATTCAGGAATTTTATAAATGAGTCTAGAATGAATAATTTTAGACCACCTAGACATGACTCTAGGAAATTCAACGCTTCTAGGGGGAACAACTTTAGATCACCTAGAACGCATTTGGCTCAACCTAGACATATGCACAATCCTAATGTTATATGTCACTATTGTAATCGGGTAGGACACATTGCACCCGTTTGTTTTGCTAAACATAGAGATTTATGTGTTGATTATGACTATTGTTATCCTAACCCCCAAGGACCCAAAAGAAGTTGGGTACCAAAAACCTATGTTTAGGTTCTTTTTGCAGGTGTGCTTGAAGACTACAATATTATAGTGGATGCACCAAGCACGAAACCTTAATGCATTAAGGGGGAACGTCGGTTAGTTATCGTATTTTGAATAAAAACACAATGAGTTGATATGTGCAAATAATCTATATCAGTTTTGGTTGATACATGCTTTAAAAAGTTTTATTTTTTGAATAACAAATATCAATTGGTTTTATAATAAATGATTGATTCATGTTTTGATGAATATTTTTAGTTTAAATAACAATTGGCATAGTTGAGAAAAATGATCATTATTATTAGTATGCCATTTACTAACTTTTTATATGATCTTGTCTATAACGATTGGTATCGTCAATGGTTTAAATAACATTTGGTACACTCTTTTTGCTAATGCCAAAAGGGGGAAGAATATGGGCGATATGCATGCTTTAATTGAGGGGGAATATTCAATTAAGGGGGAATTATATTGAATTGAATTGGTTGCATAAATTGTATGTTGAGATATAGCATCTATTTAGGGGGAATTCAATATGCATATCTTCCGTTGTTTGTCATTATCAAAAAGGGGGAAATTGTTGGAAATCATGTATATCTATGATATGTGCGCTTTGGTTGTATGAGCATGATTTTCAGGTATAGGTTTTGATGAATGACAAACAATAAAGTCAAGTGTCAAACAACGATATAATATGACAATTAATCAAATGGCGAGAAGCATACTGATGACGGAATTGCATGAACGAGCCAAAGAGTTCAAGACCGAAGACCCAAGACGTAGGTCGCTTGGTAGAACCAATGTAAGGACAACGTTTAAGTTATTTTATCCTTTGGCTCAAAATTAGGTCATCATAAACATGCATAAAATATTTTATTAAATCATATTTATCATAAACATGCATCTTTTTGTTAAAACAAAAAGATGTTGAAGGTTTTAAACATGTCTTTTAAATCTGGACCTCAACAATAGATTATTTGAATCCTACAATCGATTGTATTAAGACAGTGTGATCTGAATTTTTTCAAAATAGCAAACAATCGATTGTCTACTTTTAACAATCGATTATTTTGAGACAGTGTGCAACCGAAGTTTTTAAACATCTAAACAATCGATTGTTTTTGTCATACAATCGATTATATTCATAAACAATCGATTGTCATTTTCATACAATCGATTATATTTTGACCGTTCCCACAGAATCCTAAATTGATTTTTGAACGTTGAATAGAATCGATTATTTAGTCCATACAATCGATTGTTTAGCCTAAAATCAAGAATCTGTCTTTTGAACGTTGGTCAAACAATCGATTATCTACTCCAAACAATCGATTGTTTGAGCACAGAATCAGGGATTTTATTTGTCAATTAAGCAACGGTCAGCACCACTTTTTCACCTATAAAAAGAGGTCTTTTGAGCTGATTTTAAACACACAACTCCTCCATACATTGTTATATATATTGATCATTTCAAGCATCATTTTAGAGCTTTTGTTGAGACATTTGATAGACAACTTTGTGTTGTTCATAGAGCTTATTGTGTATCTCTTTATCCACTCTATTGAGAGAGTATTTGTTGTAAAAGAGAGTTGTTTGAGAAGAACATATCTTCTCATTTGTCGGGTTTGCTAAGTACCCAAAGTCTTAGTGGTTGAAGTCTTGGGTGAGGTATCCTCAAGCAAGTGAAGTCTTAAGGTGCGGTATCCTTGAGCAACTGTAACGGTTTGTTGAGCACCCGTAAGCTTGACGAAGATAGTGGAAATCTCGAGAGAGTCTCTCGGGGACTGGACTAGCCACGGGTTGTGGTGAACCAGGATACATCGGTGCGTTCGTTCCTTATTATTTACTTATCACACTTATTTCATTCCTGTAATTTTTAAATTCCGCAAGTTTACGCTGTTTTTTATTATAACGCTATTCACCCCCCTTTAGCGTTAAGCGTATATTCTAACAAAAGGCATCGTGCGTTCAAGTGAAAAAATTAGCAAGAAAATAATCACTATTATTTTTAGCCACACGGTGGGCGCCAAACTGTTTACCATAAAAATGGTAACAACAATTAAATTTATGAATGAGATTTTAAAAATACGTGATCTATTCCCAAGCTAGTTTGTGAGGGGGTTAGCGCGTTGCTGAAACGCTAAGTAAAGTGATACAGATCGAGTTAACTAAAGCAATAATCGAACCAGTAAGGGGATGTTTTTCGGGCGCCAAGCCAGCCAGTGGATACCTCGGAGCCTCGCCTCGAGCCTATCTTGGGCTTATCGAGCGTAGTCGGGAAGGAGATAACAAGTAAAAGTACAGCTAAGTAAGGCTCTATACTATCAATATGGAGCAAAATAACGTAGAACAAACAAGGAAATAATAAGGCGCTAAGGCGACCTCGAGGTCGATGAAGACATATAACTTAGAAGAGAGAGAGAGAGGGGGGGAGAGAGAAAGAGAGAGAGAGAGAGAGAGAGAGAGAGAGAGAGAAAGAGAGAGAGAGAGAGAGAGAGTAGATTATTGCATTTGTGGAGAAGTGGAGCAACATCCAACCGTTTAAAAGGAGGAACAAGTCTCATTTATATATGAGGGGAGTCTCGGTTACAAGTATGTGGAGATTAAGTACAAAGTACGGTGACGGGACAGATTGACACGACGTTACAATATAGGCTCTAAATAGGTCGGGTTTGTTAGGCGTAGCCATGTGCCTGGAGAGCTCCTTCTTCTGTCCTTGCTTCGTCTTTTGTTCTCTCCGAGCCGGGCTTTGGCGAACCTCGAGGTTGAGAGCTCGATCGCAACCTCCTTATAACTCAGGTTATTATTTAAGCACTTTCAAGTTTTCAAAAAATTAAACTCGACACTTTCTGGATGGATGGTCGTTTGTTTTGATGATTAAGTTCACAATACGGTCAACTCGATGGACTTACTTTTTGGCAAATTTATATGATGCCGGAAATTGAAATTTTCAAATCAAATTAAAGGATAAACAACTTTCCACGTCTCGCCTTTGAGCAAAACATGTTGTGACAACCTTTAGGTCTTGACTTCGGGTCTTTGCAACAACTTTCCACGTCTCGCCTTTGAGCAAAGCATGTTGTGACAACCTTTAGGTCTTGACTTTGGGTCTTTGAAAATATTATTACTATACCTTTATTTACAATAGTACTTCCTCCGTTCATTTTTACTTTGCACATTTTGATGTTCACCACCTTTAAGAAATAATAAATGAAGTGCATAATTTACCATGATACATATATTAATTGATGTATATTTTATTGGATTTGAGGGAATGATTTGAAATGAGTAATAAATATTATGGGTATAACAGAAAAAAAATTATCTTCTCTTGATATACATAAAGTGACAAGTAAAAATGAAAATCGATTTTTAGTATACATGTCAAGTAAAAGTGAATGGAGGGAGTACTATTTTTTGTATTTCACTTTAATACTTATGAAACAAAACGACAAGAAATTTGAAAAAAGTAGTGAGATATTCTCACAAAATGAAAATACACGGAACGTTAAAGTGAAAATTAAAAATAACATAATGTATAATGAAGTAATATGTAATCTCTCTGTTCCAGTTTATGTGAATCTATTTTCTTTTTGGTCCGTTCAAAAAAGAATGACCCCTTTCTAAATTTGGAAACAATTTAGTTTAAATTTACAATTCTACCCTAATGAAAAACTTTTATAACCACAAATACTCTGAGCCTCTTTTTGACTGGTTTAGAACAACAAATTCCAAAATTCTTTATTTTTGCTTAAATTCAGTGCTCAAGCAAACAAATTCACATAAATTTGAACGGAAAAAATATGATTTTATTTATGTCGGGCCCGGCAAAGCACGGGCTACAACTCCTAGTTCTAGAAATAAGCTAAAATGCTATAGGAAGTGAGAACGACGTCGTTGGGAAATCAGTGTAAACCCGCGCCACAGCTTACCGTTGGATTGAAGAAAAAGCTAGTAAAAAGCAAAAGTGAAAAAGAAAAAAAAAAACTCTGCTAATATCACCCGCTGAAAACAACAGTCACCCACGTGGCAACCACCCATTTCCTTCCCCTACGAACAAAAAGATAGAAAAAGGATAATGGTGCTTTTAGTCCATAAGATATTGATAAATTCTCTTTGCCCTTGAAGTTTTGTTTAATATATATTTAACCTTCAATTTATTTATAAGTGGACTTTTAATCTATTTGTTTGTTAATCTTCACAAATTTAAAGAATTATCAAGAGTTAAACTATTGATGCATTACGTCAAATTCGTGTTGTTATTCATATTTTAGACTAAACTTTATTAAAATAAGATAAATTTGATAATTTTTTTATATATTGGAATCAAAAATTTATATTTTAATTAATTAATAATTAAATATACTAATTTAACTATTACAGATAAACTTTTACAAATGATCTACCATTATATACTCATACGAAGTTAGATAGGTAATATAACTCTGCAATCTTAGGGCGAGTATGTCACCTTATGACGTTTGATTGAGGTAACGTACTTTATCTCCTTTATATATTTACTTTTTGAATCTTAGTGGACGTTGGGACATATGAAATTTAAAATTCTAGAAAAAAAAGTGATACCTTTTCAAGTGAAAGTAGTATTTAAAATTAGAGTTATGTTTGGACATCAATATAATCTTGGATTAATTTGAAGTTTTGTGAGTGGCTTGAGTGAAAAATTTGAAAATTAGGTTTTTGGAAAATTTCAACATTTAAAAAAATTTTAAAATTCATCTTCAAGTGAAAATTGCAAATTTTATGGCCAAACACTTATTTTATAAAAAAGTGAAACTTTTTCGAAAAAAAGTAAAAAGAATTCTTATGTCCAAACGGGCTCTTTCTTATTTTGGTAAATAAAATTTTATTTCACCAAAGGAATCATGTACATGTAAGCTCTAGAGTTAGGCATAACAACAACAACAACTATCCAGTATAGTCCAATAGAATGGGATATGTGGAGAATAATATGTAGACAGGCCTTACCCCTACCCGAAAGGACAGAGAGGCTATTTCCAATCGACCATCGGCTCAGTGACGGAAAGAAAGGCTCTAGAGTTAGGCATGAAGCTTCAAAACTCTCAGTAACTATATAACTTCTAAGCAGTTACAAAAACATAAGCATACTACAATCTACTGTAATAACCTACCTGTGTAATTACGCTATGGGTAGAAGTTTAAATTTTTAAGGTTACTTCTCTCTTGCCAAATATAATAAACACAACCTGCAAAGGCCATTCTATAGTTGTCAGCATTAACATTCTTGCCTTTCATCTTGGTAACAACCCAGTGTAGTTTTCTTGCCATGTCATCACAGATCTTCTTATTCTTTGCCATAAAAGCATCTTTTCCCATAATTCAGTAGAAATTTTGCACTAAAAAAAGAGATGTGTGATGGTCTCATTCTGCTCTTTACACAAGATACACTTCTATTCACTTAGAATGAATATCCACTTTGTAGAAGGGCCAAAAGTGCAATTACCTCAAAATATAAAAAGGAAAATAGACGTTAGAGCTACGGCGAAAGCTCAGGGGTAAAATTAAAGAAAAGAAATAAATAAATGGGCCAAAAAGAGTGACGTGTCCCCTTCTTTCAATTATTTCTTTTCCTAATAAATTTCTCCTTCCATTTTTAGCTTCTTATATTTCTCTCTCTTGGACCAAAAACTGTTCTTTTCCTCTGAAAATTACACACCATAATATTGCAACCTTGTTGTTTTTTGGTTGGTGGGTTTTTTTGATTCTTTGAGTCTGAAGTCAACAACTGAGTTCAAAGGAGCTGTTAAAGTCTAAAGGTACGTTTTTTATTTTCTTCTTGAATTTTCAATAATGAAGAATCATATTCTGTCTGCTTTTGATATTTTGTGGTATTGCATTGTTTAATATTATGTTCGAAACATGCTTTATACAGTTCATGTTGCTTATTTTGCAAGTGTTTCCAGTTGTATTGGAATTCAGAATAGTTTATTTGACTTCTGTTATGTAAATCCAATTTATTAAGAGATTTTTGGGAGTATTATGAAATCTTCTTAATTTGTTCTTAAAGTTGATATTCTTAGTCTTATTTTTATTTTATTTTTTTCTTGTTTCTCTGTGTGGAGCTGAGTTGATGGGGTGGAATGTTTTGCTGTTGTGAAGGAGTAATACTTCTCAGATTTGAAATTTGAAATTTACTTTTTACCCCTTTTGTCAGACCAAAAGAAGATCTGTCAGATCACGTTTTCTCCTTTTTAGGCCATTCAGCGAAAAAAGAAGAAAAAGGAAAAGGTTTTCTTTGGATTACTTGTTGGGAGGTTTTGGGGATAAATTTTTGTTTCATTTGTGGTTAAGTAAAATATCAGGTTATTTCTTATGATTCAATCTGCATACTTATAATGGATCCTGATATATATCAGAATATGCAACAGAATCATGGGCTGTTATTTTTATTTTCTATTTTTGCTGATTTTGGTGCATTTTAGCTTTATAAATATATCACATAACCTGGAAATGACTATTTGGCTATGCGGGTAATTAATTCTTGCCATAATTAATATAATCTTGATGCATCGTGAACAGATCGACCAATTCCCAGATCCGGGTGATTATTACAATGCTAGCGAATTGAAAGCATTGAACGTGGGCAAGACTATGGCTGTTGCTGGCTTGCATAATATTTCTGCATTTGGTTCTTCTTTATTTATAGAGTCGCAGTCCTCTGTGTCGAGGCAACGGGGTGAACATGATAGGCCGAGAACCCGGGCTTCATCTATTCTTCAAATGTGGCGGGAGCTTGAGGGTGAACACATTGTGAGTAATTCCTATGCCCCTACTGGAGATAGGCAAAGACCACAGAGGAGTGATGTCGAGAATTTTGACTTTGGTGCCAATGAGGATGAGAATCAAAGGTGTACATCTCAAAGCCATATCGAGCTGGACAACTTCTTTGATGATGGCCGAAGTGTTAGCTCAGATCAATCTAGTGATTTTGGGGAGGTTGAACGCGAAAGAGTTAGGCAGATTATTCAGGAGTGGATGAACGCTGGTGGAAAGAGCCATTCACAGTCATTGAATGTCTCACGTGTGAACAACTGTTCTGAGACACAATGTTTCGGGGAAAATGAAGGCGGACGGGTGAGAATCATAAGGGAGCGGGTGCAAACTAATATTCATCAGAGTGGCACAAGTTCTCCTAGAGATGAAGTTGCTGCTGAAACATCTCAATCTGAACAAGTGCGTGATGGTTTGTTGGTCAATCATTCACAAAATGGAGAGAGAAAGGCCTTGCGCAGAAGACTCTGTGGCAGACAAGCTCTCATTGATTTAATGATGAGGTCTCAGAGGGAAAGGGAAAAAGAACTTCAGGGACTGTTGGAGTGTAAGCCTGTATCAGACTTTGCCTATCGCAATCGGATTCAGGTTAGGCTTCAGTAGATTTCGTTTTTCCTTATTCCCCAGAATATCACAATATTCTATGTCATGCCAGATGTTATTCACTGCTGATGTCCTGTTTCCTACTGTATATCATACATGGAAAGTGAGGAACGGAAGTCTCCTTATTTTTGGCATCAAAGTTAAACGTGATTGAAATATGTGCATTGAGATGTTCTAGTCTATTGCCATCAGAAAAACTTCAAGATTAATCAGATAGGTTTTACATGCTAATTGTCCGCATGTCCTTGATTTTTTTTTAACCGTGGTTTCCGGGCATCGCTTTGCGAACCCGACTAGTTGTACCCACCGGGACCCGCTGTTTCAATGCATGCACCACGGTTAGTTCCACGGGGCCCTGGAGATGCGGCTGGTTTTAATGCCTCCAGTGGCCCTGCGGGGGCTCGAACTGGTGACCTGAAGGACTTTGTCCTCAGGCGCTTACCAGTTGAGCTACCCCTCAGGGTTCCGCATGTCCTTGAGAACAAATAGAAAAAGAAGTGTTAGGAAAAAGTTAGAGAGCTAAACAAAAGCAAGAGATTGACAAAATTTTCTAAATTAATATTGTAGAATTGATAAAAAAAGATCGCAATATTAATTTCTAGTTTGACTAAACGTTTCTTCATGAAATCTTATTAAGTATTACTTTTAAGAGATTGGGCCCCGATTAAGCGGAATTGTTGATATAGGATTCATATAAGCTGATTCCAATTTTTTTTGAGATTAAGGCGTACTTGATCTATCTATGACTTGTTTGATAATAAATTATGACGTTGATTATTTGACTGTGGCTTATCAACATGCATAATGAGATTGATGTGCGTACAACATATTTATCCTTAGTCTTCGAGAAATTGGGGGAGGGGGAGGGGGGGGGGTCCTTAGTGTCATGTCCTTGTTTCCATTCAGCTTCTCTGACTTTCATCTCTAGATTATTTGCAACCTCGTGCTTGCTCGTGATGCAGTAAAACCTTGTGTTTGCAGTCATTACTCAGGGGAAGGTTTCTGCAAAATGGAAGATTGACAAATGGTGAAAGAACTGCTTCAAATGCAGCAAGTGAGCTGGGCTTACTGAGGCAAAGACATACGGTGTCTGATTTAAGGTAAAAGTGGACCTAAATTTTAAGTATCGTTCTCTAGAAGTTTTTTGTTTTTATTCCACCCAGAAGTAATGAGCTATTTCAGATGCAGTAACTCACTTATCTAGCAGGTAGGAGAGGCAGTGTCGGGTGGGGTGGGGTGGGGGTGGGGGTGGGGGGGCTGTGTTGAATCTTTTTATTAAATACACATATAATTAATATGTGAAAGCAGTTACATAAAATAAAATGAACCACTTACCAAATAAAATGTCTCCGCTCACTGGTTGAGCGCTTCTTCTCTCTAGCTTAACTGCTTAAGTCGGGAGTTCGAGTCTCAATTTGGACCTGTATTTTACTTAATGTTTTGGACTTCAGTTTTTTAAATTTAGTCCTCAGAAGGGATTGAACCCCTGACCTATTCAAAGGTGAGTGCGAACAAAATCACTTAGCATGTAAAAATGCCTCATAGCAATAAAAGTTGAATATTCGATGCTATTATAATTATATCTCAAAAATGGAAAGTTTGTTGAGGTGAGTTGTAATAATGTGCATGAATTAAGTTTTATTAATAATGATCTGAAATTTTGTAAATACAATGTCGTTAAAATGAGTTGTTCACTTTTTAAATGTCGACACTGCTTATGAGAAATCCTGTGTACGCCCCTGGGCGGGGGGCGGGGGGAGGGGGGAGGGGCAGGGGAAGTGGTTCTACCTGCGTTGATCTTCTTTTTAGACGAAATGTTAGATCTCTCAAATGTATCCCATTAACTCTTTGTTAGAAACTGCTTGGTAGCTTTCTTTTGTTCGTTCCCTTGATAAATCTTTGAATATTGCATCCTGTCTGTTTGAAGTTGATAAAGAGTACTCTTTTCGTCTCTGCTTTTTTAACTTTGTTGACAAAAATTGGCCTCTCTCAACATGAGTCCATCAATCACTTTGATGGATGTTTTTGCATGTTTTGAGTTGCTCTTGCTCCGCGGTAATATCATCTTGGTGTCCTCTTTTGTCAGCCAAAAGGTTTTTCACATAAATAGTATCTGTCATCTCTTCTCGCCAACAGTCTTACCTGACACATGAAATGGTTTGAAACAGGGATGAAATTTTGTCCAGATTGGACGATAATGTGCGTGGTTCTACAAGTAACATGCAGCCGTCCTCTGCAAAGGATGACCCTCAACCATCTCAATCAGATAGTGAACCAGAGGTAATAGACGAATGCTATGATCAAGCTGAACTTACTAATGAAGAGAGAGAGATGAATGGGTCTCGTGTGGTAGCGAACTCAGAAAGCACAATTTGTGAGCATGTGAATCGTCAATATAACATTGACCAAATAGCTGAAACTTCTGAGCAAGCTGGAGGAGATGAGGATCATGAGCAAGCCACGTCAAATTTGGAGTTTTCTAGTAGTTTACCTGAAATACAAAATAATGGCAATAGAAACTTGGTGAAAAATGCTGGTAACGGATGGTTGCCCGAAGCTGCTATTGAAGGCAGCCTGCGGGGTCATGTACAAGATTACCATGCAACCTTCCATGACAATGATGCACCACAAAGCGAGCCAAGTGATTCTCATGATGTGGTAGATGGTCATTTTCGTCACTTCGAGAGGAATATCTTTGAATATTATGACTGGGAAGGTTCATCAGCTCAAGAAGAGGAGGTGGAGGAATTTATTGCAGAGCCTGAAGAAAGTGATTTGGAGCAAGCGGAAGAGCCAGAAGAATTTGCAACAGAACATGAGGAAAGTGAGTACCTGCCTTTTTATGCTGATCAGAATGAATGGGTAGATGATGCCACAGAAAACATGGGTGGAGATTCGCAAGACGGTGCTCCTAATCAATCTTATCCGGAAAATTTGGGAAGTGGTATTGAAGAACAAAACCATGCACAAGAACCACATGATGAGTGGCATGAAGAGGCAACTGATGACTGGTTTGACATGCCTTCTGGTCAGGATGATGGATCCATTGGAAGAGTTGATACATTTTACATACCGGATGACGACAATGTTTATAGTATTGAACTCCGAGAACTGCTAAGCAGGTAAGGTCCCCCATCTTTTTAGTACTCTGCATTTTTTGTATAACATTGGGTGAAGTTTCATTTAATTAACAACTTTGTTCATGCTTTAGGAGGCGTGTCTCTAATCTGCTTAATAGCAGTTTCCGTCAGAGTCTAAACCAGCTAATACAATCTTATGTCGAAAGACAAGGGCATGCTTCTTTTGACTGGGATATGGATGAAGCATCCTCATACCCATCTGATGCAGAGAACGAGCAGCAGCAGGAGAATGTTATTCGAGATGGGCCTCAGATAAATATGGAGGGAAATCCCTTTGCTATGACTCCACCTCAAGAGGCACCTTCTCAGTCACATTGGAATCATGAACCCGAGCATCAGAATTTGCCTCGCCAAAATCCACATCACCGCATGGGAGAATTAGTAAGCCTCATCCGTTTTCCGTGAACTACTCTTCTATATGAAGTTGATTAGCGTAGTTGCTTTGTGTTGATGTTGGAGTTTCCATGATTTGCAAATAATTATCACTTTCTTTGTTCTACTTTGAGTTTTTTGTAAACATAGTAACTTCTCACTATGAGCATGTTTTTCTTAAAAAACTCAAAATAGTCGCGCACCCTTTTCTTGTTTACACGATCATAGTTCTTACCATGAAATGCCCACCTGTTTGATCTGTTGCAGGAATGGGATATCATTAATGAACTGAAGATTGACATGGCTATACTTCACCAGAGGATGAACGATATGCAAAGGATGCTTCAAACATGCATGCAAATGCAAGTTGAGCTGCAGCGATCGGTTCGCCAAGAAGTTTCTGCAGCCCTAAATAGATGTGCTGGTTCAACAGGTTTGGTTTCATGCCTATGTGGTGTTTTATGATTTTTTCTTCTCTTCCTGAGTTGTAGATAATCCATCTTATACAACTCATCCCCGACCCCCAGAAAGTGTTATTCCTTGTGGTGATTTCTTTTTCCGTTTATCAGATGTGGATGTTTGTGGGGATATTCTGTTGAACGATGAATCCAAATGGGATAACGTGAGAAAAGGATTATGTTGCTTGTGTTGTAATAACAATATAGATTCATTATTGTACAGGTAAATATGAAACATCCTCGTCTTTCCTTTAATTATTAAGTGCACATGAAGCTTTTCTGAGCTGTCTTAGGGACAGCTCTCTTTACTGTTTTAAGTGAAACTATGAACAATCCTTGTCCTTTATATATTCCTCAAATTCACATTGTGCTGTTTTCAGCAGTCTCACCAGCACCTCTTTGTCTTCCATTTCCTTATTGGGTGCAGGTGTGGCCACATGTGCACATGTTCAGAATGTGCAGAAAAATTGGTCCATGAAAAAGCCAAGTGTCCGATGTGTGTTGCACCAGTAGTGGAGGTGATCCGAGCTTTCTCTATACAGTAATTGGTATATAATAGAAGAAAAAAGTAGAAGATAATATACCAAAGATAGATATTGAAATAAAGATTTGTTTGGCACCTGCAGTTTTGCGCCTTGAGTGTAGGTAATTCTCTCCTCCTCTGTTGATTTGCTCTGCGTATCTGTGATTCTTCATTTGCCATTCATATCCTCATTAACTGTACACTTGGATATGCAGATTTTTACATCTGATTTATTATCGAAAACAGAATAAGCGGGTGGAAACTTTTCATTTGTCCGAAATCTCCAAATATCGGTGTGTTGCCTGACGTAGCTAACCAGGAAGTCAGAAGTTTTTTGTGATGGCTTTTGTTATATAATGAAATTATTTGAATAACCTTAAGCCAGGAGAGATTGGCGAAGTTGCAACAGTGATCACCAAGTCTGTTATGGAGAGCTGTTGAAGTTAAGTATTGAAAATGATAAAAGACCTTTCTTGATTATACATCTGTGAGTAGGGGTGGCAAACGGGTGGGTCAGGTTGGATATGAGCGGATGGAAAACGGGTAACATTTAATTGTTCAGCATGCAAGTTGTAGATTGCTGTGTGTGGTTAGATGGATCTGGATATCCCTTAAATCATATTGTACCTTTTATTTATGACCAAGTGGTGATACAAATCATATTCTTTTGCTCATCTCTTTCACAACACGAGGAACTACCAATGTAAAGTCTAATATAACATTATACATTAACTTCACTTATTTTATTTTATATTATAGTGAATTGATGGTAAGCAAGAGTGGTTGCTCTGATGGTAAGCAACCCCCACTTTCAACTGAGAGGTTGTGAGTTCGAATCTCCCCAAGAGCAAGGTGAGAAGTTCTTGGAGGGAAGGATGTCGGGGGTCTATTTGGAAACAGCCTCTCTACCCAAGGGTAGGGGTAAGGTATGCGTACACCCTACCCTTCCCAGACCCCACTAAGTGGGATTATACTGGATTGTTATTGTTATTGTATTATAGTGAATTGATGATTTTAAATAAAAAAATATGGAGAATGATTCATATAATCGATCTTAACTTGCTTGAGTGTTTCAATTAAGAAATTTAATTACATCTTTTTTTTTCTCCTCTTTTCTTTCTATATTTTTCCTCCGCCTTAAAATACAATAATCTTCTTATACGATCCAGTTATATACATTACTTTTTTTTGGTAATTAAACTTTGTATTAATCACCAAAGTGGTTGTCATACACATCCATAGAGCAGCTTTATACTCAGCTGCCTATCAAAAAATGAACAAAACTGACTAACCTATACTGTCCAAAAGTTCAACATTACAGTAGGTAATGTTGAAAGTGTACTCTTACTCTAGGAGGTGCCCTAACATTACAAGTGTAAGCAATGCATCTAAGGAGTTTGTCACTAGTACAGAAGGGTTTCCAAATATTCTTGCATTGCTTTCCAGCCATAGGACATAGAACATTTCTGTCAAGGTCATTTTGACTATATGAGCTCGAGGTGATTTCCCTTTAGCCTGCTCAATGAACCAGTGGACAAACTGAGACAAGTTCTGTCCAGCAGGTTGTTTAGCTCCAATCCATTGCAATGTGTGATACCTCAGCTGAGTAGCAAAGGTGCAATCCAAGAATAAGTGATCTCTGGTTTCCTCATTTTGTTGACACATAACACACGTGTCATCCACAGTCAAGTTCCATTTAATCAACCTATCTTTGGTAGCGAGTCTGTCTTGTAACAGCAGCCACAGGTTGAAAAGTGCTTTAGGTCGAGCAGGATTTTGCATTGTTAAATTCATCCAAGGGACTCTAGGTGCCTCTCCAATCTGTTGAAGATAGAGCATTCTTATAGTACAATCAGGCTTATGTAACAGTTGATGTTGTTGCAATAGCACAGTGCCTTCAATGATCTTCCGTACCATCCAGCTAGCTTGTTTAGGCACATTTATGGTCTCCAACTGTTTCTGTTTGATATAAGCTGTGTGAATCCATTTCACCCATAATACATCCTTCTTGTGTGCCAAATCCCAACTTAGTTTTGCAACAGCAGCCTTGTTCCACAGTAAGAGATTGGTCAAGTTTAATCCTCCAGCAGACTTTGGCAGACAGATTTTCTCCCAAGCCACATATGCTTTCCTTGTTACATTAACTGAGCCAGACCATATGTAGGATCTACATATTGCTTCTAGTAGTTTTATAACTTTGGAAGGGATGAGAAAGAGTTGAGCCCAATAAGCTTGAATACCAAAGATTACTGATTGTACCAGCTGGATTCTACCAGCATATGATAGTTGTCTGGCTGTCCAGGATGTAATCCTGGTAGTAATCTTGTCGACCAGTGGTTGCCATTGAAAAACAGTCAGCTTCTTGGTAGATAATGGTACACCCAAGTATTTAAAGGGGAGTTCTCCACGTACATATCCAAGATGATCAATAATTTGCTGTTGATCCTCAGGCTTTACCCCCCCACCCCCCAAAATAGACAGCACTCTTATGCAAGTTGGCTTTCATACCAGAGGCTGCAGTGAAATGAGAGAAGTAGGTAAACATGGTACTTACAGACTGAGGTTTCTCCTTTGACAAACAACAATGGGTCGTCAGCAAAGCTTTGATGAGTTATTCCCAGTTTTTTACAACCAGGATGAAATGTGAAGCCTTTAGCTTGCCTCAGCTCTACCAGTGATCGACTAAGATATTCCATCACAATAGCAAACAAAAATGGAGATATAGGATCCCCTTGTCTCAGACCTTTGGCTGCTTGAAAAGGATATGTTGTTTCTCTAGTTACAACCACTGTGTAGCTGACAGTTTGGACACACTCCATGATCCATCTTGTAAATCTGGTAGGAAAATCTAGAGCTTCCATAACCTGCTGCAAAAAGCACCATTCAACTGACTCATAAGCCTTCTGTAGGTCAATTTTGATCATACATCTGGGAGATATATGTGACCTAGAGTAATGCTTTATTAATTCATGTGCTAGAATGACATTATCTGCAATTCTCCTTCCTGGAATGAATCCTGCTTGTGCACTACAGATGATACTGCTCATGACCTTCTGGATTCTGTCGGCCAGCAGCTTGGAGATGATTTTGTATAGAACTGAACAGCAAGCTATTGGTTGAAACTCTTTGACTGTTTGAGGATTGGACACCTTGGGAATTAATGTGAGGGAGGCACAGTTTGTTGGTCTATGCATTTTGTTGGTTTCAAAGAACTTCTTGACTGCTTGCAGTACCTGCTTTCCAATGATAGGCCAAGTTTGTTTAAAGAACATGGCATTATACCCATCTACCCATGGAGCTTTATCATTACCAATTGCCTTTAAGCTGTTTAGGATCTCTGTGTCATTGATGTCAGCAGCTAGTTCCATCTTCTGGTGATGTGTTAAGTAGGTCCATTGCTCATATACAGCCTGTTAACAGCTGGAAGGGAAGTGGCTGATGTCCCCATGAGTGATTTATAAAAATCCTTAATCTCCTTCTTTAGGTCATCTGGATCAGTTACCTTCAAACCCCCTTCTGTGATCAGTTCAGTAATTCTCTTATACTGGTTTCTCTCCTTCATTACAGCTGAGAAGTATTTGTTGTTTGAGTCTCCAAGCTGGATCCATCTGGCTCTAGATTTCTGTTGCAATACTGATTCTTCAATCAATGACCATTTTTCTAATTGCAGCACCAGCTCCTTTTCTCTAAACTGTAAGTCATCTGTATAGGACAAAGTCATCTGGTGTTGGACATCTTCCAGTTCCTTTCTGCTAGTCTCAATCTTCTGTGTAATATTCTTAAAGTCTCTAGTATTTAGAGACTTTAAGGCTGGTTTGAGGAATTTGAGATTGTTCCACACCCCTTGAAGGGTATACTGAGCATTGCCATTCCAGTTATCCTTGATCAGAAGTTGGAAATCCTTATGTTGAGTCCATGCATTGTAGAACCTGAAAGGAGTCTTCCTGAGTTTGTTATCTTCTGCCAGGGTTAGCAACATGGGGTTATGGTCAGAGATAAGTGGCACTCCATATACAGTGTGTACATGGCTCTACTTAATCATCCACTCATAGTTGCCAAACACTCTATCCAATCTGCTGCACACTCTATTTCCACTTTGTTTATTGGTCCAGGTAAAATAATCCCCTTTCCATGGGAGTTCAGCCAGACCAGCCTGCTGGATGCAATTGTTAAAATTTACAGTCTCAACTTGCTTAACTTGGTGACAGGATTGTCTATCATTACTAGACATAATAGCATTGAAATCTCCTGCTATTAGCCAGGGGTCAGTAGTAACAGCAGCAAGGTTCTGAATTGTCTTCCATAATGTCCTCCTTTGATCAATGTCATTGAAGCCATAGACCACTATGAGACAACAGATAAGTCCACCAGTGAGGGTCCTAACTGTACAATGGATGAATTGAGCCTCTTCATGTAAACCAGTGATCAAAATTTTTGTAGCATCCCATAGAATCCAAATTCTAATATGTACTTAACTTATTAGTTTAAAAAATATTTTTAAACAGTAATTAGTGATTGACCAAGCTTTATATTATTACTTCTAAGTATATATTTTTTTTAAAAGTGCTTCTCAAAAAAATGTTTTTGAGCTATTTTTTTTTTGCTTCTCTAATTGCTTCTGCTTTTTCTCAAAAACACTTTTTTTCCATCAAAAAACATGGCTAAACATGCTATTCTTGCACCAACTGTTGTTCCATCGAAGCAGAATCGGAAGTGATGGCAGAAATGAGTAATGGAGGTCTTGAAATGTTCTTCTTTTAGTGCTTCTATTCCCTTCATTCATGCATTATTAATCACAAACTAATTAATTACTCCACCTTACTTAAACAACAAATTTTAGCTAAGGAAGCATTAGAATGATTCTGCTAATGCATGCTATCCAGGCCAACCTGAACAAGGATAGAATCGAAGAGATCTTACATCTCATTTAACGACTGAAATATAGTGACTGTTTTTTCTGTTGAACTCATGTTACTGCCATAGTTGTAACAGGAAATTTTGTGATGTAATCAATTATTCCCAAGTTTGAAAAAGAAAAAAGGAAACATAATTGCTCCTCTTGATTGGTAACATCAATTTCTCGTTTGTCTTATTGCATCGTGCGACTATGATTAAGGTTGCTTGGGTGCTTTGTGTACATCGACGAAGACACTTTTGCCAAATTCTCTCTCACCTTCCAATTATATACAATTACATATATTTTATATATATTTTATATTTAATATATATATAATAAAAATAAATTTCATACAACTAATTATACATTATACAATTTATTTATAACTTTCACATATTATTTTTACCAATTAAATACAATTACAATAACATACAACTTAAATATAATTTTCATACAATATTGGATGTCAATGGTGGAATTACTTCTCTCTTTTCCTGTGCTTTACATTACTTAAATTTAGGATTAAGAAATAGAAAGTGTCAAGAATTCTCAATTATTTGCAACAACATCCAATCGAAACAAACAATATTTTTGAAAATTCAAATTCGGATTCAAAGATTCAAAGCTTTTTAATAGTTGTCAACGATGGAATTGCTGCTCTCTTGCGCAAGATACGTGGGGAGGGAGGGGGAGGGTGTGATGTGGAGAGAGAAACGTGAGGGAATGAAAAATGTGTTAGAATAATTTTAGGACACTAATTATTATTATTAATTCCCTTTAAATGTACATAAATGGTACTTGGGTATATAAAATGTAATTATGGTAACACTTTAATAGACGTGGTAATATAATTTCATATAGTATATAGGAATATAAATATTTCTTAGTTTCATGGGTTCCAAATATATTACTTATGCCAATTTAGTCTATTTTTAACACATATATACACACGATTGGAGCTGAAACAACTGAGTTCGATTAAACCTGCTTGTTATACTGTAAATTGCCGAAAAAGTTTTATTTTGTGCCTTACAACTCATGATAGAGTTGTGTGAGACTTTGTTTTATCTCGTAACAAAGTGGACTCAATATTTTGTGGACCCAAATATACTTGGGTCCACTCTATTGTGAGATAAAATAAAATCTAACACAATTAGTGTGAGTTGTGGAGTCCGAAACTGAAATGATGACAAATTGGACACAAATTAAGTTTTTAATATCTAAAAAAAAGTTACAAATATAGGTATTTCGCAGTATTTTACTGCGAATTGTGTGAACGGTCATATTTTTCATAGGTAGTACTATCCAGATATGAATTTTACGAGTTATGAGCCCACCCTAGTTGGAATATTCATAGTTCTGGAGTATTGGACCACAGTGGTTCATCCGGGAGTCATCATCAACAAGAATGTCAAGAAAATATGACTTGTAAGTAAAGCGATATACTTATACCTAAAGTATTTTTCCGAAGTATTGGGTAATTTATCTTTTTGTTCTTTTTGTTCAGTGAAAACGAGCTTCTTGAAGCTCCTGACCGCACACAACTTCCTATAAACGAAGTATTTACTCGTTATTTTCCAGATTTGCAGAGTCAGGAAGATGATAGTGACTACAACAATGATAATGAGTCTGGTGATGACACACCCTTCCCTTTTAAGGTTGGTGATGAGGGGGTGGAAGTGAATGTTGAACCTGAGCCGGCGAGGGAGCATGTTCCTCCACCTCCCGCGCGACTTAGAGTGTACGAGTCTCACGTGCCATTTCGTGAGCGGAATATTCCCTACCTTGATAATTTTCCAAGCATGCCGAACGTGGATGCCCTCACAAGGGATGATAATGAATTTCGGTCACAGATATTGGATGAGTCTAGGCCAGCTGTTCTGACAAAAGGCACGTATTTCCCCGATAAAGCTCGCCTAATTAGGGTTGTAAAAATCTACTGCATAAAAGAGTGCCGTGAGATAACCGTAGATGAGTAAACTACGGAGAAATGGAAGGTTGTATGCCGTAGGTGGTTGTCAGTTGTCACTGGATGTTGCGTGCCACCAAGAAGAAATCAGGTTTGTGGAAAGTGGGTAAATTTATTCGCAAGCGCAGATGTGAAATGGACACATACAATGAGAATCACTTCAACTTGTATGTCGACTTGATTTCTCTTGTCTTGATTCCAAATTTGGAAGTGTCCATTAGGTTCAAGATTAAAGAGTGTATTACAGCCGTCCATAAGAAGTATGGTTGTACTGTAACGAAAAGAAGGGCATATCTTGGTCGCAAACATGCCTTTGAACTTATTTATGGCTATTGTGATAAGTCTTTTTCAAAACTTCCCAAGTACATGGCCGCATTGCAACACTTTAACCCCGACACTGTTGTTAAATGGAGGCGTGTTCGGACAGACCCGAATATATTTTCAACTATGTGTTATGGTCAATTAAAACGAAAAATTGATGGTTTTGTGCATTGTCATCTTGTTATTTTCATCGACGGTACTCATGTCCATGGAAATATGATATTAAGCTTTTGATTGCAGTTGCACTAGATGTCAACGGGCAAATATTTCCATTAGCTTTTGCCATATGTGCCAACGAAAGCGAAGAGACGTGGACATTTTTTTGAACCACTTGAAGCAGCACGTTGTCAAACAGCGTTCAAGTATTTGTCTAATATCTTATCAGCATGGTGGTATTTTAAGTTCTGTGCGTCACTTGCCTGAATGACAGGAACCATATACATACCACCGTTACTGTGTGCGGCACTTGAAGTCCAACTTTCAGAAGAAATTTCCTGACAAGACCTTGCACGACTTAATGTGGATGGCTGAAACTGAGCACCAGCAATGCAAATTCAGGAAACGCATGGAAATGATACGATAGTTAGAACCAAGAGCCTATACTTGGTTGATGAGGCATGACCTTCACATGTGGAGATTGCATGCTGATGGCGGCAGACGATAGGGAGCCCTCACTACAAACTTATCGGAGTCATTCAGCGGCTTGCTGAAGTCAACCCACGGACTTCCTGTCACTGTCATGGTCCGCATGACATTCAAACAGAGCGCGGAGAGGTTTGTTGAAAGGCATGCAGCTGCCTCAGCATTGATGGGCTGGGGTGTTGAATTTGTGCCAATACCAATGTGAAGATTTGAAAGGTCCAGGAGGCGAGCACAGTGGCATTCATTTCTTCAGTACGATGATGAACGGGGTATTTTTGAAGTTAAGACATCTATAAACGGACATCGTGGGAATAATCTACAGACGGTGAATGAAAATAGAAGGTTATGTTCATGTGGAAAATGGACCATCTACGACATGCCGTGCGCATATGCGTTGAAGTACTTTCAACAAGTTAGATATGGAGCAATAAACTATATTGATAGGCAATACAGTGTTGTTTCATATCTAAACACGTATAGTGGATAGCTGCAGCCATTAGGTGCTGATCATTATGGCCGCCAGAACCTTTTATGATGGTATGTAACAAGGACTATTTGCGCAAGCTGCAAGTGTAAAAGAGAATGTGCATACGGAACCAAATGGATGTTGGTGACATAGTTTATACGCGTAAATGTGACATATACTCGCAAACAGGACACGGTCGTCGTAAATGTCCTTCCACTAGTGTGTGTGGCGGTGATAATCACGGTGCAATTTCTTCTAACGTACCCAACTATCAAGAAAACCCCTAGTATTTCATTTTGGCTTTTTTTTTTGAAATTCATATTTGTACTTGTGTAAGTTTCAATTTATATGATAGGTTCCATTTGGAGTGAATAATTATGTAAGGGTTCCAGGTTTGATTTTTGAGGCCAGATAGCACCGAGTTATCCTTAATTATTACGCTACTCAATTTCAACATTCTAAAAATTTTCTTACCTTACAGATTTAAATTATAAATTTTTGAATTTGAGTGAATATATTATGGAAGAGTTTCAGGTTTGATTTTTTAGGTCAGGTAGCACGGAGTTATCCTTATTACGCTAAAAGACTATATTTTACTACGCTACTAGACTCTATATTTTACTATGGTATAAGGCTCTATATTTTACTACGTTGAAGGGCAATATTTTACAACGCTAAAAGGCATTATATTTTACTACACTACAAGGCTCTACAATATGAACATAAAATAAACAAAATAAATAATATTATTTAACAATACAAATTATTTATGAAATTTTAATACAAACTATATAAAAATACAAATTATTTATTGTATTTTAAGCATTTTTATTCACCAGAAAAAACATAAATTCGAATATATAAATCAAATATAACACAAACAATCCGGTAACATTTTGGGTCACGCACATAACATATGTTCGGGTAAATAAATCTAAAATAACACAAACAATCCGGTAGCATTTTTATTCAAAAACATAACATAAATTTGAATATCAACTAAATCAATTCGGATATATTAAAGAACACTAACATAGCATAAATTCACATGGAAGCATACTAAACAATACTAATATGCATGAATATACGAGCTTCGCCATAAATTGAAATACCTCGATGTAAATTCTTTGAATATTTTTGAATTCGAAAGTTTGCACCCAAAACACGGAATCGATACCTTCTTTTGTATGTAAAACGTACGATCCTTGCTCTTTATGGGAGGGTGGTGGTGTGGCGGGGGCAGATCGCAACAGGGAGTATATTTTAATGGCGGAAGTGGATTGTCGTTGTCTTTAAAGAAGAAGACCAAGCTTATTTTAATAAGCAATTCGCAGTATATTACTGCGAATTAGTAATTTGCGGTAATATACTGTAAGTGCTTATTAAAATAAGTCTGGGCCCAGTTGTTAATGAGACGCCGCGTTTTTATGTAATTCGTAGTATAATATTGCGAGTTACATTAATTTTTTTAGTACTTTACAGCATTATACCTTGAATTGAGTTAACAACAGAAGTTTCATTAACCCATTTCGCAATAAAATACTGCAAAATACCTATATTTGTAACTTTTTTTTAAACATCAAAAACATATTTTGTATTCAATTTGTCATTATTTCAATTTTAGACTCGTGAGTTGTGTGAGACACATAGTAAAGTTTATAATAGGGATATACATAGGCCGGATTGGTTCGAATTTTGCAATTACCAAGCCAAGCCAATTATATCAGGTCATTAAATTTAAAGACCAAATCAAACCTATAAAACTCGGGGTTTTCAATCTAAATTTTTCTCGATTTTTCGAGTTATTCGAGTTTTTTCAAGTAAAATCTTAGCAGCACAAAACATATAGCTTATGCTCAAAATATATTTTTAATCCTAGCAACATACAACTATATATAACGCATTTTTCAAGAAAATAATACGAAATATGAAATGTGTCATGAAATTACCCTAAAATATTTAACAATAAATACAATAAAATTATGAAATATAAGTATTGCTAATAAAAAGCGATAATAAAAATAAACATAATTTAAAAATACTAAATCATGCTAAATAAGCAGACAGTCTATATTTTTATTTGAATATTGCAAAATAAAAAATAAATATTTAATAATTCTCCTCTATAATATTGAATTGAATATCTTTTGACAACATTAGTATTGTTTTGATTTTGATATAATTTAAGTCTATATTACCATTATTTAAGTTACTAATATTAATGGCTATAAAACTTATTGAAACATTCAAAAATTCTAAGTGTAAGCTTGAAATAATATCTTAAAAGATAAAATTATGAAAAAGTTCAAAAAATATTTATAAATTACATCATAATAAATATATTTATTTATTAAAATATTTAAAATTTTTATATATGTGATGTCATCTTAATTTGGTTTCGATTTAATTTTCTTTAGTTTAAAATCAAATCAAACCAATTATGGTCGAATTTTTTTCCAACACTAAACCAATTCAAACCCAACTTTAATCGAACTTTTTATTGGTACGTTTTTTTTCTTTACACACCCGTAGTTTATAGTAAAGTTTTTCTTAAATTCCCCGTTGCACACTTGGTATTAACAATATTTTTATTGAATTTTTAATAAATTCTACCAGAGTATGTTGTTGCGAAAAGATCATTCCAAAGTGCTGTGATGCTTATGAGTTCCTATTGTAATTTTAGATTAATATGCAATAATAATTGGATTTATAATTAAATATTTATAAATATTTCGTGAATTTTTTAATATAAATATATAATTTATGCAAAAGTTAATGGGTTCGTATTATGTACTCCAGGTCCGGCCCTGCTCAAAGACCAACAGAAGAAGACATAAGAATCTAGAAACTGCTTGCTTTAGGCCCTTCTGAGGAAAAAGAGACATTAACAAATTGCAATTACTTTCAATTGCTTCAAGGAATCGTCTTTTATACAGTCCTGCCAAATTAATAATAAGCAAGCAAATAAAAATGTATTTATTCGGCAATATATTCTTTCTTTTCACAGTTCAAGCAAAGGAGTGGAAAATGCGAAACACACCCTCTTAATCATGAAAATAAAAAAGAAGAAGAAAATAATGCATTAAAAAATATATTCTAGCTGTAAGAATATTTGCTTCCATGTCTACCAAAAACAATTGATTTTAATTAATAAACAAAATTTAGGAATCAATTTGCAAATCTAGTAATTCAGAAAATATATACCAAAATTAATCACAATAATCTGCCAATTTGAGTGCTGTACCAAAAATATACTTACAATATCTTTACAAATTCCTTTTCAGAAACTTGCACTTCTGTGCAATGCCACTCTATTTCCCAAGTTTGAATAGCTACACGATCTCCTAATATTCCTACACGTGTCACACTCTTGAACCGTCGATCTTCTAATCACACCATAGCCATTTTCTACCTCATGCACATCTAAACAAACCTCGTCCACCTTCTTAAAAAACTGCGTAGACCTACAGAGCGGACACGACACGCGCGAGACAAGCCACGTGTCAAGACACTGCTGATGAAACACGTGCCGACAGTACGGAATGAGCTTCACGAGTTCACTCGCCTCGAACTCGGTCAAACAAATTGGACAGTCCTCAATCAGGTGCTCCGTGGGTCTACAATAAGAAACCAACGGCAGCGATTTTACTACTTCAGGGTCCAGTCCTTTGCGACAGGAACTGTGGCCGGAGGTAGACGACGGAGAAGGGTTTCTACGGCGGTGGTCTTCAGCTGTCACGTCGGCAGTGAAGTGGCGGATGTAGATAGAGAAAAATGCCATGAAAAAAAGAGCAGTGAGTAAGACGAGAATAGTTAACGCCATAGATGAGTCGAAAGGTGCGGTGAGCTTAAAGGGACGACTCATTGCTGAAGCTACAGAGTCGTTCATGGGTTGGAAAGTTGGGTCTGAGGAACTCATAATTGAATGCAAAGTAGTAGTAGTAGCCTCTGTATTTGCTTGTAGTAATAGTCTTCTGGTTTGTACTATAGAAAACTTCATTATCCAACGGAGAACAAAAAAGATAATGAAACAAGAGACGTGTGCTGAAAAAACACAGTGGCTTTTGATGTTAGTATGAAGTGGAAGATTGTTTCAAGTTTTGGGGGTGGGCGTTGGGAGAAAGAAGAGAGAGTAGGAGTGATGAAGAGGATAAGGATAAATGGCGGTGATTTGGGTTTTGGAATTTAGAGAAGCAAGCATGGGGTCTACAAGTTTCATTTTATTACTACTTTCATTTTAGTTTGGGTAAACCTATTTGATTGGATGAAAAAAAAGTAAAATTTTATAATATTTATATTTTAAGTAAGTCAAAAAAGAATATTAAATATTTATATAGTTATAAAAGTTTGTTATTATGGATAAAATTATAAATTTAAATTAAATTATTTTTAAATTTAAAAAATAATCATTTTTTTTAGAATGAAGTAAAATAAAAATAGATTCACATAATTTAAATAGACGGAGTATAATATTATATATTTTAAAATTTGATTAATTCGAATTTATGTTGAAAATTATACTTTGAATAAAGCGCTTTTATAAAGATCAATATTATTTTAGGACCCAAACTCAAAACTTCTAATTAAGAAGAAAAAATACTTGTTACTCTATAGAATCTCTAGTTAATTAGTATTTCATTCTTAAATAATATGATCTTTTTATTAATCCTTTTAGAAAAGAATGATTTGTTTAATTTGTTGAATATAAGAATAATTTAATTTGAATTTTGTATTTTATTTTAGTGATAATTTTAATCACATTAATATTTTGTTTAAAATAACAAGTTTTATAGATTTTAGTATCACGCAAATATATAGTACAAACAAAAAGCGACAATTTCAATGGAATCCGTAGCCTCTAGTTGGTGGTGATTGTGATGTCTAGAGTACATATGAATGTTGTGGGCAAGGAACAGTATTGGGAGAGGAAGAAAACAAGGAGTTGGCTTTTCGATAAAGGATCTGTTGTCCAATTTTGGAACTAAAAACAAATTAAAAGTAGTACATTATTATTCATGCATGGTTACGTGCTGCCTTGTAAGATTTCTATATATGGGCTGGGTGACTCAGCACTTCCTTAAAGGATCTTTAGACACGTCGGACTTCTTTGATCGGACAAGGATCATTATAATAATTTAAATTATTAATTTGACTAGTTTAAATTTCCATAAAAAATACTTACTAATCATTGAACCACACCCCTTAAGTAGTGGCTAGAGGACCATCTTAATTAGGTTGATGAGGTTATAATTAAGAAGTTTTTATAGTGCTTTGAGAAACTAATGACCCAGCGGTTAAATACATGATCAGTAGATTCAACGGACCGTTAAATATCAAGTGCAAAATAGATATAAAGGCCTTACCAAATTAATCACTCGTAGCCCAAGTCTATCATTTCTTTTCCTTGGTCAATAGCACAGCATCTTAATTAGACAAATTTGAAATATCATTGGGTAAAGTAATCTAAAATGATCGATGTATACTGTTGAAACCCTGCCTATCTGCTTTTACTATTTGATCGAGGCTAGAAAATTGTGTTGAAGCTCGGCCCCGCAATGGATCAAATCGAGGTACGAGGATAAGACATCAAATTCGAGGACCGAGGTACATATCGAAAATCGAGACCAAATGTAACAGGTATCGAAAAAAGCACAATTACAGAAAAGTGAAATATTCGTGATTGACCGAAGATCTGGGGTAAATGTCGGAATAGATCAAGTTAAGAGAAGTTATGTAGTTAATCATGAAATTTACTATCGTAATTAGAATTGTACCATAAACATAATTCCTCTACTATATAAAGAGCGCCCTATTCATTTTGTAATAATCTGACATTCACGCATATAAAGACAATACAATACTTTATAGCTTACATTCTTGCTCATCAGTTAGTTTGTTTCTTAACTATTCTGGGCACTGATCAGTTCGAGGGCATTTAGACTCGAGGGCTTAATCAATTTTCAAGACTAGATTGCTTTATCTCATTGTTAATCTTTGTTGCTAACCTTTACATTTATCAATTCATATTGGCAAAATATATAGTTTGGCACCTAAATTATACACCAAATTCTGTTACACAGTTTCTGAGGGCATGTATCATATTACACACGTAACCTTTCAAAAGTGTGGCTAATGTAACACTACTTTTTTTGGTTTTTGTTTTGCATATTTATGTACATATAGTTGGAACAGAAAGCAATGAACTTGACCCATTGAACTCGTTGAAGCCGCTTTAAATCTACCTCTATTATAGAATTGTAGACATAACTATTAAAGCATCACGCCCAAATGGTTTGTCTAGCCATCACCAGCAACTGAACCATCTAGCAAGTTAGTGTCCATTTCCATGAACCACTAGTTGTCACTCCTACCTGTTGCATGGATATTATCTTAGCCATTTAGCTGGGGGAATGTATCAGCAATTTTGTCTTCTACATTACTCAAATATACGATGAAATTCATTATATATATGTAGTTAATAGATAGTCTACAGAGAGAGATTAGGATTAAGGCCTAATCTATGTGTTCTTTTAAGAAATCGATTCAATTCATTTTACTTAGTAGATCATGAGTGGGTTCAACAACAACATGAGATCCAACCTCAACTTCGGAATTGAGATTCTTCATCAGTAAATTGTCTTTAAGAGGACATTTAAAATCTGACTAATAAGCCCTTCTTATTTCATATATATTCCACAAATTGCATGTAATTTGATGAAAGACTCTACAGCAGGCTCGACTTTAAATGGGACAAGATCCCCATTCGTCTTAAATTTGCCCACGAATTTAGTAGCATCATAAATTTCGCTTGAGGCATGAGCTTAAATACAATGAATCAGTATAATTAGCGCTTTCCCAATTTAATAATCTAGACCAACCAATTACTTTTTTATTCGACATACACCAACCAACTTATTATTTTGCGTTCTATGATTCCGAGTCAGCTTATTTGTCCAATTTTTTTAACGGAAAAGCCTAAAAATAACACTTAACTTTCAGAAATGATTTATCCATATCATTCGTTAAAAATTGTTATTTCCGTGCCACTGTCGTTACAGAAATGGCTCATCTATGCCATTATTGACTAACAACTCAATTTTTATTTGGCACATCAATGCCACTGCCGTTAGTCACGGCAATGGATGAGCCATTTCTTTAATCGAGGTACGAGGATAAGATATCAAATTCGAGGACAGAGGCACATATCAAAAATCGAGGCCAATAGAGATCGAGACCAAATGTAACAGGTATCGAGCAAAGCACAATAACAGAAAAGTGAAATATTCGTGACTGACCGAAGATCTTAGGTAAATATCGGAATAAATCAAGTTAAGAGAAATTATTTAGTTAATCATGAAATTTACTTTCGTAATTAGAATTGTACCATAAACATAATTCCTCTACTATATAAAGAGGGCCATATTCATTTTGTAATCATCTGACATTCACGCATATAAAGGTAATACAGTACTTTCTAGCTTACATTCTTGCTCATCAGTTAGTTTGTTTCTTAACTATTCTGGGCAATGATCAGTTCGAGGGCATTTAGACTCGAGGGCTTAATCAAGTTTCAAGACTGGATTGCTTTATCTCATTGTTAATCTTTGTTGCTAACCTTTATATTTATCAATTCATATTGGCAAAATATATAGTCTGACACCTGTACTATACACCAAATCTATGTTACACACTTTCTGAGGGAGTATATCATATTACACACGTAACCTTTCAAAAGTGTGGCTAATACACACTACTTTTGTCAGATAGCACGCGCGTGTTTATCAAAAAAAATGAGCGCGTCAAAACAATGAATTATTTGTCCAAATCCTTATACAAGTACACGTGTATAAATCTTATTTGTCCCCTTATTTTTGTTAATTTAATAATTAAAAAAAAAGAAAAAGATATGAAGGCCCTTCTTCCCAAATTGGAGCCTCTGTCGCTCCCAGAATCCGGCGACAACCGCACCCTCCTCATCTCCTCTTTTTTGCATCTCCTTTAAGAAGATGTCAGCCATAACTCGTAATGCCGGCAACGACCTCAAGCAACGAGCCGAGAACTCCATTGCCAGGTCGTTAGTTCCATTTTCAGTTCATGGTCGACAAGCTCAGATCTTCTCTGCGTGGGTGGAGCTATAAGATCTTTCCGGGAACTGTTGTTCTTCGTTCAAATCTGGTCGTTTGGTTTAAAAAAGGCAAACGACAGTGACCTCCATTTTCTGGCCACTATTACGTGGCAAATCCATAGGTAACAATGGTGATTCCACATCAAACAAAACAAACAAAACCTAGAAACGAAAAATGGTGAAAATTTTATAGGGAAAGGAGAAATAGTATATCAAAAAAGAACAAAGATGATGAAGAATGTGGTTCTTTAAAGAAAAAAGAAATTAAGTATGATGGCTTTCTTCTGAGGGAGAAAGAGACGAGTAAAGAGAAATTAGTTTAAGTGATTAATCTTTTTTAAATTATTAACACGCGTCATGATGTTATTGGTGCGTGACACTACGCTTATTCTCAAAAATTGGTTAAAAAAATGGTGTGTATTAGCCACAATTTTGAAAGGTTGCGTGTGTAATATGATATATGCCCTCAGAAAGTGGTAACAGGGATTTGGTGTATAGTTTAAGTGCCAGACTATGTATTTTAGGTAAAATCACGTGTCCATAAAACTACATTATAAGTTTAATTGTTATCCAATATTTAGGGTAAACAGCTTGGCGCCCACGTGAGGCTATGGATAATATTGACTGCCTGGTATTAATCCACATAACACACACAACTTTAAACTTATTCTGGTAAGTTTCTTTGATTCCAAGAATGAACATGCCAAAATCTCAAGTAGCATCCACTCACACAGATACCGACCTTGGTCTTCATGGTGAAAACGAGAACATAGTCGCCTCGGGAAACGGAGTACCTCGAGTCAACCCCGATGGACCACCGGTCATAGACCCAATTGATGTCATTTCTCATATTGCCATTAATAAAAATTTAGCACTTGCCCGAAAAATATCATCCGCAAAAACGCCCAGGCAGTCGATCAGAACTCATAGAGTGGTGAGGAAGGCGAGATTAGCCTTCGAGTGACATTTGAAATATTGCAAACTTAGCAAGATGCGATAGCGTAACTCCAAAATAAGAGTCGAGCACAAACCAGAATTGAGCTCGATACATCACAGAAAGTTATTCAGAGGATCGAACCTGTATCGGAGAAATCAAACGATAATGGTTCGGGCAATGACCCCTCCATCATAAAGATGCTCGAGGACCTCACTAAACAAATCAAATCGGGAGAAAAGAAAACTGAGGCTAATGATAAAAGGTAGAAACGTACAATTTATGGGTTGACCAAATACCGGGGCACCCCCGATTCTAAAAGGTTTAGATTCGAAGAAGTTTGTGCAGAAGCCTTTCACTCCAAGTGCAGCTCCGACGCCCATTCTGAAGAAGTTTCGCATGATTGAAATCCCAAATACAATGGAACCACTAAACTAATGAGCATGTCACTTCTTATACATGCAAAAGGAAATGACTTAGAAGATGATAAAAATGAATCTTTTCTGTTGAAGAATTTTGGAGAAACTTTATCGAAATAGGTAATGATATGGTAGAACAATCTGCCGCCAATTCCATCGGTTCTTTTTCCATGCTTGCTGATTAATTCGTAAAGGCACACGCTAGAGCAATAAAGGTCACAACTAGGAAGTTATACCTATTCAAAGTGAGACAAAAGACCAATGAAATACTAAGGGAATTTGTATCTTGGTTCCAGATGGAACGCATGGACCTACCCTCGATCACCGATGATTGGGCTGTCCAAGACTTCACTCAATATTTGAATGAGCGAAGTTCCATAGCATCAAGACAACTAAAGCAGAATTTGATTGAATATCCAGCTGTGCCCTAGACTAATGTACATAATTGATACTAGTCAAAGATCAAGGTCGAGGATGATCAGTTAGGAGCCCTTTCTGGTTCCGTTTACCCAAATATATCCGACAACAAAATTCAAAGGTACATCAATAGAGAGCCTCGGTCAAACAGAGATTGGTACAAACCATATAATACATATCATAGAAACAACAGACCGGGATGTAATCCTGTTTGAAATGATCAAAGGAATGATCGAGAACAAATCTCCAGAGGGCTCATGAGTAAGAGTGGATTTGATAAATGTGACGACCCAAAGGGGTCATCACTGTAATTTTCCCTTTATTTGCGCGTCTGAGGCCTTGAAAAACCTCTTAATTGGTTTTCTCAATTTGCGTGCACAGTCCGGGCACGAAGCCAAAAAATTTTTATGTGGAAATATTTGAATTCTATGTTAAAAACTTTGAATTTTGATAATAATATTGCTATAGTTGACTTTGGTCAATGTTTTGGGTAAACGGATCCGTACCCATGATGTAAAGGTCCTAGAGGGTCCGTAAGGAAATTTGGGACCTAGGCGTATTCCCGGAATCGAAATTGGAGGTCCCATGCCCGAGTACGGAGCTTTTTTGTGAAATTATTTTTGAAAATGCTTAAGGAAAAATAAAAATGAATATTTGATTAAAAGTGATAGTATCGGGCTCGTATTTTGTTTCCGATACCCGGTGCAAGTCTTAAATGAGCGTATAGCGCTATCTGTAAAGTTTTGTTGAAAACGGATGTCGTTTGGTGTGTTTCGGACTAAAAGTGGAAAGTTTGAAAGTTTTGAACTTTGAAATGAAAATCATGATTTTTGGAGGGTGATTATTTGATATTGATGTTATTTTGGCGATTTGATCGCATGAGTAAGTCCGTAGGATGTTTTTGAGGTGGGATGCATGTTTGGGTTGGAGCCCCGAGGGCTCGGGTGAGTTTCGGATAGGTGTTAGGCTCATTTGAAACATTTTTAACTGCTGATGTCTGCAGTCTTCACAATTGCGAAGACTTATTCGCAAATGCGAACCTCCCTTGTTTGGCCAGACATCGCAAATGCGATGTTTTTCTCGCAAATGCGATCGCCCCCCTTGTCATCCATACTTCGCAAATGCGAAGTCAATCTCGCAAATGCGACTTCCCCCGCCTAAGCCATGGGTTCGCAAATGCGAACATTTACTCGCAAATGCGAGTTCCTCCGTTCCCTACCCAGTTTGCATTTGCGAACAACCTCTCGCAAATGCGAGTTTCCCTTTAATTTTGCCCAGTTCGCAAATGCGAAGTTAATATCACGTACAATATCTGCAACTGTGCAACTTATACTTAACTGATTTCAAATTTCATATTTCATATTTTCAAAACTCAAACCTCCATTGGCAATTTTCTCTCGACTCTTTCTCTCCCAAACAACTTGTAAGTCACTTTTACTTAATTTCTTCAAACGTTAACATCTTTTATCATGATTTCAACTTAAAATCAAAGCTTTTCATGGGTAAAAATAGGGATTTGGGGTAGAACCTAGGTTTTCATAAAATTGGGGGTTTGGACCTCAATTTGGGGTCCGATTTCAAAACAAATTGCATATATGAACTCGTGACCTGATTTTGGTTTGAACCTCGAGTTTTGACCACGTGTGCCCGAGGGCATTCTGGGAAATGTTTGGGTAAAACTTGGGAACTTCATTCTTATGCATTCAAATTGATTTAACTAGCATTTGTTGATACAATTGAGTAAATTGTGGTTAGATTCGACCTGTTTTGCGAAAAATGTGAGGGGTTAAGCTATTCTAGAGGCGTGAGTTGAGTTGGAAGCTTTTGAGGTAAGTGTTTGATCTAACTTTGGCTTGAGGGAATATGATTAGGATAATATTTGCTATGTGCTATGTGGAGTCGTTTATAGGTATGGTGACAGTTACCTATGCGCCCGAGTCTAGCATGATCGTGAGTCATAATTGCTATTAAATTGTCGAAAGAAGTGCACAATTGGGATAATTACTTGTTAAATGAACCATGAAATGATAGTTGAGTAGCAAATGAGATAAGGAAGGAAACTTTGGTACTTTTCCCTTGCCGGGATTTGTTGTAGAATCGTTTTCCCTTGCCGGGACTTATTGTAGAATTGCTTTCCCTTGCCGGGACTTATTGTTGAAATACTCTCCCTTGCCGGGATGATTAATATTGTTTTCTATATCCTCGCCCCCAATATTTTTGATCATTGTTTGGGTGAGGATGAGCGGTATAGCACGATGGGTGATGCCGTGTAATCAGTGATCTCTTTATCCTTATGGCTTGGGTGAGGTTGAGTGATAAAGCACGATGGATGATATCGTGTAACTACTTTATGCTATTGATTGGATGAGGATGAGTGATAAAGTACGATGGGTGATGCCGTACACTGTGATGGATTATCTTGGTGAGTACGAGAGTAAAAGCACGATGGTGGTGCCGTGCAACCTTTGTTTTACTGGTTTTGTCTTATTGGTGTTTGTTATACAATTTCCATTTCTTTGTTGTTGATGATTAGATAATTGAACTACTATACCCCTCGCATGTCCCCTCCCCATTATCTGTTTAGATTTTGTTATTTTCTATTATTGGACATACATATGTACAAGTTGATTGTGGTAGGTCCGGTTTAGCCTCGTCACTACCTCGCCGGGGTTAGGTCGGTTGTGCTGATACTACGCTTCTGTGCCTTTTTGTACACAGATTAGGACACAGCCTACAGACCGTAACAGTAGTTAGGGGGCGATCCTTCAGTCCAGAGACTCCGAGGTAGTTCGCTGGCGTTCGCAGGTCCTGAGTCTCCTTTATCTTTTTTTTTTTTCCAGTTTGTTTAATTGTATCAAACAGACATGTTATGTATTTCTTTCAGACTGTGCTTGTAGTACTCCTTTAGTCATCTGTGAGTAGTGACACCAGATACTGGGTAGAAGAATGTTGTTAATTTCCGCATTTTGTTATCGCTATTGTTGTTAAAAGACTTCCGCATGTTTTAATTAATTATTTTAGTATTTAACTTGTTTACATCTAAGTTTGGTGAAAATGTTTAAAAAGGTTGGCTTGCCTAGCTTCGACAGTAGGCGCCATCACAACTCCCGATGGTGGGAAAAATCAGGGTCGTGACAATAAACATGCCAAGCTTAAAGATGCATCGGGTATTGTATCAACCATCAGACGAATCAAGGATACTAGGTGGCCCAGACCCGTACATACCAATCCAGCTCAAAGGAGCCCTAATAAAATATGCAAATACCATGTAACACATGGTCATAGAACCGAAGATTGCAGACAGTTAAGGGGGAGGTAGCTCGTTTATTCAATGAGGGTCACCGTCGAGAGTTCCTGAGTAACCGAGCTAAAAATCACTTCAGTGATAGGGATGCAAATAGGAAAAACAAATAGGAGGAATCATAACACGTGATTCATTTGATAGTTGGTAGGGGTCGATATTCCTCAAGGTCAGATATCTAAACGCATCAAGGTGATAATCAAGGGGGAAACATACTCGGGACTACTTACAGATACATTGTCTTTCAACGATGAGGATGCATAAGGGATCGAACAGCCTCATAATGACGTGCCGGTAATATCTATCCTTATGAATAAAGTTCAAGTTAAAAGTGTATTGATTGATCCAGATAGCTCGGAAAACATTATTCCGTCGAGGGTCATAGAGCAACTCGGCCTCCAGGATCAAATCGTGCCTGCAACTGGAGTACTCAGCGGCTTCAATATGGAAAGTGAAACCACCGTAGGGGAAATTATTTTGCCAGTAAATGTGGTCAGGAATATTCAAGAAATAATGTTCCATGTAATCGAAGGTGACATAAGATACAACGCACTATTCGGAAGACCTTGGATTCATAATATGAGGGCAATACCTTCAATGCTTCATCAAGTCTTGAAATTCCCAACATCAGAAGGAATCAAAATGGTGTACGGGGAATAACCCACCGCCAAAGAGATATTTGTAATTGATGAACTAGTACCAATATCGGCGCTTTCATCAATAAAGGGATCAGAGTCAAAGGGAAAACAAGAAGTCAAATAGCAACCACAGGCACCGCCCTCGACCTCATCGGAAGAACAGGAGATCTTCAAGGATGAAGGTTATATGATACCTCAAACCTTCATAACCCCCGATGATTCTAATGCAACAAAGTCAACGGTCGAGGAGCTGGAACAACTAATATTGATCGAGCATCTTCTCGATCGAAAGGTATACTTGGGTATGGGGCTAACTCCTGAGTTAGAAAAGAATCTTTCAATTCCTTTTAAATAATATGGATTGTTTTGCTTGGTCCCACATGGATATGACAGGAATCCCACCGGAGATCACAACACGTCAATTGAGCCTGGACCCGAGTTTAGACCGGTAAAACAAAAGAGAAGGCCCCAGTCTGAGGTAAAACATGCATTCATCAAGGATGAGGTAACCAAACTTCTTAAAATAGGATCCACTCGGGAAGTAAAATATCCCGAATGGTTAGCAAACATAGTTGTCATCTCTAAAAAGGGGAACAAACTTAGAATGTGCGTAGATTATAAATATTTAAACAAATAATGTCCCAAAGACTCTTTTCTTATGCCGAATATCGATCGCATGATCGATGCCACAGCCGACAACGAGATCCTTAGTCTTCTCGACAATTACTCCGGGTACAATCAAATTCAAATGAACCCGGAATATTAGGAAAGACTTTATTCATCACTAAGTATGATACCTATTGTTGTAACGTAATGTCGTTTGGGCTAAAGAATGCTAGTGCTACTTGCCAATGCCTAGTGAATCGAATGTTTGAAGAATAAATAGGTAAATCAGTGGAGGTATATATTGATGAAATCTAGTTAAGACCCTGCTCACAGAGGACCATTTAACAAATTTGCTGGAAACCTTCAACATATTGAGAAAATACAACATGAAGCTCAATCCTGAGAAATGTGCATTTGGGCTTGGTTCAGGCAAGTTCCTCGGCTTTTTGGTGTCAAATTGGGGGATCGAGATCGACCTCGATAAAATCAAGGCAATCAAACACATCATAGTTGTGGACAACATTACGACCGGACAAAGATTAATAGGGCGAATAGCCGGTTTATCTCGAGGTCTTCAGATCGAAGTCACATGTTCTTCTCACTGCTCAAAAAGAAGAACAATTTCGCTAGGACCCCAAAATTCCAACATGCGTTAGAAGAGTTAAAGCGGTATCTTTCGAGCCCACAATTACTTCATAATACGAAAGCATACGAGCAACTCTACTTATATTTAGCAGTCTCGGAAGTGGTGTCCTAGTTTGAGAAAAGCAAGGTACACAATTTCCTATTTACTATGTTAGTCGAACTTTAGGTAAAGCAGAAACCTAGTACCCACACTTTCAATCTTAGCAGACTTCTTGGCCAACTTCACGCCAGCCCTCGTACTCGAGGTTGAAAAGGAACTTTTGTTAAAAATAGGTACATCTTCGAGGGTGTGGAACCTTTTCGCATATGGCTCTTCGAATATAAAGGGGTTCGAGCTAGGCGTCATTTTGAAGCCATCCTCAGGCAGTACAATTAGAAAATCTGTCAAAACCCCTAAGTTGACTAACAATGAGGCTGAATATGAGGCCATCTCGAGCTGGCTACAAGCTTGGGAGCAGAGGTCATCGAGGCCAAATGTGACCCCTACTTGTGGTTAACCAAGTCAACAGAACCTTCGAGGTTCGAGAAGTCGAATGCAAAGGTACTTGGACAAGCTGCATGTAACCCCGCACCAGTTTAAAGAAAGGATCATACAACATGTACCTCGAGAGCAGAAAAGTGAGGCGGATGCCCTTACAAATTTGGGGTCATTAGTAGAAGACTATCGTATAACTTTTGAAGTCAGTAGTTAAAGAAGGCCACACCGAAATAAACTCCACAAGCCTAACTTGGGATTTGAGGAATAAATATATCGGGTATCTAAAAAATGGGAAGTTTCCATCGGACCCTAAGGAATCTAAGACTCTGCGAATAAAGGTTGCACGATTCCCATTGTCCGAAGATGGAACATTATACAGAAGGATGTTCGATGGAACATTGGAAATATGTTTGGGTCCAGGAGACACTAATTACGTCCTACGAGAAATTACAAGGTACTTTTGGGAACTATTTTGGTGCCGAATCACTGGTTCACAAAGTCATCAGATCGGGGTACTATTGGGCCAATATGGAAAAAGAAACTAAGGAATTCGTTCGAAAATGCGACAAATGCAAAAAAAATGCACCGATGATCCACCAGCCTGGAGAGCAAGTTCATTTAGTCCTATCCCCATGGCTGTTCCTGAAATGGGAAATGGATATCGTCGGCCCTCTGCCATCGGCCCCAGATAAAGCTAAATTCATTTTATTTATAACTAACTATTTTTGAATCAAAGGCTTTCAACAAAGTTAGATAAAAAGAATTTATTGAATTTATATGGGATCACATCATATGTAGATTCAGGATACCGGCCCAGATAGTATACGACAATGGAAAACAATTCATTGGCAGCAAAAATATAAAGTTCCTCGAAGATCACAAAATAAAAAGGATCTTGTTGATGTTGTATCATCCTAGTGGGAACGGACAGGCTGAATCAACAAACAATACCATCATTCAGAATCTAAATAAAAGATTGAACGAAGCTAAGGGGAAATGGAGAGAAATTTTGCCTGAAGTCCTTTGGGCGTATTGAACAACGTCAAAATATAGTACGAGGGAAACATCGTTCTCCTTAGTATATGACGCCAAAGATCTGATCCCGGTCAAGGTGGGGAGCCTAGAATCAGGTTTTGATACACAACAAAAAAGGTCCGCTCACGAGGCTATGAATACAAGCCTCGAATTGCTAGATGAAAAACGGGAAGCCGCCCTCATCCGAATGGCCACACAAAAGCAGCACATCAGAAGGTACTACAACCAAAGAGCCAATCTTCGCTAATTTCAAATCGGGGAGTTAGTTCGGAGAAAATTCACTCGCAATAATTGAGACTCAAACGAAGGAAAACTCGGCCCGAATCGGAAAAACCGTACAAGGTCCTCGGTATCATCGAAAAGGGATCTTTGGCACGATGAATGACAAACAATTGCCAAATAATTGGAACATATTACTCCTCATTATTGCTAAGGTACGACCTTATTATTTTCATTTATATTTTATGTATTGCAGGTGCTCGATCGAAGGCATCAAAGTTCTCTCCAAATATGAAGTCCTTACGTATGAAAGCACGCGTTGCACTCTTTTTTTCTTCGACCAATTTTTTTCCCAAATAGGTTTTTCTGGAAAGGTTTTTAATGAGGCAACCATTGTTCGTGCTAACTTAGAGCAATTCAACAGTATCCGAGGCTTCTTTGCAATCAACCTTGAATTCTGGGGGCATAACCCTCGGATATTATGTTTTCAAGGAAAACACTTCGGGTCAACATGGTCTTAATAGGTAAAAATATATAGGGGCTAAACAGTCAAATGAACCGTGTCCATTTAGATCACTCAAGCCCTAATGGCAAAAATGTATGCATGAATAATCTACCGAGAGAAGCATTTTTCCTTGCCAAATACTTCTTGCCTTAAAACATTTTTTACTTTAAAATTTCATACTTTTGATCTATTGTGGAAACAAGCTTAAGGGCCGATCATATCTGAAGTTTAAAAAATTCACCCCGTACTCGGGGACTACTGTCCAAAAAATCGATGTAATCAAATTATTAAAATCTCGAGATCATAAGACCTTAAGAAGGCAACCCTGGTTTTATAGGCCATGGCCACCCCACTCAGGGACTGATACTTCGAACAAAGGAAATATAATCGAGAAATAATCCCAATATGCAAACCCCAATTTAAAGGCTACGACCAAATTAACACGGTCCGAAGACGTCCGAATTTCATAATAAAAACAGGCCTTATAATATATTCACAAAATCGGTTAAAAAGGCTACCCTAGGCAAAGTTAAAAAGAGTTTTGATAATATAAAACCTCAAAAACCCTAAAGGGATACCATATTATTCGAACTCTCGAAATAATCTTATGCTAAGGCAATGCAAATTTATTTATGATTAACTTTCTTTAGCCAAAAAAGGGGAAATGAGCCATTCTTTTAAGGCCATATTGGCCTAATGCAGGAGCCTAAGAGCCATTTTATTTTTGAGTTGGAGGAGTCACCCTCACTCAACTAAAATCTAAGGGTCATCCTACTTCGAGCTCGACCAAATACTCACTCGATTAAGAAAACTACAATAGTCTGACTTCGATCAAGTTCCCCACGCCTCATACAAAAACTTTCAAGACATGGTTGAAACACAATTTGTACGAGGCGCAAAATTGAAATAAAGACAAATCAAAGAGAAAATATATCTTCATATATTATTAAAAAAGTTACATGGATCGGTCAGGATCCTATAAAAAAATTAAAAAAAGGAAAAATTCTAAGTGCCTAATTTTCCTCGGGAGATACACGTTCATTATCGAAATACCCTCCGCTATCAGATCCACTTACGCTCCCAGAATCATCATCATCGGAAGAGCACAACACTTTGGCTTCAGCCTCGAGTACTTTCGCATTCTCGATATTGACAACAAGGTTAAAGCTAAAAACATGAATCTCCTCAAGAGTCTCTCTTCGAGACTGGTACTTGGCATGCTCAGCAACCCAGTATGATCGAGTCTGAGCAGTATCAGTAACTTCCTTAGCTCGAGCTTGGGGAACTTCAGCAGCAACTCGGAAGAATGGTCACGACCGTTTCCACGTTAGCATATACCTTTTCTTCTTCAGATGTGGCCTTTGCAACTTCGGCAGGCAACCTAGCCTCGAGCTCCTCAATTTTCTTAGCTCAGGCTGAGCGTTCCTCCTTCATGCTTTGGAGTTGACGTTTGGCCGATGATAGTTGGGCTCGATCAGTATATTTCTCCGAGACAAGGCAATCCATGTTTTGTTTCCACCCCAAAGTCTCCACCCTCATCATGTTGGCCTTCTCACGAAGCTATTCGATCTTTTCAGCCTTCTGCTGAACCTGCTATATCTCTTCGTTCTTGAATTGATATATCGAGCTTCTAATAATTTTCATTGCTTACTCAATCTGGTAGGTCTACTCTATATGAGTTATGGCCGATTCAGCTCGGAGGTCCTTAATCTCATATTCTTTTTGACCACTGAGAAGTTTAAGGAAATTTCTCTCCTTCACGAGCTTTTGAAGATTGGCCTCGCACCAGTTCACTTTTGCTCGGGATTTAGAAAATGCTTCCCGATGAAACGTCAAGGCCTATGAAGAAAGAAAGGAAATTAGGAAAGAAGACATAAATGCAAGTGTAATATTAATGAAGGGAGCTGAGGCTTACCCGGCTTAGAAGTCGTTGAGCCACATCAAAGAGGCTCGATGCATCACTCAGGTCGATAGCATCTTCAACTCCTGTAAAGCAACCACAGAAAAGGTTCTCCCCTTCGTGGGTTGTTCCCACATCGGGGGTTCCCATGGCCTGGGCTTCTTGAAATTTCCCCTCAAAAAACGTAGGGAGGGACGGTGAATCGCCAATATCTATTTCCCCAATCAAGCCACTTGGGGCGTTTTCTTCATTTTGAAGGGCCTCGAAATCACCCCCTTTTGGCCACCCGCCGATTGCTCATTATGGCGGGAGACATCTTCAGCCTCTGACAACTCGGGGTCTTTTCTCTGACCATTTTTTAAAATCTACTTGGTTTGAGGTTGAACCTCTTCTATCATCACCGGTTGAGAAGCCTTTGGGGCCTCGGTTCTCCTCTTCGTTCGGGCTTAGACCTCGAAGCTAGAATCTTCATTTTCCTCTTTTTCCTCCCTTTGTCGCTGAACTACATTAGGAGGCAGAACGACAATGACTTTTTGTGACCTACGAGCCTTGCTCTTCTTGGGATTTGGAGTCTCGGAGGGTGAGACGATTTTATTTTCTTTTTCTTCGATGGCTTCGGGATCGGGGGCGAAACCTCCTGCTCTCCAGACGGGGGCCTCATGACGACATCTTTGTCGAGGCATATATGAAAGGAAGTTAAGTGGGTATAATAGGGAAACATTTAACAAAACCAGCAGATACGTTAAGAAAAGGTTTACCATTATTTTTAGCGTCCCATCGGCCCTTTGCTAAATCGCGCCATGAGCGCTCAACGTACAAGGAGGTCGAAGCTAGGGTTCGAACCTAGTTCTTGAGGTTCAAAATCGCACTAGGTATCCAAGTGACCGCTACATTATAGAAAATGATGTCGATGAGGAGGAGTAAAGGAAAAAAAATAGTAATTAGAAGCTAAAGGAAGGATTGAACTTACGGTTCATATTTCACTTCTCGGCAATAATTAACTCGGAAGTTTTCACTCGACCGGACCGATCAATCCACCATAGATCCTTGTCCTTCATCTATGCCTGAGACCAACACCTTGGTGGCCCGATGTTGAAGCTTTATTAACCCACCTAAAAAAAGATGGGGCCTATACACCCTGATGAGGTGGTCGAGGTTGAAAGGCATCCCTTCGATTTTGCTCATGAAAAACCAGAAAAGAATGAAAATCCACCAAAAAAGGGTAGATCTGACCTAGGGTTATTTGATATCGGCGGCAAAAGTCAATGATGATGGGATGAAAGGGCCCGTCGTAAAAGAGTTAGTGTAAACACTTAGAAACCCTTTCACATGTGTGGTGATATCCTCCTCGGGGGTTGGATTCACTACCTCTTTCTTCTCCCAATGGTAGTCTTTCTTGACCTGCTCTAGATCACTCTCAATTATCAAGCACATGTACCTCGATATTGGTTCACACCGGCCAGGGACAGACTAAGTTTTATCGACTTTGAAGTTGGAGATAATATCACACCCCCTCGAGAACACACTCCTTGGGGCGCGACTCCACCAGCGTTTTATTGTCGGACGTCCGCGATGAAGAAGCGCCCTCCTTTTGTGGAATAGTTTTAGATGTTTTTGCCATCTCTTCAATAAGAGAATGGGGTTTGGTATTTTGAGGGAAGGTTGATAATGAAACCTAGAGATTATACAACAGGAAAAAGCATGAAGGAAGTAAAAAACTTTGAAGATTAAGGCGGAGATTAAGAGTAAAGTTTAGGCAAAAGAGAAGGAAAGCACATTTATATAAAGAAGATGATGTTTCAAAATCAATAATGACAGACAACAACTGACACACAATGAATGCCTCGATATGCAAACTGACGGGATGTTTCAGTCACTTCCACCGCTGACGTCATGAAAATGACGTCATGGCAGGTCAAGGTACAAAATTGAGGGCTCAATTCGTTTCTTCTCATTACACTCCAAGAAATAAGGGGATTATCTATATACGGTTAAAATCAGGCCTACTTATTTTTACTATTTGATCGAGGTTAGGGAATTGTGCCGAAGATATACCTCGCAATAGATCAGACCGAGGTAAGAGGATAAGGCACCAAATTTGAGGACTGAGGTACATATCGAAGATCGAGGCCAACATCGATCGACACCAAATGTGACCGGCATCGAGCAAAGAACAATAAAAGAAAGGAGAAATATCTGTGACTGGCCGAAGAACATGACATAAATCTCGGTACATATCAAATTAAGGGCGGTGATTAAGTTAATCATGGGATTTACTTCAATAATTAGAATTGTACCATAAACAGAATTCCTCTATTATATAAAGAGGGCCCTAATCATTTTGTAATCATCTCACGCATATCAAAGCAATAATGTATATTTTAGCTTACATTCTTGCCCATCAGTTAGTTTGTTTCTTAACTATTCTGGGCATCGATCGGTTCAAGGTCATTTAAGCTCGAGAGTTGTATCAAGTTTCAAGACTGATTTACTTTATCTAATTGTTAATTTTTGCTGCTAATATTACGTTTATCAATTGGTATTAGGTAAAATTACGTGTCTTTAAAATCATATTATTAATTTAATTATTATTCAATTTTAGGTTAATTAAACAGATGCATAAAAGCTTTCTGTTCATATTATTATTAATTATCCTCTAAAAAGTTATTGTATCTTCTTACGGTTGGTTGTCGAGAAGCTTTCGTTTTTGAAGAAGGCATGTGCCAACCAATCTATATTTTCTTATTTTTCACTTCATTTATCTGATTAAGTTCGGAATGTATCGCTGTTTTAGGGTTGCTAGCTGATAGATAGGCATTGAATACATGAAAGTTTGATTGTTATTGAAGGTAGGTATATGTGTCCTAGCATCGAAAGCAAGATTTTTGGATTCAAAAAATAAAATAGATGCAAAGAAAAATTAGAGAAATTCAACATCTAATGTCTACACACAAACAAATTTGACCTCATATACACAATATAACATTCCATACTCCTATCCAAGAAAATATCTAGTCTTATGGTACCAAATACTGAATCCAGTATTATTGTTTTGACGCATAATTTATGTGTAAATATTTATTAAATTTGTAACAAATAGTGGATATTTATGAATTCAAGAATAAAAATTTAAAGATTAAACTCAAAAAATTTAAATTCTGAACACAACTCTATCCGATCCACGTATATAAATTGCCTCTCATAAAAGGGAAAGGAATACGGCCATATCAAGGATTAAAACATGAAAATAATGTAAGAAAAACCAGCACGAGTCAGTGCTCTACTATAAGCCTAAAACAATCAAAAATATATAAGGTTAAATTGTAATCAAATATTATAAGCCCAAGAGATGATTATTGCTTCGAAAGTCTTTGTAGATCTGTAAATGAATGATAAAAAATAGACTTAGATTAAGAAAGAAGCAATGGTTAAGAACTCGAGAGGGAGAGAGAAATAGAGATAGAGATTGTATTATTCGAGAATAATCATGATGCCATTACAATGTGAGGTTTCCTTTATATAATAGGAAAACTTTCTCAAAATAATAAAAAAAGTACAAAGGTTGGTGGCTTCCACTCAGTTAAAGGGTCTGGTGCTAAACGACGTCATTTCTTCTTCACTGATTTGGGCCATACCTTTTCTTGGGTCGCCCTTATCATAGGGGACGTGCTCACCTGGCGCGGGGACATTGTGAGCCAAATTTAGCCCCATACAGTTAGTCCCTCCATTCGTTGGAGATGTACTCGATGATCTTATTCAATGGACGGACATGCACGATTTGCTTTTTATGGAAATTTGGCCACGCCCAGAGGCGCCTTTGTCGCAGAGCATGAATGTGGATAGCATTTTGGGCCATTGACGTGCGACCCATCTTTTTTAAGGTGACGTCAACAATCACATGCGTCATCATTATACCTGTTCCCGAGACTATTCAGAACACGACATGACGTTTCGGTTTCCGACGCTGGTTTCAGAATTGAGCCTCTTCGATTTTCGTGTGCCCCACTCCTATAAATAGAAGATTGGTTCAAAAAGTTTCATCTTTCGATCTTTTGGAAAGTTTCCCTTTGTTTCTTTCTTCATCCTTTTTTGTTGCATTACATCATTTTCATAAAGATTTCATTCCTGAGAATTGTCTCGCTCATTACTAATACTTTATTCTCTCACTGTGTATAATGGCAAAATTCCAAGGAACCAAAAAGACTAAAGACAGTGCCCCTTCTAGGGTTTCGCCCTCTTCTGATGGTGAAGGGGAAGGGGCGGGAAAAACCCTAGTTCCTTTGACGGTAGACAATATTTTACCGAAGGATTTGAGTATAAGAAATGACTTCAATACCACATGCCCCTCCCACCCCTGGGAGGAGAGCGATTTACTCCAGTCTCACCGGGAAGTTATTAGAACTAGATACAATATTCCTGATTATGTCGAAATAGCTCCGGCCGGGACAGACTATGCCAATGTACATAGGCCCGATTTTAGTACATTCTATGAATATGATCTTAGAATCGGGTATAACTTTCCGCTAACCCTTTGGCGGAAGAGCTCTGCCGCTTCTATCACGTATGTCCGGCTCAGCTCACACTTTACGTCCTGAAGATATGTCAGATCCATACCACGCTTGCGGGTGAGGCCAGGGCCGTTGTTTCCATTCACCACCTGCTACAGATGTTCAGCCCCAGTTATATGAGAGGTACCATGCTCCAACTGAGGAGCCGCGGTAAGAAGAACTTTGTTGTGAGGGCTGACGACAAAGCTAACCGTGAGTTCTGGTGGAAATACTTTTACGTTAGGGCGAGCCATCTAGTATCCGATCCAGAAGGATTTCCAGAGACGTGGAATGCAGGATGTAAGTATCTCTCCATGTAACTTTACGACTCTCTATTTTGACTGACCAATAACTCTGGACTCACTTTCTACCTTTTTTTTGTAGTGGTGGCTAGCTCACCCCGCCCCGTTGATGATATTAGGTCATGGGTGGTGGGGTTGATACCATATGCGGCGAGATGCCGCATTTGGCCTGATTTCCATAGGTTGTACGGCCCAACCAATAACAAACTTCCCTATTTCCTTTCATTTTGTTTTGGCTTGGAGACCTTCCTACCTTATGTGCTTTTTGTTTGCTAGGTTGGGTGCTTCCACAAGGACCAAAAAGAAGAAGACTGACGTCGGCCGTCTAGGGCGGAGTCTGACTTCGACGGGGGAGATATACTTGTGGGCGGTTCACCTAGAGGTAGCCCCCTTTCGACTCCCCAGCAAGGGGCTACATCAGTAGCTGTACTGGAAGCGGTGCTTGAGGCTGCTTATGTAGAGATACCAGAGGCCGTAGCTACAACTACACCTGAAATCATTCCTGTGCCGGTACCTGAAGTCGCTCCAGTAGAGCCGACTTTCGAAGGAGAGGAGCCGCCTGAGAGAAAGAAGCGGCGACTGATTATTGGCAAAGGGATTTCCGTTGAGGGCGTGAGGAGGCCCTGTGAACCCCGCCAAGTGCCGAGGTCAACCTTTATGGCATAAACCATTCGTTTTGGGAGAAGGGTTCCTCAGAGAACGATTGTCGCCGCCCGTTCGGTTTGTGTCCCAAGAGGCAAGTCGTCTTTCACTATTAATGAAGCGGCTACGAAGATTGAGAGGACGGGCTCTGAAGCCGCTCTTGGGGAAGCACCAGACAGCTTGGCCTGTGTGGAAATGAGGGAGGGCCAGTATACTCGCCGCATTGTGATCCCTGGTGGATACAATTTTCTAGAAGATAGCGAGTAGGCTGTGGCGGATATGACCCTGTCGTTTGTGGTTGCGGAGCATGAGTCGCTGAAAAGTGTTAGAAACACGGACTTGTCGAGGCGGGTAGCCGGCTCAACTTTGTAGGTAGCTTTTAGCTTCCTTTTTTTTGTTTTATCGTACAAAGCGACCGTGATATGTACTGGCGCGTTTCTTCTCTTCTTTTCAGACCCTCATCTTTGAGGTAGAGAGGAGGTGGCGTGAGCAGAAGAAGGTCGCCACCTTCACCAAAATGGCAAATAAGTACAAAGAGGCTCGTGCCAAGCATTAAGCATTGGCAGACATGCTTAAGCATGATCCCCAGTTCCAAACATTCCGTGAGGGCCTTGAGGAATCACTGGCTCTTTTGGAGAAGAGAGCGGCTGAGCTGAAGGAGATGGATGAGCAGCTCATGGCTGCCTTAGCTCGGATTAAAGAACTGGAAACTCTCCATCGGTCAAAAGAGGAGGACTTGGAGATCAGCCGCAGGGTGCCAAGATCAGGTTACCGCCCTTACAGCTGAGCTTGATGCCAGGAAGGCCAAAGTTGAGACCCTCAAGCGACCGTCCCCACATGATGCGGTGCACCATGAGGCGCATGAGATGTGTGTGTATCATGATGCTAGATTGGTCGTTTTTGGGGAGATTTTGGCGGCGGGTCGAGCTTCCGAGGTGGAAGTGGAAAGGAAAAGGTACTTGACTCGTGTCACCTGTGAAACGGCCAATTACAGCTCCGATTCACCTGGTAGGGAGGGCTGTAATTCTGAGGATGCCAACAATCTAGACTCCAGTTCGTGGATTTCCAGGGCTTATCAATCTGGAGACGGCAATGGACCAAGTGACGATTAGGTGGGTCGCAATGGGAGGGATTGTGAAGGCCCTTAGGGCTTGTATGTGTGAATATGTTTTGTGTAGATGGGGCCTTTTCTAATGCCATTTGTATGTATATTTTTGGAGATAAATGGAATATATCTTCTCTTCCCTCCTTTTGTCGCTATTTTTCTTTCGTTCTTTAAGAACTTTTGTTGCGCTCTTTGTTAATCGTCGGCGTTGGCGGCCCTGGTCGAAATTAGATCAAAGATTTTAGTCATAATGGAATCGACAGCCTTAGCCATAACGGTGACTTCGACTGTTGTCGAGTCGTTTGCTCTCCCTAGTCGAAACTAAGTCTACTATTAGCGACAATGGCCTTAGCCATAATGTAGTTGATGGCCATAGCCATGTAGGCGACTTCGACATTCTTCGAGTCATTTACTTACCGTAGTCAAATCTAGGTCGATCGTTGGTGGTATAGCCTTATCCATGATATAATTGATGGCCTTAGCCATGTAGGCAACTTCGATTGTCGTTGAGTCGTTTACTCACCGTAGTCGAATCTGGGTTGACGGTTGGCAATGATGGCTTAGCCATAAAGTAATCGATGGCCTTGGCCATGATAAAATGATGGCCTTAGCCATGCAGACGACTTCGACTATTGTCGAGTCGTTTACTCACTATAGTCAAATCTGGGTCGATTGTTGGCGACGATGGCTTATGCCATAATGTAATCGTTGGTCTTGGCTATGATAGAACTGATAGCCTTAGCCATGTAGGTGACTTTGAGTGTCGTTGAGTCATTTACTCACCGCAGTCAAATCTGGGTTGACTGTTGGCGATGATGGCGTTAGCCATAATGTAATCGATGGCCTTGGCCATGATAGAACTGATGGCCTTGGCTATGTAGGCGACTCCGACTGTCGTCGAGTCGTTTACTCACCGTGGTCAAATCTGGGTTGACTGCTGGTGATGATGGCCTTAGCCATAATGTAATCGTTGGCCTTGGCCATGATAGAATGGATGGCCTTAGCCATGTAGGCGACTTCGACTATCATTTAGTCATTTACTCACCGTAGTCGAATCTAGGTCGACTGTTGGTGATAATGGCCTTAGCCATAATGTAATCGATGGCCTTGGCCATGATAGAACTGATGGCCTTAGCCATGTAGGTGACCTCGACTGTCGTCAAGTTGTTTACTTACCGTAATCAAATCTGGGTCGACTATTGGCGACGATGGCCTTGGCCATGATAGAACTGATGGCCTTAGCCATGTAGGAGACTTCGACTGTCGTCGAGTCGTTTACTCACCGTAGTCAAATCTGGGTCGATTGTTGGAAACGATGGCCTTAGCCATAATGTAATCGATGGCCTTGGCCATGATTGAACTGATGGCCTTAGCCATGTAGGCGACTTCGACTGTCGTCGAGTCGTTTACTTACCATAGTCGAATGCGGGTCGACTGTTGGCGACGATGGCCTTAGCCATAATGTAATCGATGGCCTTGTCCATGATAGAACTGATGGCCTTAGCCATTGGTGATGGCCGTAGCCTTTCATACATTGGAGATGGCCGTAGCGTTTCTTACATTGGAGATGGCCGTAGCCTTTCATACATTGGAGATGGCCGTAGCCTTTCATACATTGGAGAGGGTCGTAGCCTTTCATACATTGGAGATCAAGCTAGTCCAGTCCCTTTATCATGTCGGCCTGGAGGTCGTAAGGAGAGGCTGATATGATAAACTTGTTCTGCAAATATCTCCAGGTGTTCCCTCTGCCGCCTCGCTATAAACCTCCCCGAGAAAACCCAATTGGGACAAAATTCGGGTAAGGGAAAAAGAGTACGACTTGGGAGACACCTTTTAGTAGTGGAAATACTTGAGGTGAGTAACGTTCCAGTTGTTTCGGAGAGTTTTCCCTTCCATTTTTTCCAATTGGAATGTGCCTTTGCTGGCTACTGGTGTGATTTTGTAGGGTTCTTCTCAGTTGGTGGCCAAAGTCTTGGCCTTGAGGACATAATCTCCCACCTTGAGTGGTCTTATTTTGGCCCTCTTTTTGTATTATCTTTCGATTTCTTGCTTTAGGGTCTCCATTCTGATATGTGCCATCTCTCTCTTTTCTTCAGCTTCGTCGAGGTCTTGGAGTATGTTGGCGTCATTTTCTGTTCCGCTGGTGGGAAAATATCTTAGGCTTGGTTCGCCGACTTCAACGGGTATGACCGTATCAGTTTTGCAGACCTGCGAATACAGTGTTTCCCCTATGCTGGATTTGGGTGTGGTCCGGTGTGCCCACAATACTTCGGGTAACAGCTCGGGCCATAGCCCTTTGTCATCCTCGAGTTACTTCTTCAGTATTTTTAATATGGTTTTGTTGGAGGATTCTGCTTGGCCGTTGGCGGCAGAGTGATATGGCATGGAAAGTATCTTCTTGATGTGCCATTTATCGAAGAATTTGGTCGTTTTTTAATCGATGAGCTGCCGTTTGTTGTCACAACTAATTTCTTTGGGGATGCCGTAGCGTCATATAATAGTTTTCCATATGAAAGCGATTACCTCCAGTTCGCGTATTTGTGCGTACGCACCTGCTTCTACCAATTTAGAAAAATAGTCAGTTAATACTAATAAAAATCGTACCTTTACCCATCCTGTGGGTAGGGGGACGACTATGTCCATCCCCATTTGATGAAAGGCCATAGGGAGGTGACTTAATGGAGGGGCTCTCCTGGTTGGTGTATCATATGGGCATATTTTTGGCATTGTTCACATCGGCGAATGTATTCTGTCGCCTCCTTCTTCATGGTGGGCTAGCAGTAGCAGGCCCGTATGATGCATCGTATGAGGGCGCGGTTGCCTGTATAGGCACCGCAGTGATCCTCCTGTACTTCTTCGAGTACCGGCCTTATTTGGTGTGGTACCAGGCACTTGGCCAAGTGTCCACAAAATGTTCTTTTGTAGAGGTCGTTGTTTATTAAGCAGCACCAAGCGGCTTGCGTGTAGAGTTTCTTTGCCTCTTTCTTGTCGGGTGGCTGCCTTCCGCCCTATAGATAAGACACAAACTAGTTGCGCCTATCCCAAGTCAAATTTAAAGAGAATGCCTCAGTGTGGTCGATGGCGGAGTGGAGAAAGGTGACTACGCATTCTTTGTTGAAGTTTTTAGTGGCCGTAGCCAGTTTTTCAACACCGTCCGCTTTGATATTTCGTGCCCTTGGAATATGTTGCAGGCGGCGTTCGTCAAACTCGGGTAGTAACTTGCAGATTTCTGACCGGTATTTTTGCAGTCTCTGTTCTTGTCACGACCCCAAACCCGGTTGTTATGGCGCCTAGCACATTGCTAGGCAAGCTCGACCAATCACACTCACATTCCGAGCTACAAGCTCACATCCTTTATCACAAATCATTAACAACGAAGAGAAATTCGAAATTTTGCAGTTATATAGAAAACATCCCAACAACCAGTACATAATAACCTCCCACAGATCTGGGGGTCACGACTCAAGAGCCTCTACTATAATAGCGTAATTATACTAAAATACATCATAATCTGAGTATGCGGAAATATAAAAATACAGAAGTAATTGAGGAGTCAGGTCCTGCGAACGCCAGGCAGCTACCTCGACAAGCTCCGGAGAATACTCTGAGAAACAGCTAAAGGATCAACTCTAACCTGATGTACCTGGATCTGCACACATGGTGCAGGGAGTAAAGTGAGTACTTCAAACTCAGTGGTAATAGACATGTATAATGATATTGAAGGCAAGAAATCCTAATATACTCCACAGTATAACTACAGTAGTGTTTCTATTCTTTTAACAGTGTAAATCTCAATATGCAATAACAGGTAGAGCAGATAAATGTAAATGCATGAATGCAATGCAAAAATGCACATGAACGCTACGACGTAGCCCGATCCATTTGGGTACCCGCGCTCAGACTCCAGAAGGGCTCCTACAGCCCAAGCGCAATATCATAGTAACATACGCTGCGGCGCGCAACTCGATCCATTATCAGCCCAGCTCAATGCGTGCAAGCCTCACAAGCATAAAAAATTTACCGTTTTTAGTTCCGTTTATCAGTAATTATAGAATTACGTGTTCAAAATCTCAGAAATTGCCCATCACATTTAAACAGTGTTCTAGCTCAGGAATGATATCATGAGAACATGCTATAATTCATAGAAACAGTGATAACGATCCTCACAGGATTTAAATAACCGGTACGTAGCCCAAATATATCCATAACCATCCAAGTAGGAGGTTTACCGGCTCATATAGCCAACAACACAGTACAATGCCACTCGGTCGGACTAAGCCATAGTCCCCAATCGCAATCGACCCCGCACTCACCGTAGAGTACGTGTCTCGCCTCAATACAACGTCACAGTGTGATATACCGGAGTTTCAAACCCTCAGGTCACTATCCACATCTATTACTCACCTCGAACCGGCTGGAGACTAGTTCGCTATGCCTTTACCTCTATAATCAACCTCCGGGGGTGCCAAATCTAATCAAAACCAATAGGAATACATCAATATAGGCTAATGAAACATAACCTTGTCGACGCCCCCTTTTTCTCTAAAGCAAAATTTGGTTTTACGACATTATGGACAAAACAACTCTCATTCCCATTTGGGAGTTGGGTTATGGAATTTGAAGAGCCTCCACCTAATGATTATAGTGCATTAGGAAACTTTATGAAAAGAGTATTTTGAGAAGAAACCAAAGTTCGGGTAAGGGCTTGAGATTATCTCGAGGGGAAGATGTTAGGCACCCCTAAAGATCCACTACTGTGGTTCCCGGCCATGTTAATTGTGACTTTATAAAGAGATAAAACAATTAAACAAATAAGGTTCACATATATAACATTCACACAACTTGAAAAGTCTGAAAGAAGAAGGAATGACGTAAATTTAAAGTAAAAGAGAGGATTGATTTGGAAAAGCATTACTATAGAAGAACATTTAAATAAGCAAACACAGAGAGGGGTCCTAGATTTAACTACAATATGGATCATTCGATACAATATCCGCACATATTCCAAAGAGAGGTCGCTTTATGATATTATCGCATCGTCATCACCTCCATATTCTACCCTTCCCACCCCGTTGAGGTATCTGAACGCGTTGGTATCGTTTACTTATCGCATGCTAATACTCGTCCCAACCTATTAGTCCTGGGGGTTAGGACTTCTAATCCTAAGAAGTGGGTGAGAGATAGGATATATATAGAGTTTCAAAGGTAAAAATACTAGAACGACAGACAAAAACACGTAGCATATAAATGGTATGCAAATAGGACAATTAAAGGCTCAATCAAACACCGTAACATAATAACAACTAGTTTAGCATGACTTCAAATACTGAGTTGGTCTTTTAATAGAGGTTAAAGAACAGGCGGACTAGTTTGACACATGAAAGTTAGATAGAAAATCCTCTTTGCGCCCCTCGAGCCCGTAATTAGGAGTTGACAAGTTATAAAAACATTGGTTTCAAACAAGAATCTGCTAAAAGAGATTTAAAGTTGCAGAGGAATTTAGAAATGGCTTGCACTCTGCCGAACAACTTACATACAAAAGGAGTCGTAAGAAGAAAAGTTTTTTAAAAAAGCCTTAAGGTATTAAACTTAGATGGGCAAAACGTTTGAAAGCACAGATTTAGCCTTTTTAAAAGGACGTTTACAGGTTCAGAATAATGTGAAATGGGCAGACTTGGGCCCTATTTAAAAGCAAACAAACTCAAAACCAATTGGACTGAAACATTCTTAAGAACAGAGCGAGCTGGACATGCACATTGATCTTTTTCCGTTACTGTTTTTTACAAGTTTGGACAGCCTACTGTTTTGCCTAGCGTTTATATGATGCCTATAGGCATACTTTCTAGGCAAAATTATGAGAATGTAAAACTATAAGAATGGTTTCTATGTGAGGCTGTAAGAAAGTAAACCCTATGAGCATGGTATCTACATGAGAAGATGCGAGAAAGCAAACCCTATGAACATGGTATCTATATGAGATAATGCAAGAAATTAGACCCTATCAACATGGTATCTATATGAGATTATGCAAGAAAGTAAACCCTATAAACATGATATCTATATGAGATGATGCAAGAAAGTAAACCCTATGAATATGGTATCTACATGAAATGATGTGAGAAAGTAAATCCATCCTACATTCCCTTTCACTAGATCCCCCAAGTTCTTTTATTACAAGTTATTTACAAGAGTCTGGACAGGAAAATAACATTAACGGAAGTAAATACATCAATGCTACAACAGACCCGAGGAAGCGCAAAGCAACTCTGATTCCCAACAATATGCCTTTTACCAAATCCGGGCTCCCAAATCCGAGGTTTCTCTCTAGAGTAGTGCAAGTGTGGATTACTAACCCCAAAGCGTCCAAGTTCATAGGAGACTCTAAGGCCCCCTAAGCATGGCTTATCAAGGGGAAGTAGGACTTTAAAGCACTAAGAATAAGTGTAAAAGTGATGAATTATAGGAAGACCAATGTAGGAGGTGGTCATACCTAGCCTATAGAATGAGGCTGCACTTACAAAGGTTGACAAATAAGAGCAGACTTGTAAATAAGTCAGACTAGGGCAATATGGTGATTAGGACACCAACAGGCCTTTGTCAAGGCTCAAACACATAACAAGGAGGGTAGGGAATGGGATTACTTTGAGAATAGGCTGTTAATAACCTTAGTTCTAGACTAGGAGTGGCAATGAGATGCCATCCTAATCTAGAACACACTCATATTCATACAAGGATCAGAGATAGGGGAATCACATAAGAGAGCAAGACTAAATTAAAGGGATTTAGGGTAAAAGGGGGTATACAAGAACTCAAACCACATAATGAACAATAAACAACCCAGAAAAGAGTCTGAGCATGCAAACAAGAAAAAAAAAGGAGAACTAAACATGCTGCAACTGAAATACATACAGACAAGGGAAATGGGAAAAGGGATTCAACATGCTAAAGCTCAAATTGAACAGACAAGGGAAAAGGTGAAGGGGATTAAACATCCTAAATTTAATATCACAAAAAGATTTTTGAAAGGGGATTAAACATGCTAAAGTTCAAATTGAAATATACTAACAGGCTATGGGGAAGGGAAAAGGGCAATGATCATGCTGAGTCAAGCTAGGCATACTAATTAACATAAATGCATGCTAGTGGCAATAAGAACAACAGAACCATAAGAAAAAGCACACAAGAAACAAGAGGAAGTGCACAACTGATAGGAGCATATTGTTTTGGAGGCTGTAATTTAAAGAAGTGATATACCAGTTGAAACTAATGTAACACAGTAGTAGTGGGCAATAATGCACAGAGAAGAGTAGTTGTGTGCAAAGAGTATGCAGCTAAGAGAAGCAGTGTGCAGAGAGGTAATCAGCAGATAAACCAAAGCAAACAATACAGTGGATCCCCAGTAGTAGAGTAAGACAACCAAGATTACTCAATATTGGCTTTTAGCCAATTGAGCAGCCAATATCCAATAGAAGAATTAGAGAGTTTGTGTAGAAAACAGTATAGAGAGAGCACTGAGTGAAAGAAAGTTTAGAGAGATTGTATTCGTGTCTCAGTGTGTGTAAAGTGAGTAGAGAAGAGTAGTACTTATATTTTTAAAAATGTCAGAGAATAGGGTAGGGAGTATGTAATTATAGAAATAGTACCAAATTGATTCAATCATAGGTTCTAATTCAAATAAACAGGGAACTCATGATTCGAATAGGAGTACGGGCTATCAAATAAGGAAAAAATCACTTGAATGACATAACAAAAGCTGTAGCCATGCTGTACATAATAAGTCTAGGTACACAATATTTCAAACAAGGAAAATATATGTTGAATAACAAAAAATATATTTAAATGCACAAATATGGCAAGAAATATAAATTAACTATGAAAAATCAGTAAAAGAATCACGGGCAAGACCAAAATCAGAGGGAATTAGTCCCGAACATAGAAAGAAACTCCGAATAAGGAAAAAGTTAGAAATCAGTCTAAGAACATATGCAAATCAGGGATTCAAAAAGATGCTCGGAACCAATAAGATATTCAGTAAAGAGAGAGGCGTTCGAACTTAAAAAGTCGTAGAAACTAAGAACCCTAAGTGAGAAATCACATGAACAGTAGAGGGTCGGAACCCTAGAAAAGATTCAAGACATGGAACTCAGAAGACGAAAGATTCAAGCATATAACATAGAAATAATCACATAACACCCAAAAGAAAGAGAAGCGTAATGATTTAAAAAGGGGTCAGAAACCCTAGAAGTAACATAGTAAAGAAATACTTATGAGCCGTGGTGAAAAATACTCAGAAATCCCAATAATAACTGGAAAAAAACCAGTAGAGCAAAATAAACAATGAAATCAGAGTAATCACGGAAACCCTAACTTTGAAGACGAACAGTTTGAAAAACCAAATCAGCAAGGAAAGTATGAGTAATACTTAAATGTTTTTTGAAAACACTAGGATCCAGAGGAGGTCATAAAAATAAATGTTCCAAAGAAAGCATAGAGAGTTAGCGTTTCAGAGATAGCACCCTAGATAGCGAGAAAGCCTAGAACGGACTGGTTCTGAGTCGACGAAGAACTCACAGCTTCAAGGCTCGTCGGAAAAGGGCTGGACACGGTTACAAAACTCAGGTCGGAGAACCTCTGGTTTGATCAACTCTGAAGTAGGGCTCCGATCTTCGAACCCAGAGACCAAGAAAGGTGAGGGGTGACAGATATAGGCGTTTGATGGCTTGAGCGGCCATGAACGCCGGTGAAATAGAATTGGAGATGATTAGAGTTTGGAGAAGGGGTTGAGAGCTTTTGGGGACGAAGGGGATACAAGGTCGGCGGATTTGGAAAATGATTTAGGGTTGGGGTGTTGGTAGGTTAAAAAAGGAAAGATTAATCGTGAACCGTTGATCAAAATGATCAACGGCCACGATTTAAAATGGGGGTCCGGGTGGGTTGGCTCGAATTGGTTTGGGTCGGGTAGTTTTTGTAATTGGGTCATGATTGGGTTTAATTTTGGGGTTAGTCTATAATTGAAAGTAGAAATAGGCTATAATTGAAATAGCCACTTTTCGCATTTGATTTTATTAAAATTGTAATTGATGTTTAAAATCAAATTAAAATACTGAATTAATAAACAATGCATAAAAATTAATTTAAAAATAGTAGGGATGATTTTGTAATAAGAAATGCTATTTAAATATAGAAATAGGCTAAAATTGTAATTTCATGTAATTTAAATTTTAAAATACCAAATGGACTTGTAAAATTATGTTAAAATCACGTAAATTATTTTTGGATGCAAATGTGAGGATGAAATAAATTATCCACCAAAATGGTAAGTTTTGGGAATAATTATTGAATTTCATAATGCAAAATAGGCCATAAATTGGCTTTAAAATTTATTAAAAGATACCGAAAATCCTTGGGATGCTTATGTATGCACAAACATGCTATTTGAGAGTATTTTGAGCATAATAATATGTGGGGAGTATTGGGTATTGACAGCTGCCCCTCTTTACCCGGGGAGGATGAATGAGTTGTCGGGAAAAGACAAGATGGCCAATTTTTACCGAAAACGGCGATTGTAAAAGAACTTTGACCGTGCTCTGGCTTTTGAGCTGCTTAAATATCCCTGGGTTTACATGAAGCAGGCCATATGTAGTTCAGGAACCATTGGCGGGATATGCCAATGACAATTTGGAAAAAGCGAACGCAACGGGGTTTGAGATTTGTCAAGGGTTCGGAGATCGGACGCGCTCCGGAGAACTGGCGCGGGACCGCTCCTGTTGAGGTGGCCATTCCAGTCGGTGTACCTGAAAATGAATGATGTGTGCATATATTGGATAATTTAAATGTGATGCAAGTTCCCATTGGACCATGAATGCTGTCTTCGGACGATTAGGATGGCGTCCTCAGACTATGACGTCCTGGGCTATGATGAGTATAAAGTAAAGATTTGCAGGCCGTGAAATGGTGTTCTCGGTCTATAGAGATGGTGCCTCCGAACTATGATGCCTTTGAATAAGTTGGTGATATTTCAACCCATGAGAAGGTGGCAATATTTCAGCCGAATGAATGCGAGGGTGGCGATGTTTCAGCCAAAGCGAGAACTTAAAATGGAGGGCGATGATATTTCAGCCTAATGAAACATGGTGGCAATTTTTGAGCCAAATTAAAAATAAAGGAGGTAGAGCTTATCCTCGAAAGGCGTAGCATAGCATTATGCAATGCAGGATGGAGACAGTGCTTAGTCTCGAAAGGGAGAGAATAGCCTTATGCAGGATGGAGGTAGAGCTCAACCTCGGAAGGCAGAGAATAGCCTTATGCAAAAATGCAGATGGAGACAGAGATTAGTCTCGAAAGGCAGAAGATAGCCTTATGCAGGATAATGGTAGAGCTTAACCTCAGAAGGCAAAGGATAGCCTTATGCAATGCAAAAATGCAGATGGATACAGAGCTTTGTCTCGAAAGGCAGAGAATAGCCTTATGCAGGATGAAGGCAGAGCTTAACCTCGAAGGGTAGAGAATAGCCTTATGCAATGCGAAAATGCAGATGGAGATAGAGCTTAGTCTCGAAAGGCATAGAATAGTCTTATGCAGGATGGAGGTAGAGTTTAATCTCGAAAGGCAGAGAATAGCCTTATGCAACACGAAAATGTAGATGGAGACAGAGCTTAGTCTCGAAAGGCAGAGAATAGCCTTATGCAGGATGGAGGTAGAGCTTAAACTCGTAAGGCAGAGAATAGTCTTATGCAATTCAAAAAGGCAGATGGAGACGGAGCTTAGTCTCGAAAGGAAGAGAATAGCCTTATGCAGGATGGAGGTAGAGCTTAACCTCGGAAGGCAGAGAATAGCCTTATGCAATGCGAAAATGCCGATGGAGACAGGGCTTAGGCTCGAAAGGCATAGAATAGCCTTATGCAGGATGGAGGTAGATCTTAACCTCAGAAAGTAGAGAATAGCCTTACGCAATGCGAAAATGCAGATGGAGACAGAGCTTAGTCTCAAAAGGCAGAAGATAGCCTTATGCAGGATGGAGGCAGAGCTTAGCCTTGGAAGGCAGAGAGTAGTCTTATGCAATGCAAAAATGCCGATGGAGACAAGGCTTAGTCACGAAAGGAAGAAGCTAGCCTTATGCAAAAATGCAGAAATATAAAGGAGAGGTTGATGATGGTTTTCTTAGCTGGTAGATGATTTCGCTATCAATGACTGCTGGGGAAGCATTGAATGTAGATAGTAAGCCTTCGCGAGGTAAGTAGTGGTTTCGGGAACTTGGGTTTTGTAAAGCTCCGGCATCGCCTATTTGTACCCTGGATTCCTGCATCCAAAGAAAGATCGTGAGTTCTGTAAGGGGGAGGTTAGTTCGCATCACTCGACTCACGGCGTCTTGTACCATTTGGGGGAGCATTGCTGAACGATAGTGGTCCAAATGGTTTTATGCAAATTTTGGAAATCGTGATGCAAATGTATATATATAAGTAAAGAAAAAGATAGTCTTTGTTTTATGGTGAACCAACAACTGCAATGTGGTTCAAGGCATGACAAACTTGCTGGCTTCGGAATTTTGAGTGTCCTCCTCAAAATTCTGCCCCAGTTTACTTGGCTGGGCTGTTGACGGCGGTGCTGAATAACTGAAAGCGGATTGACCTTAGAATTTTGAGGGTCCTCCTCAAAATTCTGCCCCAAGCTTACTGGGTTGATGCTGATGCGGAAACAAACAAACTGACTTTGGAATTTTGAGGGTCCTCCTCAAAATTCTGCCCCAGTTTCAATTGCAAGGAAAATGGAATTTTATTGAAGATGTGACCGAACCCATAGGGCTGCCTACATATGCCCTCTTAAACGGGAATCAGGTCAGGCGTAGTTCAAATTACATCATAAAGAAAAAGCATACTTATTAAATGTAGTATCTCTTCACTGCATCTGAGTTGATCGGTTTTGGCCAGATTTCTCCATCCATTTCTGCAAGAATAAGGGCTCCTCCAGTTAGAACCCGGTGAACCATGTATGGACCCTTCCAGTTGGGAGAGAATTTCCCTTTGGCTTCATCTTGATGCGGTAATATCTTCTTTAACATCAGCTGTAATGATGTGAACTTCCTTGGTCGAACTCTCTTGTTGAAAGCTCTGGACATTTTGTTCTGATACACCTGCCCATGGAAAACTGCGTTCATTATTTTTCCATCTATAAGGGCTAACTGCTCATAGCGACCCTTGACCCATTCTGCGTCATCTAGCTCAGCTTCTTATATGATTCTCAAAGACGGAATTTCTACCTCGGCGGGAATTATCGCCTTTGTACCGTAAACCAGTATGTAAGGAGTTGCCCCGGTTGATTTGCAAACTGTAGTACGATAACCCAATTAAGCAAATGACAACTTCTCATGCCACTGCTTATGCCTTTCGATCATTTTCCTTAGTATTTTCTTGATGTTCTTGTTGGCTGCTTCCACAGCTTCATTCATCTGAGGTCTATAAGCTGTAGAATTTCTATACCTGATCTTGAAAGTCTCACACATCACCTTCATCAAGTCACTGTTGAGATTGGAACCATTATCAGTGATGATCGACTCTGGAATCCCAAACCGACAGACAATACGATTTTGGACAAAGTCTGCCACGACTTTCTTGGTTACTGCTTTGTATGAGGCTACTTCAACCGATTTAGTGAAGTAATCGATTGCCACTAAGATGAACCTGTGTCCGTTTGATGCGGCAGGCTCGATTGGTCCAATGACGTCCATTCCCCATGCGGCAAACGGTCATGGTGAGCTTGTTGCGGTGAGCTCCTTCGGAGGTACCTTTATCATATCCGCGTGTATCTGACAACGGTGACACTTTCGGACATACTGAATGTAGTCTATTTCTATAGTCATCAAGAAATATCCTGCTCGGAGTATCTTCTTTGCTAGAACAAAACTATTAATGTGCGGCCCACAAGTCCCTGAGTGCACTTCCTCCAATAAGTTGGTTGCTTCTGTCGCATCGACACACCTTAATAGTCCCAAATTGGGAGTCCTCCAATACAGGTTTCCTCCGCTGTGGAAGAAGTTGTTGGACAACCTTCGAAGCGTGCGCTTCTCTGTAGCATTAGCAAGCTCTGGATATTCTCCTGTTGTAAGTACTCTTTGATGTCATGGAACCAGGGTTTTCTGTCGGCTTCTTCCTCAACATGTGCACAATATGCTGGTTGATCATGAATCTTGACCTGGATGGATAGGGTCGATGAAGTTTGTATCTAGATGCTGAATCGTGGATGATAAAGTGGCAAATGCATCTGCGAACTCATTCTGTATTCTTGGAACGTGCTGGAATTCCATTTTTCTTAACCTCTTTCTCAACTCCTATATGTGGTGCAGATAAGGGAGTATCTTAGAATTCTTGGTTTCCCATTCTTCTCGAACCTGGTGTATGAGTAGGTCTGAGTTTCCGATCACTAGCAACTCCTCAATGTTCATGTCAATGGCCAATTTAAGCCCCAAGATGCAAGCTTCGTACTCAGCCATATTATTTGTGCATAGGAACCTGAGCTTGGCGGATACCGAATATTGTTGATCGGGTTCTGATACCAGGATTGCTCCGATACCAACTCCTTTGAAATTTGCGGCTCTATCAAAAACATCCTCCAACTGTCATATGATTCCGCAACATCCTCTCCTATGAAAGCTACTTCCTCGTTGAGAAAATACATCTTCAGTGGTTCGTACTCCCCCCCTATAGGACTTTCTGTGAGTTGATCTGCCAACGCCTGTCCTTTAACTGCCTTCTGGGTGACATAGACAATGTTGAATTCACTCAACAAAATTTTCCACTTGGCGAGCTTGCCAGTGGGCATGGGCTTCTGAAAAATATACTTTTGCGGATCCATTCTTGATATAAGGTAGGTAGTGTAAGCACATAAATAATGCCTCAACCTCTGAACTACCCAGGTCAAAGCACAACAGGTGCGTTCTAGTAAGGAATACCGAGCCTCGTACGGGGTAAATTTCTTGCTGAGGTAGTAAATAGCTTGCTCCTTTCTCCTCGTCTCATCATGTTGTCCCAAGACACAACCAAGTGCTCCATCCAAACTTGCGAGATAGAGCAATAAGGGCCTCCCAGGCCAGGCGGAACAAGGACTGGAGGCGTAGACAAGTATTCCTTGATCTTTTCGAAAGCCTTTTGACATTCATCGGTCCATTTGGTGGCAACATCCTTCTTCAGCATCTTGAAGATAGGTTCGTAGATGACAGTAGACTGAGCTATGAACCGGCTGATATAGTTAAGTCTCCCCAGGAAACTCATTACCTCTTTCTTACTCTTCGGCGGTGGCAATTCCTGAATAGATTTGACCTTTGATGGATCCAACTCTATTCCTCGGAAAATCACGATGAAACCCAATAACTTTCCTGCAGGGACCCCAAATGCACACTTGGTGGCATTCAGTTTCAAGTTATACCTCATTAGTCTGTTGAAAAACTTTTGGAGGTCCTCCATGTGATCTGCAGCCTTCCTGGACTTAATGATGATGTCATCCACATATACCTCAATCTCATTATGTATCATGTCATGAAAGAGGGTATTCATGGTCCTCATGTAAGTAGCTCCCGCATTCTTGAACCCAAACGACACAATTTTGTAGCAATACATTCGACAAGGTGTGTTAAATGCCGTTTTCTCTGAATCTTCTTTATCCATCAATATCTGATGGTACCCCACAAAGCAATCGACGAATGACTGCAACTCATGCTTGGCGCAGTTGTCGATCAGAATATGTATATTTGGCAAGGGGAAATCATCTTTGGGACTGGCCCGGTTGAGATCCCGGTAGTCGACACATACTCTAACTTTTCCATCCTTCTTCGGTACTGGCACAATGTTAGCTAACCAAGTTGGACACTCTACCACTTGAAGAACTCTGGCTTTGACCTGCTTGGTGACCTCTTCTTTGATTTTTAACCTCATATCTGGCTTGAATTTTCTGAGCTTCTATTTTACCGGCGGACATACAGGATCTGTCGGCAACTTGTGAGCGACGATGGATGTGCTGAGGCCAGTCATATCGTCGTAAGACCACGCGAAGATATCTTCATATTCCCTCAAGAACTTTGTATATTCCTCTTTCTCTGTCTGTGATAAGTGCACACTGATGCACGTTTCTTTGACATTCTCTGTATCTCCCAAATTGACGACCTTGGTTTCATCCAAGTTGAACTTAAGTCTATTTTCAAAATTCTCGGCCTCTCTGACAACCTCCTCTGGTATATCATCCTCCTCTGAGTCTATGTCCTTTGTTGCGTAGCCTCATTGCAAGTTACAGTTGTTGGTTCATCATCAAGATATGTAATAGTAATGCTATGTGGAAGTAAAGTAAATAGCATAGACAAGTAATGAATAGCGGGATATTTGATAAACTGAAAAAATGCTTTTGATTAAATTCATAAATGTTCAAAACATTAGAACTCCTTTGGAAAATAAATACAATGCGGAAAATAAAGAAAACAACTAAAATAAAGATGCATGATGCTTGGTCAGCCTTGCTACCCCGAAGGTTTCCAGGCGATGGTGGTCCTGATTGACCAGTTGGTAAGGTTCTCCCCTCGGTTCACAGCCTGAATGGAAGGGCCTTCCTCCCCTTCCTCTTCAAAGATCACACAACCGTCCATGACCTCCAGAAATAGGTTCTTCATCGCCGCAAGAGCCTCGTCTTCTTCTGACCCATAGAGAGTGTTGGCTGGTTGAAATGTATGCTCCAGCTGAGGTATGGGGTGTTCCAATGGGTAATATGGGCCGCGCCATTGTGGCGACCAGGCTTTGAATTCTTTCCAAGTGTACTCGTACCTCGGTCCGAAGGTAGTACCATGTTTCTTCAACTGGATAGTTTTGGTGATACCTTGAAGATTCTTACCAAGCCCTTTCCCTGGTTCATACCCACTCCAATTTGGAATTCTCTCGACCTTGTTGCTCCACCATTTGTCCTTGTCCACTGCGTAGACTCGCTCAATATGATGATATGTTTCTCTGCCTATTCTTCTTCTGCCTCCGATCATCGGAATGACTGTATATGGGGTTGTTACCGTCGCCGTGGATGATTACTTCCTGATGGTTCCATTCGAACTTCACAGCCTGAAGTAAGGTTGATGCCACATCTCCAGCGGCGTGGATCCAGGGGCATCCCAGCAGTAAGTAGTAAGATGCTGGTATGTCGATGACTTGGAAATTGACATCAAACCAAGTGGGCCCCATTTGCAAACACAGGCTAATCTCCCCGAGAGTGGACCGCTGAGAACCATCAAAAGCCTTAACGTTAATAGCCCCATATTTTATCTCATGCAATCCTTTGCCCAACTTCTTAAGGGTGATCAATGGGCAAATGTTGAGGCTAGAACCTCAGTCGAGTAATATCCTAGTGATGAAATGATCTTTCCATTGCATAGTGATGTATAGTGCATTGTTATGACTGAGCCCTTCTGGTGGCAATTCATCCTCGTGAAAAGTGATTTTGTAACTTTCCAATACCTGCCCTACCATGTTCGCATATCTCCTCCTGTTTATGTTGCTCGGGACATAAGCCTTGCTCAATATCTTCATCAAGGCATCCTTATGCGCCTCGGAACTCTCCAGCAATACTAAGATGGAAATATGTGCCGGAGTCTTGTTTAGATGTTCAACAACTAGATATTCTTTTGCCTGTATCTTTCTCCAAAGGTCATCAGGTCCAGTTTCAATGGGACGTCCAGAGGCCTGCTTGCTGGACTCAGCTAGGTTCTATGGTGTGTACTCCCTGCCTGGTCTAGTCATACCTTGTGCGGAAATTTCTTCACCCGTGCGTGCTTTTCATTTCCTTCTCGCCTCTGCTTTGTAGTCCCAGGGTATCGCATTTGACTGGAATAAGGTTATGTATGGCATGGTGACCGGGATGGGCACCCTTGGGGGAAACATAGAAACTTCAATTGGTGCGGGCGCCTTTGGAATCCCGAACTCCACCTCAATTGATTTTGGCACTTTTGCAGGAGGTGCCTCGAACTCAAATGGTACATATATATTCACCACGTTTCCGTCAGATGGCTGGATTTGCATTACAATATGATTAAACGTAACTGCCGGTTTTTTGGGCTCATCTCCTTCATATATTAAACCGATTGACCCTTCGGGGTCCCAGTCGTCCTCAACCTCAATCATGTGGATGCCTCAACCTTTGTGATCTGGTAGAGGGTTGTTACGAACATTAGGAGCAGGATCCTTAGCTACGATGACCTTGTTGTCAATTAAGGTGTGAATTTTGTCCTTCAACGAGCGACACTCGTCGATTGTATGGCCCTTTATCCCCGAATGGTATGAGCATGTTTCATTTGGGTTTATCCATTGGGAGGGGTTTTCTGGGGTATGGCTGGGATGGGTGTAACATATCCGGCAGCTTTGAGCTTCTCATATAGTTGGTCAATGGGTTCAGCAATAGCGGTGTATTGTTTGGGCGATTTACGGTCAAAGTTTTGTCTTGGTCGTGGGAAGTTTTGGCGGGTAGGTGGTGATGGATAGTGAGGAGGTTGGGAGTTGTAAGCTTGGTATATGGGTACGGGTTGGGAATATCCTGGCGAGGTGGGCTGATATGTCAGTGATTGAGATGTTTGGTAGACGGGATGTCGTTGATCCTTTTCAGAAACTTGCCTTCCAGCTCCACTAGACCCCGTTCCAAGTACCCTAAACGGTTGTTTGCACGGACAACCACGTCCTTTCACTCATTTATTACCTTCTCTTGGGCCTCTAGCATTTCCCCATGTTCACTTTCACACTCTCACATCCGTTCAACTGATTATACTTAACCTTTGCTGTAGCCTCCTCATCAATAACCCTGTGACCATGGACAAAACCCATTTTTCCCAAGCCAATGTGATCATCTTCTAGCAACCCCGGATAAAGCGGCGTATGACCTGCCTAATACCTGTATGGCTCCATAGATTCCCTTTCCAAAATGAGTTTAGAGTGCCATATATGCTGAGCCTGACACCTGTGTGGGCTATCGTCATCTTGGAAGTCAGCCATGTAGTGACTCATCTTTTCTACCCTTGGTATAATCTGCTTTCTTCCTGCTTGCCTCATGACTCGGAGAGGGACATAAGGGTAAGTTCCTCTTAATCCGTTGAGTACAAGGAATGGCACATCCCTAGATCGAATGATAAACTCTCCAGTTGGAAACCTCTCGTACATCCATTGTACCTGCTCCTCTCAGATTATCTAATAGTTCTACCCATCAAGTGGCGTCTTCCGGGTGAGTAAACATATCCGGCATGAAGTGCATTCACTTTGGATAATGGAAAGCGATATTGTCATCCCAATCTCGTCGTATGATCTCTTGTCCGTAGACTCCCTTCTGAAGATGTTCAAGGAGCCAGAGTTGTAGTAGCAAATTGCACCCTTCGAAATGCGGTGCCCCTTGTTGACATATTTCTAAGGCTCGGTACAGTTCGGCGAGGATCATGGGTGCTATGTTGAATGTTTGCCCGTCGATACCCTCCATTACGGCTTTGGTTATCATGGCTAGTCTCGTGTGAATTCTAGCCTTCTTTATTGGAAAGACTATCATGCGCAGAAAACGGAACATGAATACAAAGGCTCTCCTATCTATGTGCCCCAAAGAGGTGAGGGAGAACTCGTCCATGTAAGTGCGGTAGGATTTTCTATGTCCGAACCTTTCATACATGAATTCGAATGATATGTAGGAGTCCTTCAGACAGGTCAGATTAGGATTCTTTTTGAGCCCCATCATTTTCAAGAACCCTCTACCTTTGCGGTTTTCCGGCATAAGCAACCCCGAGCTATCCCAAGGAATTTTTGCTAGACCCCCAAATAGAAGCATCATTTCAATACCCCCAAAGCGGAAGACGGGCCGTTCTCTATCCCAAAACATACTAGCGGCTTCCAGAATCTTGCGATCAAGCATAACTTCCAGGAGTGAAGGAAGATTTCCTAAGTGCTTGGAGACAAGAACCCGATCACTACCATGCAAATCATCCCACCAGCTTAGCAACCTTCGATGAATGTTTGATACCATACCGAATCTGGGGACCTCGTGCCTCATTTCCTGCAAAATAAAGAGTTAGGACCTTAACCCCACCGGACTCGACTATTTAAATCAATAATTAGCAAAAGGTATTTAGTTCTCCAAATCAATGCACATAACGTGAATGTCTGTTTGGGTTTCGAGGAAACCCGATGGACTTTGGTTTAGGCTATCCTAACGAGTCATTATGCGGACGACATAACTAACTCGGCTAAGTTTGACCATAATGCATGAACATTTAAACAGCGTAAGGCTTCTATTTTTGAAGTGCTAGAAAAGACACCCTTGAGCGGACAACTCAAGCGGGAAAGGCACGGAACCGTCGACTACACCGTTGATTGACTGGTTTTACCGCAAATATGCCTTTGCCAAATTTAAGGGGTTTGTAATAATGGAAGAGTGCAACCACTCATTATAAGCGTTGCTATAGGATTTGTTTGGCACGAGTGGAAAATGATGTGGAAGGATGCAATTACAACAATGAAATAAGTACATATATTTTTACGTTCATACAATAATGATTACAATAAATGCTCGGAATTTAAGACGGAATTTAAATAAAGTGGGGGAATAAAGCAGTAAAATAGTTAAAGAAAAAGAAAGACACGAAAAAGCAAGTTAGTAATTGTGGAGAAATGATTAAAGCAATAAATGAAGGCAGTAAAGAAATCAATAAAGCCACGAAACACGTAATGGTAAAAGCCTAAAAAGAAATCCTCAGCAGAGTCGCCATGCTGTCGACGCCCCCTTTTTCTCTAAAGCAATATCGGGTTTTATGACATTATAGATAAAACAACTCATATTCCCGTTTGGGAGTTGGGTTATGGAATTTGAAGAGTCGCCACCTAATAATTATAGTGCATTAGGACACTTTAAGAAAAGAGTATTTTGAGAAGAAAACCAGAGTTCGGGTAAGGGCTTGAGATTATCTCGAGGGGAAGGTGTTAGGCACCCCTCAAGATCCACGAGTGTGGTTCCCGGCCGTGTTAATTGTGACTTTATAAGAAGATGAAGCAATTAAATAAATAAGGTTCACATATATAACATTCACACAACTTAAAAAGTCTTAAAGAAGAAGAAAGGACGTAAATTTAAAATAAAAGAGAGGATTGATTTGGAAAGCAATACTATAGAAGAACATTTAAATAAGCAAACAAAGAGAGGGGTCTTAGGTTTAACTACAATATGGTTCATTCGATACAATATCCACACATATTCCCAAATAGGGGTCGCTTTATGATATTATCGCATCATCATCATCTCCATATTCTACCCTTCCCACCCCGTTGAGGTATTTGAACGCGTTGGTATCGTTTACTTATCGCATGCTAGTACTCGTCCCAACCTATTAGTCCTGGGGGTTAGGACTTCTAATCCTAAGAATGGGGTGATAGATAGGATATATATAGAGTTTCAAAGGTAAAAATACTAGAACGACAGACAAAAACACGTAGCATATAAATGGTATGCAAATAGGACAATTAAAGGATCAAATAAACCCCGTAACATAACAACAACTAGTTTAGCATGACTTCAAATACTGATTTGGTCTATTAAAAGAGGTTAAAGACAGGCGGACTAGTTTGACACATAAAAGTTAGATAGAAAATCCTCTTTGCGCCCCTCGGGCCCGTTATTAGGAGTTGACAAGTTTTAAAAACATTGGTTTCAGACAAGAATCTGTTAAAAAAGATTTAAAGTTGCAGAGTAATTTAGAAATGGCTTGCACTCAGCCGAACAACTTACATACAAAAGGAGTCGTAAGACGAAAAGTTTTGAAAAAAGCCTTAAGGTAGTAAACTTACATGGGCAAAACGTTTGAAACCACAGATTTAGCATTTTTAAAAGGACGTTTACAGGTTCAGAATAATGTGAAATGGGCAGACTTGGGCCCGATTTAAAAGTAAACAGACTCAAAACCAATTGGACTGAAACATTCTTAAGAACTAAGCGAGCTGGACATGCACATTGATCTTTTTCCGTTACTGCTTTTTACAAGTTTGGACGACCTACTATTTTTCCTAGCATTTATATGATGCCTAGAGGCATATTTTCTAGGAGAAATTATGAGAATGTAAAACTATAAGCATGGTTTCTAAATGAGGCTGTAAGAAAGTAAACCCTATGAGCATGGTATCTACATGAGATGATGCGAGAAAGTAAACCCTATGAACATGGTATCTATTTGAGATGATGCAAGAAAGTAAACCCTATAAACATGGTATTTATATGAGATGATGCAAGAAAGTAAACCCTATAAATATGATATCTATATGAGATGATGCAAGAAAGTAAACCCTATGAACGTGGTATCTACTAAAATGATGTGAGAAAGTAAACCCATCCCACATTCCCTTTCACTAGATTCCCCAAGTTTTTTTATTACAAGTTAATTTAAAGAGTCTGGACAGAAAAATAACATTAAAGGAAGTAAATACATCAATGCTACAACAGGCCCGAGGAAGCGCAAAGCAACTTTACTGTCCAACAATATGCCTTTTACAAAATCCGAGCTCCCTAATCCGAGGCTTTTTCTTTAGAGTAGTGCAAGTGTGGAATTACTAACCCCAAAGCGTCCAAGTTCAGAGGAGACTCTGAGGCCCCCTAAGCATGGCATACCAAGGAGAAGTAGGACTTAAAAGTACTAAGAATAAGTATAAAAGTGATGAATTAGAGGAAGACCAATGTAGAAGGTGGTCATACCTAGCCTATAGAATGAGGCTGGCACACCCCTAACCACTTACAAAGGTTGACAAAAAGGAGCAGACTTGCAAAAAAGTCATACTAGGGCATGTATGGTGATAAGGACGCCAACAGGCCTTTGTCAAGGCTCAAACACATAATAAGGGGGTAGGGAATGGGATTACTTTGAGAATAGGCTGTTAATAACCTTAGTTCTAGATTAGGAGTGGAAATGAGATGCCACCCTAATCTAGAACTCACTCATATTCATACAGGGATCAGGGAGAGGGGTATCACATAAGAGAGCAAGACTAAATGAAAGGGATTCAGGGGAAAAGGGGGTATACAAGAACTCAAACCACATAATGAACAATAAACAACCCAGAAAAGAGACTGAGCATGCAAACAAGAAAATAAAATGGAGAACTAAACATGCTGCAACTGAAATACATACAGACAAGGGAAATGGGAAAAGGGATTCAACATGCTAAAGCTCAAATTGAACAGACAAGGGAAAAGGGGAAAGGGATTAAACATGCTGAATTTAATATCACAAACAAATTTTGGAAAGGGGATTAAACATGCTAAAGTTCAAATTGAAATATACTAACAGGCTAGGGGGAAGGGAAAAGGGCAATGATCATGCTGAGTCAAGCTAGGCATACTAATTAACCCAAATGCATGCTAGTGGCAATAAAAACAACAGAACCATAATTAAAAGCACGCAAGGAATAAGAGGAAGTGTAAAACTGATAGGAGCATATTGGTTTGGAGGCTGTAATTTAAAGAAGTGACATACCAGTTGAAACTAATGTAACACAGTAGTAGTGGACAATAATGCACAGAGAAGAGTAGTAGTGTGCAAAGAGTATGCAGAGATAAGAGAAGCAGTGTGCAGAGAGGTATAGCAGATAAACCAAAGCAAACAATACAGTAGATCCCAAGTAGTAGAGTAAAACAACCAAGATTACTCAATCTTGGCTTTCAGTGGATTGAGTAGCCAATATCCAATAGAAGAATGAGAGAGTTTGTATAGAAAACAGTATAGAGAGAGCACTGAGTGAAAGAAAGCTTAGAGAGATTGTATTCGTGTCTCAGTGTGTGTCAAGTGAGAAGAGAAGAGTAGTACTTATTGTATGGAAAATAGGAGAGAATAGGTTAGGGAGTATATAATTATAGAAATAGTACCAAATTGAATCAATCATAGGTCCTAATTCAAATAAATCAGGGACTCATGATTGGAATAAGAGTACGGGCTATCAAATAAGGAAAAAAATCACTTGAATGACATAACAAAAGCAGTAGGCATGCTGTACATAATAAAGGCTAGGTGCACAATATTTCAAACAAGGCAAATATATGTTGAATAACAAAAAAGTATATTTAAATGCACAAATATGTTAAGAAATATAAATTAACTATGAAAAATCAGTCAAAGAATCACGGGCAAGAACAAAATCAGAGGGAATCAGTCTCAAACATAGAAAGCAACACCAAATAAGGAAACAGTTTGAAATCAGTGTAAGAACACATGCAAATCAGGGATTCAAAAAGATGCTCGGAACTAATAAGAAATTCAGTAAAGAGAGAGGTGTTCGAACTTAAAAAGTCGTAGAAACTAAGAACCCTAAGTGAGAAATCACATGAACCGTAGAGGGTCGGAACCCTAGAAAAGATTCAAGACATGGAACTCAGAAGACGAAAGACTCAAGCATATAACATAGAAATAATCACATAACACCCAAAAGAAACAGAAGCGTAATGATTTAAAAAGGGGTCAGAAACCTAGAAGTAACATAGTAAATAAATACTTAGGAGCCATGGTGAAAAATACTCAGAATCCCAATAATTACTTGAAGAAAACACAGTAGAGCAAAACAACCAAGGAAATCAGGGTAATCACTGAAACCCTAACTTTGAAGACGAACAGTTTGAAAAACCAAATCAGCAAGGAATGTATGAGTAATACATAAATTTTTTTTGAAAACACTAGGATCCAGAGGAGGTTGTAAAAATAAATGTTCCGAAGAAAGCATAGAAAGTTAGGGTTTCAGAGATAGCACCCTAGCTAGCGAGAAAGCCTAGAACGGACTGGTTCTAAGGCGATGGAGGACTCACATCTTCAAGGCTCGTCGGAAAAGGGCCAAACACGGCTACAAGTCAGGTCGGAGAACCTCTGGTTCGATCAACTCTAAAGTAGGGCTCCGATCTTCGAACCGAGGAACCAGGAGAGGTGAGGGGTGACAAATGTAGGTGTTTGATGGATTGAACGACCATGAACGCCGGTGAAATAGAACTGGAGATGATTAGGGTTTGGAGAAGGGGTTGAGAGCTTATGGGGACGAACGAAATACAAGGGCGGCAGATTTGGAAAATGATTTAGGGTTGGGGGTGTTGGTATGTTAAAAAGGGAAAGGTTAATCGTGGACCGTTGATCAAAATGATCAACGACCACAATTTAAAAATGGGGGTCTGGGTGGGTTGACTCGAATGGGTTTGGGTTGGGTAGTTTTTGTAATTGGGTCGTGATTGGGTTTAATTTTGGGGGTCAGATTAGGGGCGAAATTATGCTATAATTGAAAGTAGAAATAGGCTATAATTGAAACAGCTACATTTTCCCATTTGATTTTATAAAAATAGTAAATGAAGATTAAATCAAATTAAAAATACAGAGTTAATGAAAAATGCATAAAAATTAATTTAAAAATAGTAGGGATGATTTTGTAATAAGAAATGCTATTTAAATATAGAAATAAGCAAAAATTGCAATTTTAATTTTAAAATACCAAATGGAATTGTAAAATTATGAAAAATTCATATAAATTATATTTTGATGCAAATGTGATGATGAAATAAATTATCCACCAAAATAGTAAGTTTTTATAGTGCAAAATAGGCCATAAATTGGTTTAAATTTTTATTTAAAAATACCGAAAATCCTTGGGATGCTTATCTATGCACAAACATGCAATTTGAGAGTATTTGGAGCATAAAAATATTTGGGGGAAAATTGGGTATCAACAAACCCAATCAAAATAAATCGAAATACACCCAAAAACACGAAGTTGGCAAAATACGAGCCCTGGGCCCGCTTCTCGAAAAATTACGAAATTCACATTTTCGGAATCCTCGTCTCACCACGAGTTCATACTTATGAAGTTTCTCAAAATCGGAGTCCAGTATCCCCTTCAAATTCCAAATTTTCAATACCAAAAAACAAGCCCTAAATTCTCCAATTTTCACCCAATTTTCAGAGATTCAGATGATGATTCTTCAATAAAATCGCGTAATTAGGTCATAAAACTTATCTCAAGTCGAAACCTAGGTGAAATCCTCTTACTCCCTCATCCAGTAGCTCCAAAATGTGCCCAACAATGGTGGAAAATGATATTTGCTCGCGGATGTTATGTTATAAAACCGTTCTGTCTGCCCAGACATTTCCTCTATGCGATCCCATCAACTCACCCGCGATCGTATTGAACAACTTTTCCAGACCTCCAAAATGGCCTATGCGATTGCAACCCCTACTACGCGATTGCATTACTTCAGAATCCAACACTACGCGATTGCATAATTGACCCCGCGATCGCACTTCACAAATTTCCCCCTTAGGAACCAAGGTCCATTACACAACGCGATCGCATAAGACTTCATGCGATCACAGAGAACAACTTCCACCACATGTGTGATCGCATACCCCTGACCACGATCGCAATAAACAATTTGCAAAGCCTCCCAAACCTTCTATGTGATTGCAATAGCGCTCCTACGATCGCATTGAACAAAAGTCGCAACATTTATGACAACAAAATCTGATCTCCTAGCCAACAAAAAATGATCCGTTTGAACATCCGAAATCACCCCGAGGCCCCCGGGACCCCAACCAAAAATACCAACCTACTCTAAAACATCTCGCAAACTTGTTCTAATCATAAAAACATGTCCTAAACACAAAAATCATCAAATCATGATGGATTCAAGCCTAAGTTTCAATAATAACTTCCGAAATTAACATTCGATCAAAAACCCGACCAAACGACGTCAGAATGTCCTGCAAATTTGCAGACATATCCAAAATCACCTAACAAAGCTACAACAACTCTCGAATTTCTATTTTGACCTCCGGATCAAATTCTCACCTATCAACCGGAATTCGCCGAAATTCAAACTTAGCAAATTCAAGCCTAGTTCTACATCGGACCTCCAAATTCAGTTCCGTTTTCATTCCCAAGTCATAAATCACCACCCAAAACTAGCCGAATCATGGAAAATCTATTATGAGCCCTATAACTCATGAGTCAACATCCGGTTGATGTTTCCAAACTCGCCTTCTCTTAAAGAGACTAATTGTCTCAATTTCAACCAAACTTTGTCTGATTTACGTCAAACTCCACGAACACATATAATGAACATAAAGAAGCATAAAACAGGAAAAACGGGATGGTAAATCACGTGATGACAGGTCGGGTCGTCATAGTTCTTTGATATGGTAAGTCCCTGTGACTTGGTTTACCACGAGTTGGGAATCACAGTGGAGGATATACTTTATGTTCAGCTTCATGCCTGCAATAATGACCTCATATTCGGCCTCGTTGTTAGTCTTTTCAAGGCATCGTATGGACTGGTGAATTGTTTCGCCCGTGTGGACCTCGAGGACGAGTCCTAGTCCCGATCCGATGCATTGGCAGCGCCATCAATATAGAGGACCCATAGGTCATTATTGGCGGAACCGTGTTGTGCCTCAAGTTCGGCTTTCAGCGGGATTTCTACGCTAAAGTAGGCCATAAAATCGTCTAGAACCTGTGACTTAATGGCAGTTCTAGGAAGATATGAAATGTCGTGCACGCTGAGCTCAATGGCCCATCTTCCGAGCTGGCCCGATAATTCAGACTTTTGTAACTCGCTTCTTAATGGGAAGTCGTTATTGCCTTTATGGGGTGGCATGGGAAATAGGGCTTTAGCTTTTGTGAAGCTACAACCAGTGCCAATGCTAATCTCTCAAGGTGTGGGTACCGAGTTTTGGCGTCCACTAAGGTTTTGCTAATGTAATATATAGAGGATTGTGTACCTTTATTTTCGCAGACTAGGACGGCGCTGATAGAAACCTTAGGTACGGCCAGATATACTAGTGGGGGTTTGCCTAGACTTTCCTTGACCAAGAAGGGTGGCGAGGACAAGTATGCTTTCAGGTTCCTCAAGTCTTCGATGCATTCCTCGTTCAATTGTAGTCCTTGATCTTTCTTCAGTACATTGAAAATTTATGGTACCTATCAGATTACTGTGAGATGAATCTGGACAGGGCGGCTATATGGCACGTCAACTTCTGTACTTGTTTCTTGCTGTTCAGCACCTCAGGTATCGCGTCTATCGCCTTGATCTGGTCCGTGTGGACCTCGATGCCTCGTTGCAATACGAGGAATCCTAAGAATTTTCCTGAAGCTACGTAGAAGGCGCATTTATAATTATTTACGCCATTTATGTTGGAGGTACTAATGCTCTTTTGTTTTTTTTTTTGTTTTTCATTTCCTTCACTGAGCCGGGGGTCGATTGGAAACAGATTCTCTGCCCTTTCGGGTAGGGGTAAGGCTCGTCTACATATTACCCTCCCCAGACCCCACTTTGTGGGACTATACTGGGTAGTTTTGTTGTTTTTGTTGTACGTAGAAGGCGTATTTCTCGGGGTTCAACTTCATCCCGTACCTCCTCAGTATCTCGAAGGCCTCTTTAGGTGGTTGATATGGTCCTCTTTCTTTGCTGATTTTACCAGCATATCGTCGATGTATACTTCCATAGTCTTACCGAGTTGTTCTTTGAACATTCGGGTGACCAGCCTTTGATACGTGGCTCCTGCATTCTTGAGCCCGAAGGGCATTACCTTGTAGAAGTATGTCCCCCAGTGGGTGATGAAAGTTATTTTTTCCTGGTCTTCTTCGGCCATCATGATTTGGTTGTAGCCGGAGTATGCATCTAGGAAACTTAGAAGCTCATGTTCTGCGGTCGCGTCTATTAGCTGGTCAATGTGGGGCAGTGGGAAGGAGTCTTGTAGGCATGCCTTGTTCAAGTCGGTGAAGTCTACACACATTCTCCACTTCCCATTCTTCTTTTTGACCATGACAATATTAGCGACCCATTGGGAGTACTTTGATTCCCTGATGGAGCCGTTGGCCAAGAGTTTGTCCACTTCCTCGCTGACCGCTTCATTGATTACGGTGTTGAATTTTCTTCTCATTTGCCGCACGGGCGTGTGTATCGGGTCAACGTTCAGCTTGTGAGAAGTGATTTCTTGTGGGATCCCCGACATATCTTAATGGGAAAAAGCAAATAGGTTTGCATGGTTAGATAAAAATTCACGATACTTACTTTGATTGGAGAGGTTGTGCCCCATATAAGATTTTTTCGTAGGGTCATTGTTGTCTAGTTGGATTGGGTCAAGATCTTCGACCGTAGCCTTATTGGCTTCGATGACATCAGGTTCTTTGATGGCGTTCTCTCTCGGGTAGACCTTAGTTCCCGACACAGCTGATTGCTATTCGTCTGCGCTTGCCATTTTAAGTTGGTTGGTATAGGCACAGTCTTGAGCTATTTTATAGCACTCTTGAGCGGTGCGAAGCTCGCCTCGAATGCTGAATACCCCCCACGGGGTAGGAAATTTAATCATTTGGTGAAAGCTCGACTGGATTGCTCTCATGGCGTGTATCCACGATCGTCATGTGATGGCATTGTATGCCGTTTCTTGGTTCATCACATGGAAAATTGTTTCCACCGTGACCCCTGCTGCTAGGACGGGTAGTGATATTTCCCCAGAGGTTCACTCTACATTATTATTGAAACCAGTTAGTGTTATCCAGTGCGATATTATCTTATCCTCGTGTCCCATCAATACGAGGACCCTCGGGTGGATAATACAGGCACCACTACCATCGTCGACCATAATTCGTTTAACATCCGTATATGTGATACGTAAATTGATAACTAAAGCATCGTAATGAGGGAAATACAAACCATCGGCATCGGACTTATCAAAGATGATACTATCTTCAAAGTTGTCATACCGTTCGTGGACGATGGTTCACTTCAGCTTGTGCGTAGTGGTGAGTTTGACGTGGTTGATCCCGAGTCATCACCGTTTCCAATGATCATGTTGATCGTGCGTGTTGGTGAAGGCGGTTTTGGTGGCCCGTGATGCTGCTACCGTCCTCGTGCAAAGTTGGTTTTTCCTTTGTCATTGAGAAACTCTCTCAGGAATCCTTGGTTTAACATCCTGACCACCTCTTGTCGTAGACCTATACAGTCTTCAGTTTTGTGCCCTCGCTTCTGGTGGAACTCGCATAAAGCGTTTGATTTTCTGGTGACGGGGTCCGACTTCATCTTTGTCGTCCATTTCACCTTGTTGCCCAGCTTCTCAAGTGCGTACACTATCTTTGAAGGGGACATACAAAAATTATGGGCAGATAATAAAGGGGGCGTACCTATGTTGTTTCTTAGAGGGGAGACATGTCATTGTAGTGCGTCCGCATGCCTGGATGGCGGTGGGTGAGAGGATCTGATGTAGAGTTGGTATCTCTCCCTATTGGGACGTAGGCCTTGTTCCCATCGTCCTTCATCGCGTTTATCCCTTCTGATCTCTGGATGTATTGCTTTTAGACGTTGGGTCGTCCCGTTGAGGTCGTCCTCATCTGCACGCACCTCAGTGCAATAAGCATTGTGGATCTCTTCCCATGTGGTGGGCTGGTACTTTATGTGGCGGCTGAATAGTTTTTAGTCGCCCTTGAGCCATTCCTGCTTAACTCGTTCTGGAAAGCAGCGACTCTCATGGCTTCCGATACGTTAGGTATGCTCATCCTTACACTGTTGAACCTAGCTAGGAAGTCCCTGAGTCCTTCCCTTGCAGTTTGTCGAACGGTGAAGATGTCGTTGACCCTCGCTTCTGCTTTCTTCGCTCCTGGATGGGCGGTGACAAACTTGTCCGCCATTTCCTCGAACGTGGAAATGATTTCGGATGGTAGCTGGGAATACCAGGTCAGTGCTCCTCCTATCAGTGTTTCATCGAATTTCTTCAGCAGCACGGACAATACCTGTTCTTTAGATAGGTCATTACCGTTTATAGCAATGACATAATGGATCAAGTGGTCCTCGAGGTCCGTAGTGCCGTCGTACACTCTCAAGTAAGGTGGCAATTTGAAGGTTTTAGGAATGGGGTATGGTGCAGCCTCTTCCCTGTAGAGTTATTAGACGAACCTCCCTACGTCACGCTTTGGTAGCAGTTTGGGGGCACCAAGGATCTGGTCCACCCTCTCCTGATGTTCCTTCATCTGGTCACGGAGCGAACGATTTTTGTTTTCCATTTCCTCCATCTTTATGAAGATGGCTGTGATCGTGCCACCATTGGCTCGAGTATCGAGGAGTACGTTGTTTGCATGGGTGACCTCGGGCTCGCCTCCAACTGCAGCAAGATCTGCAGTCGTCCTGCATCTGACATTGTGCTGAGGTGACTTCTCAACCAAGCCGCTTAGAGTTCTTGTTAACCACTCTTCCAATAGTTTTCTGACCTCTGGGGGTGCTTCTTCGGATGCGGATGTGGAAGCGCCTTTTTCCCGCAAGATCGTCAGATATTCGGGTAGTGGAGGTTGGATTTCCCCGCTTAAGGTGGTACTAGGGGTTATAATCAAAACCCTATCTTCACCGGCTTCGTTGAGAGGACCGATGAGATTGGTTGCAACATCTGCTATTGCTTTCATTCTTGCATTGTTGTCAGCCATTTTTCGTTTTTGTGTTGTAAAGAAGGGTTTTTGATGGTTCTCTAGGTGCAAACTATGTTTTTGATTCTCGAAATCCCCACAGATGGCGCCAAATTGTTTAGTTCTTTATATTCATATTTTGTAGGCCTAAAAACAATCGAAAATATATAGGGGTAAATCGTAATCAAATATAATAAGCCCAAGAGATGATTATTGCTTCGAGAGTCTTTGTAGATCTGTAAATGAATGATAAAAAATAGACTTAGCTTAAGAAGGAAGCAATGGTTAAGAACTCGAGAGAGAGAGAGAGAAATAGAGATAGAGATTGTATTATTCGAAAATAATCATGATGCCCTTACAATGGAAATGTTTCCTTTATATAATAGGAAACCTTCCTCGAAATAATAAAAAAAGCACAAAGGTTGGTGGCTTCCACTCAATTAAAGGGTCTGGTGCTAAACGACGTCATTTCTTCTTCACCGATTTGGATCGTACGTTTACTTGGATCGCCCTTATCATAGGGGACATGCTCACCTGGCGCGGAAACGTTGTGAGCCAAATTTAGCCCCATACAATATATATATATATAGGCCTGTTAAGTTCAGTCGCATAATTGTTACTAGTAGTATTGATTAAGAACTTACATTTCATGTGTTAGAACGTGGACAATGAGTAAAGACTAAAGTTGTTCCACTGAATTATATAAAGCGTAAAATCACAACAGTCCAAACAATAACGAGATACGTGAAATTATGAAACAGATGCCATCACCAATATGCTATGGAGCGTACGTAACCCTACTGCGAGAAAAAAGAAAAAGTGTTAAAACTTTTGACAAGTTACAGCTTGTGACCTAATCGGACCTCCTGGATGTAAACCCAATTATTCAATCTTTAATTATTATGGTTTCGCACATAACATTGTTGAAAGACATTTAGGGAGTGTTTGGTATGCACGAAAATATTTTTTAAAATTTAATTTTATTAATTTTATTAACATCCCTATAATAATAAGTAGTCCCTTATATGTTTAAAGATAATATTTTATCGGATGTCCCTGAGGTATTTAGGCTAGTAGCGGATCTATAATTTTAATCTAATGGATGCTCGACTGCCTTTAATTTGGTAAACATAAAATTTAAAATTTAAAATGGGAAAATCTTAATTAATATTATCACTACAAAAAAACATAAGGTTATTTTTAGACAATGAAAGCATACTTCATCAATCATCACACCTAAAAATATTTTATGTATTTACTTTATTAAATTTAATACCTCTTAGTTAAATTTCTGATTATGTTACTAGTATGTTGCTTCATGTGCATTCGTTTCGAAAATAATTACTGTCTTTTATGAATCATAAAATTAAAAATGCTATGATACCGAAGTAAGGAAAATAAATAGTACATTTTCAGTTTAGAATAAGTCTAACTACAAATTTTATGAATCAAAATCACAGTGCAAGGTATAGTTTCTTGTCAAATCTTTAACTGAATTGTTCATTTGAATGTGATCATTTCACTTATTAACTTCCCACCCCCACCAACCTTTTCCCCAAAAAAGAGCTCAATTTTTCGAAATCAATTGTCTGCTGATGAAGTAAAACAAAATAAATTCACATGCTTCTTGAAAAGAAATAAGAAGCGGAAAAGACAAAAGAAAAGAAAGGATAGTGAATAAAAGTGCTTCAGTGGAGTTTGAATTGCCCGACACAGAGTTAAGAGTGACCTTGAATCTCTCTCAAAATCAAAGCACCCAGCTCAGAGTTTTGCTTGTGGGTGCTCATTGTCGTTGTAAAGCAAATTTCTTTGAATTTCAGGTATACTCTTCCGTTTTAGTTTATTTGAACCTATTTCCTTTTTGGTCTGTTCCAAAATAAATAATTCCTTTCTAAATTTGGAAACAGTTTAGCTTAAATTTCCAATTCTATCTTTAATGAGGAGCTTTTATAATCATACAAATACGCTGAACCATTTTTGACTAGATGAGGACCACAAATTCCAAAAGTCTTTATTTTTTCTTAAATTTGGTGTTCAGTCAAACAGGTTCACATAAATTAAAACGATTAGAGAGAATATATAATCTCGGACTCCTAGACAATAGATGCTTCAGTACCCACTAGGTTGAACGTGGATCTGCCTATGATTTAGGCGATGTTTGATAAGTAGGAAAATATTTTTTTAAATTCAATTTTTATCACATTGTAGGCAATTAAATTTTATTGAATTTAAATTCATAAAAAATTTGGATTTAATCTCTGGTCCAAATAAATTTTATGGGCCAATATGATTGGATTAATTATTCAAATCCAATAAGAATGGATTTAATAAATAGGCCCAAATGCATTGGGCTTGGGTTGCAAGTGATGACCCACTTCATTATGCCCAAGATGTTATTTTCCTAGAGGTACAGCTTGGTGCCACATGTCATCATATGACGTGGCGCGACAAGTCAAACGAAAAAGCCAATAGGATCATGTCACGTGTCAAAATGACAAGGCATGCCAAGTAAAATTAAAAGGCCAATGAAATCGCGCCACATGTGCATGTGACACGTTCTGGCCAATCGAATGCGGCCTTGTCACTCATCAATCGGATTGGTCGGAAAGAGTTTGTTCTTATCATAATTCTTTCCTCCCACAGCTATAAATAGGGGTCTTCAGAAGTCAAAAAAAGACACCAAAAAGTTATAACAAGAAGCAATAAAGAGTTGGTGGATCAAATGTCGTAAATTTCTTTACAAGTTTCAAGCTTCAAAGAATCAAATTCAAGTTTAAATTTCTTGAACAAATCAAGTTCAAGCTCAAGAACGAAGAACAAATCAAGATCAAATTCACGCAATCAAGCTCAATCTCAAGAAAAAGATCACCGTTCGTGGCAACAAACATAAATTCAAGATTAATCTCAAAGACCCTTGAATTTATTTACTATTGAAAAGAAGATCAGAGGATTCATAGAGATTGTAACACTCAAATATTCGAAATAAAATACTATGATTGTTGCGATATTTTTCGGTCTTGATTTTATTTTCTCGACGTAAATTTATTATCAACAAATTCTAGGTATTTGTATACATTAAAGTTTTATCCAATTTAGATCGGGCCACTACAAGACAAGTCCATGGTCTTCAAGCCCAAAAGGTCCATTAGGGTTGCTTGGAGGTTACTCTACCCTAGCCCTAAATCAAAGCTATAAAAAGGGTCACATATTCCCTTTGATGAGTCATCTCAAAAATGGAGATTATCTCGAAAATGCCATAAACTCATGGGATATTCACAAAGAGATCAAGAAATGACTGGATAATTCTTGATAATCAAATACTTCAAGAAGATCTACAACATACTATTCTTAATATCAAATAAATCCATGAAAGACCGCAACATCCTACGTTCGAGAAACACATTGTTTAAGCCCTCGAATCACGGAGATAATCTGGAGAGAAGAATCAAGGGAACAAACAGAATTGTACTAGCTTTCTTTATCAATAAAATTATATTTCTTCATATTTATATTGTGGTAGCAATATATTTTTGTATCACAAATAATTTGTTACAAATAAATTGGCATGCTCTGTGGGACCAGTTCTTCCCTTCATTTCTTTCTCCTGTAAATCGGAAACTACAAGACTCAAAATCAACTATCGTGATGGCCTTCAGAAAGAGCAATGGTGTTCTAAGTAAGGACGTTATTGCAGCCACATATGCTGATCTCTATTATATTGGCTCGATCACTCGATGCATGTTCAAGACCATTTGCTTGGATGGATCCGAAGAATTTACTTCCTTGGATATTGCAAAAAAAGAGCAAATATCATATGATGACTTTATATCTAGGGGGAAATATACTTTGTTCTCTATTCAAGTTATTGATCATCAAAGCCACAATATCTCAAGAAGAATGCGCTGAGTGATTCCGCTAAAATATTATAAGGATTAACGAACAAATTAATCCAACCACCAAAGTTTGAAACTGCAGAAGGAAGATTTTGAAGTAGTATTTACTGGTGGATAAATAGCTACATTCAGCAATATTCATATCCAAAGGAAGTATAAGTTCACGACTATATCGCATGCCAAAGCAAAGCAAACAAGGCCCATTAACTATATTGTTTAAGGCGATAGGACTTTTCACTGGAAAAAAGTTCTTGAAGTACAAAAGGGACTTCTTGCTTGATTTGAATTTCTTTTAAATGGTAAATGTTTATGAGAAGCCAAAGCTTTGAGACGTGCAAGTCAAGGAGAGCCTTCATGCATTAGTCTTCCGTGACTTTGATATATTGTCTTTTAAATGGACTCTAAATTCTAAATTCAGGAAAAGTAGACTTGATCTACACGGAATTGGCTTATATTTTTCAATAAATGTAATCTTGTGCGATGGCTTTGACTACATGCTTTGCTGGAATGGTTGTCCAAAGAATTTAAGTTCTTTATTTAAAGGCGAGAAAAAAAGTATTACTTCAACTCTCGTCTTTGAGGTCCGGCAAGCTTCCCCTCGACAAATCTGGAAGTAGGGGGCATTTGTACATATTAAAATTTTATCCAATTTAGACCAGGTCACTACAAGACGAGTCGAGTCCATGGTCTTCAAGACCAAAAGGTCCATTAGGGTTGCGTGGAGGTTACTCCACCCTAACCCTATAAAAAGGGTCACATATCTCTTTGATCAGGCATCTCAAAAATAGAGATCGTCTCGAAAATCCCATAAACTCACGGGATATTCACAAAGAGATCAAGAAGTGGCCGGATAATTCGTGATTATCAAATACTTCAAGAAGATCCACAACATACTTTATGGATATCAAATAAATTCATGAAAATCCGCAACATCCTACGTCCGAGAAACATGATGCTCTAGACCTCGATTCATGGAGATAATCAGGAGAGAAGAATCAAAGGAACAAAGAGAATTGTACCCGCATCATTTTATCAATAAAATTATATTTATTTATATTTATATTGTGGTTGCAATTTATTTTTGTATCACAAATAATTTATTGCAAACACAGACATAACATTTCGGATAGATATTTAGTGTGTGTTTGGTATGCATAAAAATACTTTTTAAAATTTGATTTTATTAATTTTATGAACATTCTTATAAGAATAAGTAGTCCCTCATATGTTTAAAGATAATATTTTATCTGATGTACCTGAGGTATTTAGGCTAGCAGCGAATCTAGGATTTTAATCTAACGGATGCTCGACTGCCTTTAATTTGGTAAACACAAAATATAAAACTTAAAACGAGAAAATCTTAATTGATATTACCAGTACAAAAGAAACGTAAGATTATTTTTGGATAATGAAAGCATACTTCATCAATCGCACTCAAAAAAAAATTCATGTATTTATTTTTTTATATTTTAATAACTCTTAGTAGAATCTGACTATGTTACTAGTCTGTTGAAAATAACCTTTATGTGCATTCGATTCGAAAATAATTACTCATTTTTTTATGAATCATAAAATTAAAAATTCTATGATACCCAAGTAAGAAAAATAAATAGTGCATTTTCAGTTTAGAATAAGTCTAATTGCAAATTTTATGAATCAAAATTACAGGTGCAAAATTAGTTTTAAAGAACAACATTTTATGTCTTTATATCCAAAAAAAAGTTTTAACATTGACAATATAGTTCCTCTTCAAATCTTTGACTGAGTTGGTCATTTGAATATGATCATTTCACTTATTAACTTCCTAGCCCCACCAACCTTTTCCCCAAAAAAGAGCTCAATTTTTCAAAATCAATTGTCTACTGATGAAGTGAAAAAAAATAAATTCACATGCTTCTTGAAAAGAAATAAGAAGCAGAAAAGACAAAAAAAGAAAAAGAAAAAAAGAAAAGTGAATAAAAGTGTTTCAGTCGAGTTTGAATGGCCCGACATAGAGCTAAGAGCGACCTTAAACCTCTCTCAAAGCCAAAGCACCCAGCCCCAAGTTTACGCAGTGTAAGTAGGAAAATATTTTTTAAAATTCAATTTTTATCAAATTATGAACATCCCTATAAATATTGACTTATATGTATAAATATAATAATTTAACGGATGTCCCTGAAGTATGTTTAATCACAAATACTACTGCCACTGTATTCAAACGGGTGAATGTACAATATTATGTTGAGGTTCTGATATCTTTCTGAGAACTCGACTTCTTGAAATTTATGTGATCTAGTATATTAACAAAACATCCAGAGAAGCATTGGTGCAATCCACTATTTTGCAATTATTTTCGTTTTTAAGAATATATTGTCCCACATTGATAGGAACTTTTTCGTGGCATTCTTCTCTCTTCCTTGTTGTACATTTATACATGTCGTGTTAACATACTGCATGCAGGTAGGTAGTAAGTTAACAAGATACTTATTTTTTCTTTACCCAAAAGAAATATTGCTGAAAGACTAGTTTTCTAAGCATCTCTGTTTAACATAAGAGTTGTTATATTCTCATATGTTTCCTTTACAACATATGATTCCATTTTAACATAAATGACTGATCTTCTAGATTTCTCTCTCTTCCTTTCTCATCTTGTGTCCTTGTGACATGGACATGCATACATCATAAGGAGACTAGGGATGCAAAGCCCCAAATTTTTTGCTAACTATTATGTTCTAGTTCAAGCTCTAAGTTGGACACAAAGATGTGCAAAAAGTTACAAAGGCATAAAATACATAAATCTTATGTTTAAAAGGTTGAATGGATAGTTATAAGAGGAGAGGAGTAAATTGGAACTCATTGGAGTTGTTTAAGGGATGAGGTTGACCTTAGATGCACATGACATATGTTTCAATGAGAATATCTATCAATATATGATGAATTGAGATTTGAGCAATATGTAAAAATAAATCTCTAAGTATAATTTATAACACTCCAAACCGTTCGTCGTTTAGATATTCTTATAAAAGGTTATAGGCATTTTATTGAATATCATCATGTCAGGAAAATGGGCCGCTTTCAACCACAATTAGTAGAGTGTTTTGGTTGATATTTCTTACTAGAAACTACTACAAGAGCTTAGATTAACAATGAATCCTAGAAGGAGCAAATGATCAAACCTAAATTTTATATTTTAAAAATTTTGGAACTTCCAGTATTGATCTTTTAATTAACTACGTATAGATTTTTCTAATGAATTGAACCCATTGGATTGGAGTAAACGAAGGTATTCAAAAGCAAGGAATCAAGGTGAGTAGAAACAATGCTTTTACCAAAGCTGTCTTCTCATGTTAGACTGTACATGTTGTTAATTTGGGCTCTGAATGGAACGAGTGAACGTACATTATCCATTAGAATTATAGAAAAGATATTAGATGATTATCATGGTTAATATCTCAAGAATAGTATGTGTCCCGTAAATCATGTGTCTCATGCATCCATGACTTGCATATATTTCTTTAATGTATAAACTATTGCAATTCTTCTACATAATTTTATGAAATTGTTTTGATGAGAATTGTGGAAATATATTATTATTTTAAATTTTGTGATACAAGAATCATTCAGAAGAATATTTTGGGAGCGTCCTTAGATCTCTGAGAAGGGTTCATACTTCATAGCCTATAATTGTTTATGTTATCCCGAAACTACTTGTGCTAGGGTAGGAGATCGTGTTCTGTTGGTTCGGGTACTATGATAGAAGTTCTCTGGTAAGACACAAGAACGCGAGCATGCTAGAACCTTGAACTGTGAGGCACTATAGAAATGGGGTACATGCGACCAAGATGGGATTGTCCACTATACCGATCATATGGTGACATTTTCAGAATTAGAATTATAATTATAAAGAATGTCAGAATCAGTGGAACTCCCTAGAAACGAAAAGAAAAGAAAATATTTTAGAAAATTTACAAGGATTATTCCGAGAAAGTTTATATATTTATCTATTTGAATTTTATATTTTTCAGAAAAGAGAGAATTTTCATGAATGACATCAAGAAGAATTTAACAATAGATATATGAGTTGTCTGTGTCAACTCTTTATGAGAAGCTTTTAGAATTTTCTTTATCATGCATACATACTTCTTTCAGAGTATCATTCTAGTTTTAGTGGGAGGATTGCTTTATTTACTGAGTACCACTGTGGTGTACTGATGTTCTCTTCATGAGTACCTACATTGACACATGTCAATGTAGGCTCAAATTTTGCATGTAAACAAGCTACTAGATGGGATCTTCTCTTCCCATTACCAAAAGATTTGGTGAGCTCCATTTTAGTTTGTGGAGTTCGTTGATTCTAGAAATTTTTCTTATTATTTTAGTATTTTTTTGAAGGCTTCATAGATAGAGTCAGACAACGTCATGAGTGTCCACCTTGCATTACATTTGCTTTTCAATGTATTCAAGATAGCATAATAAATTTCTTTTGAGAATATTATTTTATTTGAAGATTCAAAAAACTATTTACTTTACATCATGTCGAATTTTGTTGAGATGCGTTGCATAACAGAAATAGAATAGAATAGAAAAGACAAAATGGTTCGCTCGATCAAGTTAAGGCATCGAATGCAGGTTACAACTTAATTAGAAACCGGATCGTGACAGGAGATGTGAAGACCCGGCCGGTCGTATTTAGAATTTATGCCCCGTTTCCCCATTAACTACTTCCCCTAATTCCACTTCTGCTATTTTGGTTTGCGGGGATGTTCGGTAAAATAATTCAGAGTGTTTTGGGACACTTAGTCCCTAAATGAGAGCTTAAGTGTTGGAAAATGGTCCGTAATCAGAATAGTGTCAAGACGACCTCGAAATGGAAAATCTATGGTTCTGTTAGCTCCGTTAGGTTATTTCGGGGTTAGGAGCGTATTCGGAATGTATTTTGGATGTCCGTAGCTCATTTAGGCTATAAATGCCGAAAGTTAGAATTTTGATGTTTCCGGTCCGACAGTTGAATTTTTTATTCGAGGGTCGGAACAAGATTACGGAAGTTTTTGTAGCACCTTCATGTCATTTGGGACATACGTGCAAAACTTCAGGTCAATCGGACGTGTTTTAGTTAGGTTTTGAATCGAAATCCAGTTTGTTAAGTTTTTAAGTTCAAATCATTGATTAATTTGCGTTTCCGGCGTTATTTTAGGTGGTTTAAGGATTGGTACAAGTTTGTATGATGTTATGGGTCATGTTTGTAGGTTTTGTTGAGGTTTTGGAGGCCTCGGGTGTGTTTCAGATGCCCAACGGGACATGTTTGTGTTGAAAAGGATTGCAGAAAAATCCTCAAACCTGTTGTAGAAACTCCTTCTCTGCGATCGCATAAGTTATCATGCGATCACGTAGTGCTTTTTGGGGAGGCCTTATTTTTCTTCAATGTGATCGCAACTTCCATCCTGCGATCGCATAGCTTCTGAACTCCCTTGTACGTGATCGCAAACTCCCCCATGCAATCGCATTGAGTTAACTGGGTTGGGGTCCCAGGTTCCTTTTCCTTATACGCTATCGCATAGCCCTTGATGCGATCGCATAAGACCAGCTTCCATCCTTACTCGATCGCAAGCCCCATCATGCAATCGCATAGACCATTTTCAGGGCCTTATGATTTTCTTCTCGGTGATCGCAGACGACTTTATGCGATCGCAATGAATAAAGTCCCAGAACAGTTATAAACTTTTCAAAAACGAGGTTTCTTCCATTTTCATCAAACTCAAGCTAGAGAGATCGGTTTTGGAAGATTTTTCGAGGGATTTTGAGAGGCAAACTTTGTGTAACGATTCCTTACTCCTTTATGATTATTACTCGTTAATCTAATCTCGAATTCAAGCTTTAATTTCGGACTTTGAATAAAAAATGGGGTAAAGTTCTTAGACCTGATTTCGATGATATTAAGGGGTATTTCACCTCTGATTTTTAAATGGTTAGACTCGTGAGAGTACAAGATTTCTGAAAATGTAAAAATTATTAGATTCCGAGACGTTGGCCTGAGGGGTATTTAGGTCATTTCACCTATTTTCGCGCCTTAGCTTTAATTTTAATAGTGTAATTAGTTACTTGCGATGTTGTTTACAATGTGTAATTGGTTTGAATAGTTCAATTTGGTCCACTCAGAGTCGGATACTCGTGGTAAGGGCATTGTTTCTTAGCGGTTTTGTACCAATACAAGGTAAGTGGCTTGCCTAACTTTGTGTGGTGGACCTTTCCCCTTAGGATATCCTTGTCATTGTTTAAATTCCTTGTGCACGAGGTGATGGGTGTGTACTTATGCTAGTTGTTGAAATTTCACCTTACATGACTTATTTAGAATGTGTTTCTTCACATATTTAATTGTTAAAAATGAAACTTCACTTGTTTTGACTTAGGAAAAGCATGATAGTAACTTATTTGATCTATTTGACTAAATTGTAATATTTGTCTTCTCTTGAAAAGCATGTTAGCAAATTATTTGCCTTGTTTGATTAAATTGAAATATTTGTCCTTCTTGTGAAGAATGATAGATTCTCGATTTTATTTGTTGTTCGCATTTTGCTTCATTGCTGTTAATATTGGTTTGTTTTGGTGTATTTACTATTGGGACTACGGGACGGCATCCCGGGAGCTCCCCTGTTCGTATTTTTTTCGAGGTTTGGAAGTGCGGGATACCAAGAGATCCCCGGCACTGGATTATATAACTGGCGGATACTAAGAGATCCCTAGTACAGGATTTATTTTCTGGCGGATACTAAGAGATCCCCAGAGCAGGACTGATTAACTGGAGGATAAGAGATCCTTGGGATACTTGGAGATCCCTTGCTTATGTTATGAGGATACTGGGAGATCCCTTGCTTATGTGATGAGGATACTGGGAGATCCTCGGGATACTTGGAGATCCCTTTTGTGTGAATGATGAGGATACCGGGAGATCCTCGGGATACCAAGAGATCCCCGATGATAAATAGCCTGTAATGATTATTCCCGTTTTGTAGAATTGTAATATAGTCTATTCCGTTCCTATTATTGTTTATTAGATATTCGAGACTTATGTATTTCCTATTGTTATCTCTTTTCATATTTATATATGCTTATGTTGATCTCAGTAGGGGCCTCGACCTTCCTCGTTACTACTCCATCGAGGTTAGGCTTGGCACTTACTGAGTACCGTTTTGGTGTACTCATGCTACTCTTCTACACACTTTTGTTGTGCAGATCCAGGTACTTCTGATCAGACACGCTATCAGTGATTTAGGAGCTATACTCGAAGATTTGAGGTATTCATCTGCCGCGTCCGCAGAGCCGAAGAATCTCCTTCTATTCTCCCTTTAGCTAGTGGTTTCATTCATGTACTCACTTGTTGTAGACATTCCTGGATGTTAGAGCCGTATTTTATACTTTACTCTTAGCATGTAATGCCCGTGGGTTTTCGGGTCTTGGAGGTTTTTACGTTATTTTGAGTCGACATGTATGTGCCAGGCGGCACTCTATACATTATCTTATACTATTTATGTTTTATTTATCGTTTCCGCAAAGATTGTTGAATTTCCACAAAGTGTCAGGCTTACCTAGTCACGAAGACAGGGTGCCGTCATGATAGGTTCACGGTTGGTAAACTAGGGTCGTGACAAGTTAGTATCAGAGCTCTAGGTTCATAGGAGTCATGGGACACATGCCGGTTTATTAGAGTCTCGATGATCGGTACGGAGACGTTTGTACTAATCTACGAGAGGCGATGTAACTGTTTAGGAAAAAAACCTTCACTTCATTTGAATTCTTGTCGTGCTATGTTTTTAACCTTGATTCTAAACTATTGTATTCTATTCTCTCACAGATGGTTAGGACACACACGACCCGGGATGATCAGGCACTCGCACACCATCCTGCAGCAGCTAGGGGCAGAGGTCAGGGCAAGGGTCATGGACGTGCGTAGGGTGTAGCTAGAGCACATGCAAGAGCAGCTGAGGTAACCCCAATGAACCCAGTAAGGACTCAGACACCAGAGACGCCCACATCCACCACTACTCCAACTATTTAGGAGGCATTGGCAGCGTTTTTGAGTATGTATACCACGCTGTCGCAGGCAGGGTTGCTACCACCTCCTGCAGCTACGTCCCAGTCCGAGGGAAGGGCCCAGACTCCCACAGCCCGCGCTCCAGAGGAGAGGGTGAACATAGCGCCGATTCCAGATATTATCCCTGTCCAACCTACAGTGCTGTTAAGAAGTATGACCCTCCTAGTTTCCGCGAACTAGCTACAGACGATGCCTTGGGGTTTTTGGAGGATATTCATCGCATTTTTTGCACCATGGGTATTAGTGCTTCGAGTGGAGTTTCCTTTTCAACTTTACAGCTTCGGGGAGCCACCTATGACTGGTGGCGCACTTTTGAGCTAGACAGTCCAGATAAGGGTGCCTTTTTGACTTGGACATAGTTTTCATATATGTTTCAGAGGGAGTTTGTCCACCAGAGCCTCTGAGATGCATGGCACGTGGAGTTTGAGAACTTGCTTCAGGGCCCTATGATTGTCTCTGAGTATGCCATCCGTTATACTAGGTTGGCTAGGCATGCGCCTGCTTTGGTGGCTACAGTTCATGAGAGGATTCGCAGGTTTATCGAGGGTCTCATTCCTTCCATCAGGTCTGGCATGCTGCGCTAGAGGGTATGCATGCCAGAGAGAGGCCAAGAGGTCTCGAGAGTCTGGTCATTTTAATGGTACCCGTACTTCCGGAGCAGGACGTCATGGTAGGGGCTATACGGGTCGCCCTGTTCATTCATCTCTTCCTTCCCCCAGCAATACACCAGCTCCTCCAGATCTCAGGAGCCTTATTATGAACCCCTAGTTTCTAGTGCGCCTCCTGCCCGGGGTACCTCTAGAGGTCAGTCTAGCAGGGGTGCACCCAGTCAGTCACAGCCACCGCGCCCTCCCAGAGCTTGTTATGAGTGCGAGGATACCCTCCATGTAGTGAGGGATTGCCCTAGGCTTTGGAGGAGTGCACCTCCACAGCAGCGTACCCAGCGGGATTCTCGGGCCCTTGTTCCAGCTCCAGCTGCCATCCCACCTGTCCAGCCAGCCGGGCGGAGATCGGAGAGATAGAGGTTGCTCTCGAGGTAGGGCCTGAGCCAGATTTTATGCCATTCCTGATCGTGCCAAGGTTGCCACCTCCAATTCTGTTATCACAGGTATTATTTTGGTTAGTCACAGAGAGGCATCCGTTTTGTTCGATCCAGGCTCTACTTATTCTTATGTGTCGTCTTATTTTTCTCTGTATTTGGGTACACCCCGAGAGACCTTGAGCTCTCCTATTTTTGTTTCTATTCCCGTGGGAGATTGTCTTGTTGTGGACCGTGTATATCGGTCGTGTTTTGTTACTATTCGTGGTTTTGATAGCAGGGTAGATCTTTTATTACTTGATATGGTCGATTTTGATATTATCTTGGGCATGGACTAGTTGTCGCCCCCTTATGCTATTCTTGATTGTCACTCTAAGACCGTGACGCTGGCTATGCCAGGTATTCCTCGTATTGAGTGGAGTGGTACTTTTGATCACACTCCCAGTAGAGTCATATCCTTTCTTAAAACTCAGTGTATGGTTGAGAAGGGGTGCGCCACGTATTTAGCCCATGTGGGAGATGTCAGTGCTGATACCCCTTCTGTTGACTCTGTTCCAGTAGTACGGGATTTTCCCGATGTGTTCCCAACTGATCTTCCGGGCATGCCACCCGATCGGGACATTGATATTGGTAATGATTTGTTGCCGGGCACTCAGCCCATATCTATTCCTCCTTACCGTATGGCTCCACCTGAGTTGAAGAAGTTGAAGGATCAGTTACAGGAATTTCTTGATAAGGATTTTATTCGACCCAGTGTTTCACCATGGGGTGGTCCTGTCTTGTTTGTGAAGAAAAAGGGTGGTTCTATGCGTATGTGTATCGATTATCGTCAGTTGAACAAAGTAATAGTGAAGAACCGATATCCTTTCTATTGTATTGATGATCTACTTGACCAGCTTTATGGCGCATATGTGTTTTCTAAGATTGATTTGCGCTCAGGTTATCACCAGCTAAAGATTCGGGAACCGATGATCCATCAGCCCATATAAGAAAATCAAGGCCAGCTATTACTGGATAGATATGTAGAAAGATGCAAGGGACTTCGTACGAAGATATGACGGTTGTTAGAGACATGCACCGATGATCCATCATCCCATATAACTACTACACTCGGTCTTGTCACCTTGGTCTTTCATGAAATGGGAAATGGACATTATTGATCCCTTGCCATGAGCATCTAGTAAGGATCAATTCATTTTGTTTATGACTAACTATTTTTCTAAATGGATCGAAGCCCAGTCATTTGAGAAAGTCCAAGAAAAAAAGTCATAAATTTCATTTGGGACCACATAATATGTCGGTTCGGGATACCGACTGAGATCGTGTGTGATAACAGGAACCATTTCATCGGTAGCAAGGTAAGTAAGTTTTTTCGAAGATCGTAAGACAAAAAAGGTTCTATCCACACCTATCACCCAAGTGGAAATGAACAGGTGAAATCAATAAACTAAACCATACTCCAAAAACTGAAGAAAAGATTAACCCATGACAAATGAAAGTGGAAGGAAATTCTACCCGAAGTCTTGTGGGCATACCGTACAACCTCTGAACCTAGTACCGGGGCCACTTCATTTTCGTTGGTCTACAGTGCGGAAGCACTGATACTGGTTGAAGTGGGAGAACCGAGCCTCAAGTTCTGATATGTGATCAAAGAATCAAATGATGAGGCCATGAACACAAGCTTAGAGCTATAAGACGAGAGGCGCGAGGTCGTCCTAGTCCGGTTAGCTGCCCAAAAGAAATGATTAGAAAGTTAATACAATTGGAGAACTAACCTCCGACACTTTAATATCAGAGACTTGGTATTAAGAAAGGTAACACTACATCCCCAGAACCCAAACTAAGGGGAGTTGGGGCCAAATTGAAAAGGTACATATCAAGTTATCTTAATTACTGGAAAGGGTTCTTATAAACTCGAAGCGGGAAACGGCGCACAACTACCAAATAACTAAAGCGTGGCACACTTAAAGCGATACTATTGCTGAGGTACATTTTCATTTACCTCTTTATAAAATTAAAAATTAGACTAACACTTGTAGCCATTGGCTGAAGGGAAATACGACTATTAGGTTTGAAAGCACGCAGTGCACTCTTTTTCCCTTGAACAGGTTTTGTCCCAAAGGGGTTTTTCGGCAAGGTTTTAAAGGAGGCAACAGTGGATTGTGCTAACTTAAATTCAAAAGCCAATCATAAATCAGAGTCAACGGTCGCATCACAATATCCGAGGTCTCTCAATATCGGCCTCGAATACCGGGGGCCATCACCCTCGGACTAGACTTCTTAGCAAGGAAATAATGGAACTTGTGCCTGAGCGACTTAGGCCCGGTGGTTGGGATTTATTATAAGGCCAAATGGTTAGATGAACCGTGCCTTCATAGGCCACTGAAGCCATAATACAAGCTTTACTTACCTTCAATCATGTATTTTACACACAAAAATGAAAGAAATTTCCCACATTGATATTACATATCGTTTTCTTTTAAAGCATCGAGCCAAAGGGCTATCCCTATTTGGAGACTATCGAGCCCAAGGGCTACCCCTACCTAAACTAAAGGGCTATTCCTATTCGAAAGTTATTGAGCCGAAGGGCTACCTCCACTCGGGGACTATCGTTCGAAATTTTTTTTTGAGAAATTCGGGCTATCAAATCTCGAGGGAACTAAACCTATTAGGTAGTGCCCAAACCTAAAAGGCTACAGTCGCAGTAAAAAATGGCTCAGAGACGTCCAAAGCCCGTTATCAAAACATATGGCATTCAAATAAAATTCAAAACTTTTCAAAAGGTTACCCTCATCAAAAGCATTGTCTAAGAATACTTAATCATTTTTTGGAAAATCAAATTGCTTAGAGTGTTTGAAGCTTCAAGCAAATAAAAATCATATCAAGGTCAGATTATGATCAAAATTTAAAAAAAAACAAATGATTTGTTACTATATTGTATTCTATGCAAAGGCAATAGAAATGTTTGCATGATTGGAAGTCATGAAAAAATGTTGAAATAGTTGAATTTTCCAAAAAGGGAAAATTTTATTCATTCCGGAATGTCTTTACAAAAGGCCCATCAAAAATGGACTCAGAATAAACAAAAGATATATGAAACAATACAAAAAACTAAAAAAGTTCTAAGGCACTCATGGTTAATCTTCACCGGGCCCCAATTCTCCATCTGAAAAATCGGAGCTTACGGATCCTTTGGAAACCTCAGAGCCCTCTGCGCCTTCGGGTTCGGACAACTTCTTTGCCTTGGCCTCTGATATTTTGGTAGCTTCGATCTTGGCATATAAATCGAATCCCCTAGCATGAATCTCTTTGATGGTCTCTCTCTGAACCAGCCACCTCGTATATTCTGCATTGGTATTTAGGTGGACCTCGGCCGCTTCAACATCGACCTTATATTGGGCTACCATCTCTTCAACATCAGCAGATGTTGTGCGCAACTGAGACTTTATAGTTTCATATTCATTGTCATTGGTGTCCTACTCTACTAGATCCAAACTCAATTGCACTTAGAGTTCATCATTCAACTGGGACCATTTATCGGCTTTCTTTTTTTCTACCTGCAGTTGAACATCTACTTATGCCAGTTGTGCCTGGGTGGTTTCCTTATACTAAGCCAACCGATCTATTTTGGTCTTCCAACCATCAGCCATGGCTTGGACCTTGTTCATTTCAACTTGGAATCGGTCGATCTAGTCGATATTTTATTGGACCAGCGAGGATAGGTTGTTAGTCGCCATGACTAATTCCTCATTTCTAACTTCAATACCTTTACCTTTTTGACTATATCGTCATGTTCCCACCTTAGGGTCGAAGCCTCCTTCTAAGCCCCATCCAACCCAGTTTAAATGTCCTTGATGGCCTTTTCTTGTTGTTCATTTAGGAGCCTGTACTTATCCTTTTCTTGGGCCAGCTCCTTAACCTAGAGCTCAAACTGATTAACTTCAGCCCGATAATGGAGGAAACCCTTGTGATGAAGTACAGAGGCCTGCAAAAATGTGAAGAACATGAGAAATATCAAACCTAAGTAAAAAATCTAAGGAACATAATCATGCCTTACTAGATTCAATGGCTGTTACGCCTTATTGAAAAGGCTTCACACATTCCCCTTATTCATATTTGCTTGATATTCCTCGGTCACCAGGCATAGGAGGTAGCTTGTTACTCCCATGGAAATTGAAAGAACTCGGGCATCCTCCGGAACATTTATAATTATCGATTTCTTACGACCGAGATGTCCATTCGGGCGGGGAACTAGTTGATACCTTTTGGGCTTGAACTCGGCCTACCAACTTCCAAAAATCGATCCTTCCTCATTACTTTCATGTCGCCCAGCCCGAAAGAATCCTCCAAAATGGATGTGTCCACACCATAGAAAAAGGAACAAAGGGGATCATTTGCGCCATGATTCCCTTCGTTGGACCACTCCTTCCCAGCTCAGGCCTCCTCGAGCATGGACTTGGTGTAAGAGGGCAACCATGAAATCTTTATTATACCGTGTTCTGCCTTTGGAGTGTATCCGGCGTCCCTGGGAGTCTCAGCCCTTGTCTCCACATCAACCTCCCGAATCTGAGAGAGATTGGCCTCATGAATCTACCCATAGACAGCAACCTGCTCCTCGTGAGGGGTCGGCCTATGGGCCACAAAAGAATCATCTTCCTCGGGCTCATCTCTAAGCCAAAGAAGCGATTCTGAGATGGGTGCTCGGGAGCCAAAACTTTTCTTTGGATTACGGGTGTCGATGCGCCCTTTTTCTCGCGAAATTGGGTTCGTGACATTTTGGAGGACAACTCGTTCCCTTTTGAGAATTGGGTTTTGGAATTGAAGAGTCGCCACCTAATGATTAAATTGCATTAGGACACTAAGAAGGGTTTGATTTTGAAGAACTAGATTTTGGGTAAGGGCTAGAAATTATCTCGAGGGGCAGATGTTAGGCACCCCTCAGGATCCACTAGTATGATTTTCGGCCATGTTATAATTATGACTTCACATAATCAAGTAAGCAATTAAGGGCTCAAATAGAAGGGGCTTGAATATAATATTGCAAATAAGTTTAAACTTTGAGGAAAAGTAAAGATGGAAGAAATTTATGAAAGATTAAAACAATTCTAAAGAAAGCAGATGAAAATAAGCAAAAGGGAAGGGGTCCTAAGTTTATTATAAATATGGATCACGTCAATGCAATATCCAATAATTACTCCTCGGAAGAGGGGCTACATGAGACATTTGCACATGGGTCATTATCTCCATATCTACCCTTCCCACCATGTTAAGGTATTAAAGCGTGAAATGGTATCGTTACTTATTGTATGATATTACCCGTCCCAATCCTATTAGTCCTGGAGGCATTGAGATCACTAATACTAAAGGGGAGGGAGTTGGGTATTTTCAGCGTTTTCAAAGGGATAAAATCTAGGCGACAAGCAAAAAACAAATAGCAATTAAGTCTCATACATGCCTCCTCACTTAGAAAGGCAAATATAACATGACTTCAAATCTGGGTTGGCCTAAATTAAATTAAGGTGTGGGATAGGCTGATTCATACATATTTCTCAGATGAGCAGTCCGAATTAGCCTTGTCTAGATGTGGTTATCAAATACTGACACAGTTAATTAATTACCTAATAGTTTGCCTAAGTGAGTCCTATAGGCATGACATCTCCTAGAGCGTACTGATGTTAAGGAAAAAGTTTGCTGATTTTATATGCAAAAGATCTGCAAACATATGACCAATTTTAGACTCAGAGGCGAAACTGATTCAGTTGATTGGCTCCTATAGGCATGATCTCTAAGCATCATTGGTTTTAAAATAATTACATAAGTGCAAGAGTCCTATAGGCATGGTATCTAGAATGAATTGGTTATTATTAATCCTAAGATTATATGCCTAATAATGTGTATATACAGAAGTGCAGAAAAACCTAAGATAATGATTTCTATATGCAGAACCTATAGGCATAATCTCTAAGATGCATAAATACAGAACTTTTAAGCATGTTTTCTAAATGTAGTAATGCAGATGTGCAGAAGTGCAGAAAAATTTATAAGCATGAGTGCAGAATAACCTGTAGGCAAGTTTTCTAAATGCAGAAGTGCAGAAGTACGGAAATTATAAGTGACCTATAGGCAAGTTTTCTAAATGCAGAAGTGCGGAAGTACAGAAATTATAAGTGACCTATTGGCAAGTTTTCTACCCTATGTATGCATTCATCCCCATCCCTTTCCACTAACCATCCCCAATAGGTATTACAAATTATTACATACCCGAATGAATCAAAAAAGAAAAGTAAAATTACATCAGAAGCTCCAGCTACATCCAAACAGCCTAATTTAGACTCAAAGTCCAACAATATGAGATAAACCAACTTAGAGGATCAGATTTCCAAAGGACTTTCTCACATTTGAGGTGTGTCAAAGTTTCCAAGAGTCTCAAAGGGCTCCGGGCAGCATTTACACCCCAAAACATTGCAAAATTAAGAACATAGTGCAGTGTGGAAATACTAGCCCTCAGATGTCCATGTTAAGAGGGAACTTAAGTTCCCAAAGTAAGTTCATAAAAGAGGGACAGAACTTAAGAGTCTAAGAATAAGTGTAAGTGCACATGAGGAAAGGAATCATTGAGAGACATGGCAGGCTGGTGGTCATGCCCAGCAATTGGGATGCTAGCACACCCCTGACCAGCCTGCTAGCCAAGACTAAGAATTAGGATCCATTGTGGATCAGGTTATGGTCTAGGTAGTAATTAGGATACTGCCAGTCCAAGACCTTAACTCAGGCACATAGAAAGGAATAGGGGTAGGGACTCATACAGAAACAGAAGCAAGGAAGGAAAATAATTAGCACACATCACTTAACATGAGCATTAAAGTAAACAAAAGGGCTGAAATTGTCAGGTAAACACATAGGGGTGAAGCAGAAAATTAAATAAAAGACATACCAGTTTCAAAAGAAAAACAACTTAGAAAACAGTAACCTTGAGAAAGCCAAGTTGTAGTTCCAAAAGATCTCAAGCAAAACCAGGTGTTGAATTCAAAACAGAATTGCAAGAAAGTATGTAACTAGAAATGTTTTTGTTCTTGTCAATTTAAGTGTGTGTAAAGAGGGGAGACTAGGTGTTTATATAGTTTTGAAAAACAGACAGACATAGGCAAAGTGTGCACGAACATAGAAATAGCAATCAATTAGTGTCAATTAAGACAACTAAACTCTTTTAATTAAGGATTCTAGTTCAAACAGTTGGTCAAGACAAAATAAGGGAAAGAAATCAGTTCAATAAGGTTAATTAGGACTAAGAAACCCTATAGTGCATCAACAAGGCCAAATAAATAGTGGGTAGTTAAGGAAATTTGAAAAAATAGTGTGTTTATAAAGTAAAAATAGGGATCAGTTCGAAAATCAATCAAAAGGATCCCAGATCCAATTGTAGTCAGAGGGTATCAAGATAATAAAGGAAAGAATCATATAGAAATAATTCAAAATGGTACAAAATTACAGAAGAAATACACAAGATAATGTATTTAATGAAAACAACACAAGCATAGGACTTTTACACAGAAAGACCAAGTAAAAAACCAGTAGGGTAAAGGAGGTTCAATCAAAAAAATCGATGACAAATCACTAGCCTTATTAAAGGGATTTCTGAATCAATCACTTGGTTGGTGAAACTTTTTGAAAGAGGAGTTTTCTCATATATAAAGCATACAACTCAAAACAAAAGAAAGAGTCTAACATTGAAAGTTTTCAAGTCACAAGCAAACAGGATTTCAAGTACAATTACGGACTCACAGTCGGTCTAAAAACCTAGGGTCCCAAAAGGGAACCCTAGTGCCACTTATCAAAGAAAATCACCAAATCTAGGGTTTCGAATAGAGTTAGAGGTGAGAAGACAGGGTCATTGAGAGAGGCTCAGAAGCTCATTTCAAAGGCTTGTGAGAGGCAAACATACACAAACAAATTCAGAAGAAATAGAGGATACGAGTTTAAACAAAATAGGTAAAAACATGCTTAGCAGGAACATAAATAGAACTCAGTAAGGTAAAACAAAATCAAAGAGCTCAAACTTAAACACATATAGAGAAGAATGTGGATTAACAACATGAATTAACATGTGAGCATGATAGTGACAACAAATAATAGAAAAGTCCTGCATAATCAGAAAAGAAACAAGAGTGCAAACTCAAGCATAGTAAGAAGATAACATACGAGCCTAACATGGATATCACACATGAAGAGAGAACAAAAGAGTTAGAAAAACATTTGAAGAAACTTTCCCAGAAACCCTAAAAATCAAATATGAAAAAATTTTGAAAAGGAAATTTGGGGAAAACCCTTAAAACGTCAAGTAAAGAACACGCATGTCAAAGATATGAAAAAAGTAATAAAGTATAGAACCTCAGATGGCCTAGAGCTGCAAAGAAAACCCTAGAAAGAGAAAGGTCTTGAGGAAAGTCGGATCCTGAGTCGAAGAGACTCATATTGCTCGATCATGCCGGAAAATGGCCGGAGAGGCGATAGATCTACAGATTTGAGACACATCTAAAGAAAACCATTAAATTCGGCCCTCCAAACTTCGAGTATCCTAAGTCTAATGGTTGAGAGAGAGTGAGTATAGGTCACCCCGGCTAGGAATGCCATGGATTCAGGTGGGAACGTGATAGAAGTAGGTGGGAATCGATTAGAGTTTCAGGGAGGGATAGAGAGAGTTTGGGAGACGAAGAGTGTTTTAAGGCGGCGTCTCTAATAGAATGAACTAGGATAGGGGTATGGGAATTAAAAAAGGAAAGAGAATCCCGGTCGTGGATCAAAATGATCAACGGCTAAGATTAAAGGGAAAGTCAGGCGGGTTTAAAATCGGGTCAAGGGGTCAGATTAAAATTGGAATTGGATTGTTTTAATTTGGTGGAATTGGGGGTTAAATTGAGGTTAAAATTGAAATAGAAATGGCTATGTATTAAATTGCCAATTTTTTTCTTTTTATTTTATAAGAATAGTTTAAATGATTTTAAAAATAAATTAAAAGTGCTAAACTAATTAATAATATATAAACATTAATCTAAAATACTGGAAATGATTATGTAGCTGTAAAATGCTATTAGTTATTAAATAGGATATAATTATAATTATATGCAATTTAACTTTAAAAATACCAAATAAATATGTAAAAATATTCTAAAATCACATTAATTATATTTTGGTATAAATATGGAATAGAAAATAATTATTAACCAAAGTGATAATTTAGGCATAATTATTGGATATTTTTACTGCTAAAAATAGATAATAAATTGATTTAAAATCTAAAAAATAAGGAAAAAATACCAAAACTCTTGGGCATGCTTATATATGCATACTCATACGATTTTGAAAGTATTTTGAGAATAAAAAATACATAGGGAAAAATTGGATATCAACAACGGGCCAACCTTTTCTTTGGCTTCTTCTCTAAGCTCGGGGAGCCCAAAGCCTTCCTTTTCCTCTTCTTCTTATTCCTTGCTGCAGCCCCGAGTTGTCCCAAAGCGGAGGGATAAACGAAAAAGGGCACGTCCTTGTCTCCTTCTCATGGAATGGCATGAACTTGAGGAGAATCAAGTCTTCAGTACTCACTCAAACGAAGCATCCCTACCAGCCTCAGCCCCGGTCTTCATCCATACTCGAAAATGGGGCTTTGCTGGCCCGGTGTGTAATTAGTACCCCCCCTCCCCCCAAAAAAAATTCGGAGAGTGTATAAGCGGAGCAGGTGGTCGATGGTGAACCGACGGTCTCAATCTTGTTCAATAAATAACAAAGGAAGATCACAATCCTCCATAGTGACAGATGGATGTGACCGTGGCATACTTCATACCTCTTATAAAAATCCAAGGTAACCGGGTCCACCGGGACCAATATGAAGGAATAAGTGTAAACACTTAGATACCCCTCCACATGTAGTAATGGCATCCTTAGGATTAGGGACTACTATGTCCTTACCTTCCCAGTTGCAGTCCTCTCGAACCACAGGAAGGACGTCTCCAGTAATGGAGCATATATACCTCGATGCTCCTTTACTCTGATTCTACATTGACGAGGCCTTTTTGACCTTAATGTCATCTGCAATTGAGAAGCCTCCGGGGATGAACATTTCCAAGGGAGGCTTGGGGGCTAATTTGTTGATAGTCGCACCAAGAGTAGACGTCTCGAGGATGACTATTTTGTGAGTAACTGCCTCGGTTTCAGCGGTCGATTAGGAAGAAGAAGAAGAAGAGACTTGTTGAGGAATAGATTTAGATGTTTTAGCCATTACTTTTTTAAAAGGTTTGAAAATTTTGAGGAAAGGTTTTAAAAGATGAAGAGCCGAGTATACTGATTTGGGTAAAGACTAGGTAAAAACTGGAAAATTACTGAGAAATCTTGAAGAATAGGGGTGAAGTTATGAAAGAATGAAGAAGGTTAATAATAGCTCGAAAACTCAAAGGTAATTGGTCAAACGGTGAAAAAATAATGAAGCATAGAAGCTTTTATAGAAATTTCATGTCGCTTCACATTTATAGGTAACCAGCCGATGGCTGACATGTGCTTGAAGTCACAACGATGCGACTGATGGTACGTTTTGACTTCTTTATCATTTCTGTTATGGCGTATTTACGAAGGAATCAAAATGCATCTAGTATTTCTCATCGTTCCAATAAAGTTACTCTTTGAGAAACGAGAGGACTATCTGTATACGGGTGAAACCGAGCCCGTTGGATACCTTGGTATTTTGATAAAGCAAATAGCGCACAGACGTGACCATAAGGAATTGGAATTAGGGCGAGGAGCCCCTCGTATCGGGATTTGAGCGAAACACCTGCCCTCGGAGGCACCGGGACCACATCTCTCGGGTATGGTTCGAGTCCCAAGACTTCGGAGAGCATTACCAAATGACCACACACAGTTAACAACGTTCCATGATATATGTGTCTAACCGGATGTCACGACGTCAATATCGGAGGTTAGCGAAAAAAAAGATATTTACCTTCTTTAGAATTGTACTTATAGTAAACCCCCCTCCCCCCGCTATATAAAGGGAAAACGAACTATTCATTACACACATTGTAACATGCATACCAAGGCAATATAATTCTGTTATTTTTAATTATTTCACAGTTATTGCTCTTGTTCATAAAGTTCTTCATAAGTGCAGATTCAGAACCGAAGACATGTCCCCTATATGGCCCTTGGACGAGCTCGACTCACTATTATCATTGGTTTTCTCATTTATTGCGTCTTTTATTTGGTTAATCTAACTTCATTAATTAGTTGTATTGAATTAAGGCACATATCCTCAAAACCGCGTATCAATTCAGTTTTTATCCTCTTTTGAGGGTAAACATACAAAAATACAAAGAATAGATGTTGTGAAAATACATGTAGTAATCAAACGAGTATAAGTAACTTGTATTACAAATACATGTTTGCAGGTTGTCCTTTGCCAAATTGGATGTCAAAATAGCATGATCTAGCTAGTTTTCAGACTGGCCATTCAAAAATAGCAAGCGTTTACCAAGTCAATGAAAAATAGCTACTATTTTGCTACAACAGAGACCGGTCCAGCATAATATACTGGAGTTCGATGTACCTGCGTAGGAACTTCCAGCATATTATGTTGGACCGGTATACGTTGCTGGCTCCAGTATAATATACTGGAGAGTGGAGCACCGGTGATCCAAACTTCAATATATTATGTTGGACTGATATATTATACTGTATCTCCAGTATAGTATGCTGGAGTATTTGTTGAATTTTAAACAGTGTTTTTGTCCAAATTTATCTTTACATAAAAAATAAAGAAATTTCGATTATTTTTTAACTGAGCTATTTTTGAACAACCACTTATAAATCTAGCTACTTTTGAATTTCTCCCTTTGGACTACCAGACACATTTTGTTGCAATTCACTAAGCAAGTCTTACACTTAAATGGGCCACATTCTTAACAAATTTCATACATGAGAGCCCATATTTTATCATTATGCAATATGAGTATTCAGAAGCATATAATAGAAGATTTAGCGGAAGAGAAGCAGTTGAAAAGGAAGGGAATCCTTTGATGGGAAACCCACATTAAGGGAGCATTTTTTCATAAAGATTTTTTCATACCTATATTCTATTTGAAACTTTATTTCCTTAATGTTCATGTCTAGCTAATTACTCGTCATAAATAAATTTTATTTACAAAATATATATAATCCACCTTAAAATGCTCTCAATTCATTATTTGTGGCTTCAATCAAGAGATTTAATTACACCATTTTCTTCTTTCTTTCCTCTTTCCCTTCCTATAATACAACTTAGCCCATTTGAGTTGCTGCTGAAATTTGCACATGAATTGCTGTTGAAATTGAAAAATGCTACTTCAATTGGTCAAAATCAAATATGACCAACGCGAATTTTTAGCTATAACATCACGCATGCGAATAATTGATATAGAAAATGTACTCATTTTAATAAGAAAACCATGTTATAAATAGACTTCTATTTAAGGTGAATGTCTATAATTAGAGAGATTCTAGAGTTTTATTCTTAGTAGCTAAGTCACTACCTCCCTATAAATAAAGGGGTCTTCTACCATTGTAAATCATCCCTAACAATCCCTAAGTATCAATAAGAATACTTCTCTCTCTACTTTTCTCTCTATTGTTCTTGTTCTTGTATTATTGTTCTTGTCTTTATATTATTTCATAAAACGTTATCAGCACGAGTCTCTAACCAATTGAAATTTTCGATTGTCTTAACTTCTGTTTGTGTAGGGTTTTGCTTCAAAGAAAGAAACGGAAAAAAAAAAGAGGCGGACGAAGAGCAATCATCGAAGCTGTTAGCTTCTCACAACTAGAAGCCAATTAAAGTGACGGTAGATATGAGAAATTAACAAGGCCATTCTGTGTAAGAATTTCTATACAGAAAACAAGGAGAGAAAACATTGAAAGTATAATTGGTATACCTTAAAGGTAAGTAATTTACTTTTCCCTTCCAAATTCTTGAAATTCTACGATTTGATTTTATATACAAACAAAGACAACAAAGTTTGATTATAACTCTAATGGAGTTTGTAAGAAATTGTAACCACGTGAAGTGGTAAAATCACTATGTCCTGCCATGAGAAAATTCATGTATGATTGTGGGCAAAGAATTGAAAATCCGTCCCATTGAATTTGCTCCATTCCCTTTAGAGAATGTGGAAGCAGAATATGATAAGTCTGAAAGAAGACAAAATTATTACCATGAAGGTATCAGTGGATGTGGACGTGGCAATAGACGAAATTATAATCGTCATTATTGTGATAATGAGAATAATAAAGATTCTCAAAATAATCTTTCACTTTATGAAAGTAATATTTGACATGAGACTGTGTATAGCATATACAGATGATTATGATCCATTCCCTGAAGTGAATGTGATAATTGTAATAGAGCCCGTAAGTATGAACACGCTCTTGATGTAATTTTGTTTCATGTCTGACATTATAAAAGGAAAGTTCGTTGCCCTTGAAATTTCGGGCAAGAACTATATGACATGGCTGTTGAATGCTGAAATCCATTTGGATGCAGTGGGTCCTAGAGACGCCATCAAAGACAGAAATAATGCATCCACCCAAAACTATGCTAAGGCCTCGTTTTTCTTGCGCCATCACCTTAATGAAGGTTTGAAACTGTGCCAATGGCCTTGATCCTCTTGCACCATCACCTTGATGAAAGAAGATGGAGTTGTTTGATTTTACTTCACTTATTTGTAATAGTTAGTGAATAAACTAATAGTCGTTAGTATTAGCTCGTATTAGTTAGTTTATGATATAATGTTAGTATTAGTTCTTTAGTATGTTTATATATGCTCAGATTTCAATAATATTTTTATTTTCCAGTAGCGGTAATCGACTAACCTAACAGTTAGTCGATTATCTAATATTTCGCATTAAAAACTGCAAACAATCGATTGTCAATATCCAACAATCGATTGTCAATGTTCAACAATCGATTGTCTATGTTTAACAATCGATTGTCTTAAGACAGTGTGCTCCGGAATTTTTCAAAATAGCCAACAACCGATTGTCTAAATTTAACAATCGATTGTCTTAAAACAGTGATCTGGAATTTTTCAAAAACAGTCAACAATCGATTGTCTATGTTTAACAATCGATTGTCTTGAAACAGTAATCTGGAATTTTTCAAAAATAGTCAACAATCGATTGTCTATGTTTAACAATCGATTGTCTTAAAACAGTGATCTGGAATTTTCCAAAAATAGTCAACAATCGATTGTCTATGTTTAACAATCGATTGTCTTAAAACAGTAATCTGGAATTTTTCAAAAATGGCCAACAATCGATTGTCTATGTTTAACAATCGATTGTCTTAAAACAGTGATCTGGAATTTTTCAAAAATGGCCAACAATCGATTGTCTATGTTTAACAATCGATTGTCTATGTTTAACAATCGATTGTTTTATGAAAATGCTTAAACTGAAATTTTCAAACTGCATAGTAATCGATTATGGAAAACAACTATCTGATTTAGTTAGTCAACTGACCTCAGCAGATTTTGAAAATATTATGTGACACAAACGAATTGAACTCGTTTATTCTTATGTTTGTGTATTCCTTTTGTATGCCAAACCATGGGAAGTAAATTGATTGAAGGCTCCGGAAGAGCAACTGTAACTCTGCCCAAAGGCACGACGTTTATCTTAGAGAATGCAATGTTCTCCTCCAAGTCTAAGAGGAACTTGTTGAGTTTTTAAAGATATCATTCAAAATGGATATCAGATTGAGACAATACATGAGTGTAATCTTGAACACCTCATTTACTCATGAAAACGAGGCTGCCCACTTCGATTTGGGGTCACGCCATTTTGCATGCAGCAATGCTAGTTCGTCGGCTGCCCACTTCGGTTTGGGGTCACGCCATTTTGTATACAGCAATGCTAGTTCGTCTCTGACTGATGAATTGACACAAATATTCCCCCGCTGCAATTGGTTTTGGGTCATGAACCTAATATATCCCATTTAAGAATCTTTGGATGCGCAGTATATGTGCCTATAGCACCGCCATCCCACACCAAAATGGGTCCGCAAAGAAGGTTAGGAATATATGTTGAGTTTGAATCGCCCTCCATTATTCGCTACCTCGAAACATTGACAGGAGATTTGCACGATTTGCAGACTGTCAATTTGATGAGACACTTTTCCCAAAATTAGGGGGAGAAGTTGGTGAAACCAAATGGGAAATTTTGTGGAAAAATGCATCATTATCTCATCTTGATCCACATACCTCTATTTGTGAAAGAGAGGTACAAAAGATTATCCATTTGCAAAGAATAGCAAATCAAATGTCTGACGCATTTACGGACTTGAAAAGGATAACGAAATCCCACATCCCCGCGGAAAATGTTCCAATCCGTATTGATGTCCCTGTTGGACAATCGTCTAGTGTCATATCCAATGAGTCAAATGCACGCCTGAAGCATGGCAGACCATTAGGTTCCAAAACTCGAAATCCTAGAAAGAGGAAAGCAAATGACCAAAATGACACTACGAAAGAATCTCATGAGGAAATTCATGATTTAACAAATTCTGAGATTCATGAAGAATCCATTGAGCCCGAAGCTCTGGAAAATACGGAACTATCCATAAATCCAATCAATATTGAGGCAAATATTAATCGAGTGGATATAGTGGTGGATAATGTCTTTGCTTATAATGTCGCATCTAGCATTATGCAAGAATGTGAGGATCTCGAACCTCAATCTGTTGAAGAATGTCAAAAAAGACATGATTGGCCAAAGTGGCAAGAAGCAATTCAATCAGAATTGAATTCGCTGGCAAAACGTGAAGTTTTTGGCCCTATAGTTGAAACACCTAATGGTGTCAAGCCTGTTGGCTATATATATGGCATAAATGATCGTTGGTCACGTACCTATTGTACGCCAAAGTATTTTGGAGATATGACTATTAAAGGACAACGATAATGCAAGAAACATATCTTGCATATAAGTTTGACATGACCATAATGGTATAACTTTCTCTTTAAGAAAGATATTCACCACATGGATGTTGATGAATCTGTGGTAGTACAAAATTAATTGAGAGCTCTAGAAGAGCCAATTATTACTATGTTGGAGAAACACAATTGAGTATTGTGATGTAGTAAGTCTCAAAGAAACTTATTCAGTTTCCAAAGTACACGCGAAAGCGATTGATTATATTGAGACTATAAATAAAGGAAGGATTTGATATCTCCTATTACTACAACTTTTAGCGGGGTAATTTGTATATGAAAAGCTACCCGCTTCGTTCTCCAGTTTGTACTACACAAACGAAAGAATGCCACAATAAAGTGGATATCTATTGGTATAAAACCCATGTCATAATAAACCTGAAGTTTATTGATAAGTGCACATGTCATGGTGTAAATTTGAAGTTTACCAATATTGATAATTTATTCAGTTGGCATTCGTGTTAGCCATCTCATTTTAAGTATGATGTGCAAATTCACATAGGTGAACATTAAAGAACTAGAAAGTTCTCTACGAATTCTCTTGTATCACTTGTTCTCATTAATGAACTGACCAACTAAAGAGTTCGGGTTGAAGCCCATAAATTCTGGGAATATCAAAGGTGAATATGGGCCCATTCACCTGCCACATATGATGCATCTATGATATGGTTACATGCGCAATTGTTATTAACCCGCAACCTGGCCGGTGCTTGCGAGGTAAATTGCTCAGTAATATAACTTCGAGCATAATTTCCAGATTTTCTACTCAAGATAGTTCATCTTGATAAGTTGGTTTATATCAAAGTTGGTTTAGCAAGATAATTATTGAGTGCTTCCACTTAATAGCTAAACTGTTTCTTATGAGAACAAAGTTATATATATCAGTTTGATATAAGTTGTATACGAGAGTATATTCTCCCCTCACAAGTAGTTCAGGGTCAGGAACCAAATAATTTCATCTTATTATTAATGTGCTGTGTATATTGACATAATAATGCACAAAGATTATTTCCCAAAATTGAGGAAATAAGTTTGCTTTACTAACATGAGGGGGAGACATGATAAACGCTTGAGAAGAGGTTACATGGGATGAATTATCATTTGTATATGTAAATCCCCAAATATCATGATATGAACCTGAAGTTCATAAAAGGATAATTCAATTGCAACATATTGCAAAGCATGCTATACGCATTTGCTGACCCAAAGAATGTAACTATATTCTCACTACAAAAGTCCCTGAAGGACAAGGTCTTGGATACGATTGAAGCGTATAGACAAATACTTGATTCCATGTGAAAGACATGTAGATTTGGACATGTAGTTCAAATACTTGAAAGTATAAAAGTCAAAGGTATGTATAGTCAGTTTTCGATATCTTATTTGTTTAGCATGACATGAAAACTTGATATGCAGCTAAAGTCTATTATGTGACTTACATGACTTAACTTGAAAGATTTAAGTTGCTTGAAGCATATGCAATTCTTGGTCCTGAAGTACCACATCCTAAGTACAATTTGTGTACATATGTATCTTACTATAACTATAAGCATGATGGTATCGAGAATACATCTATGAAGATATTGAAGAGTCATTCCACGACATTATATGAAGATGTTCATATCTATCAAGAATGATGAATTCAAGGTGCGGAATATTTATTCAAGTCAATATGGTTGATTTATTTATCAAGCATCTATCAACGATCGTTTTGAAGATGATGCACAAGATTGGAATGCAAATATTCAAGGATATAAATTGATGTTCTTATTAGGGGGAGTTAATGCGCGTTGCACTCTTTTTCCCTTACAAGGTTTTGTCCCAAATGGGTTTTCCTTGCGAGGTTTTTAACGAGGCAACCAATAGGCGCATATTCAAACATGTGTACTCTTTTTCCTTCTCTTTAATTTTTCCCATTGGGTTTTGATTTTAAGGTTTTAACGAGACACATTGTTGAATAGACATTCAAGGGGGAGTGTTATAAATAGACTTCTATTTAAGGTGAATGTCTATAATTAGAGAGATTCTAGAGTTTTATTCTTGGTAGCTAAGTCACTACCTCCCTATAAATAAAGGGGTCTTCTACCATTGTAAATCATCGCTAACAATCCCTAAGTATCAATAAGAATACTTCTCTCTCTACTTTTCTCTCTATTGTTCTTGTTCTTGTATTATTGTTCTTGTCTTTATATTATTTCATAACAAACCACAAGAAAAATGAATTGTTAGTCTTACTAAACAATTTTTTTCCTCCTCTCTCCCCTTTCTCTCTAAATCTTCCCCGTTATTCTGTTAATTAAACTGTTAGGAATGAGGAGGGAATTTATAATAATAATACTTAAATGCCAAATGATTTCTTCTATGTATGATGAAAAGGGAAGGTTCCAAGAAAGAAAAGAAAAGAACTTGGGAATTTCCTAAATTTAAATAAAAATCAATCCCACATCACTGTTAACAAAATTTTGACATGGGCCTATTATTTAGAATACTTTCCTCCACATAATAAATTTTGAGCAAAACGATTGACATTGAACATGGGATTAGAGGAAAAAATTGTATATACAACATCAATATTAAAGAGTGCGTACTATTCTGTTTGCTTACAAGTTGAGCATATTATTAGGATTCAAACGAACTAATCTACAACTTATTCACAATTTTCATATATTATTTTTTATTCAGTTAAATATAAATACAACAACATACAACTTAAATATAAATATTATACAAAATTTATACAATATGCCTTTTGTATATTCTGTATCTAATTTATACATAGTAAAAATAAATTTCATACAACTAATTATATGTTATACAACTTATTTACAACGTATCTACAATATTCATATATTATTTCTACTCAGTTATATACAACTACAATATCATACAACTTAATGGAGAAATGGCTTCCTGGCCACTCAAACTTGCAGCCGATTTTAAAGCCGATATACCAACTTACAAGTTTCTCATTTGAACACTCCAACTCAATAAAATAAATATCAATAAACACATCCATCAGAGCGCGTGAGCGTCAATTGCCTAGCAAGAATGATAAGTCACGCTCTGTGATATTTTATTATTCGACGTGTGTAATTTGTGGGTACCACATTTTTAATAGTACCAAATTACCAGATTTCTTATTTATTATTTTCTTTCTCATTATTTCCAATACAATTTCTTCCTATTATCAATTTCTCTATCGATTAATAGACCCATCTTCTTCAGTTTCTCCAACGAACCTAAAACTTTGACCTCTATAAGCTAAAAAAGTGTGTAACATCAGTTAATCTGAGTTGATGAACTATAATAATACCCTCTTTAAAATCTAGGGTTTTAGAGTATACTTCTTCTCCTTGATTTTTACTTCTTCAAAAAACCATTATTTATGCCTTAAAGAAACATACCCAGAAAGAAAGTTTTGATTTTTTTTGTTTGAAAATGAAACGAGCTAGCTTTGACTCATTAATCTCAGTGAGCTGACTCAGATTGATTTAAGTTTTGATGGATTTATTGTTTTTGTATTTTATGTTAGTTAAATACCTTTGATTTCAAGATTTGGGTTTGAGTTAGAATCCTCTCAGCTTATTTCTACACCATTTGATTCCAACTCCAAATTCAGTAGATTAAACAGTATGAGTCAAGATCCTTTTCCCTTCAAAAATAGGATTATCATTACCTAAAAGAAAAATGGGGGAGTTCAAGAAAGTATCCGGTTTGATTTTTGATGAAAAAGCATTTGATAGTTTTGATAAAGACGATTTCTATGAGTTGCATAAGATGGTTAGGGATGCTTTTGTTACTGGGAAGAAACTATTTCAGGATATTGACTCAGGGAAAGTTGAGAGCGAGTTAGTGGGTTTGACGTGGGGTGGTCGACTGGTTTGGTTGTTCAGCGGAAGACGAATGGAGGTGGTCCTGGACGGACGGAGCACCTGGTCGCGAGGTGGTGCGTTTGGAGCTTGGTGAAGCTGGTTATGGCGGACAGTAGGGGCTGTTTGGAGTGGCTCACAACGACGGGGAGACTCAGGCGCTAGGGGCGGACGGAGAAATGAGGAGATGGGAAGAATTTGATTTGTCATATTTGCTTTTTCTTTTTATTATTTTAGTTACCTTATTTATAATTATTTTTATTTCAATAATTTTTTAATCAAATTTTTTCTTTCAACGCGCCTTTTAAGCGTGAAAAGCAAATATTTTTGCCACATAGACAATGCCAATACCACATAAGCATAGTCAACCGTCAGATGTGTTTATTGATATTCATTTTATTGAGTTGGAATGTTCAAATGAGAAACTTGTAAGTTGGTATATCATCTTTAAAATCGGCTGCAAGTTTGAGTGGCCAGGAAGTCATTTCGCCATATAATTTTTATATAATATTATTCAACTTTCATATATTGTTAAATATATATATAAACAGTAGAATACAATTTTACTATAATTTAGTAAACATAAATCTCATGTCGTCTTCTTCTTCTTCTTCAATTTAGCCAAAATCAAGTCTAATATTCACCAAAACACCCTCAAAATTAAGATATAAACTCCAAACCATATTACCAATTGTTTGTAACAACACCCAATCCAAAATAATGGTTTTAAAAACCCCAAATTCGAATTCAAAGTTTCAAAGGCTTTTAATGGTTGTCAATGGTGAAATTGCTGCTCTCTTCTTCTTTGCTTTACATTATTAAAATTTGGGATTGAGAGATAGAGAGAGATATAAAGAGAATTCCAATTCTTTTCAACAATAATCAATTCAAACAAATGGTATTTTATGAAAACACAAATTCGGATAAAAGGGAAACAAACGAAACAAAAAGCTAAACTTTTTTTTTTTGAATTTGAATGTGTAGGTGACCAGCTAGATTGTGAAAACTCTTGCAGTGAAATTAAAAAACTTTGAAACGACAAATAAATATTTTAGTTTATTGATCTTCGAACCATCAATTAATGAACTTCAAAGATTAAGTTTCATAGCATTAAATATAAAGCTTCAAAGCTTTTTAATGGTTGTCAATGGTGGAATTGTTGTTCTCTTGTACAATATACGTGGGGGAGTGTAACGACCCAATCGGTCATTTTGAGCCCTAGAATGTCGTTCAAAAGTCTGATGCCATGAGCGTCTTCATTTCAGGTGTTATGACTTGTACGCGTGGTCGAAATTGAATTTCGGAAAATTCGGAGTTGAATTGGGAAGAGAATTCTCATTTCGGAAGCTTAAAGTTGGAAGAATGAACTAAGATTTGAATTTTGAGTAAACGACCTCGAAATCGAGACCTGAGGGTTCCAGTATGTTTGTATGATGACTTTGGACTTGGGAGTATACTCGAATCGGGTTTTGGATGACCCGGGAGAGTTTTGGCGCCTATTATGGAAGTTGGCATTTTGGAAAGAATTTCAGAAGTTGGTTTGAAGTGCATTTCAGTGTTATCGATATCCGTTTTGGCATTTCGAGAGCAGGAGTATCTCCGTATGGTGATTCTCAAGTTGGGAGCGTGATCGTAAGTGAATTCGTAGGTCCATAGGTCACTTTGAAGCCATTTGACTGAAGATATAAATTTGAAGGTTTTTGAGAAGTTTAACCGAAAGTGACATTTTTGATATCGGGGTCGAAATTTGATTTCGAAAATTGGAGTAGGTGTGTAATGTCAAATATGACTTGTGTGCAAAATTTGAGGTCAATCGGGCGTGATTTGATAGGTTTAAACATCGGAAGTAGAAGTCACAAAGTTCACAGTTCATAAAGCTTGAATCGGGGTGTAATTAATGGTTTTAGCATTTTTTTATATGATTTGAGACTTCGCGCAAGTCCGTAATATGTTTTGGGATTAGTAGGTAGGTTTGGTGGATTCCGGGTGTTTAAAGAATCGAAATGGAAACGTTGGAAAGGGCTGAAGGTTCTGCCTTTGTCATAACCGCATCTGCGGTTCTCGGACCGCGAAAGCGGGAATGCAGATGTGGCTAGAAGGTTGCAAAAGCAAAGAGAGGAAGCATAGGGAGGACCGCAGGAGCGGTCAAGTTTCCGCAGAAGCGGAACCTCCCCTACGGAAGGAGGAACACTGAAGAGGAAGAGGCCAGCCCAGAGAGGCCGCAGATGCAGCCCAAAATCCGCAAAAACGGAAACAGCTAGAGGCAGAGAGATTTCTTTAAAATCAGGGTTTGAGTTCATTTCATCCATTTCTCAATTGGTGTAGTCAATTTTGGAGAGCTTCAAGAGAGGATTTTCATTATCAATGCTAAGGTAATTCATCCCACCTATCTTCAGTTAAATACATCAATTATGGATAGATTTTAGCATGTAAATGGGTAGAAATTTGAGGATTAGAGGAAGACCTAGGAAATTAATGTTCTTAGAATTTAACCATGATTTCGAGAATGGAATTTAGAGAAAATCATATATTTTAGTTCCTAAGGTTATGGGCAAAGTTTATCTTCAAAAAATTTGGATTTCGGGAACGTAGCCCAAGGGCATTTTTGTCAACTTTTTGTTCGGTATTAGGAGTTGTTACAAATTGGGTTGTTAAGTTTAGTTGAGCATATATTAATGGATTTGATAATCATTGTCTAGTTTTGGAGCATTTTGCATTGGTGCAAGTCTTCGGAAGAATGTAGAATGTCGGTTATGGTTATTTGGAGCGATGTGAGCATCTTTTCTAACCTTGTAAGGGGGAATTATCCTTATATGTGAGTTAAATTGATTGTGTGCTCCTATTTGTAGGGGTAATGATAAGTAGGATATTAACATATTTTATGCCCATACTTGCATGTGCTTTGAGTATAAATTTCTACAAAATAATCCCAGAATTCTTACAGGTTGTGCTTGATTGCAGGTTTGAGCGACAAAGTGACAAAATGTCAAAGAGCGGCTCAAAACAGAGTGAAACCTGCTCAAGTGTTAGAAGACCAATGAAGTGGTGGAAGTTAGACCTTGGTGCGGACCACGCAACTATGCATGCGACCGTGCCAAAGAGTTCATAGAGGACACAAGTTGAGATTGATTGCCACGCGGTCCACGCCGTAGAGTTCAGAGGAGATGCATTTTTGGACAAGCTCAGCAATGTGGCCGCGGTCGTCAATACGCGGTCCGCGCTAGACCTTCATGCGGCCGTGCCACATCATTAAGCGGTCCACGCTAGTCACTTTAGAGAAGGAAGCAATGGAAGTTAAACAGCTAGTGCAGCCACGATCAAGATTATGCGGCCCGCACTAACCCAGCAGGGGTAATTTTGTCTAGTTTTTCAGCCCACTATAAATAGAACATTTTTCTATTTTTAGGTTAAGTTTTATATTTTGAACAAGAGCTGCGCTCGTGAGAACCGTGTTTAGCCTATTTTAAGCACTTTAGCATTAACTCTTCCATAGATTTTTGTAGTTTAACTTTAGCAATTAATTAATATGCCTAGGTCTTCATTTATTTCTTCTTATTCTTCTTTCATTATGTCTAGCTAAACTCACTAGCTAGGGTTGTGGCTCAATCCTAATGTGGGTAATTGATGGGTGTTGCTTTTTAATGGTAGATTGACATTGGGTGTTTGTTATTTGGGTTAATTTTATGCTTTAATTAAGGATTGTGGTTGCAAACATTGATTCTAGCTTAGTGGATTTTGACTCTTCTTGAGAAAGAGAGTCTACGACCCCAACATTGACCCAACATGGAATTGGGATGGACCCATGAGAAATGGTAGTCCCAATTAACAGGCTAAACCTCGAGAGAGTAATCACCCTACTAGAATCCTAGTTGATTGGTCTAATTGGCCTACCCAATTGGTCTTCAAAGAGTCAATTGGGCAAAATCAATCTCTCTCTCTCTCTCTCTCTCTCTCTCTCTCTCTCTCTCTCTCTCTCTCTCTCTCTCTCTCTCTCTCTCTCTCTCTCTCTCTCTCTACTGAGAGGTGTGAGAGTGGGTACAATTTTGCAACGGTTATAACATTGATCCTAAATATGTCAATCTGCTTTTAGTAATTTTTACGCGTTAGTTAACCACCTAAGTAAAGCCATGACCCTAGTGAATTTCTCTATATTAATTAAGACTTAGAAAATATTCCTTTAGCATAAATTTAGTCTTAATCTTAGTTGACAATAGTAGTTGATAAAAGAAAAACCAAAAATGTTAGGAGTGCAATTAGAAGCACAAGCTCAATCCTAGTCTATACTGATAAGCAACTCCACTCCAAGCTCTTAGTGGAAAAATCGACCCCAATTCCACTATTCGGGGAAAATCTATAGCACTCGCTCTTCCTACCATTGTGTATGGTCGAGTTTGCTACGATCAGCTACATACGCATGAATTGATGAGAGTCCGTTCGAAGCTACTATCATGTTATTTTCCGGGTAGTCTAGGACCCAAAAGCATGTTATACTTGGAATATTTGCAATCCAATGTACATTTGAATTTCTTAGATCACATCGAGTTAATAAATGGATTTCTAAAAAGACTTAAGATTCGTTTCACTAAATTATTAAAGAAAATTGGCCTTCCTTTGATAATTGCTCCATGTTGACTTCTTGGCTGATTGTCTCTCTGTGTGTGTTTATTTTTGGCAGATTAAATAGATGCATCTATAGGGGCGCCATCGACCCCCGGCAAGTGCACATTTATTTCTGTTGGATTGGTTCGTCGCCTCGGTATGATTTGCGCATGCTTGTATTGCTGCCTTGAACTTATTAAAGTTATTATTACCTCATCCTGGCACGAGATTAACTTGTTAATAATGAAAAGGAATTTTGGAAATTTCCTATAAAAGAATTAAATGTTTACTTGTTTCCTTTATTTGGATTAAAATCATGTATATAAGAAATCCACAATTTAATATATTGAGGATAAATCATTATTGGACCATTAGTAAGTGTCAAAGTTGGATATCTTGTCTCTACTTCTTCATGATTAGGCGGGATACTCATTGGGTACACGTTGTTTTCGTACTCATACTACACTTGTCGTGCATTTTTGTTGCACAGGTTTATTGAATGGCTGCTTGTGGCTTGTGGCTTCGCGGCATAGCGTCATGACGGGCGCAGAGACTAGGTGATCTGTATTTTCTTGAGGCGATTCAGCAGCTAGTATAGTCTCTCTCGAGATTTTTTTTATTTTCGGTCGAATTGTATTCCGGATAGTTATTGTTCTTATTGATTTCTCTTAGAAAATGCCCATGTACTTGTGACACCGGGTTCTAGGGAAGTATTTGGGTTTATTTGAAAATTTTAAAAGTTGATTAAATATTTCATTATTCATTTGGAGGAATATCCTAAGTCTTGTTTAAATTGTATAAAAGATTAATTAACTATTTTAGTTGCTTGCCTAACAATGATGTTCGGCACCACCATGACCCTTAGAGGATTTTGGGTCGTGACAATATGGTACCAGAGTAATAGGTTCCGGTCAGTCTCACAAGTCATGAGCAAGTCTAGTAGAGTCTCGCAGATCGGTACGGAGACGTCTGTACTTATCCTCGGGAGGCTACAGGGCTGTTAGAAGTAGTTCCCTTCTTGATTTCCTTATCATGCGGTTTGTTTCCTTTAAGACTTATGCCTTTGATTCCTTCCCACACAAATCTTACGCGACGCAAATGCTTGTTGTAAATAAAAAAATTGAAGGAGCACTACAAATGTGGTGCGGGATGATTTTCCCGATATAGTTGATTGGACTATTATAATCACATTATGGAAGTATATTCTATTGTTTTAGCTCAGTAACAGAACTTCTAAGAGCCTTGAGGATAGGGACAGGTTGCCATGATGCTTATGAGTGATTAATCTGTAGTGTTGTTGTGATGGAAGGATGTGTGCCCACGTGTCGGGGCAGTGAATGAATTGAAGAGAGGTTTACTCAGTATGTAATAAAGGGATTCAGTATTTTATTCCCGGCAAGGGAAAGGCAGTCAGACTAAGAATGGTCTGATGTGGGCTGGTGGAAGTAATGAGACTTGGTATTTGCAAGCATGGTGGAGATTTCTCCGACAAGGGGTGTCGCGGTCCTTATTGAATGTACTAGGTTTGTTGATGTTATAATCTGCTATAATTCACCTTTATGGCAAGATATTGTGAAATAGTATTGGAGATACAATTGTCAGATATCGCATGGTGCGGTTGTTTAGGACTTAATCAAAATTTCTAATGTTGACGGTTTGATAAAGATAACGTTTGGAAAGGTTTAAAAATTAGCAGATATTGTGTGTTCAAATGCCACGAAGGTAGAGTTTACTTAAGGCAATAAATGAGCAGCAAAGTATGAGGAAAGATGTGAGGAAAGTGTTAGACCGTGACTAAAATTCCTAGAAAGTCAGGGGTATAAAGCAAAAATCAAGTAGTTTAAAGAATCGAGTTTTCCCAAAGTGGGAGAGTGGCGATGTTGCATATGGGCTTGGTAGTAGGATGATTACGTGCCTTAAGGAGAGTTTGTAACAATTTGGAAACTTAAGAGATTTTTGATTGGGGCCTACAGATTTAACAGAAGCATGGGCCATTATGCGGCCGGAGATTTGGTACAACGGAAAGGAACTGCTTGAAATGAAGAAGGATGCAACATAACTTTGAATTGGAAGGATATTACCTCACATTTAATTGATGTCCACGAGGGGAAAATGGATTGGTGCAGCTAGAGAGTAAGCTTGGACTTAGGATGGGTTATTGATGTCATAGTAATGGTATCCCGTGCAGCAGCATCGAAAGATGTCGGGAAAAGATTGAAAAAATTTCCACATGATGGTTATTTCCTGTGAACAGGTTAGCGATTGTGTGGTTGGCGAGGCTTCCGCAAAGAATCCTGTTGGTTATACTGTAAAGAGGATGGTTGTGCGAATGTAGTTGATGATTCAGAATATCAAATTTTAGCGATTGATGTGTCCGGTTATGTCAATAAGAGATAAAGAATCCCGGTGAATTTTAGAGTTGTGAAATAATAGCTTCAAGCTAAGTGGGATAGTCCCATCGCCTATGATTGGGTTGCATGGTTAAATACTTGCGAGGTTTCCAGTTATTCGTATATTGATAGGTTATCTCATCTAGGAAAGAAGACCATAAGTGGTAAATTGAGTAGATGAATTGTTGAATGCACGATGTGGTTGGCCTCATTGGCTCATGTTCAGACTCTGGAAAAGATTCAGGATATAGTATAGATGCAGGTTTCAGAGGAAGTGGTTTCGCTGGGTGCTTCATCGAGAGGGGATTTGTGTGTTATAAGATTTATGGAGTGGATTATATTCGGGACCAAGTCAGATCGGGTGTCTCTCAGAAATGGTCCTAGTGAATTCAGAAGCTAAGGTGTGACGCCTAACGATTTCGGGCCTATAGGTACTGCTAAGAATCCAGCTTGGAAAGCAGCTTATGAAAAGAGGCACAAAATGTTCCGTGATGTTTTGGATTGGGATGTAGTAATTGGAAGATATGAAATGGTTTGTGGGATTTGAGCCAGCATGTTCTCATGACTCAAGGTCACTCGGGGTAAGTGTAGATGGAGTATGTTATGTGTTGAATGGAGTTAGTATTATTTCCAAGACAGTCAAGGAAAAATTAAAATGAGGTAGATTGATTAGCCATAGTTGAATTGGCATGTTGGGGGTCACTGATCAATTCATCCAGCGTGATCAAGTTATGCATATGTTTTATGGCGGTACGTGTGAGGTTTGTCGGCCTCCATTATTGATGTTATTCAGAAACATTCTTCTGTTATGGCTCGTTGTGTGGAAGCGGATTCCGGAAGGGCTATGGTGGCTTAGACTACTACTTAGAGATTTTTATATTCCACGGTTATGAGAATTCGCATGTGTATGGCAATGGTTCTCCTGAAGTGAATTAAGTAAAAAGCTCTCATGTGATGAGATGTTAAAATATTAATGGTTTTGGAGTTGTTACGAAAATTGCGTCAATCGTATATTGGCATGTGGGTGCAGTGAGTAGTATGGAAATTCGAAGTGAAGATCGAGGTTGCAGTTTAGAGCAGGTAAGGATGCCCCGAGCTCGTATAAGCAAGGAAAGGGTTGAATGTTTAAAGTAAATTGGTATTGTCTTCAACGTCACCTGAAATGGATGTGTTGTGAAAGAGACTTTGCATCCTGGGTAAGGATTTTTGATCGCTTTTCAGCGTTAGATGTGCGGACCTGTTATTTATTTTGGAAGATTGTGAGAGCATGTTCCACAGGAAGATTGTGTAAGTGTGACTGTTGTCACTTGATTGATTAAAGAATTAAACCGAGTATGAGGATTGTGGTAATATCATTAAATTGAGAATCTATGCTTGGAGGGCACTCTGTTTATTGCGTTATGGACTGAGGAGGTTTACTCCGGTTATGATGGTTGTTCTTATGTGTTATTGAGGAAGGGGGTTACTATGGACCTTTGAGAGTTTATTAGCCTAGTTGGTGCAAGCAGAAATCGGCTTGAGATTAGTGGATGGGTTTTAAATGTGATCAGGGGATTTATAGCCGATCAGATGTGATCAGATCAGCAATGCGCTCTCTATGAAGGAGTAGTCAGGGTGTCATTTTGTCGTCAGCTATTCCAGTTAATGATGTATTGCACCGTATGAGTTGTGAGATGGATTGGTAAATTTCTTATGTGTTGAGGTTCTGTGTGATGTTATATGAGCAGAAGGGTTCTTCATATTCAGATCTTGTATCGCACCTCAGTTGTGCCCGCGTTTGTGGATTATAGCGTTATATGCCTCCCCAAGGAATGGTATTATACACTTAGTGTGTTTATGACCGATCTTCGATATTATATTGTAATGAGAAAATTTAGCTCGATGTGCATCTCCTTATGTGAGTTCCATGTGTGGATCGGGTGGCACGCCTCCATGGGTATGTTATTTGGATCGGGTTGCACGCCGCAACAGTGTGATGTTCAGTACAGTTTCCTATACCTATTTTGTGTGTTTCGTGTCATGATTTCTAAAGAAAGCTCCTATCAGCTGTGAGCTTGCATCACATGTATAATTCGCGAGCGGGGACTCTGTCCAGTATGTTGCACGTGTCGCGTGTATGATTCGCGAGCGGGGTAATTGAACTTCCTTTTCAGAGTTCATTTTCCATTTGTATTGCATCCTAATTGGTAGCCTATTGGCACATTATGGCATCATATGGGACTTTTGATCATGTCCGGGAGGGTTATTTCCTGTGTAGTTCGTACTGGGTGAGATGAGATTATGGGATTTAGGATCTGTGCAATCTGATTATATGAAGCATATTAAGGAGCAAAGATCATTATTGGGTTCAGAATGTGGTAATTTTTCCTGTCAGAAGTATAGACTCAATGATTGGTTGACTCAACAGTTGATTATGAATTTCGGCACATCTCGTCTGTCGTGGCGGCATTGTAAGAGTTAGAGTAAGACTTGTGTGTGTCATGAGGTGCAATGGGAGCATCTGATTCATGGAATTTTGACTATTATGCTTAGAAGATGTTATTGTGGTCATGTGGATCAAGTGTTGCAAAGTGAGAATTCAGTAAAGTTAGGCTGTTATGTTTGATTTAAGCATTAAGTGATTGATATCGTGATCGTGTGTTGGAAACAGGCCTGGCATAGAGTTTCGGATGTTGGAATTGGGATCTAAGATTATTTGCTTGAATAAAAGGATATCTTCAGAATTTATGGAGCTAGCGTGCTCAACTAAGTTGTGGTAGCACGGGAAGGTGCATGAGGTGCTAAACATTGATTTCAGACTACTTATAGTTCTCAGCACGTTCGAAGATGAACGTATGTTTAAGTGGGAGAGAATGTAACGACACGGCCGGTCATTTTGAGCCCTAGAGCTTCCTTCAGCAGTCTGAGGCCATGAGCAGCTTCATTTCAGGGTTATGACTTGTACGTGTGGTCGAATTTAAATTTCGGGAAGTTCGGAGTTAAATTGATCAGAGAATTCTCATTTCCGAAGCTTAAAATTTGAAGAATGAACTAGGATTGGAATTTTGAGTAAACAACCTCAAAATTGAGATCTGAAGGTTCCAGTAGGTTCGTATGACGATTTCAGACTTGGGCATATGGCCGAATCGGGTTTTAGATGACCCGGGAACATTTTGGCGCCTATTGTGGAAGTTGGCATTTTGGAAGAAATTTCATAAGTTTGGTTAGAAGTGCATTTTAGTGTTATCGATGTCTGTATGGAATTTGAAGGTTCGTAGGTCACTTTGAAGTCATTTGGCTAAAGATAGAAATTTGAAGGGTTTTGAGAAGTTTTACCGGAAGTGGACTTTTTGATATCGGGGTCGGAATCTGATTCTAGAAGTTGGAGTAGGTCCGTAATATCAAATATGACTTGTGTGCAAAATTTGAGGTCAATCGGACGTGATGTGCTAGGTTTAAACATCGGAAGAAGAATTCGGAAAGTTCAAAGTTCAAAAAGCTTGAATCGGGATGTAATACATGATTTTAGCGTTGTTTCATATGATTTGAGGCTTTGAGCAAGTCTGTAATCTGTTTTGAGATTGGTTGGTAGGTTTGGTTGAGGTCCCGAGGGCCTCGGGTGGATTCTGGGTGGTTAACGGATCGAATAGAAATATTGGAAAGGGCTGAAGGTTCTGCTCTATCATAACTGCGTCTGCGATTCTAGAACCGTAGATGCGGCCAGAAGGTCGCAGAAGCGAAGAGGGGTAGCCCAGGGGGGACCTCAGGAGCGATCAAGTTTCCGCAAAAGCGGCAAAAGCGGAACTGCCCCTGCAAAAGGAGGAACACAGAAGCGGAAGACGCCAGTCCAGAGAGGACCACAGATGCGGCCCAAAATCCGCACAAGCGGAAACAGCTGGAGGCAGAGAGATTTCTTTAAAATCGGGGTTTGAGTTCATTTCATCCATTTCTCAATTAGTGTGGTAAATTTTGGAGAGCGTCAAAAGGGGATTTTCATCATCAATGTTAAGGTAAGTTATCCTCACCTATCTTGAGTTAAATACATCAATTATGGACAGATTTTAGCATGTAAATGGGTAGAAATTTGAGGGTTAGAGGAAGACATAGGAAATTAATGTTCTTGGAATTTATCCATGATTTCGGGAATGGAAATTAGAGAAAATTAAATATTTGAGTTCCTAAGGTCATGGGCATAGTTTATCTTCAAAAAAATTTGGATTCCGGGCATGTGGGCCCAAGGGCATTTTATTCAACTTTTCGTTTGAGGTTAGGAATTGTTACAAATTGGGTTGTAAAGTTTAGTTGAGCATATATTAATGGATTTGTATAATCATTAGCTAGTTTTTGGAGCATTTTTGTTGGTGCAAGTCTTCGGAAGAATGTAAAATGCCGGTTATGAGTCTTCGGGGCGAGGTGAGCCTCCTTTCTAACCTTGTATGCAGGAATATTCCCCATATGTGAGTTAAATTGGTTGTGTGCACCTATTTGTGGGGTCTACGTACGCACGAGGTAACGAGATTCCATGCATAGCTACTATCATGCTATTGTCTGGGTAGTCTAGGACCTAAAAGCATGCTATGCTTAGAATACTGCAATCCTATGGACATTTGAATTTCTTAAATCACATTGAATTAATAAATGGATTTCTAAAAAGACTTAAGATTTGTTTCCTTAAATTATTAAAGAAAATTGGCCTTCCTTGGATAATTGCTCCATGTTGACTTCTTGACTGATTGTCTGTCTGTGTGTTTATTTTTGGAACGGGCCGAACGTCTCGGCAGATTAAATAGACATCTATAGGCGCACCGTCAACCCTCGGCGAGTGCAAGTTTATTTCCATTGGATTGGGCCGTCGCCTCGGCATGATTTGCGCATGCTTGTATTGCTGCCTTGAACTTATTAAAGTTGTTACTGCCTATATTGGCTCGAGATTAATTTGTTAATAATGAAAAGGAATTTTGGAAATTTTCTGTAAAAGAATTAAATCTTTACTTGTTTCCTTTATTTGGATTAAAATCATGTTTATAAAAATCTACAGTTTCATATATTAAGGATAAATCATTATTGGACCATTAGTAAGTGTCAAAGTTGTCCATCTCATCTCTATTTCTTCGAGATTAGGCGGGATACTCATTGGGTACACGTTGTTTTCGTGCTCACAGTACACTTGCTGTGCATTTTTGTTGCGCATGTTTATTGTGTGGCTTGTAGCTTCGCGGCATAGCGGCATGACGGGCGCAGAGACTAGGTGACCTGTATTTCCTTGAGGCGATTCCGCAGTTAGTATAGCCTCTCTTCGAATTTTCTTTATTTTCTGTCCAATTGTATTCCGGATAGTTATTGTACTTATTGATTTCTCTTAGAAAATGCTCATGTACTTTTGACACCGGTGGGGATGTATTTGGGTTTATTCGAAAATTTTAAAAGTTATTTAAATATTTTTATTATTCATTCGGAGGAATATAATGAGTCTTGTTTAAATTGTATAAAAGAAGTGTTTTTCAAAATTATTAAAATAAGAATTTAATTAAGTATTCTAGTTTGTTTGCTTGACAACGGTGTCCGACGCCACCACGATCCTTAGAGGATTTTGGGTCGCGACAGGGGGTGGGATGTGGAGAGAAACTTGGGGGGATGGAAGATACATTAGAGTAATTTTAGGACACTAATTATTATCATTAATTTCCTTAAAATTTACATAAATGGTAATTGGGTATATAAAATATAATTATAGTAAAACTTGAGTAGGAAGGGTAATATAGTTTGATATCGTCACGACCCAAAATCCACTAAGGGTCGTGGTGGCACTGGACACCGATGTCAAGCAAACCAACTCGAATGCTAAAGTAAATCTCATTCCTCACTTTTGAAAATATAAGATTTTATTTCATATTTAGAATTTTTGAAAAAAAATATAGTTTCAAACCTCACTTAAGAGCTAAACAATTAATACAATATTTCAAAGCATCCCAGAACCCAGAGTCACAGGTACATGAGCAATTTTCTAAAGAAAACCAAATAGGTACAAAAACTGCCCGGAATACAATTGGACAGAAAGTAAATAACGTTCTGAGAGAGACTATACTAGCTGCGGAATCGCCTCGAAGAAATACAGTTCACCTAATTTATGCACCTGTCATGCCGCTATGTTGCTAAGCCACGGGCCACGCAATAAACATGTGCAACAAAATGCACATCAAGTGTAATATGAGTACTCAATTAACGTGTACCCAATGAGTGTCCCGCCTAATCCCGAATGAGTAGAGACAAGATGGTCAATTCTGACACTCACTAGTAGTCCAATGACTATTTATCCTTAATAAATATATCCAACCAGTGGATTTGCTTTATAAACAGGATTCTAATCCAGATATGAGAAAACAAGTAGTCATATAATTGTTTCATAGAAAATTTCCTTAGTTTTCTTGTTACTATTAATAAAATGATCTCAAGCCATACTGTGGCATAAAACAACTCAAATGAGTTCAAGATAACAGCACAAACATGCACAAATCCTGCCGAGGTCAACGACACGCCCCAACAGAAATGAGAAGTGTGCACTACCGAGGGTCAAGCGGCTCGTACCATAGATGCATCCATTTCACCGAGGTGATCGGCCTGTTCCAACAGAAATATAAACACACATAGACAGATAATCAGTCAAACAGTCAGCATGGAGCAAATATCCAAGTAAGCTCCATTCCTTTTTAATAATTTGAGGAAACATAGCTTTAGATATTTTTAGAAATCCGCTTATTAATTTAATATGATTAAACTATTTCAAGCCATCAATGATTTACAAATGATCCAAGTATGCTTTTAGCTCCTAGACTACCAGGACAATAGCATAATAGTAGCTACGCACGAATTCTCGTCACCTCGTGCATACGTAGCCCCCACAAATTGGAGCACATAATCAGTTTAACTCACCTATGGCGTAATTCCCCCTCATAGGATTAGAAAGGAGACTCACCTCGCTCCAAAGATCCGCAACCGGCATTCTACATTCTCCCTAAGACTTGAAAAAACGCACAAATGTTCCAAAACTAGTCAATGATAATACACATTCATTAATATATGCTAGGGTGCGCATTACAATCAAATTTCATAACAATTCCTAACCCCGCTCAGAAAGTTGACCAAAACGCCCTCGGGCTTACGTGCCCGGAATCAAAAACATTTTGAAGATAAAGGTTACCCATAACCTTAGAAACTCAAATATATAATTTTTACTAAATTCCATGCTCAATATCGTGCCTAAATTCCAAGAGCAATAGTTTTCTAGGCTCTTGCTCTAACATTAAATTTTTCAAAATTTTCATGCCTAAATCCATGGTATAATCTTGTATTTAACTTGGAAATGAGTAGAAGTAACTTACCTTAATATAGATGACAGAAATACTCCTTGAAGCTCTCCAAAATGGTCCTCAAGCCAAGAGAAATGTGGTGAGAAATGACCCAAAATCGGGTTTTAAAAACCTTATTTCCCAGTCGTTTTTTGCACTTGCGGCTCCCAAGCCGCTTTTACGGTTCCACAGGTGCGGTCCAAATTCCGCATCTGCGGTCTTCACTGGGACTCCTCCTTTCTGCTTCTGCGTTCCATTTTCCACAGGTGCGGTCCAAAATCAACAGTCCCAGCACCCAGCACCCTAGTCGCTTCTGCGGTCCTAACCTCGCTACTTCGGGGCCGCTTCTGCTGTCCCATTTCTGGAGAAGCGCAAATACCAGGAACCAGACCCTTCAGCTATGCAAAAATTGCCAATATCAATTCGTTAGCCATCCGAAGTCCATCTGAGGCTCCCGGAACCCCAACCAATCATACAAACCAGTCCAAAATACATTATAGACCTGTTCGGGGCCTCAAATCACATCAAACCATGATAAAATCATTGATCGACCTCAAATCCAAATTTTATGAACTTTGAACTTTCCAACTTCTACTTCCGATATTTAAACCTATCAAACACGTCCGATTGACCTCAAATATTGCACGTAATTCATTTTCGACATTACAGACCTATTCCCAATTCCGGAATTGGATTCCAACTCAGATATCAAAAAGTCCACTTCCGGTCAAACTTCTCAAAAACCTTCAAATTTCTATCTTTAGCCAAATGGCTTCAAAATGACCTACGGACCTCAGAATTCACTTTCGAATGCTCTCCCAACTCCAGAATCACCATACAGAGCTACTCCAGTCTCAAAATTCCAAACAGACATCGATAACGCTAAAATCCACTTCAAGCTAAACTTATGAAATTTTTTCCAAAATTCTAACTTCCACAATAGACGCCAAAACTCTCCCGGATTATCCAAAACCCGAACCAGGTATACGCCCAAGTCCGATATCATTATACGAACCTGCTGAAACCTTCAGATACCGATTCCGAGCCACTTTCCTCAAAAATCCAAATCCTATTTCATTCTTTCAACTTTAAGCTTCTGAAATGAGAAATTTCATTTAAATTTAATTCCGATCTTTCTAAAATCCAATTCTTACCTTGCGAACAAGTCACAAACTGTAAATGAAGCTGCCTGTGGCCTCAGACCGCTGAACGACATGCTAGAGCTCAAAACAACCGGTCAAGTCATTATATTCTCTCCCACTTAAACATATGTTCGACCTCGAACGAGCTAAGAACTCTGCCGAAGTAGTCTGAAATCACTGTTTAGCACCTTACGCACCTTCATGTGCTGCCACAACTTAGCTGAGCACATTAGCTCGATATATTCTAAAGATATTTCCTTTTTATTGAAGAAAATAGGCGTTAGAGCCCAATTCCAACATCGGAATTCCATGCCAGGCCTGTTTTCATCATGAGATCACCAAATCATTCACCACACGCTGCCCTCAAACATGACTGCATAACTTTGCTAGACTCTTACCTTGCAACACAAAATCCACAGGACCACGATAATATTTTTATGATCAACTTAGCCAAAATTCAACGAATTGGATGCTCCCATTGCACCTCATGACCTACATAGGACTTGTTCTAACTTTTACAACACTGACACGATGGAAGAGATGTGCCTAAATTCATATCCAACTGCTAAACCAACAAGTCATTGGGTCGATACCTCTGATAGAACCATTACCACATTATGAACCAAATAAGGATCACTGCTCTTCAATATACTTCATGTGCTCAGATTGCACTGATCCTAAATTCCATAATCTCATCTCATCCAGTACGAACTGTTCAGGCAATAAGCCACCTCGGACACAATCAAGAGTCACATATGATGCCACCATGTGCCAATAGGCTACCGATTAGGATATGACACAAGGAGAATACGAACTCTGAAATGGACATCTAGTTAACCCACCCGTGAATCATACGTGCGACGCAGGCTAACAACTTATACGAGTTTTCCTCGGGAAAATGGGTAACAAAACACATAAAAGAAACTAGGGGGAACTGTACTAAAAATTTTCTTAGTATTCTTATTATTATTAATATATAGATCTCGAGCCATAACGTGGCACAAAACAACTCAAATGAGTTCAAGATAACAAAACAACATGCGCAAATCATGCCGAGGTCGGCGACCTGCTCCAACATAAATATAAAGTGTGCACTGCCGAGGGTCGAGCAGCCTATACCATAGAAGCATCCATTTCACCGAGATGATTGGCCCGTTCCAACAGAAATATAAACACACGCAGACAGATAATCAGTCAAACAGTCAGCGTGGAGCAAATATCCAAGTAAGGTCCATTCCTTTTTAATAATTTGAGGAAATATAGCTTTAGTTCTTTTTAGAAATTCGCTTATTAATTTTATATGATTAAAGCATTTCAAGCTATCAATAATTTACAAATGCTCCAATTATAACATGTTTTTTTGTCCTAGACTACCAGGACAATAGCATAATAGTAGCTACGCACGAACTCTCATCACCTCATGCGTACATAGCCCCCACAAATATGAGCACATAATTAGTTTAATTCACCTATGGGGTAAATTCCCCCTCACGGGATTAGAAAGGAGACTCGCGTCGCTCCGAAGATCCGCAACCGGCATTCTACATTCTCCCGAAGACATGAACCAATGCACAAATTCTCCAAAACTAGCCAATGATGATACACATTCATTAATATATGCTAGGGTACGCATTACAATCTGATTTTATAACAATTCCTAACCCCGCTCAAAAAGTTGACCAAAACGCCCTCAGGCCCATGTGCCCGGATTCTAAAAAATTTGAAGATAAAGGTTACCCATAGTCATAGAAACTCAGATATATAATTCTTACTACCATGCTCAATATCGTGGCTAAATTCCAAGAGCAATAGTTTTCTAGGTTTTTCCTCTAACCCTAAATTTTCCACAATTTTCATGCCTAAATCCATGGTATAATCTTGTATTTAACTTGGAAATTAGTAGAGGTAACT